>OY482673.1:53359753-54007198 GCA_960531455.1 Urophora cardui
GTAAAAAAAATCTCAAATAAAAAAATGTAAGTTTTGAGTATGCATTATGTGAGCGTAATGCAAAGAAATTTTTAAAGGATATTTTAAGTAACATTTTGTTAAAATTATTATTCATCATTGTTATTAAAAGAAAGGGTGTTCAATTGGGTTTTGCCGATTGTTATGCAATTTTTTAAATACATTTCATATTTATGTAAAATTTCTACCTTTAGTGAATCTAGATTTGTGCCCTATCGGAATGAAAACTATTAGTCTACATTTACACCCGTTCTTGAACAATTTACATTTATACCCGAAAGAGATCAATCCAGGACAAATCTCTTTCGGGATTAATCGCACAATTTTTGAGCAGAGAACAGATATGTATATGTACATATACAGTGACTTGAAAAACTATTCATGTAATGATTAATACTACCAGTATTTTACACTATTTTTTTTCCATATATATAATACTTCTATATTGCTAACAGCCTATCTACTCAATGTGTTTCAGTTCTGGTCGCGCTGAACTCGTTTCTCACTGCATATGTAATTTGTGCGCATGCGTCAACACAAGCAAAAGTCGTATATGTGAATATATATCACACACACATTTGTAAAGTTGTAGTAGCATTACAAAAAAAAACAGAAGGGGGATTAAAAGGGGTCGTTCTTCCCTTCATATAAAACTTTCATGGTCGTTATAAAAACACAAAGCAGTAGATTAAACAATGAAATGCCAATCTTTCGAAAACAAAATTGTACACATGTATTTATTATTTAAACGTAGTTCACAACCAAATAACTTATGTATGCATACCTACATGCTAAAAATAAGGCAGATAATTTATATTTTCGTAAATTAAATAAAGTCACAATATATATATCGTCGTTTAAATTTCATAACCGCCTAAGTGAAATTGCTAATCGCCTAAGCGGCACTTGTGCCAAAAATAAAATTTGCCAATAATTCAATATGTTCCTACTTCTATACGAAGTTGATACTCTAGTCAACAAAATGATATACATAACTATTTAAATTTAAGTTTATACGCAGAAATAAGTTTGAAATGAAGGAGTTTTATGCTCTTCTGTAAAATTAATTCTCATTTACTTCAATAATATCATAACGTAGGATAGGCGGTTATACACAGCGACTATTCTTGTTTTCTGCGGTGGCGATAAATTCATACATACATACATTCAACAACGAAGAATGCCTCACACAAATTTACGAATGCAAAAGAATATTCGCGAGCGTTCAATGAGCGCCAGCGTTGAAATTCATTTTATGCGCTCGTGAGCGTCCAACGAGCGCTCTTTGAAAATTCATTTTTATTCATGCATATGTATGTAGGTACATATATTCATACCCATATCTTTGTTAAATAAAATACCTATGTATTTCATAGTATCAAATTTTTCTGTAGTCCCCCTTGTCTTTGAAAAGAAATGTTTAACGACACCCATGGAATCTTGCTTCCCTTTCTTACAGTATATCGTTACTGTGAAATTTGACCAACAAAACAATTGAATAGTAGCAATATAGAAGTATTATATATATGTTTTTTTTCAATCTTTATTATAAAATATGTATATTTTAATTAAAAATTAAAAAAAAAAATCTTTATTTTAAGATCATTTTAATACTTTACGAAAAGAATATCGACTTTGTGCCATATGCCATCGATTTAGCCAATGGCGAGCAGTATTCAACATGGTTCCTCAATATCAATCCCAAGGGAGATGTACCAGTTCTGCAGGATGGCATGTTTGTGGTACCAGGCTCAAATCATATTATAGTATATGTGGAGAATAAATATAGAGGAGGTACGTTTGTAATACATATTCCTTTTGAAATATTAAACCAAGCATCGAAACGGTTTTTAAACTCTTACCGAGTACAACGCAGATATGCATAACGTTTTAAAACCGCGCGGTAGCACTCCCGAAGAATGCAACAAAATGGAACTTTACGAACGTATAATTAACAATTTGCCTATTGGTGCTTTGAGTTTAGGCTCTTTCATTCATGATGATCTAAAATTAACACCGAAACCACCATTTATTGGACCGATTCGCAAATCGTGTTTGAGTAAGTATTGAGTATTGATATTTAGGTATTTGAGTACACCACGAATTCGGAAGTTTATACAACTGTTTTATCTTCTTTACTTACAGAGAATAACGAAAAAGTTCATGAACTACTTAAGCGTTCAGTGAATGAGGCAGATGGCAGCAAAATTAATCTTATAGGCAAACTTGATTTGCAGGACAGACGCAAGCGTTTGGTGGAATCCCGTGTTGAGTTTCAGAAAATACTCGATGCCGTTCAAAATGTCCTACGTTATATCGATAATGATTTCAAAGAAAATGCTGACCGAGAATGGCTTATTTCAAATGAATATTCGTTGGTCGACGTGAGTTTTGGTTTACTCTTACATCGGCTCTATCAGCTTGGTTTCGAAAATTATTATTGGTCTTATGGTAAAATGCCGTATGTAGAGAGTTATTTTTTACGATTCAAGAAACGTGCTGCCTATCAAAAATTGATGCCTAGCAATTTTAAGATACTTAAAGATATTTGGCAAAATACACCGGCCAATTATAAGATTGGTGCCGGGGCGGGATTTTTCGGAATGGCGATGTTTGCTGCACTGGCACACAAATAGTGATGAAGTTGGTAAATAAATGTACCTATTGTGTTTAATTGCATAGCTTCAGGATTCGAAATGAAAAACCTAAAGGGCGTGTTCGTAGCCAACTATAATTATAATTATTATTATCAAAACACGCATACCAATGAAGGTATGTGTTAATATTGGTATTAAAAAATATTTTTTTGTCTACTTCAAGTAATTATAATTAAACATTTGACCAATTCCAACACAATAAAACAACAATCAGTATTTTAAGCAACCATATAAAAGGGACTTTATGTTCATAGCCAAAATGTATGAGTATAAAAGTAGTTAAGTAAATGTCATATTTATTCGGGTACATTAAATTTGTTCAAAAACTGTTTCACCATATCTTAAAAACTAAAAAAAAGTGATTGCCTCTACCATTTCCTTAGTGAACTTCCAAATTTCACATTTATCTCTTATCTATCTTAATATTAAACAACAAAAACAAACAAGCAAACAAACATTATTTTACTAAATCAACTAAAGCCACTAGGAATCCAGTTCTATGCCTTTATTGTTGTTGCTAGTTTGGCTGTTAGCAGCAGTAGCAGAAGCAGCCGCTCGTACATTTGTATATATGGGCATTCCCATAAATTTGGGCTGCGTTCCCAATCCACTTGCTCCACTACCCGAAGTTCTGCCTCTATTACCAGCAGCGCTGTTCGACGGCCGCCCATAGACAAATGAATCCTTATTATCTCGTTGATAGAAAAATAATCCACTGCCAGCTGGATCAGGTGGTAAGCTTGTACGATACCAAAAACGATAGGTGAAGTACCAAGTAAGTATAGCAATTATTCCGCTCACTACTTTTTCAATCATGTGATGGTAATAGAGCATGGTACCAACTAACATTACGTCCCATAGCAGTTGCAACATAGCCATACCAATGAATAACGTACGTATAACGGGTGTTAAACGCTCGTAGAGAAATTTCAAATTTTTCATTTCCTCTTCAGTTAGATTCCTTAAGGGATTTGTGCTTGTTTGTTCAGAAACGCTGCGATCATGCATTTCATTTCGTATATAATCTTTAATAGATTCCCACTTAACGATAGGACGGGCCTCTTCTATTAGAACCAAGCTTGAATGTATCAATATAAATGCGTGACCTGATATGTCGAAACCGTTCCATAAGTGTCCAGCTTTGAGGCAGGTAGATTTGGTACCAAAACCTGTAATTAGAAAGGTGTATTTTAACGTTTTCGAATAAAAAATTAAAGATATGTATGTATGTTGTTAAATGTATGAATAAGAAACTTGTTTCTGGGTACGCAATAAGTACAATACAACAGTAGATTCGTGAACTACGCATGTCTTAGTCGCCATCAACTGCCAACTTGTTGCGAACTACAGAAAATGCTATCTAATTCCAATCACTTACCTTTTATCGTACAACGACCGTATGAAGTTTCAATAATATTAAAAAGTTTCGTCCAAAAGAACCAAAAGAATGTCGCAATAAGAATGCGTGGCATATGATACTGTAACATTTTTTTCATATCACCACAACATAAAGTGTATGAAGTCATGGCAATAAATGGCATCGCCAACAATAATGTCCAACCCCAGCCTACTTTTACGAAGTAAACATTAAAGAGATTGTCCGAACGAGCAAAATATGTCTTCGGATATGGTATGAAATCTCCAATTAGTGAAACTAAAAACAGACTACCCAAATATAGGGCAACTTTTAGATTGGTATCAAAGAAAATGGTTTTCTTGCAAGCATGCATGACCATCATAACGAGTATTTCGCGTACGCTAGTCGGTGCTGCGGTTGGTCTCGTTCCTTTAGCCTCACCTCTGTTGACATCTGGGCCACCTTGTCGGAAGTTCATATTGGTGGAAGGTGGGGTGGCCGAATTGGGGCGTAGGGGTCGTCGTTTTGTAGCCATTCTCTTTTCTACGTTTGGCAGTTAAACTTGTTTTAGGGTTTTTTTTCGATCTGCAATAGTGAGAATATTTATGCGCATAGTAAATAGCGTGTCAAAGTTCAATTACCAACCAACAAAATCTTACCAAATTTACATAGATTTCGCTTTGTTTTTTGTGATAGAATCGTGTCAGTTGCAGATCTGGAAATTATTTAACTCGGTGTGAGATATTGCTTGTGATAAATATGCTCAGAACAATATTTTTATTATAAATTACCATTTTGTACAAATGCAAAAATTTATCGAAATGAGTTCAGCACCAGCTGTTGATCACCCGTTTTATAGTGCAACTCTAATGAACCGTATGCAGATGCGTATGCGTGTGCGTGTCACTGACAGCCGTGTTGCATACCTGTGTTTAAATGAGGCAAACTCCAGTGGCACGGATGTAAATGCACCACACGCATAGAAAATTCGAAGATGATTTCGAACACGCATTCGAATGCAGCTAAGTTGAAAACTTTCTACTTCTATGCGTTTTCTATGCGTTTCGCAGCCAATATTAATTTGGTTGCTACATCGGTATACATATTTAATCGTAAAAACTTCGTTAAATTGATTTAAAGTGAAGTAGTGAAAATTTGTTTGCCAGCAGAAATGTTAATTAAAAGGTGTTTTAAATATATTTAGAAATGGTTAATATTAATTATATGTTAATTACTATCTGCATATCCATGTACATAGTACATGAATTTAAATTACATATACATATGTAGTTACCCGTGTAAAAATACATAATGGAAACTTAAATAAGTTTAACTGTGAAAAAATATTTAAGTGAAATGAGTACTCTTTTGAATAGGCAGTTTTCGCCTTGGTATAACAGAACACCAGATTTCAGAGGTTGTGCATATATGTACATACATATTTGTATTAACCAAAATTTATAGTCTGATATTTTAAGGCAAAGCAACTGTAATTCTTACAATACATAAAAATCAATGGATAGCAATTTGGCAATGTGGCCGCTGTGGCGCAATGGATAGAGCACTCGCCTGCTATACCAGAGGCCTCGGGTTCAAACACCAAAAAAATTTGTCTAATTAATTAAAAACCAATTATTGGGTTTTTAGAAATACCGGTAACCTTTCGGCAGTGGGCGGCTTACCCTCCGAGTGTATTTCTTCCATGAAAAAGCTTCTCACAAAAAATGCATTCGCCGTTCGGGGCCGGCATAAAACTGTAGGTCCACCCAATTAGCAAAAACAAAAGGAGCACTTCTCGAATTGGGAGAGAAGCTCGGTCATTAAACTCGTCAGAGTTATAATAGCGCCAGTGTATTATATTATTATTAATTTGGAACTGATCCACTTCACGGGTTTTCATCAAATTAAAGAAACACTAACTTCCCTTTCCAAAAACAAATCACGTACTCGAATGTTACTTTTTTTTTTTTAATAATTTTAAAGTATTCCTTATATACGGCAATAACACTTCCTATCATAATTAATATCAATTCTAAATCGTCATCCACTATACATGTTATTAAATCTTTCGCGAATTGGTAAAATATGTATTTTCAAAAATAACAATGGCGGGAATTGTATATATGTATGTAGTGTAATTGATAGACGCAACCATGCGCATACACTGGAGCAGCCAGGGCCGCACGCAAGAAAACGTTTAGATGCGCATACGCACACGCATTCGCATACGGTGCATTAGAGTTGGACTATTATTTTGGGAGCTCAAGCTTGATAGTGCAACTCTAATGAACCGTATGCAGATGCGTATGCGTGTGCGTGTCACTGACAGCCGTGTTGCATACCTGTGTTTAAATGAAGCAAACTCCAGTGGCACGGATGTAAATGCACCACACGCATAGAAAATTCGAAGATGATTTCGAACACGCATTCGAATGCAGCTAAGTTGAAAATTTTCTACTTCTATGCGTTTTCTATGCGTTTCGCAACCAATATTAAGTGTGTTGCTAAATCGGTATACATATTTTCTGGTAAAAATTTCGTTAAATTGATTTAAAATGAAGTACTGAAAGTTTGTTTGCCTGCAGAAAAGTTAATTAAATGGGGTTTTAAATATATTTAGAAATGATTAATAATTATTAATTATATGTTATTTACTATCTGCATACCCATGTACATAGTACATGAATTTAGAATACATATACATATGTAGTTACAAATACACAATTGAAACTTAAATAAGTTCAACTGTAAAAAAATAATTAAGTGAAATGAGTTTTCTTTTGAATAAGGAGTTCTCAGATTTCAGAGGTTGTGCATATATTTGTATAAGCCAAAATTTTCAAAGTCTGATATTTTAAGGCAAAGCAACTGTAATTCTTACAATACATAAAAATCGACGGATAGCAATTTTGCAATGTGGCCGCTGTGGTGCAATGGGTAGAGTACTCGCCTGCTATACCAGCAGTCTCGGGTTCTAACCCCCGTCCGGACAAACTCCAAAAAAATTTTTCTAATTAATTAAAACCCAATTATTGGGTTTTTAGAAATAGCGGTTACCTTTCGGCAGTGGGCGTCTTACCCTCCGAGTATATATCTGCCATGAAAAAGCTTCTCACAAAAAATGCATTCGCCGTTCGGAGCCGGCACAAAACTGTAGGTCCACCCAATTAGGAAAAACAAAAGGAGCTCTTCTCGAATTGGGAGAGAAACTCGGTCATTAAACTCGTCAGAGTTATAATAGCGCCAGTGTATTATTATTATTATAATATTATTATTAATTTGGAATTGATCAACTTCACGGGTTTTCATCAAATTAAAAAAAAAACACTAACTTCCCTTTCCAATTACAAATCACATACCCCAGTGGTACGTTTTTTTTTTTAATAATTTTAAAGTATTCCGTATATGCGGCAATAATACTTCCTATCATAATTAATATCAATTCTAAATCGTCATCCATTATACATTTTATTGAATCTTTCGCGAATTGGTAAAATATGTATTTTCAAAAATAACAATGTCGGGAATTGTATATATGTAGTGTAATTGACAGACGCAACCATGTGCATACACTGGAGCAGTCAGGGCCGCACGCAAGAAAACGTTTAGATGCGCATACGCACACGCATTCGCATACGGTGCATTAGAGTTGGACTATGACTGACAAACAACTGACAAATGTCAAAAAGGGAAATAGGGCTGCCATTAGCTTTGTTCGCGTACTTTCTCCAACAGCATTTACTCAGCAGCCTCCAACAGCCAGGTGTTGGAGAAAAATGTCACCTATCCTCTCACAAGAGAAAAATATCGTAAGAGGTAAACGAACACAAAATTTGCAGAGTTTTTGGCAAACAGCTGATTTTTATTTACATTCACAAGCCCCAAATTCAAAGGATAAAAAGGATTAAAATTAAAATGATAATAAAATTGGTGGAAATTATTGCTGTTAATTATGTATATATGTACATATAACATAAAAATAATAAAATAAAACATAGTTTTTTTCTTATTTAATTTCTTTTGATTCGTTTTGGGTTTCGTTTTTGTCAGTCTTTTGTCACCTCGCGATAACCTCCTCAATCTAAAACTCGTTCGCATAGGCTCGAAAAAGGTTTTTTGAAGTTCGAAAATGCATCCGGAACTCTCTTTTACAATAAATCGACACTGTCTGTTATATATAAATGCTAATGGAGTTACAATTCTGCCTGAAAACAGTGGAGATATATGCACATATGTATGTATGTATCTGCAATACAATTAACTTCATGTTGTTGCTGTTGTAGCCACCAAGACACTCCCCGAAGGTTTTAGGGAGTGTAGGGGATGTGACAGTCCTTTGCCGGATAAATCCGGTACGCTCGGGTACTAGTCCCTTCTGACACTAGCCCGACTGTCGTGCGAACGATTTTTTCTGGCCATAATCAACCTTCTAGGCCGGTGGATTTTAGTCGCGTCTTACGACAGGCATTCCTTACAACGGGTATATTCTAGACCCCCTAACCCGCTGGGGTTCGCTGTTACTATCTAATAAATAGGATTTCATTGTAATAATTATCACACTAACAATTGCTTTTCTTTGTACCCATGTCCATACTGTTTTCCACCACAGTATGTCTTCGCGTCTGGTGCCCCGCAGAAGAATTTTCAATTTAATGCACCCGGCCCTGGCCATGCTTTAAAAAAATAACCCTCTATGGACCGATCCACAGTACTTTTGAGTAGAACAAACTTTTGCGTTGGCGGCATTTGGCCGCGCTTTAAAAAAAATAGCCCCAGCCAGCAAAATTTCCTTTCTCGAATTATATCTGCGGAGCGATCGGGAGAGTTATAATTAGTAAAATTAACATCCATAGAAGATTTCCCGAAAGTTCCAGTGGTTTGAAAATAAACACGGCGGGCGCATTATACTGAAGCCGACCCACTGCAGAACTACTCTCGGAGGGTGTGCCACCCACTGCCTAGAGAGGCTGCTATTTTTAAAATCCGGATAATTGGGTTTTAGTTAGAATTTGTTGTCTATCCAGGCTCAGTGAAACTTTCAGGAAATATTCTGTAGATGATAATTCATCTTATCTTAACACTTTCAACTATTATTAAATTACAATATTAAAGTTCTCCAGAAATGGAATTCTCCCGGCTGAGGGTTATTTTTGTAAAGCGCGGCTGAAGGCAAAAGGTGTTCTATACAAAACAACTGTGGATTGCTCCATGGATATTAATCCAGAAAGAGAATTCTGCCGGCTGAGGGTAATTTTATTGAAGCGCGGCCAAAAGCCGCCAACGCAGAAAGATGTTCTCCACATACATACATTAATTTAACAAGGAATGTCTGAACTATAAGCGTCCGGAGGGTAGTACTTTGTTTTTTGTGATCTGTGAGACCACCCCTACCCTCTGGAAAATTAATTGTTATCGGATCGTGGATCATTATATACAAATTTTCCTCTATCCAGGCTGGGGATCCAACCCATGACCTCTGGTATGGCAGACTAGCCACTGTCCGCCACACCACAGTGGCCACAACACTCCCCACTGCACCACAGCGGCCCCGTTAATATATATTCCCGCAAAGGGGATTACAATTTACTAAGGTACATAATATGCATATAAATACTTCGCAAAAAGTATGTAACTTATTTTGCATATTTAATTTATCCATATTTGTTGCCAATTTAGTGTATTTTTCCAATTTTATAATTGATTTGTATATTTTGCAAATCTTGTTACTTGCAAAAATTCAAGTCAACTGTTGTTTGATCAGCTGTTTTCCTGTTGGAAAATTGCTGTTGGCAAATATTTGTCCAACAGAATTCAACAGCTTCTCACAAAATGAAATGTCAGTTTTCTCTCTCAGTTGGTTCTCTTCTGTTGGAGATTTGGCGTAAAAAAACGGCGACAAAGTGTTTGTTTTTAAATGTTTTCGAAAAACATCAAAAAATATCCGTAAACGAACAAAGCTATTGTGTAGGGCAGAACAATAGCTACATTTCTATACTTTACCAGCAAGAACTAACTAACATATATTACCAGTCTCTTGGAACGAAATTTGTGAGAGTAGTGACATTTGGTCCCAGTGAGAGATATTAGGGAACAAGTGCAGAATACGGCCCGGTAAGCTAGACAAAAAACAAAAAGTAGGCATGGTCCGCCCCTTTTTACTGATTTCAGTGATATAATTTTTTTTGGGGGCTCGCTTATATTAAGGGTGCTAGGTGGGGGGTAAAGATGAAATTTTCAAAATTTTAAAAAGCGAATATCTCGAAAAGTACTTAACCGATTTTAAATTAAAGCACACCATTGAAAAGGTAATTAAAAACACTTTTTTGTGATATACATATGTATGAGCTTACAGTAAATAGTTTGTAAGAAAATTATGAAAACAAAAAAAATCAATGTATTTCATAAAAAAACCATTTTTATTTAAAAAAAAGTTATTATAAACATATATTTTTGTTGCTGTTGTTTTATTTGATGTATAATAGGTGTACTCGCGTACAGCAATTTGTTGCAATTTATTACAATTTTGCAACAAATATCCGCTTTTTCCATTTTTTTACGCAAAAAAATTGCAGAAGTGATGGAAATGAGAGAGCAAAGTGACGTTTATTTTTGTGAGAGGCTGCAAAATTCTGCTTGACAAATTTTTTCCATCAGATTTGTCCAGCAGCAAAACAGCAGATGAAAAAACATATGTTTGTAATTTGCGAAAATTGCAAAATTGAAATTCAAAATTAAAAAAGTTAAATATGGACGAATTAATTATGAAAGATGTAAATAAATAACATTTGATTATGTCTGCATCTGTACTTGAGCTAAATTTCGGATGATAACAGCAGCATTGTATGTTTGTTGCTTAATGTAGGAAGTCCGCCGGTTACCCTCTGCTAACTTATATGTATGCACGTCAATATGCAATGCCAGCAGGCAGTCGCAACTCCATAGTTATATGTTTATGTACATACATACATGTTTCTTTATTAGTAAAAAATAATGCATGCATAATCTACTGCTGAAACTAAGCTAAAGTAATACAAATTTCCTCTAAATTTCTGTAAAAATAGGATTTGTTTATATTTTGTTAATTCTTATAGTTTTAATTTGATCAGCTGTTCGTCTTTGCTGCAAGATTTGAATAGATTTGCATTTTTTACTTTTTTGGATAATTATCTCTGGTGGGAGGAAAAATCGTTTTCGGCGAGATAGAGAGTGATAGAGGCAGACAGAGAAAAGCTGCTGGAAAAAGTAAGCGAATACAACTAATATGTTATATAAATATATACAAATAATAAGAAAATTTGTGTGCATTGGCAACCACGTATATGCTCATACTAACGGCATATGGAAAAAAACGGTATATTTCAAACGTACTATTTAAATTAAAGTTTATATATTTTTCCAACGTGAAAGGTGAATAAAAATGAGTTCGCAAATTAATTTGATGTCCTTCTGCGTAGTACACCCTTGAGCGTAGGCGGCCTTGGGCGCGCTTATAAAAAATAACCCTCAGCCGGTAGAATTCTCTTTCCGGAGTAATATCTATGGCCCGGTCCACAGTGCTTTTGCGCAGAACACTTTTCTGCGTTGGCGGCCTTTGGCCGTGCTTATAAAAAATAACCCTGAGCTACGCCATCCGTCCGGACGTGTGCCCCAACCGTGGCTACCGCCACGGTGATGTCCTTCTGCGTAGTACACCCTTCAGCGTAGGCGGCCTTCGGCCGCTCTTATAAAAAATAACCCTCAGCCGGTAGAATTCTCTTCCGGAGTAATATCTATGGCCCGGTCCACAGTACTTTTGCGGCCATTTCAACTCGCAAAATTGTACAAACAATTTTTGAGAGCCCCTCTACCGCCCTGCATAAGTCATTTTTCTCAGGACGTGCTGGAATAATGGAAAGCCGGCCCTCGACATTTTTTAATTCGGTCAAAAATGTATTCGGTATAATAATGCTTTTTTCAATTCGGTCTTTTAAGATTCGACATTTTTTTTTCGACTTATTGTACGGATCCCGAAATATAACGTTTTTTTCATATGCCGTTAGTATGAGCATATACATGGTTGACAATTCACACAAATTTTCTTATTAATTATATACATTTATATCAGAGAACTTAAAAAATAAATTGGGGTGTGGTGAATCTCACCATCTCGGATCTACAAATTTTGCTTGTAAAAGATCGGATTTGACATTTGCACCTTCTCTATATTTTAAGTTCTCTGATTTTAAGTTCTCTGTTTATATAACATTTCATATATCAAATTAAAGGTAATAGAATTCTCTTTTTGATTTCAGTAACAAAAATATATGTTTATAATAATTTTTTTTTTTTAAATAAAATACGTTTTTTACAAAAAAATTGATTTTTCTTTTTATTTTCTTAATTTTCTTACAAACTATTTACTATAAGCATATACATATGCATATCAAGTGTTTTTAATTACCTTTTCAATGGTGTGCTTTAATTTAAAATCGGTTAAGTACTTTTCGAGATATTTGCTTTTTAAAATTTGGAAAATTTCATCTTTACCCCCCCTAGCACCCTTAATATGAGCGAGCCCCAAAAAAAAATTATATCTCTGAAATCAGAAAAAGAGGCGGACCACGCCCACTAAATTTTTTTTGTATAGCTTAACGGGCCGTATTCTGCACTTATGCCGATATTAGCAAAAAAATAAATAAACACGAAATTAGCTAACTTTGCTTGTTTTCTATGTTTTGGGATAAACTTGCTAACTGCTTCCTTTTAACCTTTTTTAAATAAAAATTACGGTCACGCTTTTGGGTGTAAAAACCGTTTTTTCTGGGGAACGTGGCACCGCCCCCAATTTCATATCAGAAGTCGAAACATTTAGGAGGCCCGAAATATAAATATTTCTTTTTTCAAAATACCTTTAATTAGGTATATAACTGGTTGAAAAGACCACGCAATTCCCTTTATGGGGTAATATCTATGTACCCATCCACAGTAAGCCTGCGTGGAACACTTCCCGGCGTTGGCGAACCTTCGGCCGCGCTTTAACAAAATAACCCTCAGTCGCAGAATACTCTTTCTTTTTCTATGGACCCATCCACAATACTTTTGCGTGGAACACCTTCCTGTGCGATTTTTCATTCCAAATTTTCCTTTTTTATTATTTAGGAAAATTCAGTTGGGTTTTCAACCACAAATATTTAGTAAATTAAATATATATTTGTCTATCAGACCTCCCTAAACATTCCCTGTGATTTTCGTAAAAAAGTTCCCGGTATTATAGAAATTACAATAATGAGTCGGTAAGGGAAAGCTAAGCCAAAATTACTAATTACATTCACGGCTTACTTTTTTATTTCAAACCTTTTTTTGGCATTTCTTCTTTTTGCTATTAACTTGCTAGTGGAAATTTGTACAGTAAAGGAAGTTACTGGAATAACTTTTTGGTTGCTTGTTTTTCCGACAGGGTAGGAATATGATGTATTGTGGAACGATTTTCCGTCATCCCTTGTCAAGTTTGGTTTGGAGACAAACCGGTTTCGGCTAATATGCGCCATCTTCAGTGTCTTCTTTCGTTCTCACTGGAACTATCATCTTGGCACTCGCAATCTTCGTTCAGTGCTTCTCAATTTTCGTTCAGTTTGCTCTCTTTTGCTGGAGAGAAAGTAAAGAAACACGAATTAGCTGTCAAATCTATTTAATTACTGATAACACTGCTCTACAGCCAAAAAATACTCTGAACGCAACCATCCTTTCTATATGTAAAATCGGTCGCTGATTCCGAAAATCGGGTTCATTTTTAATTCTATGGGAAGGTTTTTGAGATATCGGCAATTTACCGTTATTTGGCCAATGTGTCCACTTAATCCTGTATATCTCTTTAACACAGTGAGCTATATTCCTTAGGGTGACACCAAACGAAATAAAATTAAATTTCCTTTTCACGGCTCCTATAACATTTTTCTCTAACTCTTATAGTTTCTGAAATATTGACGATTAAATTTTAATTTTTTCGATTTTTTACGATTTTTTGAAGAAAAAATTGACTTTGTCAGGCAATATCTTTAAAACCAATATTTTTACCTTCGGTTTTACTCCTTTTCATGAAGCTCCATTCTATTACCAAAAAAATAAGCTATCAACGATGAAAATCCATTGTAAAATGGAAAAGTTATAGGCGATCAAGTAAATACAGCCAGGTCGCGCAATGCCTCTGCACGCGTACATTCTATGCATATTGTACCAATACCTACACATCTGCAGTAGCAGCACATTGGCAGCGCGGTAGATACAAGCCCATTTACGGGTATAACATGCATAAAATATACCCGTGTAGAGGCATTGTGCGACTTGGCTGTATTTACTTGATCGCCTATAACTTTTCCATTTTACCATGGATTTTCTTCGTTGATAGCTTATTTTTTTGCTAATGGAATGGAGCTTCACGTAAAAGATTAAAACCGAAGGTGAAGACATTGGTTTTAAAGATATTGTCTGACAAAATCAATTTTTTCTTCAAAAAATCGTAAAAAATAAAATTTAATCGTCAATATTTCAGAAACTATAAGAGTTAGAGAAAAATGTTATAGGAGCCGTGAAAAGGAAATTTAATTTTCTTTCGTATGGTGTCACCCCAAAGAAGATAACTCACTGTGTTAAAGAGCTATACTGGATTAAGTGTACCCATTGGCCAAATAACGGTAAATTGCCGATATCTCAAAAACCTTCCCATAGAATTAAAAATGAACCCGATTTTCGGAATCAGCGACCGATTTTACATATAGATAGGATAGTCACGTCCAAAGTACAGACAAAAAATTTCATTTTGTGATCCAGTGTAATTAACACTTGTTGTGGATAGAATAGCATAATCGCAAAACTGATCGCAAATTTACGATATCAATGCGAAAATTGTCGCAAATCGGTTACAGAATCGCTGCTTCAGAGCAGTTTGTACAATGGCGTCAAAAAACGAAAAACACACATAGCGTAAATTATATCCCCTTCAGGGTGAAAACAGAACCGGGACGTAACGACACGACATTGCGACAACGACAGCCTCTTGACGTAAAAATGTCGGTGCGAAGCCAGCGACTGAAACATAATAAATGCGGCAACGACCGCCCCTACAGAAGGCTCGTTGCTGCCACATTACAGTTTTTCATTCACAGCTAAAAAGTTTTTTGTTCAGATGGTAATTTTTTAATGTAAAATAATAAATTAAATAGTTAAATTTATTAATTTAATGCTTTAAACTGTTATTACATTTGGTTGTGTATAAATACTTCTACTTTTTTTTGTAAAGTTTCGTTAGATTTATTGAGTTGTCAAAATATTCATATTTCATAATGCAGTGGCAACTCGTCGTCGTCACCAAAATTAGAAATCGGTCTAAGTTGGCGACAACGTAATTTTGTCGGTGGACGACGTCGTGCCGCGTCGTCTTTATTATAATGACTTTCATAAGAACGCATGGGTTTTAATTTTGACAGACTGTCGTTGTCGCAACGTCGTGTCGTTACGTTCCGATTCTGTTTTCACCCTCAAGTATGAAAAGTCCTGGGCCCTCACTCTGTAGTTCGATTCGAAAGCGAATTCGATTCGAAAGTACATTCGTACTGTATAGAATATATGGAATAGAATTCGAAAACGAACGAATTTTCTTTCGAATCGAACTACAGAGTGAGGGCCCTGAAAACTGGCTGCTGTCAAACGCCAAACTTCAAAACAAAGGCGTAGAATGTCGTAGAAGAAGAAGTCAAAAAGTCAAACGGAAGAAAAGCGAAAATAAGCACAAAGCTTAAGGTAAAATTAAAAAATATGAAGCAATTAAATTTTGTTTTTAAAAAATTGTGTTGTTTAATGATACTAGCGAAAAAACAACAAACTTATTGTATATATGCAATAAATTAAGCACCGTTATATATCGATGTAATAAAAACACCAATACGAGAAAGAAACGCCCAAACCAACAGTACAAAAAGCTGTAACAACAAATACAAAGAGTTATGATAAGCAAGGTATGTATGGATGTATACATTTATAAAAAACACTAATTAAAACATTTATGCGGAACATATTCGGTGGCAATCAAAGACTTCAGACAACAACAACGGCAAATACCCGAAATGAATATAGGCTTAAATGTAGGCCGACAAAAATTATCGCCCTGCGCCTCCATTGTTCATAGAGCATTTAAAATTGGAATAGCGTACATATGTATGTATGTATGTATATCAAGTTGTATGTGCCATATATGTACCTAATTACATTCGCTCACCTTGGTGATTTGATATGACGTCATTATTTTGAAGAAGTTCATTTTTTACATTACATATAGTTGAAGTAGTTGGTGAGCGTCTTGCGCAAATCATATACATATGTACATATATAAGCAAGCTCGAA
Source organism: Urophora cardui (assembly GCA_960531455.1). Taxonomy (NCBI): domain Eukaryota; kingdom Metazoa; phylum Arthropoda; class Insecta; order Diptera; family Tephritidae; genus Urophora; species Urophora cardui. The sequence continues at coordinate 53,376,161 of OY482673.1, forward strand.
AAGTTGTGTGAAGACGAATAAACTGAACTGGTATTTGGAATCCCGGGTAAAATGTTTTCCAAAAACTAACATTTTTGAGAGATCCCAAGTTCCTTTCTTCTGTGACTAGACAGGTGCGGTGTGACTGCCTCTATCGACTACAATTTAGTTATGATTATATTTTTGTTGTTATTTTCGCAAAATTAGTTCGTATGCATTTTATAGAGTTCAGTCAGATTGTCTTATTCGCGATTGAATATCGAAACATGTACTTACATATGTATAGCTTTGTTCGCGTACTTTCTCCAACAGCATTTACTCAGCAGCCTCCAACAGCCAGGTGTTGGAGAAAAATGTCACCTATCCTCTCACAAGAGAAAAATATCGTAAGAGGTAAACGAACACAAAATTTGCAGAGTTCAACAGCTTTGGCAAACAGCTGATTTTTATTTACATTCACAAGCCCCAAATTCAAAGGATAAAAAGGATTAAAATTAAAATGATAATAAAATTGGTGGAAATTATTGCTGTTAATTATGTATATATGTACATATAACATAAAAATAATAAAATAAAACATAGTTTTTTTCTTATTTAATTTCTTTTGATTCGTTTTGGGTTTCGTTTTGGTCAGTCTTTTGTCACCTCGCGATAACCTCCTCAATCAAAAAAATCGTTCGCATAGGCTCGCAAAAAGATTTTTTGAAGTTCGGAAATGCATCCGGAACTCTCTTTTACAATAAATCGGCACTGTTTGTTCTATATAAATGCTAATGGAGTTACAATTCTGCCTGAAAACAGTGGAGATATATGCACATATGTATGTATCTGCAATACAATTAACTTCATGTTGTTGTTGTTGTAGCCACCAAGACACTCCCCGAAGGTTTTGGGGAGTGTAGGGGATGTGACAGTCCTTTGCCGGATAAATCCGGCACGCTCGGGTACTAGTCCCTTCTGACACTAGCCCGACTGTCGTGCGAACGATTTTTTCTGGCCATAATCAACCTTCTAGGCCGGTGGATTTTAGTCGCGTCTTACGACAGGCATTCCTTACAACGGGTATATTCTAGACCCCCTAACCCGCTGGGGTTCGCTGTTACTATCTAATAAATAGGATTTCATTGTAATAATTATCACACTAACAATTGCTTTTCTTTGTACCCATGTCCATACTGTTTTCCACCGCAGTATGTCTTCGCGTCTGCTGCCCCGCAGAAGAGATTTCAATTTAATGCACCCGGCCCTGGCCATGCTTTAAAAAAATAACCCTCTATGGAGCGATCCACAGTACTTTTGAGTAGAACAAACTTTTGCGTTGGCGGCATTTGCCCCAGCCAGCAAAATTTCCTTTCTCGAATTATATCTGCGGAGCGATCGGGAGTGTTATAATTAGTAAAATTAACATCCATAGAAGATTTCCCGAAAGTTCCAGTGGTTTGAAAATAAATACGGCGGGCGCATTATACTGAAGTCGACCCACTGCAGAACTACTCTCGGAGGGTGTGCCACCCACAGCCTAGAGTGGCTGCTATTTTTAAAATCCGGATAATTGGGCTTTAGTTAGAATTTGTTGTCTATCCAGGCTCAGTGAAACTTTCAGGAAATATTCTGTAGATGATAATTCATCTTATCTTAACACTTTCAACTATTATTAAATTATAATATTAAAGTTCTCCAGAAATAGAATTCTCCCGGCTAAGGGTTATTTTTGTAAAGCGCGGCTGAAGGCAAAAGGTGTTCTATACAAAACAACTGTGGATTGCTCCATGGATATTAATCCAGAAAGAGAATTCTGCCGGCTGAGGGTAATTTTATTGAAGCGCGGCCAAAAGCCGCCAACGCAGAAAGATGTTCTACACATACATATATTAATTTAACAAGGAATGTCTCCTGAACTATAAGCGTCCGGAGGGTAGTACTTTGTTTTTTGTGATCTGTGAGACCACCCCTACCCTCTGGAAAATTAATTGTTATCGGATCGTGGATCATTATATACAAATTTTCCCTCTATCCAGGCTGGGGATCCAACCCATGACCTCTGGTATGGCAGACTAGCCACTGTCCGCCACACCACAATGGCCACAACACTCCCCACTGCACCACAGCGGCCCCGTTAATATATATTCCCGCAAAGGAGATTACAATATACTAAGGTACATAATATGCATATAAATACTTCGCAAAAAGTATGTAACTTATTTTGCATATTTAATTTATCCATATTTGTTGCCAATTTAGTGTATTTTTCCAATTTTATAATTGATTTGTATATTTTGCAAATCTTGTTACTTGCAAAAATTCAAGTCAGCTGTTGTTTGATCAGCTGTTTTCCTGTTGGAAAATTGCTGTTGGCAAAAATGTGTCCAACAGAATTCAACAGCTTCTCACAAACTGAAATGTCAGTTTTCTCTCTCAGTTGGTTCTCTTCTGTTGGAGATTTGGCGTAAAAAAACGGCGACAAAGTGTTTGTTTTTAAAAGTTTTCGAAAAACATCAAAAAATATCCGTAAACGAACAAAACTTATGTCGTCTGCAATTTTTTATTTATCGAATGCAATTGTCATTTTCATACAAGCATTTATGTATGTACATATTGTAGCAATAAGCAGTTATTAAATATTTAATAAGTAACTTTTACTCTTGTGTATAATTGCATATATTTGAGCTATACAGGGTTAAATGGAAAATCATACTATTTTCATAGTTTTCATAGTTTTTCTGTTCATAAATTTTCATTATAAATTGAAAATTTGGAAATAAAGATTATTATTCAATACGTAGAATTGAACGAATAAATATCTTTTATTGAAAAAGCGCTGCTACAATTTCTCAGAAGAGGGATTCATCCCATTGCCTAATAATTTTTTTTTTTCTCAAATCTTTAAACTCGGTCCGTTTATTTAAAAAATGATGTTAATATAAAATAAATAATTGTGCGAAAATAGTAGCGCGAGAAATAAATAAAAATAATTATATAGATTTACTACATAATTGAGTGCACGAAAAAGAGTTAAGAAAATAATATATATAAAAAAAAAAAAACTGCGATTTAAAAACGAAAAAATGGAGAGTGAAGATTTAACGAAATATAGCGTTATGCAGTTGCGTGCCTGGTTACGAGAACTTAAGCTGCCTTCGAGTGGTAACAAGAGCTCATTGATTATTCGTCTGAGTAATGTATCCGTTAATGAGCGAGGTAGATGTCCTGCACTAGATGATATGCATTTAAATGAAGATGATCGAGATGAACAAACAAACAAAAATATAGATGGCGAAGTAGTGGAATTAGACGATTACAGCGATGGTATAATGCTTGCAGAGAAACAAAGGGAGCGTAGAAATGTAAGCGCATCAGAATTTGAAATTTTAAAGCGTGAAACCGAATTGTTGCGACGTGAAAAAAATTTATTGGAAAGAGAAAATGCTATTTTAATACAAACGGTACGTAGTGGTGAAACAGTGGGCTGTGCAGCTGCCGCACAAACAAAAATGTCATTAGATATGATAAAGACACTCGTTCCCGAATATGATGGTGGCGTAAATTTTAGCATTTGGGTTGCCCAGCTGAAAAGCGTTGCCGATACCTACAAAATGAACGAAAATGAGTTACGTGTGATAATGCTTGGAAAATTAAAAGGCAAAGCACAGAAATGGCTTCAAAGTAAGCCAGATTTTGCAGTACAAAGTATCAATACACTTATTAATGAAATGAACGAAATATTTGGTATAAAGGAGAATAGAATATTAATGCGACGTCGTTTTGAGGCAAAGAAATGGAAGGCTGGAGAAAAGTTTATTGATTATTTTAATGAAAAGATATTGTTAGCAAACCCACTACAGCTTGAAGAGGGAGAAATTGTGGAATATATCATTGAGGGTATAAGTGATTACCGTCTTCGGACTCAAGCATATTTACAATGTTATTCAACGAAGAATCAATTACTTCAAGCTTTCGCTAAGGTGGAAATGAAACCAATTTCGTCAACTGTAGACTCAAGTCAAGTCCGTGAAGTAAGATGTTATAATTGCAACATTAAAGGACATGTAGCTGCTGATTGTCGGAAGCCAAAGAGAGATTTTGGGGCGTGTTATGTTTGTGGAAGCAAAGAACATCGGGCTGCAGTATGTACCAAAAAGAAAGGTGTTCATTTGGTTGAGGACTATGTAAGATTATTCCATTTTATTATTAAAAAATCTACAAATATTTTTTTTTCGTTAGAATGTTTGATCGATACTGGTAGCCCAATCAGTTTCATAAAGCAGGCTTGCATCAATGGAAAAGTAGATTCTGCACATATTTCTAATTTAAATACTTCATATTTTGGTTTGAATAATGAAAAAATATTAACTTATGGAAAATTTTTGTGTTACATAAAAATTAATAAAAACTTATATGAAATAACTTTCATAATTGTTGATGACAGTACTATGCAATATGAAGCTGTATTGGGCAGAGATTTTTTAGATGTTTGTAAGTATAAGTTAGTTAGAATGAGCGAAACGAAAAATTTGAAAAATGTATCCATTGTTGATAATTGCGAACATATTGGTAAACAAATGTGTAATGAAAATGAGTCGTCGAATGAAGATAAAGCTAAAGAAGTAATTAAGAATTTAAAAGGTAAAGATGATAGATATGATAAACAAGAAGAAGATTTTTCAAAACAACTTTTATTAATTTCAAATTTAAATGATGATAAACCTGATTTTATAGTTGATGCGGGATTGAATAATTACGATAAACAAAGATTTATTGAAATTTTTATGAAATATTATAAAAATCCTGAACGACTAAATGAACCAAAAGTCAAAAGTGAGATGAAAATTGTTGTTGAAAACGTGAAACCCTTTAATTGTCCTCCAAGGCGTTTGTCCTACACCGAAAAAAATGAATTGCAAAAAGTATTGGATGAATACGTATCAAAGAAAATAATTAGACCTAGTGAATCAGAATTCGTTTCCCCGATTGTATTGGTTCGTAAGAAAACTGGTGATATTAGAATGTGCGTTGATTTTAGAAGACTTAATAAAATAACGGCTAAAGACAATTATCCTTTACCATTAATTGATGATTTGTTAGATAGAATGGCAAATAAGAATTTTTTTAGCAAACTCGATTTAAAAAATGGATTTTTCCATGTTTTTATGCATCCTGATTCAATCAAATATACCTCTTTTGTGACGCCGTTAGGTCAGTTTGAGTTTTTACGTATGCCATTTGGGCTTAAGAATGCACCCTCGACATTTCAACGTTTTGTAAATAAAATTTTTTCAGATATGGTTAGGAATAATAAAGTAATTATATATTTGGACGATATAATGATTGCTACTGAAAACATCAAAGAACATTTTGAAATACTTAAAGAAGTCTTTAAGAGACTTGTTGATAATAATTTAAATCTAAGGCTTGATAAATGTGAATTCTTTCGTAGAGAAGTAAAGTATTTAGGTTATACGATTTCTAAAGATGGAATTAAAGCTGATGAAAAAGGACTAGAAGCAATTAAAAATTTTCCAGTGCCAAATAAAATTCAATCAGTACAGAGTTTCTTAGGACTATGTTCTTATTTTAGGCGTTTTGTTAAGAACTTTTCAGTAATTGCTAAACCATTGTATGATTTGACTAGGAAAGACAACAAATTTAAGTTTGGTGTTGAAGAAATTAAATGTTTTGAGTTATTAAAACAAAAATTATTGGAAGCTCCTATTATTACAATATATGATCCGAAAGATGAAACTGAATTGCATTGTGATGCAAGTACGTTAGGATTTGGATCTATATTAATGCAACGCAAGTCTGACAAGAAATTTCATCCGGTCTTTTATTTTTCAAAGCGAACTAGTGAAGCAGAATCAAAGTATCACAGCTTTGAATTAGAAACCTTGTCTATTATATATGCACTAAAGCGATTTCGTATATATCTTCAAGGAATTAAATTTAAAATAGTAACTGATTGCAATTCATTAACCATGACATTAAGTAAAAAAGAGTTAAATCCAAGAATAGCACGGTGGGCGTTAGAACTGCAAAATTTTGATTACACTTTAGAACATAGATCTGGTACTCGTATGCAACATGTTGATGCTTTAAGTCGGATTAATAACATTTTGGTTGTAGATACTAACACTTTTGAAGAAAATTTAATTATTTGTCAAGCCAAAGATAAAAAATTTAACGAATTGCGAAATATGTTACAGAATAGTGAGCATAATTTGTATGAAATGAGGAATGGTGTATTATATAGAAAGGTTGATGGTAATAAATTACGTTTTTGTGTTCCTGAAGATATGGAGGGTCATATTTTATACAAATACCATGACGAGATGGGACATATGGGTATTGATAAAACGCTAGATCTCATATCAAAAAGTTATTGGTTCACGAAAATGAGAGAAAAAATTTCTACCCACATTAAAAATTGTTTGAAGTGTATAGTATTTTCGTCAAAACATGGAAAAGAAGAGGGTTATTTGCATAATATTCCGAAAGCTGAAAACCCATTTGAAGTGGTACACATAGATCATTTTGGGCCTATAAACAATTCACGTTTAAATAAATATATATTTCTCATTATAGATTCTTGCACAAAATTTGTTAGGTTGTATGCAACAAAAACTACTGGTAGCAAAGAGGTAATCAGTTCACTTAGGGATTATTTTCGTTCGTATAGTAAGCCAAGAATTATAATTTCAGACAGAGGTAGTGGTTTCACTTCAAACAATTTTAGAGAGTTTCTTGATTTGGAAAATGTTCAACATATTAAAATAGCCACAGGATCTCCACAAGCAAATGGGCAAGTAGAAAGGGTGAATAGAAGTATAGGCCCAATGATAGCTAAATTATGTGATTCTGAATGTAATATCAATTGGAATAGTGTAATTGAGACTGTTGAATATGCTCTTAATAATAGTATACATAGAACTATAAAGCAATATCCTAGTGTAATGTTGTTTGGAATAAAACAGAGAGGTAAAATTATAGATTTATTTAGTGAAGAATTAAAGGAAGGAGAACTTGAAAACTTTCAGCAAAGTCATGAAAAAGTAAGAATGCAAGCTTCAGTAAATGAAAAATCCTTGCAATCTTACAATAATAATTATGTTAATAGAAAACGGCGCCCTGCGAACCAATACAGTGAGGGTGATTATGTTATGATAAAAAATTTTGATTCAACAGCAGGTATTTGTAGAAAGCTGATTCCTAAATATAAAGGACCTTACAAAATTTCAAAAATTTTAGTTAATGATCGATATGTATTGGAGGATGTTGAAGGTTTTCAAAAATCACGAATACCGTATAAAGGGGTTTGGGCTGCTGCCAATATACGACCCTGGTTAAATAAAAGCTCATTATAAGTCATATAAGATCAGGTGATCTTTTGGTCAGAATGGCCGAATTGTAGCAATAAGCAGTTATTAAATATTTAATAAGTAACTTTTACTCTTGTGTATAATTGCATATATTTGAGCTATACAGGGTTAAATGGAAAATCATACTATTTTCATAGTTTTCATAGTTTTTCTGTTCATAAATTTTCATTATAAATTGAAAATTTGGAAATAAAGATTATTATTCAATACGTAGAATTGAACGAATAAATATCTTTTATTGAAAAAGCGCTGCTACAATATGTATATGTGCCTCTGTGACTCAACTTCTCCAACCTGTCTTCCACTTAATAAGCTTTCAATTGTTTATTGTTGTCTTAAGATACGCAAAAGTCTGCAAAGCCTTTGCGATGGAACATTCATTACATACATACATATAACTATAGTGTACATAACTACATGGCATATGTTTTTCTTCAAATGTGGCAATATACCATGTGTATATATATATATATATGTACGTATGTATGTACATATGTCCATACAAAAACATCTGCCTATACATACATATATAAATTAAATTCCATTTCTTATCTCGTATATATGTATGTATGTATATATATTTATACCTTTCATGAGAATGAAATGGTATTATAACTTGTGCCAAAAATTTTTTGTCGAAAGTACCAGAAGGAAGCGTGGGGGACCCACCAAAATATATACCGATATGATCAGAATCACGAGCTGAGTCGATTAAGCCATGTCCGTCGGTCCGTCTGTCCGTCCGTCCGTCTGTGTGAACGCAATCTAGTCCCTCAGTTTTTGAGATATCTGAATGAAATTCGGAATACAGGTATGTTGGTATATGCAGCTGATCATTTGTCAGAACCGGCCGAATCGGACCACTATAACATATAGAAAACAACCGATTATTCAGATATACATGAAATTTTTGGATGTAATTTGTGCATAACTTCCCCATTTAAACAGATAAGGACATGAAACTTTGAAGTAGACGTGCCCATTTTGGCCAAAACAAGGTTACCGAAAATTTTCAAGATCGGACCACTATAACATATAGTCCCACAACATCCGATTAATCAGATAAACACATTTTGGTGTATAACTCCTCCATTTTAACAGCTAATGGCGTGAAATTTTGAAGTATTTGTACCCATATGGGCCCAAACGGGATTACCGAAAATTGTTAAGATCGGACCACTATAACCTATAGCTCCCCTACAACCGATTGTTCAGATATGGACATTTTGGTGTATAACTTCTCCATTTTAACAGCTAACGGAGTGAAATTTTTAAGTATTTGTACCCATATGGGCCCAAACAGGGTTACCGAAAATTGTCAAGATCGGACCACTATAACATATAGCTCCCCTACAACCGATTGTTCAGATATGGACATTTTGGTGTATAACTTCTCGATTTTAACAGCTAACGGAGTGAAATTTTTAAGTATTTGTACCCATATGGGCCCAAACGGGGTTACCGAAAATTGTTAAGATCGGACCACTATAACCTATGGCTCCCCTACAACCGATTGTTCAGATATGGACATTTTGGTGTATAACTTCTCCATTTTAACAGCTAACGGAGTGAAATTTTTAAGTATTTGTACCCATATGGGCCCAAACGGGATTACCGAAAATTGTTAAGATCGGACCACTATAACCTATGGCTCCCCTACAACCGATTGTTCAGATATGGACATTTTGGTGTATAACTTCTCCATTTTAACAGCTAACGGAGTGAAATTTTTAAGTATTTGTACCCATATGGGCCCAAACAGGGTTACCGAAAATTGTCAAGATCGGACCACTATAACCTCTGGCTCCCCTACAACCGATTGTTCAGATATGGACATTTTGGTGTATAACTTCTCCATTTTAACAGCTAACGGAGTGAAATTTTTAAGTATTTGTACCCATATGGGCCCAAACGGGGTTACCGAGAATTGTCAAGATCGGACCATTATAACATAGCTCCCATACAACCGATTGTTCAGATATGGACATTTTGGTGTATAACTCCTCCATTTAAATAGCCAAGACACCATTTTTTCTAATAAATCTTTCCATAAATCAACCCACAGAATTAAAATTATAAATTAAACTTAATCCGGCTATGTACATACATAGGTAACTTTTCATTTCCCCACTCATGAAAGGTATGAAGTCTTCGGTACGGCCGAAGACAGCCGCGCTTTTACTTGTTTTTTCTTGCGAACGACATAAACCTTTATACACGGCAATGCCAACGCTTGAAAAATGTTACAATCTCATTCGAATAGCGGCCCTACTCAGAAGCCCAGGAACATGTCTTAAAACCTTCTAGTGAAAACCTTGAAATCTTCTATCTTCATATTTCCTTCAACTATACCAAAATTGACTCCCATTACACTTTTCTTTTTTTATAAACTAGGTACATATGAGTATGTTGCGTGGCTCCATGAAACTTAGATGTTTCTGCTCTTTATTTATTTCGCTTTCTTATTATATATGTATAGCTAAAAGCATGGAGGAACAATAAAGGAGAATGCATAACGACATACCTTCATACATAGTGGGCCGAGAAGTGTCATGCAAAGAGGAATGTAGAAGAATTTGACAGATGTAGGGGCCACACAAATGCTAGGGTGCGTGTGTGTGTGGAATATGTCAACAAAAAAATGCTTGTGTTCGTGTGTGTTTATGAAGATTGAAGAAGAAGTCAGCTGATCTTATGCATTCTCCTTTATTGTTCCTCCATGGCTAAAAGTATTATTTTTTTTATTTGCAGCACGCCAACGCAAAGACAGTAGTAGACAAATAAAACGACAGGTAGAACATTTGCGATTAGACTTCTCTTGGATAGTTGTAATTTGAACGTTGGTATATAACTAATACCAAAACCGCAGACAATGGATTTTACGCAGAAAAATGTTCATATCACATCTCGTCTTCCTGGTAAGTAATGATTTTGAATTTAGAATATACATGTGTGTATGTACATATTTGTAAATATTTATTCCCAGTAGCTTAAACGGAAATAAGATATGTATAGTGTATTTTATCTTATTACACATGTGCATGTTTGTATATAAGTATTTACATTACTCATGTTTTAAAAACAAAAACACAATTCCTGGTACAATAAATCCGATAGATAAGCTTATCTAGAAGATATTTTCAAGAGTGCCTACTAAAATTAGGTATAATTTGTTGATTCGTATTATATCACCGCTATACATACATACATATATTTAAAATAAGCTATGTATGGATAATAATGCTCTGCTATTATGGTGCGTTATGTATACAAAGATTTATTATACAACAAGTAAGGAAGCCTAAGTTCGAGTGGAATCGAACATTAGATACTCAGCTGTATGCTTTCATTGTTTGTTTGCGTTTGATGAAAACACGGCGTATTTTATATAAAGCGACTGCCGCATAAAGTGGACGTAGCCACGCCCATTTTCAACATTTTTATCAGTCATCCAACTAAGCATATGAATATTATTTTTTGTGCAAAATTTCATTCCTTTATGACTTCTAGTTACAAAGATGTCACGTTACAAATTCCCAAAGGGTGTTCCAGAAATATCTTTGTTAAAAAGTAGGCGTGGTCATAAACCGATTTCAATAAATTTTTGTGTGTCTATTAACACAAGTTATAGAAGTGTATAAACCAAGTTTCGTCATAATATCTCAATTATTTGTCGAGTTATAGACTAAGAAATCTCGTATATTCCTTTGTCTAAAAAGAAGCGGTGCCACGCCCATTTTCCAAAATTTTTATATTTTTTGTTTCCGGTCTATTGTGGAACTCATGCCACAAACTTTCTATGAATTATCTCTATATTTGACAAAGTTATCGCTTGAAATGTTTTTATTAGGTCACTTTATAAGACCCATATATAAAAGTGGGCGTGGTCGTCAACCGATTTCTCTAAAATTTTCAACATGTATTACCACTAGTAATAAAAGTGTACACACCAAGTTTCGTCATTATATATAAATTATTTGTCCAGTTATGGGCTCAGAAATCTCGTATATTCCTGTTTCTAAAAAGAGGCGGTGCCACGCCCATTTTCCAAAATTTTTGTGTTTTTCGTTTTATGTCCGCAGTTGGACTCCTGCTATAAAATTTCAATGATATATCTTTATATTTGACAGAGATATCGCTTAAAATGTTTTTATTGGGCCACTTTATAATACACATGTATAAAAGTGGGCGTGGCCGTCAACCGATTTTGGAAATTTTTCGTCTAAACATTTGCCTAAGTAAGTATATCACGCGTACCGAATTTCATCGATATATCTTCAACGGTTTCTGAGTTATGACTCAAAAAACTTTCAATGTTTGCCCCTTAATAAGTGGGTGTGGCACCGCCCATTTTCCAAAATTTTTGTGTTTTTTGTTTTATGTCCATAGTTGGACTCATGCGACAAAATTTCAATGATAGATCTTTATATTTGACAGAGATATGGCTTAAAATGTTTTTATTAGGTCACTTTATAATACACATATATAAAAGTGGGCGTGGCCGTCAACCGATTTTAACTATTTTCCGTCCAAACGTTTGCCTAAGAAAGTAAATCACGCGTACCAAATTTCATCCATATATCTTCAATGGTTTCTGAGTTATGACATATAAAACTTTCAAGGTTTGACCCTTAATAAGTGGGCGTGGCACCGCCCATTTTCCAAAATCTCATCAAATTTCTTCCTAGCGGCCTGAGCTCAACACGTGGGTAAAATTTCATCGCTCCAGCTGTATTAGTGACTGAGATACCAAATTTTCGATTTTTTCTATATAGGAAAAGTGGGCGTGGTCATGGTCCGATTTCGCCCATTTTCAATACCAACCGTCCCAGTCTCGATACCAACTTGCATTTCAAATTTCATCAAAATATCTCAATTTTTGCGCGAGTTAGAGTGTTTACAGACGGACGGACAGACGGACGGACATAGCTCAATCGATTTCTCTTTTCACCCTGATCATTTTGATATATATAAGTCTATATCTATCTCGATTATTTCATTCTGTTACAATCCACCGTTATGTGATTAAAACTATAATACTCTGTGTACTAGTACAGCTGAGTATAAAAAAAATAGTTGCATGTACTTAGCTGGTAATATCGGTATATGTATGTATGTATTTTGATGGATCTATCACCGCTCTTTCTGTTACTTGTAACAATTGTGTTAAGGCATACAATTATGTATTAACTGATCCAAACAACCAGAAAGTAATGCTCAATTATCCTTAAAGCTCTTCCCTCCCCTGTATACTTCACACGTATTTAATTCTACGTATTTGCTTGTGAGCTTTCGATTCGTCATCGAAAAGACGAGTTCGAATCGAATAAAAATGTTCGCGCCAATAATGAATAGTAGCCATAACTACTCGCCTGCATTCACTAGCAAGTTGCTTCTGCTTGCTTGAATTGTTGTTGCTTTCTATTGCAAATTTGCCCCATAGCGAGCAGAGCCGACTTGCAGCGAGCAGAGAAATGCCGAATCGAAAGCGCCTATTGTTTTTTGCGATAAAAAGTTAAGGACTTTATTAAATTAACATTTTTTTTCTCTTTATTGATTAATAAACCACAAAAAAAAAATAATAAAAACTTGCCGCCTAAAGGCTAAACACACTTAATTGTAAGATTAAATTGCTATTTAATTGTTAATAAATAATTATGGAAATAATACTTTTTATTTTTGTCACTCTAGGACCGGCCATTAATCCGGTGATTGAAAATTCAGAAGAACCTCAACCCAGTCTCTCGGATTTGCATGATTTTGAGCCGAAATTAGAATTTGATGATACGGAATTGCTAGCACCGCCACCGCTACCAAGTAAATTAGTTTATTACATAGAATTTTACATCTATACTAATATTTATATATGTATGTAAGCACATTAATTTTTTATTTTGTTTAACTTTAGAGGATGTTATGGTTGACGATTTTGTATTAGCTGAAGGTGAGTTACAATAAATTAAAATTCTGTACAACTTCTTTACGCATCCAACGCGCGCTAAGAAGTTTCACTTTCAAAGCACTTATTCTCAATGAATACAAAAAATAATTGAAATTTTTTAGACGAAGACATCGAGTCTGCAGAAATTGCAAATACATTAGAAGACGATTTTGAAGATCAGTTGAGAGAGGTGAGTTGTTTTCAAAAGTTTCAACTGAATTTATATTTAAGATTTTCAAACTTGCTAGGAGCAAGCAGAGAGTATTGTAGCAATAAAAACTAAGTGTGATTTCCTGGGCACAGACAAACAAGGCAGACATATATTTGCAATTTATGCGTCGCGCTTTCCAGAGAAATCACAAATGGAAAAATTCATTAGGTAAGTAATTTTTAGCGTTTGTTTTTTGTAGTAAAGAAATCTATTGAGTACGAAATGATAAAAACGTTGTTGAATAGTATATTTATAGAACGCAAAACTAAAAAAAAAATTAAAATATTTGCCTAAAAATTAATAAATAAATAAATAATTCAAAACCTGCAGCGGGTCTTATATAGAAAACCGGCTTGGAGGACACAGTACTCTCTTCCTTATGGAATACTTACCATTTCGTTCTCGAAATTTTTATTAATTACTTACGCTCTCTTTTTCATCAGCAATTATTTCAAATACTCTATATTTTTGTCTTTTGTGTTTAGTGATGTCATCAAAGAAATCGAACCATTTGTAGAGAATGATTACATTCTCGTCTACTTCCATCAAGGCCTAAGGGAGCATAGTAAACCATCAGCACAACTATTGTGGAATTCATATAAAGAATTGGATCGAAATTTTCGCAAAAATCTCAAAAATCTATACGTCGTACATCCCACATTGTTTATACGTTTCATTTGGAAATTTTTTAGCCCATTCATAAGTGACAAATTTCGTCAAAAACTTGTCTACATATCCAGTTTGGATGAGTTGCGTCAGGCATTGGGTTTATCAAAGATAAAAGTACCGGATAGTGTGTGCGACTTTGATGAACAATTAAATTTGCGTAGCAAAAGTGGTAGTTCGGGCCCATTCGGCTACGGTAGTTACGGCAGCGGCAGCAGCAACAGCAGCAGCAGCAACAACAACAACGCCACAAAACATATGGCTGTAACGGTGCAATTTGGTGCTCCACTTAAATTCATAGTAACTAATAGTCCGTGTCTAAATTATATACCACCAATTGTGCGTAAATGCGTGGATTCTTTGTCGATGACTGGCATGATCGATACCGAGGGTATATTTCGACGTTCCGGCAATCATACCGAAATTATTGCACTGAAAGAGCGCGTAAACCGTGGCGAAGATGTGGATTTGTCGCAAGTGAATGTGCACGTAATTGCTGGGCTGTTAAAGAGTTTCCTACGCGATCTTAGCGAACCATTGCTCACATTCGAATTGTACGATGATATAACAAGCTTCTTAGGTAAGTGTTACGCCGTTGTGAATTTAACATATGTACCTACATATGTACATTAGGCCGTCTCGCCTTATATAGACCAAAAAAAAAAAACTCCACCGTACGATGTTTTTGACGAGATGCCGGCAAAAAAAGTTACATTAAAGGGGTATAAACTAAGTACTGGATTGAAGTGACCACAGTGGCGCATATAGGATTAATACAATTATAAAGTAGGAACCCTCCTCTCAAGCCAAAGAGATTGGTGTATCAAACATAGGGATCGGGCCATAAATACCGAAGATATGAAAAAAATGAATTTTAGCGACATCTAGCGGCGTCAAAAAAAAAAAAAAAAAGAAATTTCCAGAAATGTTTTCGAAAAAAAAATTAGGGGGGGAGAGGGCGGGGGGCGTACGGCAAACTTTGTTTTGTTTGTGATACGCTCTAATGTACATATAAATCTTATTAATTTTTTCTTATCTATTACAGATTGGCCAAAAGAAGAGCGTTCGCGTAATGTAACACAATTAATAAGGGAAAAGTTGCCTGAAGAAAATTATGAGCTTTTCAAGTACTTAGTAGAATTTCTTGTTCGCGTAAGTTGTCGTGTTTTCTTCTCATTTAGCCAAGCTTTAATAACGCTAACTTCAAAATTGCTCTTGCAGGTTATGGAATGCGAGGACCTCAATAAAATGACATCCTCCAATTTGGCTATTGTCTTTGGACCAAACTTTCTATGGTCAAATAGGAATAATACCAGTTTGGAGGATATCCGACCCATAAATACATTCATTGATTTTGTGCTGCAAAATCACAAAGACATTTACTTAATCGATGTAAATCAACGGCATGGGCCCATCGGCTGAGATTTGTAGAAATAAAAAAAAAAATAATATAAATTAATTAAAATGTGTTAAGTGCACAACGCACAAAAATGTAATTCAACTGTGTAATTTAGTTTAGATTTAATCAATTGTAGCAGACAGACAGACATTAAGTTAGTACAGGCACGAATTTTGTATTATATACTAAACTGAAAAAAAAAAGAAATTTAAAATAAGAATTTGTCATACATATATGTATATAGTTTGTAGTTCAAAAACTTGTATAAAAATGTTAAGAAAAAACACAAAACAATTGCATGTATGTACATAAGCACTGCATGTGTATTTTTTAGTGAACGTGCGCTTGTTAATGATGGTTGATCTTTGGAATGTTTATAATTAATTGCAAGTTGCGCAAGCGGAGCTTAAACGTGTAAAAGAAAATTTATTGTAAAAAGAAAATTTACACACAAAAAAGATAATTTGCTTTTTCTTAACACTGCATAATTAATTTTCACTTTATATAAGCAATAAGTATTTATGTAGATTCTAATGTATTTTAATTTGGAAGTTTAATAGCGCAATAATTATGTGGATCATTGCGCAAAATCATTAGATTAGACCCCAGCAAAGCTCATTAGCGGTTAATTTATTTGAAATGTAAAAAACGTAAAATGTTTCATATATTATATGTGTTTGTATTTATTTAAGTGTATGTGTATTCTTCAAATATAATTATTTTAACACACTATTTTAACCAAAGAGCTGGATGAGATATATGTATACAGATATTTTAATTATGAAATGTTTATTAAGTAAGCTGAAATGTAATGAATTTTATTAAATTTTTCTGTATCAATTCTTAAAAAAAACGACATTGGATTTTTTTCGAAAATGGAAGCGATTTAAAATGCTGTTATACAATTGAATCATAAGCAACGAATGCTCAGTATTAAACTTGATATATTTGAATTCAAATTTACAAGCGCGCCTTTAGTATTTTTCTTTACATTAAGAAAATATCTATATAGTATGTATATAAAAATGTAGGGTTTTTTGTGAGGAAATGGCTCAAAAACTGACAGTTTATTATTTGGATAAGTCCGCTCGACATAGGCTATATTTTCCAAGGCTAGATGGCGCTGTAGTCGCTATATATGCAAAATCCCTATTATTGATCCGATTCTCTTCTCTGTTACAAAAAATTAACACGGTAGGTGGCGCTGGAATCGAGATATTCAGAAAATCCGTATTTATGGTCCGTTTTTGATATTTTGCGTAACGTGTGTTTGTTATGTAATGGAGACACGGTGGGCAGGAAGCGACGATAGGTTGCATGAAAATGTCGACAAAAAAGGAAAGTGGCTTGTGTTATGTTATGTTTATAGATAAAACATCCGTTGAAATTAAAATCCGAGCTGCTCCTTTTTCAAGGATATCCACATTTTTTGTACATCAAAATTGTATATTAAAGAAATATTTCTTTATTTATTCTTAATGAAACATATAATAAGAAATTTTCACGTAGAGTTAACAGTTTAGGAGTTATACGCAAATTAAAGTGGGTACTTTTTGTGTTATTTTATATTTCAGTGGTTATCCTTTAGGTCCTGTTCACATTGGATTTTGCCACTACAGGTGTACTGTTTCCTTTTTAATACCTTTTTTTGTATCCTTTAGCTACCAGATAATGTACTGAAATCGGAAA
This sequence comes from Urophora cardui, assembly GCA_960531455.1. Taxonomy (NCBI): domain Eukaryota; kingdom Metazoa; phylum Arthropoda; class Insecta; order Diptera; family Tephritidae; genus Urophora; species Urophora cardui. The sequence continues at coordinate 53,393,419 of OY482673.1, forward strand.
AATTTGGACTCTGGCGAATTTCCGATTTCGTCAACATTTGATCCTTTCAAAAAAAAAACAAAAAATGTGGATATCCTTGAAAAAGGAGCAGCTCGGATGTTAATTTCAACAGATGTTTTATCTATAAACATCACATAACATTATGGTTTCGTTTTTATCAAATTAACAATCCCTTGCATCGAAGCTACAATATGTCTGACTGTTATATTCTTTCGAAATATATTCCAAACATTCATAAGCACTTACTTGCAATTCAAAGGTTTGAATGTTAGAATCACACGATGGTTTTTGCATTCGCACAAAGCAAGCAAGAAAATAGGACTTAACAATATCGATGTTTTCGTTGGCTATGTGGTTTATTTTACATTTACCCATACAGCAAATACAAAATCATTTAATGCTGTCACGCGTTATGTACGCAGATTTTTGCTTAAAAATATGTAGTGTTGCTTGATAGCCAATTTAAACTTGAATATTTTTCAATTTGCGATTTAGATCATTGAATTTCATTATTTTACGCACAAAGAAGTCGCCATAACGATGTGAAACTTTGGTATCGGCAATATGAATCATATCATCATCAATATAAAAGTCCAACTAGAAAGCAATGAAATAAAATGCATATTTATACATGACACAATTTCAAATATATACATATGTATGTATCTATGTATGGAAATTCAATAACACTTACCTCCGAACCAGATTTAAATTTCCCCTCCAAACCACTAGAGCCTTTTGTCCAAACCAAATTACGCATTTTATGCTTAAAACAAAGTAAACGTATAAGTAATTTCGAAATGTCATCTTCAGTGGCATTCGGATCGATAAACGAAGCCAATTGCGCCAATGGCAATGTGGTATACAGCTTCAAATATGAACGTGTCGTGGGCAAATCTTTTTGTTGGCGCACTTCATCCATGAAAACCATTAGCTGATGTTCCATTGGATCTTTAACGTAATCCTCCATTGGCGCATCAGCTGCCGGTGGGCATGGGCTTACAAACCGGGGACAAGCAAAAATGTAAAACGATTTGAATACCTCCAAATCACCGCATTGCATCTTAAACATAGCATCATGATAGTTTTTCTCGCGCAGCACTTGTTGTATAGACTCATCAATGCATTGTGGATGCAAGACCAGACAAATTGCCAGCAAATGATACATTTGTTCTGCCTGTTTATTAATTTGGTCATTCTGATAAGAGCGTGTACTGTACAATTGTTTGGTGCGCTGAATGTAGAGTAAAATTTCTGAAAAGGTTCGTATAGCATCAGCATAGCGACGCATCATCATGTAGGCGAAGCCCACGTAGTATGAGGTGGATATCTGACAGGCGGGTATATGGGAGTACTGTGACTTTTTATGTATCTCAATCGGTTCCAACACCTTGATGGCTTGATAATAGTCGCCCAACAGTGAATGCACGCGCAATAGACCAACCAATGAGAAATAGCCCAACATCTTGTAAAAGGCCAATTCGCCAAAATCACCGGCAACCTCTTGTGGGTCATTGCCTTGGGAAATCGCTTCCAATTGCTTTTTAATATTTGATATATCAACGAGTGAGTGAAGAACATTTAGAATGCACAATATACTCCAAACATTGCTGTGATTGACGCAAAGTTGCTGGATTTCTTCCGCGGTTTTGTCAGTGAGACGTGCCCTATTTATAGAAAATTCATATTTAGCAAAACTAATATATCACACACTGTGTTAATATACATATACTTATGTATATTCCCTTACCTGTATTGAGCGAAATTCTGGAATTGATAAACGAATTCATCAACCAATTCCCACAACCAAATATCGGGCAATTCCAAAGCCACCGGGTTTTGTGCCGAAATAATTAAATTAAAGAAATCGCAATAATTGAAGAATGAATTGATGCGCTGCTCCAATTTAGGACCTCCCGGTATGCGTGCATGTATGTGACGATAATATAATTCTTTATACAGAATTAGGAAAACTTTATCATGATCTACAATGGGTGCAACTTCCTTCTCATCTGGCCATGCGCTCTTGTCGAAATGATGATCACTGATTTGCGGAAAGGTATTCTCATACATATTTTGTATATCAAACAATACACCCTCCTTGATTGCTTGACAAAAGTTCTGCAAGAAGTATTTGACATTTTCTGGCATACGGCTGGCATAGTATGTGCGTTCATACTCCAAATCCAGTTGGGGATCACCGGTATGTCCATAATCGTCATAGTAATCCTTGAGGAATCAAATATTAAGAAAAAAGTATTACACTGGGTTGTTGGCGCAGAGTGCAGAGTGTAACACATTCGACAGACATTTTATTTATTTTATTATACACATATATTTTCTGTCCGTTTCAAGACCACAAATAAGCGGAAAGGGAAAATAATTGAAAAAGCTAATGGATGAATAAGCATCCTCAGGAATCTTTTAGCGAGTTAAGATCCTACCGATTCATAAATAACCGTGGCATATCAAACTATTAAATGCACAAAGAGATTCCTCCTCCTAACCCTACATATTTTTAAGACCTGTCCAATCAAAGATGCTGACACCGGCCAGTGATCAAACCCTTTAAAACAGCACCTTTTGTGGTATAGTTTTCGCGTAAAATTCTGATAGCCATTGTTAAATTGGTTTCTTTGAATCGACATAATATACTTGATGGTACTAATTGAAAATACACTATTAAGATCTGTGGTTCCTAGCCCAAACATTTCCTTATGCCAATTTACAAACTAACTAAAAAGTAGGGTTAGGTTAACCATAAGGAACACAGTCCTCTTTTATACGGTAATTGAACTTTTGTTAACTTACAACAGCTGCATAATCTTCTCCGCCGTACATTTTATAGTTTGCACACTTTTTTTTCAATAATTTATTTATAAAATGTTTGTTTCAAACGTACGTGAACAACACTCCTACAAAAAACTCTGCCACGAAAAAGAAAATTTACCCTGCTTGGTTGGGCGATTGTCAAAAAAAGTACTGTTCGTTTGTAATTTGTATGCACTGCATTAGCTTTGTTTCTTTATACACTAATTAACGTTAATACACACTAATTTTTAGATTTGACATATAAGCTTTGTTTCTTTATACACTAATTAACGTTAATAAACACTAATTTTTAGATTTGACATATAAGCTTTGTTTCTTTATCCACTAATTAACGTTAAATAAACACTAATTTTTAGATTTGACATATAATTTGTGTTTCTTTGGTTTCTCTCCAGTAAAAGAGAGCGAACTGAACGAAAATTGAGAGAGCACTGAACGAAACTGGTGAGAGCGGCAATGATAGTTCTACTAACTTTTTTACTGGAAAAATTTCCACTAGCAAGAAGAAGAAGAAATGTCAAATGTGGAAAAAGGAATTCAAATTTGTATTTGAAAATACAAAAGTAAATATATACGTAGTAAATCAAGTTATATAGCTATTTTTATTTAAAAAAAAAGGTTTAATATGGAAACGGGAAGTTATTTATAATGTATGGATGCTGTCAAACTAATCCTATATTGAAATATATGTACATATATATGTACATTAGACAGCGGCTCAAAACAAGAACCATGATGAGAGTGCATCTTCCGCCGGATCGGCTGTAATGGAAGAAGTAAGAAAAATTATTCTTACAATTCACTCTTACCTTTCACTCTTTGCTATTAGACAAATCCATCTTCATACATATGTACATACAGAGATTTTTAAGAATTGTAACAATGCTTATGGAGCCTATTGAAAGCGATTACGAGATTGAACAGGTAGCTGTAGAAAGTTTAAGGTCAGTCGACATCGGTTTGTTTCTAATAATAATAATAATACAATGGCGCTATTATAACTCTGACGAGTTTTATGGCCGAGTTTCTCTCCCAATTCGGGGTGTGCTCCTTTTGTTTTTTCCTACTAATTGGGTGGACCTACAGTTTAATGCCGGCTCCGAACGGCGAATGCATTTTTTGTTTCTAACCAATCGAAATACCAGGAATTGTTTACTTCAGTACATTGAAATTGTAGTTCCGAGCTATCGTCATAATTTTCGAATCTCCAGAAGCTTGCTTGAAAGCCTTTTCGAGCGAATATGTCAGTCGAAATTGGTTTTTCTAAGGCAATAGAACACTTAAAGGGATATATTAAAATCCATATTTTTCTTTTCTGATGATGATTTCAATTTTTTATTTTTAAATTTTCGGGCGTGTCTTTTATCTTTTTTCATGCGCCAAACAATCATATCGTCGTTTAAACTGCATAACCGCCTATGCCAATATTGAGATTTTCCAAACTTTAACTTCTAGTGTTCAGCTCTATGGATTTATACCACAGATTTGGCCTTTGGGAAGCTCTATATTTCCTTCTAATGTCCTTTTCACCTCTGAAGTCGGAGAGTTGGGCGGTTATGAAAGTCTCACTTGGGCGGTTACGAAGTGTAAACGGTGATATGTCACTAACATTTGCTAATTCAGGTTTCCCAATCTATTTTGCTAATATCTCTCACTGAGAGCAAATGTCACTTTACTCTCACAAATTTCGTTAAAAGAGATTAGCAAGAAATGTTAGTTAATGTTTTGCTGGAAAGTAAAGAAAAGAACCTATTATCAACCCGAAATATGGTATATTTCCGTACCCCGGTACATGATCCAATTAACAGGTCGGTGCATGATACATACAGACCAAGGCAAATTCATTATGGTAATGGCACGGCGAATTCGGCAATATTCGCTTTAAATTTTCGTCCAGCAAAATGTCAAACTCAAAGTAAAATTTTTCTTTGTTTGTCATTCTCCTGTATTCTTCTATACACGGTGAACTAAAAACGAGAAGAAGAAGAAGTCAGCTGTTCACGTACAAGAATTATCTAAAGAAGGATATCGCAGTAGATAAGCTGATTGGAATTGTGTATGTATACTAAAAAGTGTGAATGTCAGACAAAACGAATTGGCAAAAATTTTACTTTGAAATTCATTTCTCTTCTCTTTCACATTGACATTTTTAAAGAAAACACACACATAAAAACGGAAGTAATATAACCTCTATTTCGATAAACCTTGTTCACGTACCATTACCATAAGAATGAATTTGCCTTGATACAGACAAGCATGCCGTGAGCTGAATGTCAAACGGAATGTCAAAACTGAAAGGAGAACGAAATAATTTGACATTCAGCTCACGAGTGAATGATGGAGAAACTCAGAGAACGAAGAATTTGACCAATAGTAAACACGTATGTATGTATAGAATATGCAGAAGTAGAGAAATTGGATAGCTGTTGAAGAAGAAGAAGAAGTCAGCTGATCTAAAGAGCCGACCTGTATAGGTGGATCCTGCCCCGGTATTTAAAATAATTAGTAAATTTTTTAGAATTGCTTCCGTGCCATGATGAAGAGCCTATTCACACTACGGCGGTAAAATAATTCGATCCATTTCTAATTTTTCCGCCGGGTAAAATAATCAGAGTTGATTTTTAGCTGTCAAAAGTAGGATCCATATAATTCATGGTCATACCAAATCAAAATATGCATCATCTTCTGGTTGACTATGGGAATGGTAGTTGACCTTTTGACACAAGAATGCACACGTTTGACATTAGTCAGTCAGTTTCCGCCACAATTGTGTGTGCCCGGACGGATTTTCCGACGGAAAATATCAGCAGTTCACTACCCGTTGGCCCGATTTCCGTCGCAATTGTGTTACGGGCATAACATAAAATTTATGAGTCCGGAAACACACCTAATGCTAAATTGATACAGAAACCGACCCTGTCGCCAATTTGACACTGACATTTCTTGATTGCATCCATTCCGCTAGCGAATTGTATATTTTTGTTTTGTTCATTGAGTGGGAAAAATTAAGCGATTTCATCGAAAATGGTGTCCTGGAGCAGCTTTTCTCGCCCTCTGGCTTCATTAGCTCAATATCGTAAGATTTTACAAACACCAGTGTGCCGTAAAGGTGAGCCATACAGAAAGAAATATATCCAATGATTTTACTGAATATATTACGCAACCCGAGGATTCCCGAGGGGTACCTTTCATAAATATAAAACCTATATCCAATAAAATAAATGTCCTTCTTAGCCTTACAGACGCAAATTCGCAATGCAGGTCATGAACATCATCAATTTCCTATAGTACCTACGCGCTATCAATGGAATAAATTCAAGGATATGCTGCATTTTTATACAATGATTGGTCTGATTCCAATCACAGCAATTCTTATGTATGTCAACATTTTTATAGGTCCTGCCCAGTTGACAGAAATTCCGGAGGACTACGAGCCAAAACATTGGGAATACTGCTCAGTACGTCTCGGTCGACACTGCAATTAAATTTTTGGTGCATGAAATAAATGTAATTTTTTATTTAATTGACAGCATCCCGTCACTCGCTTCATAGCTCGCTACATACATCCTTCTCCACAACAGGAATACGAAAAGGCTTTGCACCATATTTTTGAAGAAAATGAAAAGGCACTGATAAGGTAAAAATTATGGTTTTAAGGAAATTATACCCAACTGAGTTTGCTTATTACGGGATGATTTTTTTAGAGATCTGGAAAAGAAAGTAATAGCTAAAATGGCTGAACGTAAAGACTACAAATCCTATTACTATCGCCCAGCCATGGCCAAATATCATAGAATTTCAAAAGAAGCAGCTGATGAACTTGAAGCATTGGAAGGTAATAATTAAGTTATTTTCATTATTGCTAATTGTATAAAATAAAAATGAATAAAGTTGTGCAATTGATAAATTTTGTGGAAGATGTTTTCAACTACAATAGAATTATTAAATAAAAATTGCGCTTAAAAAAAAAATCTATGTATATATATTTTTTATTATAATATTCAAGACCGAAAAGTTAGTAGCAGATGAGGGCGCAAAGCAAAAAAAAATTAGATTTGCACGTATATACATATGTACATAGATATGTATTAAATGTATGGGAAAACCGCCACTCCATTTCAGAAACTCTTGTGTTCTTAGCTTTACAACATTTCGAATTAAGGAATTAGTTTTCACGTTATTTTATATTAATTAAAAAAATAAACATGGCATACTTCATATATGCATCATATTATGAATAAGTTAAAAGTATAATAATGTACTTAATAATAGCCTAATATTATTGCCATCCACCATTCCTCATCCCCATGCTTGATTCTTGCAGTAGTAAAGCACCAATTTTCCATTAGTACCATGGCATTCGTACAAATTTTTGATAATTTGGTCAGGTGCAGGCGCAAAAGTTTGATTCACGTACAAAAACTGAAAGAATTTTTAAAAGAGTTACATACCGATATTTACATACATGTTTATAAAAAATCAATATCAACGTTTGGAAGGATCATACGATCTGTTCGCTAGCATCCAATTTAAGGTACTGATGAATGAACTTCTGTATCCAACTAACAGTTTTATAAGGATCTACTGTCCATTTACGTTTCTTAATTATTGGAACATTTCCAGTAGCATTCAGCAATATACAAACTGATGGGAGAAAACAAAAAAATATTTACATGCAACCACATCAAAATATCAAAAAACTTAAGTACTTTTAGAACTGTCCTTATCAGTTATTGATGTATCCTCTGCCTCGGCCATGGTATTGATGAATTAAGTGTAATTTTCTTTTATTACAGAGTAAAATTTGTATTCCAATTAGAGAATTAAAAAATCAAGCGCAAGAAATAAACAAAACCATAAAGTCAATTGACAGCTGTGACAGTGCTGTTCCACTAATAAAGATAATAGACATGTTTCTTTACTTTTCCTTGAGAAAATAACAAGCAAATTATACAAGTCTCTTGCAGCGAAATTTGTGAGAGTACCTACAGTGACATTTGTTCTCAGTATGTAGGCAAACAGTCCAACTCGATTGCAACCCAGTTGGGTCAACGGTCGCACTGTGTATGGCTACGGTAAGACGTAGCGGTTGTGCAACTGTTGAGGGTTTGTCTTATAGCGTTTTCGATTCTGAACCAAAGTGCTGCATTATTACAAGGCAACATTATCAACATGCGCCATGTGCCCTAAGAAAATGTTGCACTTTTCATGTGATGTATGAAACAAAAATAATGCAACCCCTTGGTTATATTAAGGGCAGAAAATGCTGCCCTGTGGTCGGGGAGAGTGCGACATTTTTTTCAGTAGAACAATCAATCCTGAAAAAATGTGTGGAATCTATGTGGAATAGAACAAAAAAATTTGACAGCCCGATAAAAGTGCAGAATAAGTGCGACCTTTTGGCCAGAATCGAAAACGCCATTAGAAACGCACACTTCCGTTCAGCTCAACAGTTGGCAACTTTTCGTCATTTTTTCCATCACAAATTTTGTTCGCTACTTGAGCTCAACATGTTGTGTAAATTTACCAAAGCCAAACAGCTGATAAATTCGTCAAGCATAAATTAATAGCTTTTGTGAGAAACCTGGTTTTGTAATACAAGCAGAAATGTATATTTTTCAGCAAGCCGCTGTTGCGTTTTATGCTGCGTTTCTGAACATACCCAATATTCTTTGATATAGATTAAATTGTATCAAATTTCATTAATCAATTTTTTTCTAAGCCAAAATAAAAAGTATCTACTTATCTTGGGCTTAAAAAGTATCACATTTCATACGACTTGATCAAAATGGCCAAAATTCAAATAAAGAAGATTGTGCACTCAGCGAAATTCAGAAAAATATTCATCCGTGAGACTGGGTTCATTTTGGTTAGTACGTCATCAACTACGTTATCGACGAGAAAGAAAATTTGCAAACAGGCAAAAATACCTTTATTGAACTATTATTCACACAAATAAATACGCGGCACTTCATTTTTCTTTATTTAAAATAGTTTTTTTTAATATAAATTTCACATTTATCGCACACAATCTTTAGTTTTCAGATAACCGGAAAGGAAACTGGGTGAAAGAGAATTTATGTTACTACGTCACTAAATCAGCTGATTCTGTCAAATTTTGGATGAACACATAGCGGTACCGCTGAATACACAATCTTCTTTATTTGAATCATGGTTAGTACGTCATCAACTACGTTATCGACGAGAAAGAAAATTTGCTAACAGGCAAAAAATACCTTTATTGAACTATTATTCACACAAATAAATACGCGGCACTTCATTTTTCTTTATTTAAAATAGTTTTTTAATATAAATATAACATTTATCGCACACAATCTTTAGTTATTAGAAAACCGGAAACGAAACTGGGTGAAAGAGAATTTATGTTACTACGTCACTAAATCAGCTGATTCTGTCAAATTTTGGATGAACGCATAGCGGTACCGCTGAATGCACAATCTTCTTTATTTGAATCATGCCTTAAATCATTAGCTTTGTTCAATAACTCAAAGTTTTTAATTGCTTTTACAAATAGTTACGAATTTTATGTTCAATAACCCAAAAAATTTGCAAAAGAGACCCAAATTGGGAGAGTAAGACTTCGAGAGAGTTGAAAATAGTTGCAAGTAAAATTTTCACTTGCAACTACTTGCAGCTTTAAAAAAAATAGAAGCGTCAAAAACATATGATCACAAAAATTGCAATTGGAAATATGCCAACATTTTAATCGCAAATTTCTAATTGCATACTAAATAAATTAGCGCAAAAAGGAATCTTGACGATGTTGTGGAATATCCAAAGTAGATTTTCGTCTTCCTAATTCAGTTATTTACATTCATTTTCAATTTCAAACATTTCAATTACAACCTAACCTAATAATCAAATTGTGAAAACAGCGCATCAGCTGGCAGTTTTCCCTACCGGAACACTGATAGTCATTTGATTGATCATCTGATGATCAGTGCTGACAGTTTAACTATCAGCCGAAGATGACTTCCCTGCAAAACTCGTGTGATGGAAACTAACACATTCAAAAGTTTCACACCAATACATTGACACACTTTTTTATCAGCTGTGAGAGGACAGGGTTGCTTTTTTGATAATTCTTTTAAAGAAATCAAATTCGTGGAAGATATCAGTTGAACGCGTTCTTTCTTGTGCTAAAATATAATTTAATAGTGATTAAAGATAATAAAAAATCTAATTAATAATCGTTTTTTAAAGAATAAAGATAAGTACATACATATTTAAGTCAAACCAGCTTTATTCTGTACATTTATATATATGTATATATATTTTACATCAATTTCAGATGTCTTCGACTCCATAGAATTCGAGAGAGGCGTACGCAAGACTGTCCTGCTTGGCCATCACCGTGAGCAGTAAAAAGTATATTTTTTGGTGTTTTCCGCATATTAAAAATATAATTTTATTTCATGTATGTTAACAATGAATATAATAAATATAGACTATGATAGATTTGTTTGTGGCTCATTTGTGAAGGGTTTATGCATCAAATGTGATGGCTCAGTTGTGATAGGTTCGTATATCAAGTGTGACGGATCATATTTGACGGGTTAATATATCACGCTTGATGGATCATATGTGATTGGTATTTACATCAACATTGATGGGTATAAAATGAGAGAGAAAGAGCATATGATTATGCATGAGTGTGAGCGAGATGCAAACTCACACGTATACATTTCATCCCATCACATTTGTCATATTGCTCTTAAGAATGTGATAGAAAATGCTGATAAGTACATCCATCACAAGTGACCATCAATTGATGGATCAAATGATGGTCACGGTTCTTGCTGGGTTGATACGAAACTCATTTTTACTCTCTCACTTTTACGATTTTCCCACGGGTCTAATCCCTGCTAGCATTTGGAAGAGCTGTTTATCGTCTATCTCAATTACGTAACGTCTGGGGCCCTTCTAGGCGTCATTCGACAGATAGTCTCCATTTGTACAAAAATAAATGTCATTGCTATCGCGTATCTTACTTCTTGGTGTGAATGGAGAAGATATTTTTGTATTGAGAACCAAAACAAAGTCAAAATTATTTTTTTTAACAAATTTGAAATTTATAAATTAAGCGAAAATCAAATAAATCCTAAAGAAAAGCATGTCCTTCAAAATTTCATTTGGTGTTTTTCCTTGCTAAAATTTTTGGTAAGTTCTGTTAAAATGTTCTAGGACTTCATAGAACTAAAATGTTTTGGTTTCCTTCTCCTTTTTAGATTCTCTTCGAAAGGAAAATGAATTATCTGTTCCTGAAGGAAAACCTTTGCGCTAACCTACACGTGATATGTACATAACTTTGTGGATGTATGTATGTATCTGTGGTAAATAAAAAATAAAGAATTGACAAAATATATATATTTACATATTTGCGATTTTATTTAGTTTTATATAAAGTGAAAAAATAGTAGGAGAATTTATAATTAACGCTTTTGTGTCTCCCAGAAGACACCAAGAAGTTACTTCCGGAAGTGTCTTATTAGTTTATTTGCACGTAACGTTTTTGTCTCTTCCAAACGACACTTGGAAGATACTTCCTGAAGTGTCGTTTATGACTCTTTATGGACGTAACGTTGACGGGGAACACTTTTTCCCGAACGAAGATAGGAAAAAGTTGAGAAAGCGATATCTTCCGCGATTGAATTAAACATCTTGAAGTTACTTTTTAGTCACTTCCACGATAATAAATGTTGGCTGGGATGTGGCTTTGTTGCCAGCATCAACACAACATAAAACCCGGCCGATCAGCTGTTTGTGCAAATTGCAGGTGCCAGAAAGGAAAACGCGCCAAAATAAATTGTCACTTTCGGTGGCTTTTAATGTTTTGTTTTATGTGCCCAATTTTGGTGAAATAATAAAGAATTATAAAAAATACAGAGGTAATTGTATTGCTTGTGTGTAATATTCAGTGAAGTTTATTGTTTTAAGTGGAAAAAATTGTTTCAGTTAAAATTATAAAAAATATGTTAATGAGATGGGACGCGGGCAGCGTTCTTCAGTAGATTTAAATATATATCCTGTTAAAAATTATTATATTTCAGTTCTAATATGTTCACATTTTAATAGAATTGCAAAATATAGTAAAATATTTCTTAAAAAATACCACCCAACTACATATATTATCGTTCACCACTTTTTGTGCGTTATTCTTAATTTGTCTGAGATTGGGTTTCGAACATGAATATTCGGAATGTGGGAAAATCATACTATCCTGTGCATCACTTTTGTGGTTATATCCTTATCTTAATTTGGTATAAACAAAATTTTATTATTGCTATAGTCTTCAATAACATAAGGAAGACGAAAAACTCCCAGAAATAATATGTAAAATACCCATTTTCAGTTTTCGAACAGAGTGGCACCAATGAAAAATGTTATAAAAAATGCGCATTTTGACAGCGCTCTCACGAAATGAAGAGTTTCGTATCTAGTTATCTATGCTATCAGCGCTCAGTACAAAGTTTCTATCATTTTCTTAAGGCGGATAGCACAAAAATGATCAAGAATTGTGTACGTGTGAGTTTTTATCTCCTTCTAACAAATTTATAATCAAGTATACACCTGTACTGCTCACTCTCATGCTATTTTTTGGAACAGTGCTGACTGTTAAATTATCATCAGTGATTGTTTGGGAAAATTTGTCAGTACTGATCATAAACCTATCACGACTGACAATTGCCAAAAATAATACATTGCTGTTTTTGTTTAATACTGCGAAAATATTTATTTATTATTAAGTATTCATATTTAAGTATTTATTTTACATTAAATTAAGTTGATTTTATTCTGAATGTTATTTGAGGCAGTGACAACGAATAACCTATACACATTTTAGGTTTGGATTTCATAAAAATTGTCATATTCTTTAAGAATGACACAATAAGAAATATATGGAAAAAAAAATTAATATTTAAGTACTTATTTTACATTAAAAATAAAGTTGCTTTTAAAAGCTACTTATGTACATACATATATATATATAATCAAGTATATATAATCAAGTATACACCTGTACTGCTCACTCTCATGCTATTTTTTGGAACAGTGCTGACTGTTAAATTATCATCAGTGATTGTTTGGGAAAATTTGTCAGTACTGATCATAAACCTATCACGACTGACAATTGCCAAAAATAATACATTGCTGTTTTTGTTTAATACTGCGAAAATATTTATTTATTATTAAGTATTCATATTTAAGTATTTATTTTACATTAAATTAAGTTGATTTTATTCTGAATGTTATTTGAGGCAGTGACAACGAATAACCTATACACATTTTAGGTTTGGATTTCATAAAAATTGTCATATTCTTTAAGAATGACACAATAAGAAATATATGGAAAAAAAAATTAATATTTAAGTACTTATTTTACATTAAAAATAAAGTTGCTTTTAAAAGCTACTTATGTACATACATATATCGAAAAAAAAGTGGCAAATAGTACCTGCAATATAGGATAAATCAGTGTCAAGCCCCCCAGCTGTTGTGGGATCGCCACATATTGCTGAGATTGTTGCTGTTGCAGCGCCATAGGATGCTGTGGTTGCTGTTGTTGTGGAACCGCCACAGATTGCTGAGATTGTTGCTGTTGTTATGGAATCGCCACATATTTCTGAGATTGCTGTTGTTGCTGGATCGCAAAAGATTGCTGTGGTTGCATTACCACGGACTGTTGAAGTTGCTTTCCATTCACCCCGGATTGATATTTATGAGGGTCATTAAAACCAGTAACGTTAGATCTCCGTCTTTTAATAGATTGAGGAGCTATAATAATGAAATGATCAGTTAATAGTGCTATGTGTAAGAGAAAATTGTATTATAAGTTGTTTTTCACTTACCAATTTCAGGTTGAGCGTCTTCCTCGATCCAGTCGTCGAAATTTAGAGTGTGAGTGTGTTAGTAAAAAAATCAAGATTATCAGTATTTTGGTCATCACGTGATCAACACTGAGATTTAGAGTGTGAGTGTGTTAGTAGAAAAAATCAGCGATTCCTGTAGGGTTTCATGACCATATGATGCCCATATCAGCGTTGCCGTTTTGTGGGTAATTCCCCAAATTTGGGGAATTTTTTAAAATTTGGGTAATTTTTGGGGAGTGCTATGATTTGGGGAATTCGCCTTATAATAGTTTTATATGAATAATACCTATAAAAAAATTAATTATTTTCATGAGTTTCTATTACATTCGCATTGTGTGCATCAGTTTTTGCAGCATTTATTTAATCTTGAATTACCGGCTGGTCGAACATGTACAAGCAAATTTCATAAGCCCATTAAAGTGAGAAGTTAGCTAGGAAAAAAATAAGCAGTTTTATACCTTTCATGAACATTAAATTGAGCCAAAACAGGTTTGTCGAAAGTTCCAGAAGGAGAAAAAGTAGACCCACCAAAATATATACCGATATTATCAGAATCATAAGCTAGTTCCTCAGTTGTTAAGATATGCTGATCATTTGTCGGAATCGGCCAAATTGGACCATTATAACATATAGCTCCCCTACAACCAACCATATATTTTGGGGTAAAATTTCTCCACTTAAATTGCTACGATCATTACAATATTTTTTTTTATAAATATTTGTATAAACAACCCACAGAATTGGAGGTACCTATAAATTAAAGAAAATCTGACTATTTAGAGCGCTTTCACATTACTCGGTGCGGTATCGGATCGACATTTTTGGTTTTTACCGAAAGTACATATACCGAAACCTAACCGACCACATGTATTTCAATTGGCACTTTCACATTAGTGTTGCATACATGAAATCGGAGCGGATTAATTTCGGTATACCGCAGCGCGGTTAGACCGGTCAGTAAAATTTGAGGAATTACTGCATACATTTTTGTGGCGTAATAAAAGAAGAAGAACAAAGTCAGTAAAAAACTCGTTTCGGCTATAAATGTAGCAAGTTATAATGTCTTCGTCTTCGCTAGAAGACATTATTGTTATTATTGAGTGATTTGTTGAAGTTAAAAATTTTGTTTTGCAAATTTCGATGTTTGTTTTCCTATTTTCTGCCGATAACGCACCGAAAGTATTCCCACAAGTGTGAAAAACACAGCAACGCGGAATCGTTTCGGTAAGCTGGAAATACCGAGCAAAAAATGTCGATCCGATGTCGTACCGAGTAATGTGAAAAGGCCCTTAATGTTTCATTTCTCTCTTACTTGTTTTATGTTTCTTTACAACTTTTTTTAAACACACATATGTATATGCACATGAATTTAAAAAACAAACCGTTATAAAGTAAAATAAATTTTAAAATACTTGTTTATTGGAAATCTCTTGATAACACTACCCGACAAAAAAATATTCTCGACATTTGATTCCTATGTATTCCTGCTGATTCCAAATATGTCATCAAATGGTTCAAAAGTAGAACAGTTTTCGAGATATTTTGAAATTTCAGTTTTCGCGCTAAGAAGAAAAGGAGGATTACTAATCTGTCAATATCTCCGCCATTACCGTCTTAAGTTTTATGTTATTTCATTTCATTTCATTTTGAGAGGATGAAATACCCTTTCCAATTCCACATAAAATCGACGTTAAAGTGACGGAATTATGGCGGATAAAAGATTTGTTTTTATGCAAAAAATAAGTTAAATACAAGATGTATAAAATGTCGAGGATATCAAAATTTTTGAAATTTTGTCGGGTAGTATAATTTGAAAATTTGTATGGGGAATTTTGGACAATTATGGGTAATTTGAATATTTTTTGGGTAACCTCAAGAATTTAAAACGGCAACGCTGGCCAATATGTCATCTTGACAAAACAAGCAGCACGTGCAGTGGAGTGGTGTGAAAGAACATTGTTTTGATTACGTCTTTAGGAAAATAAATCGTAATTATAAGAAAAAATGGATCGTAATCTCTTTGGTGGTTCTGACGAAAGTGAAGGCGAGGAACTACAGTTAGGAACCAACAAGGAGTATGCAAAGTCCTATAATAATTTTCGCAAAAAGGAGTTACTTAAGAAATGTAAGTGGCACAGGCTCTGAAGTGAAAAATATGGTAATCCTTTCCTTTGCAGTCAAAGATCGTGGCTATGATGTTGCTGATTCAGAGTCGAGTGATAGTGAAACATCTTCCGAGGAGGATGAACCGCTGGACTCAAAGTTTGATCAAGAGTTCCTAAAAACTTTAGCGTCCTTAAAAAGTAAAGATCCAGCTATATATGACAAAAATACAAAGTTCTTTGAAATGTCAGATGGCGAGGACGACACCGAGGATGATAGTAAATCAAATTTGCAAAGGGAAAAACGCAGTAAGCCCATCATGTTGAAGGACTATGAGCGTCAGATTATTTTGGAGAAAGGCGGGAAATTTGAAGATGGCAAGTAAAAACTATGTGAAACCGTCCAAATGTTTATAAAATGTATTCCACCACTTGATGCTAAACTTTCTATTCAATTTCTTTATAATCTTAGATTCCGATGCAGATTCTGAAGAAGCTTCAAAACGACCATCATCCCCAACACTGGTAGAAGAGGAGCGTCAATTAAAGGAGGAATTTAAGAAAGTAATAAATGCAAGTCATTCGGATAATGAAGAGGACGAAGAAGAAGCTTTTGGTGGTATTTTCAAAAAACGCAATAAATCCAAAGAGGAGAAAGATAAGGAGGAAGCAGATTATTTAAAATGGCTGGCAGGTGAAACAGCTGAAATTGAAGATCCAATTAAAGAAAAGCTGGAACCACTAAAAAATTACTGGAATAGCAATAAGCTGCCACAAAGTGAACGCTTTCTGCGTGATTTCATTTTGAATAAAGGGTAAGTATTGCAGAATATTTTCGACTTTTCTAAACTGATAAACCCAATTTCAAAAAATTCAGCTATGCGAACACGAAGTCCTCCGAAATTCCGACCTATGATGAAATTGTTGGCGATGATCAACCCTTGTCGGAAGATGAAAAAGAACTTGAGAAGCAGGCGGAATTTGAACAAAAATACAATTTTCGCTTCGAAGAACCTGATACGGAATTCATTAAGCGCTACCCGAGAACAATTGAACAATCACTGCGACAGTCGGACGATCGACGAAAGCAAAAGCGCCAGGAATTAAAGGAACGTAAGAAGTTGGAAAAGGAACAGAAAATGAAGGAGCTGGACATGATCAAGGAAATGAAGCGAAAAGAAATTGAAGAAAAAATACGAAAACTGAAAATGGTCACTGGCAACGACGAGCTCGGATTTAAAGATGAAGAACTAGAAGAAGACTTCGATCCAGAAGCACACGATAAACGAATGCAAGAATTATTCAATGAGGATTACTATAAAGTGGACGAAGGCGAAGAGAAGCCCGAATGTCCATCAGATATTGATGAGCTAAAAGTGGAGGATTGGGACAACTATGATCCAAATAGGGACGACGATGATGAACAAGATTATGGTTTGCATTGTGAAGATGAAGATTTCAATATGGACTGTGATTACGACCCTACAACCACTAAAGAACAGCTACAAAAAGAGCTTATCGAGAATACCAAAAGAAGAAAAGGCCGCAAAGGTCGGAAAAGTGAATTTATGGAAATGATTAAAACAGAAAAGCCCGCATTTAATCCCGATGATGAAAAAACGTATGAAGAATACATCGAGGAGTATTATAAATTGGATTGTGAAGATATGATTGGTGACACACCGTGCCGTTTTAAGTACGTTGAAACTACGCCGAATGATTTTGGACTTACCATAGAAGAGGTAAAATTATATTTTATTTTAGATTTAAAGAAATTTAAAAAAAAATTAATAACCAAAATTATTTATGTGCAGATTCTTTTAGCGAAAAATAAAGAGTTGAATCAGTGGGCAAGTTTAAAAAAGGCTATTCAAATAAGGCCAGAGCAGTTGGAAAAAAAGGATCAACGTTTGTATAGAATGAAGGCGAAAAATGAGGAGTTGAAACGCAAAATATTTAAAAGTTTATACGGCGATGTGTAAGAATTTTTTGTATTTATCTACTCTTTAGTATATCTAAAATTTAACACCTAACTGCTATTAGATCCGATGAAGAGGGAAGTGGAGAGGAAAGAACCGATGCCAACCTGCAATCAAAACCGCAAACGCAAAATTCCGAAGATTCAACTGAACAAGCCCAAACTACTACTATTGCAAGCAAAAAATCAAATAAGAGAAAGAAGCGTAAAGCACAAATTGCGGCGACATTGAATGGCTCCGCCGGTGCAGTTGCTCCAGAAACGCTCGACGTTCCTGATAAGAAACTAAAACTAGGGGACGACACAGAAACCAACAAAGAATCCGCAGTCAACAAAGTGAATGTAGAAATGCAAGGAAAGAAAAAGCGTAAAAAGCGTAAAGCTAAAACAAATAAGGCAGATGCATTAACTTTGAAAACTTCGCCAGTCAGCGCGCCAAATCAAAATATTACAGTAAATGGCACACAGCAACCGCAAGGCAAAAAAATAAAACAACAGAAATCAATGAATCCCTTTAAAAGTACTCAACATGCTAATGCAAGGAACAAACCCTTATTAAGTACTAACAATTCCACGAAAAACACTACAAATAATCAACAGTCTAGGAAAGCTCCAAATCACGCACTAAAAAATCCTTTCAAAAGTGGACCTTCACATGGGAAAACTAACAATAATTTTGCAAGCCCGGAACAGAAAGGAAAATTCAAGCAAAATGCGAAAAAATTCAATAAAAGCAGCAGCAGTAAGGCTACGACGAATGGCAGTGATGCCAATATCAGTGATGAACGTCTAAAAGCCTATGGCATTAATCCGAGAAAGTTCCATAGAAAACAGAAATATGGAAAACCTCAAGCTTAATTTGTATATGTTTGTAAATACCAAACTTTTTCATAAAAAAAGTACATATTATGAATGCAGTTAAAACAAAACTATTAAATTTTTTTATAAAATTTCAACCTTTTTTGAAAAATATGTAAAAAAAGATGTGAATAATTTTATTTAAAAATAAATATTAAATAATTTTATATATCTATATTTATTATATTATATGTGTTCTTAAATAAACGAGGATATGCATTTTCACATTGTGAGCTAGGCACAACTCGATATACAGATATACATATATACATATATTATATTCATACATATATAGCTCATCCAAGGGCAAGATTTCGCGGAATACGTATTTAAACCCTTTCAGATATTTTGAGTTTCCATTCAAATTAGTAGCGATTATTTCTTTTATGATTTTTTTAATTCTAATGATTATTTTAATTGTCTTACATTAACCTCGCAATTAATAATTAAATTATAAAAAATAATCATGATTAATACCCATAAAAAAATCGAGATATAATCATGTAATCAAAATTAAATGAAATTAAAATTTTTGTAGGATTGTTTTTAATTGCTGGTTTATTTTGAATTATGATATTTTTTTATATTTTTATTTCTGCAAATAGCTTCCCCTAATTAGCTTATATTTATATACAAATAGCTTTCACTCAATGAGTATAATGATTCTGCAGTGGTATCTTAGACTATTAAATTTATATCAATATCCATACTGGACAGAATTTAAAAATAGCTTTTACTTGCTAATTTCTTGTATTATTTATAACATTTTTTGTTTGTCGTAAGTTTTGCACGAATTTTTTATGCAGAGAACGTAAATAAACGGATGGATATTTACGTTCTCTGTTTCATCTTTTTAAATACCAAAAAAAGAAACCCTGTCTATATGTATGTATATGCATATGTGTAAGCAACAACAAAAAAAAAAAACAGCCAAAAACAAAGAAAACGAAACATCGGATAACCGTTATTGGAACCGCTTGTCAAACCAACATTTTCTTCACCTTTTTGTTTTTTATAAACTTTGTATAAAAATGCAATATTCAAAATAGGTTATTAAACGAAAGAGATGGACAAATATAAATCGCCCCAGGAACTCGATTGCAATTATGCAGATCTCTGTTGTTTTTCCCCTATAATTCCATTCACCGGCTTTGATTTCGATACTGGTGGCTTGCCTATTATCTGGGCAGGACAAGAACCAGAAATAACAACCGCAGATGTACCATCTACGGAATTGGCTGCCTCTTCACAACAACGAAAACAGTATTCAAATCAAGTCGAAATATTCACAAATATGGTAATGTTTGTATGTTATTTATTAATTTAAAGGCTTAAATTTAAAACGCAAACATATTTACATGTACATGTACATATGAACATGTGTATCTTTGTAGAGGATTGAGAAATCACATTGGGTATGTGATTATTCAGATGATATATTTCAAACATTACGCGAAACAGAATTACAACGTTATGTTGTAAATAATCAATCTGGACAATGTAGCTTTCGACCGGCTTTGCTGCGACTGATGAAAGTGGCCACAGAAGTGCATAAGCTTGCGCGAACAACACTGCATTTAGGTAAGCAAACGTATGGACAGGATTCCCATAGCAGTTTTGTACGTAGATACATGTACGAAATGATTTATAACTCTGACGAGTTTTATAGCCGAGCTTCTCTTCTAATTCGAGGCGTGCTGCTTAACATTTTTCCTACTTACATATTTAGTTTTTACGCCGGCTCCAAACGGCGAATGCATTTTTATGGCAGAAATACATTCGGAGGGTATGCCGCCCACTGCCAAGAGGTGACCACTATTTATAAAAACCCAATACATAATTGGTTTTTCATTAATTAGAAAAGAATTTTGTTGTTGCTTGTTCGAACTGGGGCTAGAACCCGAGATCTCTGATATAGTAGGCGAGCAGTCTACCCACTCTTAAAGTAAAAAGAAAACATACTTGCATACATAACTATACCTTTCTTTCCATTACAGCTGTTTACCTGCTAGATGGTTTCATGGACAACTACACAATACGAAGTGAAAAATTAAATCTAACTGCCTTAACTTGCCTTATAATAGCTGCAAAAATAGAAGAAACCGATGTTAATGCGCCAAAATTCGCTGATCTCAACAACTTGGTGGGCAATGTTTACACTTTGGGAGATTTCCGTCAGGTTGAAATAAAAATTTTAATGTTTTTTCGATTCAATTTGATACGCCCCACTGCTGCTACCTTCGCTGAATACTTTGCCAATAATATCATAACGCTGGACGATTATCATGCATATATGCATAGGTGGTATGGTGGCATATACGATTATTACACATTTTTACAACAGCAGCAGCATCAAACAGCTGAAACAGTGACATCGGCAGCATCTGCAGAGACATTCGCACCAATAATACCACCATTTTATCGCACTTATGAAGAAATGGCTATGGCGTTGAGCAAGCAATTATTTAATCTCGTCGATGAGTGCTTAAGTTGTATGTAGTGGTAACATTGTTAGTTTAGTATGTATGATGTAAAATGATAAACACACAACTACATGAAAAGCTAAAATTTAATTCTAAATTAATAAACCACTTTAATATTGCTCCGCTTTTTTTATAGATATCAAATTGGCAAATGTTCGACCATCAATAATTGCTGCTGCTTGTATTGCTGCTGTGCGGCAATTATCATTCGTAACGCCCATATGGACACCATATTTGGTAAAGATTACAGAATATACACAAGAAATGATCGCATCTCTGATGGAGACCATAATCGCATTGCATAATTTACATTTAAGTAAAGCTCAAGCAATACTTTTTAACATGGCTAAGCCTACAAACACTGGTGGTACATTATGTGATAGCCCGGAATCCGGTTTCGTGTCTCTATGTGATACAAAATCTGAATCGTCTGATGATGATGAGGAGGCGGAGGATGGAGGGAAAGATAGCGACTACGAAGATGATGATGTGGCATTTGCGCAGTCGAAATGCGCGGTGGTATTGGGTAAGAGAAGGCGATCCTCAACTTGTAATAACAATGACGACAGCGGTGATGCCAACGAAGGACAACGAATCACTTCGTGCTCGAACACTGAATATTCCTTTGCAAAACGTAAAAGAATGGCAGCGACGTATGATAATGTTGATAGCATTTAGTTTTCTTTTAGCGACTATGTAGAATTTGGTTGTTTTCTAAATTAAGTTCTTTAGCTAAGAATTTCTTTTTATTTAACATTTGTTTTCTTTATTCTATATATTGAATATTCTTTTCTTTTGTGTTAAATACAATTGTTTATGTTAAAATTCAGCAAATGATAGTTGTAGGAACCCCTATCTATTCGAGATAATATCTACTTCAAATTGAAGGAATTTATAATTCTAAGAAAATCAAGCGTGTTAAACATGTTAATATACGTATGTATTTAAAAAAAAAAAAATATTTGTAAAATATCTAAATGTAAATATTGCATTCTGGGTTGATAAAGAGCAAATATGTAATAGCAGAAGTTTTTGGAAATTAAATAAGCACATCTCATGCTGAAAAACTTCTATACATGAATACACACGCCTTCGCCTAAAAGTATGCAATGTTTACATACATAAATGCAGATTAAGCTAATAAAAGCGTTTAAAAAAGGAACGAAACGCATCAATATATATGTATGCATATGCATTTGTTTATTTAAAAACGCATACATATATTTCTTTAAAAAATATAAGCAACATAGGATTACATTTATAGTGCTATTATGGTAACTGTTTTTCCAGAGACAAATATCTTTCGTGTGGAAAATTTCCTTTTGGAAGAGAGTTGTCTTTGGAAAGACATTGGCCAGAATAACCTAGTTAATCCCTTTGTGCTAGCTTAAGCCATGATATCACGGCGCGTTGGCACTGATATCACAAATACTTATATAACGAAGTTCATTTCTTACTTAAACACCATAAGTAAATTAGATAATGACAAATAAACTTTGTAAAAAAAACTTCTTTAAATTCAACAGTATCTTTTCTTGATAACGAAAAAATCCATTTAAGGGTTAAAGTAAGTTCTCCCAGCAAACAATCGGACACGTAAAAAGAAGAGTCCGAAACGAGTCCTAAATCGGAGCGAATACGATCATTATGAGCTCATATAGGAGTACGAAATGAATGAATTTCCCTTCTTCCGTTGGTCGTCCCGTATGAGCGTAATTTCATCGTCATTTTTTAAATAAATATCGGCATTTCAGCGAAAAAATCGTCTATTGTTTCTTATTTTTAGGTCTTTTCCACATTACTCGCTACGAATTCGGATCAAAATTTTTTCCTCGGTATATCAGCTTACCGAAACGATTCCGCGTGGCAGTGTTTTTCACACAACTTTTACTATTTAATAAAAAAAAAGATGTACGAAAAAATCGCTATTTGTTAGGAAAAATCGTCATTGCTTTGCAAAATCGTTAAAATGACGATAAAATCGTCAATTCGGCAACGCTGGCTATATGATTACTTTTGGATTCATATTAGGTGAGTTCCCGTGGTAGTGATCCAGATCCGGATACAAATTTTGTATGCAAATGCAACAACAATTTTGTGATCCTGTTATTTATCTGGATCAAATTACGAACCGTATAGATTGTAATAGATATTTTTGATCCAGATAAATATCAGGATCACAAAATTGTTAGTGCATTTGCTTGCAAAATTCGTATCAGGATCTGAATCACTGCTATGGGAATTCAGCTATTTTCTCTTTATTTCTGCTTTTATATGAATCTTATTGAATTACAAAAAGACTTATCGGTGTAGTATATAACTTCTTTTTCCATCTTTTATTACTAGCTAGTAGAATCAAATGCTTCTGCATTTGCCACCTAAAAATTATTTCTTTATATTTCCCTCTTTATTCTTTTCCGTTCGGTTTCCAAGTACAAATATGTATGTAGTTCACCACCACTTATTCTCCTTTTTAATTGTGGAACCTTCTTCGTCTTCACTGCTTGCTTTATAGTGTGGTTTATTTTGTATTCTCCTACGGATTCGGATTTGATATCAACCTGAAATTCAATTTAACGCCATCAAAAACCAAAAACAAATACTTTTGCTCATAATTATCATTATATAGGAGCCATATCCCAGCAAACATTCGCAGTCATAAAAGAGGCAGGAAGGAAACCTAAATACTATGAGCCCATTTTGGAGTCCGAAATATATGTACAAGTATGTATTTCTTTTCTTAAGGTGGTCGCCCGATATGAGCCTAATTTCATACATCATATGAGCCTGAATAAGAGTCATAGAAGACTCCTATTCGACTCATATTTATGATTATTTTCCTTCTATGACCAGTGAAACAAAAAAAAAAAAATTTTTTTTGCATTTACCTTCGCCTTACCCTTTTTCATCCTCTCTCCATTCGGTTTCCAAGTAAAAATATGTAGCCTCCCCCCACTTGTTCTCTAATTGCTTTATAGTGTTGTTTATTTTGTATTCTCTTCCGGATTAGAATTTGATATCAACCTAAAATTCAATCCAACGCCACCAAAAACAATAAGCACATCTCACACTGAAAAACTCCCATTCAGTGTATGAAGGTGCAGTGAAATAACGCCCGTGGAATTAACGCCCGCGGGCGTTATTTCCCAAAAAGAGATTTTTAATTCCAATTTTTCTGTTTTTTTTTTAATATGGTGTATTATTATTGGAAAAAGCGCCGCAGGCGAAAAATTGGAATAAAGAATCGCGCGATTTTCAATTCCAATTTTTCGTTTTTTTTGTAAATATAGTCTATTATTATTGGAAAAAGCGCCGCAGGCGAATCAAATAAGTAATCCCGAAAATAAGACATGTGACACAGAAGACATTGATGTATCCGAAATGGATTGTTCTGACTATGAAGAAACGGCAGACAATTTTGGGAGTGTCTAAGCATGTTGTTGTGTGTTATTTGTTTTATCAAGCCACGCGATGTTCTCTTAAGCCCATGCAATCACCTTAAATTGTGTGCGGATTGCTTTGGAGAGCACAGTAAGGTTGCAATTGTAAATGGCAATATAAATATTTTGTGCCCGGTTTGTCGTCAAATTGTTGAAAACTCTATAAGATTATTTGTTTAGATTGTGGTCTGAAAGTGCCAATATGTATGTAATGAAGTTTTATTTATTTTGATTGAGTATATAAATATTTACTTACTTACAGACCTTGAAAATTGTTACTAATAAATGATTATAGAAATTTACTGAAGCGTTGTTTATTTTGATTGAGTATTTGAATATTTAGAAGGGGATTTAAAAAAAATATAAAGAATCGAAAAATTGGAATTAAAAATCACGCGATTTTTTATTCCAATTTTTCGCCTGCGGCGCTTTTTCCAATAACAATACACCATATTCAGATAAAACGAAAAATTGGAATTAAAAATCGCGCGATTTTTTATTCCAGTTTTTCGCCTGCGGCGCTTTTTCCAATAATAATACACCATATTTAAAAAAAAAACCAAAAATTGGAATTAAAAATCGCGCGATTTTTTATTCCAATTTTTCGCCTGCGGCGATTTTTTCCCTAATACACCATATTTAAAAAAGCCCGTCTGCGGGCTTAATTGCCCTTTCGAAAGAGAAATAAAGCCCGTGGATCAAACGAAATAACGCCCGCGGGAATTATTTCTTTTTCAAGAAAGGAAAAAACGCCCGCGGGCGTTAATTCCACGGGCGTTATTTCACTGCACCGTGTATGAAATAAAGACCTGCGCAAGCTCACTCGCTTTTCTTTGAACACTGTGTGATTCGGTGTCATTGCCAATGTTATGCTTGATTCGGTTTAACATACGATCAGCACTCGCACGACAGTATATGCTAGCATGAGTTGAGTGACAATGCAGTTTGCTCATTTCCATTTAGCCATGAACACACAGGCTTGAGTATATTTTTTGTGCCTTGCGAGTAGTGTGCGAGAGGCATGGAGGAACAATAAAGGAGAATGCATAACGACATACCTTCATACATAGTGGGCCGAGAAGTGTCATGCAAAGAGGAATGTAGAAGAATTTGACAGATGTAGGGGCCACACAAATGCTAGGGTGCGTGTGTGTGTGGAATATGTCAACAAAAAAATGCTTGTGTTCGTGTGTGTTTATGAAGATTGAAGAAGAAGTCAGCTGATCTTATGCATTCTCCTTTATTGTTCCTCCATGGCGAGAGGACAGTAAAAGCACTAGAAAAATAAACGAATCAACCGAATCATTCTAGTTTGTTCGAGTGAATGCAGTGAAGTAAAACGACGCAGCAATGGAAGAAGTAAGTTTCTACTTATTTGTGTATACATACATATATGTACATTAATTTGATAGCTTGTACTTATGTATATATGTACATATGAACATATATATGTACATACATACATTTGTTTTATTGTAATTATATTGATTAGTTAAGCTAAATGAAATATATGTATATATGTATATGTGTGTATGTATATATTTTAATAAAATAAATATTTACTATTATAGTTGTAGTAATAGTATTTGGCTGATATACTAATTATATATGAATTTAGGTATGAGCTAGTATCCAATGCTACAATTTTACTATGTATTTCTTATTTCGCATTTTTTTAGTAAAGCGCTTTATGTATTTATGTATGTAAATATGTATGTACATATGTATGTATACTATTATAATTCCTCTTTTACTCGCATTCGTTACGTATGTACATACATACATACATAGCTCAGTTGCATGTTTCAAGCCTTCCGAATCTATTGCCTTTCGAATCTATTGCCTTACGAATCATTTGTCATTCAACTCAATTGCTTTTCAAGTTATGAGTGAATGAGGGCATATCTCTTTTTGTTGACGTGCAGTGCAGAAACACTTAGAGCCCGTGCACAATTGACTTCTACCTCGCTTTGCTTCAGAGTTTTGCTTTGACAGTTTCGTTCAGCATGTGCTTTTCAAAGGGACAGGTTCACAATTGAGGTGAAGCGAGTAAAGTAAGGTATAAAGTTAGCCATGTTTCAACTTTTTTACACTTTGACAAACATCTCCCTTTGTGTGTGTGTGTGTATGTTTGTATAGCTGCACTTATTTTAGCGATTTCGCGCAATTTCGAGAGAAGTGAACAGAGAAAAGTAAAAAATAACATTCGAATAAGCAGAAAAGAGCAAATTCCCCAAATATTTTACCAAAAATCAGGTTTATAATTAAAGCAAAGAAGTGAAGTGGAAATTGTCAAAGTGTTAATTGTAGCAAGCATTTGAAATTTCGCTTTGCTTTAAGGTTTTTTCTATCAAAGTTGGAGCAGACAAAGCCAATTGTGCACGGGCTCTTACGCTATATTTACAAGCTCTTTCGCTCACATGTTGAGCCAATGTTATGCAGATCGGCTCACGCCGTTTTATGCGAGTGGCTTACATCGTCAAATGAGTGAATCGTTGCAGGGGTTTAGTATGAATACGCACGCTTTCGCGTTAACTTATGCAATGCACAAAGGAGTCGGTTACACATATGCGTACAAGCAAACACACAGTGAACTACACTGTGTATACGTAACTTGTTTACATAAATATAGGAGTCATATGGGCGTATGTTCGCACGATTTTTTGAACTTTTGAGGCAGAAATATTGCGAAATATTGTATCGTTTTATGATAAAGGGAAAGATTTAGGCCACAGCAAAGTTCAAAAAATCGTGCGAACATACCGTCCGAAACGCCCAGGAAATGCCCATATCCCAGCTAACAGTCGGCAGAGGCAGGAAGGAATCCTAAACCGGAGCGTTCACACTATGAGCCCATTTTGGAGTACGAAATAAAATATCTAGGTGGTAATGAGCAGTAAAACGCTTTATTTATATTCTACATTAGCTCTTGATTTGAACAAGAGAGGCATACATATGAACATCACATAAATTTTAGGTTTTCATACATACTTATGGATATACCATACAAGCTACATAAATATCGATTATACTTATAGTGCTCCGAACAAGACAATTTTCATACCATTCAGTTTTACTCTGAATTTTGTCTGTTTTAAAGAAATTCAACCACTTACATATATATAAGGCAATTGTACCTTGAAGGATATAAATTGGACAATAAACCTTTTTTTAAAACTGCACACGTTCTCTATGTAATTCACCATAATGATTCTTTTTACTCGATAAGATTTTCAGTACCATCGCCATACTACTAATCTTAGTGCAATCGTGGTTATGCAGTACGAACGGGTCCCGGCAGAACTGCTTACAAAAACAACTTCGGTGTGCGAAATGAAAAAGTTCTCATCATAAAATAGAACGAATTGAACGATTCGCAAACGAAACATCAAAGCTCGGTATGTGTAAAATAATGCATGCGCTCTATTGATGCCATCTACTTCCTAGGACGTAATTTCGGAGCAGTATCCTTGCAAATGGTTTGGGCGATGAATTCAATTATTGTCCGCGTTGGTCTGCCAGCCATTCCCTTACGAAGGTATTCAAAGCTTTTACCATTCGTTACCATAACATTTGTGGCATCCTAAAAGTATGCATAACATATTATTTATGCAAAACATACTTGGTAATATTTTTTATTTTCTTATTGTTAGTTTACACTTACGATATGCATCCACTGTCCACAAGGCACAAATTCACGCAAGAAAGCAGCCGCCTTGCACGGCCGACCCCCCCTACCAGTGCCGTAATTTTGCACATCACTAGCAGCATCACCGCTTGTCACTTGCTTCGTATAGAAGTCCCATAGCGGGAACCGCCACACTCGATCACCGGTATGCATGCTCGCGTGCTTGATCTGCTGCCACAGTATCTCAGAATTGGTGAAAACGCCACAAGCTGTTTCGTCCAATGCATTGCGCATCATGCCCGAAGTGGTACCAATATCCACAATGAATTTGGGACAGAAATTTTGTGCGTACAGCAGAGCATCAGCCAAAATGAGCACATCTTCGTGATCGGTGCCTTGTACGGCAATATGTTTTCCGTTCATGGCTTTGGTGACGTCGCCAGGGCGAAAGGCATTACAACCGATTACATTCTCACAAAGTGGAATTAAGCCCCTAATATTGACCTATGCAATTGAAAAGTATTTTTTTTCCTATGAGAAGCTTTTTTCATGGCACATGCGCACTTACCGGTAATCGCAATCCCGCAATAGCTCTGCAAGTAGCCACAACCACTGCCGCCCCGGTCATATCACCGCGCATTTCCAACAATTCTGGTAGTTGCTTTAAGCACAGGCCACCACTATCGTACGTGATACCCTGGCCAACTAGCACAATAGGTTTCTCCTCAGATGAGGTGCCGTAATAGCTCAATTCCAAAAAGATCGGTGGCTCACACGAAGCCTTACCCACTGACAAGAAGGCGTGCATGGACTGTGACTCCGCCCAACCCTCAACCTTCACCTCAACATTCACGCCCGACTTGCACAGCACTTCGACGACAATTTGTGCAAATGCCGTCGGTGTGAGTAAGTTTGAGGGCATTTCCTGCAATTGGCGGGTTAAATTTTGCGCCGCTGCCTTTTGCATGCCAATACGCCACCCCTCTATGTCACATAACTCATCCTTTTGTGCGTGCAAATCAATTTGTGGCACCGGAATACGTCCCTTCGGCTCTTTCAGTTCTTGGTACGCCCATATACCGAGTGCAGCGCCCTCTGCTGCCGATTCTGCGTGCCCACAATTATCCACCTCTATTCGGGTGGTATCGATATATGCTAACTCCATGCAGGCCTTTGCCACCGAACGGCGTATCGCTTCCTTTTGCTCGTCGATCACCTCATAGGAATTATAACCCAAACATTCCTTACCCAAACCAACACATGCCACAGCCGAATAGTGGGGTACTTTCTCTGGTTCAACGGCAAATAAAATACGCACTTCACCACGCTTGGGCATTGGTCCGGATAGACGGAGAACTTCCAACATGCGCCCGCCCGTCTTTTGGACATTGTAGCGCCAGCCCGCAGGTGTTAAAATACCCTGATCGCTGGGATCGTCTTCATCAGCGTAAACGCCCACAACTAGAGCCCTGGTTGGTGGATCGGCACATATTTCAGTTTGCAGTAGTTGCAACATTTGATTTACGGCTGGAGAGGTGACTGTGCGAATTTTGGGCAGCAACAATAAACGCTGAGTGGCTTTCACAATTTTACCAAACGGATTGCAACGCATTACAGCAAACATGATTGGTTCTTATTACAAAAAATAATGATATATGTATGTATATGTATGTATGTCTATTTATATATGATGCACAAATACGAATATTATAAATATAATCGCGGTTTGTTCCGTTATTCTATTGATTTATATAGGACGTTTGTATGTATATTTTGAACAGAAAAACGAAAAATTGTTTTAAAATACAAAGAGTCAAAAACGACAAAACCAATTTTCTCAATGTAAGGTCGATTGGTTATATTTATGTTTACTTGATAGCAAATTTTCCTGGCTCCACAGAAGATGGCCAAATAAATGCGTCTACCACTTATGTACATGGCTTCTGGGCGTACGAGGAAGCAGGCAAAAAACAGGTTCTTCCCAATAAGACGAGTTCTTCCACATTGTTGAGAGTCGATAGCGAGCGGACGCGTATTGTACAGCCAAAAAATCGGAACAAGTGTGTACCTTTACGACTTGTAGTTCAGTTGCATACACTCTCGTAGTGGCATTGAAAAATAAATACTAAATCAGTTCTTTAAATCAAAATGAAATTCGGTCGTTTTGAAAATGGGTGATAAAGATAATAGAAAAGACCACAGCGAAATTGCGTTTGCAGCATGTACGGATATTCAATCGCAACACGTGCTAAATTTGACAAATAACACACACACTCTCAGTGATCTAACCGAGAATACTTGCGATACTCGCGAGAGTTTAGATAATGAGAAAGATAAATCAAAAAAAAATGCCAAACGTAAAAAAACGGGAAATTCAGAGTCAGGTGATTCGAGCACCTCAACTCATGAGAGTCAAGACATAATCTCAATTCAATTATTACTTAATCAAATGCAAGAGTTAAAACAAGCGTTAGCTCAAATGCAAACAGACAAAGAAATTCAATCAATTATCTACGAACAACAACTCAGATCTCTGCGCGAAGAGAACCTTACACTGAGAACCGAAATGGTCCATCTCAGCAGTAGTACAGCCCAAATTATCCCACCGCCCGAGGTGCATGGGCAAGTCATTAGCAATGAGCTAACAACCAACTATGATACAATCTCCATCACAGCTAAAAGCAATGCTCCAGCTGATGTAATGGAAATTGTAACTCCATACAGCAATGAAACTGAGCAAGTTTCAAATAATAATAAAACTACCAACAACCTCAACATTGGAAGGTCATCTAGAGCTGCCACCAAACAGTCAACAACATTCCGCCACAGTAATAAATCCCCAAGTATCTCAAGCCGAAAGGCCACTAATCAAGGAAAGCAAATTAAATTGAAAAATCGGCAACCTATTTTTGTTTGTTACAACCTGTCTCAAAAGGAAACCACTAAGAAACTCACTGATGTCTTAGGTCATAAAAATTTTGTATACAATATTATAAATAATAATACAACGCATATAATTTCTTTCGTATATGATGATTACAAAAAAATTAAGAAGTTCTTAATCAATGATAAAGTAAAATTTTATACATATACTCCTAACGAAGAGAAACCAATATCTATTATAATTAAAAAACTATGTGAAAGCTATGAACAAAATGAAATCCTAGAATATATAACTGAGCTTAAATTGAATATTGAAGTTATAAAGCTTACTAAATTTAAGAAAAATCAATGGCTTATACAATTAAGCAATAAATCAGATTTAGCTGAATTTTATAAAATTAGGTATATACTAAATTGTAAAATAAGTCTGGAAAAACTTAATCCACGTACTCCGAAACAATGTAGAAATTGTCAGCGTTACTCGCATGTAGCAAGTAACTGCTATATGCCTTATAGGTGCGTGAAGTGCGCACAATCGCATGATCCAGGGAAATGCGACATACCTAGTAAAGAAAATAATAATATTGAATATGCTTACACAGATCAAGCAACAGGTAAAGTTATCAGGCGTATTGGCATCCCTTTAAGATGTGCAAATTGCAACTCTGAAGGGCACTCGTCAAATTCCAATGTCTGTCCGATTAGAGCGAATATAATTAAAAAAATGGAAGAGCGTAAACAAGAAAAGCATAGAGCCAAAACCTCTCCTTTAATAAGTCATTGCAACAATGAGTCACTTCGTACCAGTTCAGTCTCTTACGCATCTGCAGTTAATATAATAATAATACAATGGCGCTATTATAACTCTGACGAGTTTTATGGCCGAGCTTCTCTCCCAATTCGAGGTGTGCTCCTTTTTGTTTTTCCTACTAATTGGGTGGACCTACAGTTTTATGCCGGCTCCGAACGGCGAATGCATTTTTTGTGAGAAGCTTTTTCATGGCAGAAATACACTCGGAGGGTATGCCGCCCACTGCCGAGAGGTGACCGCTGCTCTTAAAAAATCCAATAATTGGATTTTTACTAATTAGAAAAATTTTTTGGTGTTTTTCTCGGACCGTGGTTTGAACCCGAGACCTCTGGCATAGCAGGCGAGCACTCTACCCACTGCACCACAGCGGCCACATCTGCAGTTAAGAGTAATCAAAAATCTTCCTCAGCTGGAATTACTACTAGCAGGGCAAAATCACCCTCACGTTATGGTATCTCGAACTCTCAAAAAAACTCGATAAACCACTACAACTCTCTAAATAGTGAATGCTTGCGTTTGTTTGGTAGCTGCTTTACAAAGTGCATGCAAAAAATCAGTGAATTCTCAATAAACTATAACCAATTACACGATGATGAGCAAAAAGCTTCTGCTCTTTTTGAACTATTTATAAACTTAAGATTAAATATCAATGATAATGAATAGAAATAAATTAAAATGCATATTTGTTAACGTCAACTCTTTAGTATCAAGCAAATCATTCATAGACTTGTTTTTGGTTTCGCCTTTTGTACCCATTAGCTTTGAAAATACGACAGAATTACAAGATAAACTACGAACAATTCTGTTTGAGTCTGACCACAATGCGGTTGAGCTCTGCATAGACAGATCAAGTGAGGATATATTAAGGAGACCACCTCGTAAAGTATTGGATTACGAAAAAATGAATGTTAGTCTTTTTAACCATGAGCTCTACACGCGAATAAAAGACCATTATCTCCCTACCAATCGTAACGCATCAGTTTCTGAAATAGATAATTGCATTGCTAATATGAACATGGCATGGAATTCAGCCATGGAGTCAAACGCGATTCCGAAAATTGAAATACGCAATAAAGGACTTATTATCTTACCCACATTCATTCTTGACTTGATTAAAGAAAAGAGAAGACTACGCCGAGCTGCATTCAGGTGTTCAGATCCTAGAAGAAAACCAATAATTTTAGCCACAATTCGAAACTTAAGTAAGATAATAGATGATCGCATTCGATTATTTGAAGATGACTATTGGGCTAAATACTTTGCCAAGATTCGCATGAATAATAAAACATACAAAAAAATTAAAAACTTGTGCGGGCTAAATCAAAAACTCAACCTGCCTGAACTAGCAGTTGAAAGTTCAGATAACATAAATTTTGAAGGAGGTCTTCCGCAACCAGACGGTACAATAATTATGCAAAGCGAAATTGACAAAGTCAATGCGTTAGCTTCCAACTTTGAGAAAGTACATTTACAAAATATAAATCTCGGTAACCAAGAATTCTCTGAACATGTTATGCAATCCATTTCTGGCCTCGATAACCAATGGTTACCGATAATCAGATTTAACGCGGACTTCACAGCTGATGGTGAAGTAAATCTTGAACAGGTAAACAGTCTAACTGCTCCTAGAAGTAGCAGTGAGGACTCTATAGCCAAATACAAAGAATTTACAAACGCTAATGAAATCGAATCTATTCTCATGCTAACCAACAATAAGAAAAGCGCAGGGGAAGATAACATGTCAAATTTTCTTCTACGAAAAACTTACCCATTTTTCTGGCGGTTCTTGGCCATTATCTTCAATCAATCATATAATATAGGCTATTTTCCAGAAATTTGGAAATGTGCCAAAATTGTAGCAATCCCAAAGCCGGGATATAAGCCAAACTCAATTAATGGCTATCGCCCAATTTCATTGCTGCCAAATGTAGGCAAACTTTTTGAAAAACTCCTACTGAGGAAAATTAAAAAGCATACGACAGACAACAATATTATTAAAGATACTCAATTCGGGTTTCGCAGCTTTCACTCGACAAACCATGCCCTAACACTACTTTCCGATTTTGTTTGTCGCAATTTAAATCGTCGTTGGGCTACAATAGCAGTCAGTCTCGACTTAGAAAAAGCCTTTGACACGGCATGGCAAGAAGGTATTATTTATAAAATGTATAAGGTGTTCAAATTTGACACAAATTTATGTCGCATACTATATAACTACTTGAGCAATAGAAGCTTTTTTGTTAGTAATGGTAATAATTATTCCATGATTAAGGACATTGGGGCTGGAGTCCCACAAGGGTCCATACTAGGACCAATTCTGTTTAATATATTTCTGGCAGATCTGCCTGATCCTCCAACAGAAATTTCAAATATGTTGGTGCTTACCTATGCTGATGACATTATGATCTTGACTTCTAACCAGAAAGCAAGTAAAGCTAATAATATGGTAAACACCTTTTTAGATACGCTATCCAAATACTTTAATATGTGGAAATTAAAAGTGAATATTCCAAAATGTGAGTGTACAGCAATTAAAGGCCTGCACAAATATCTATTTCCTAATGCAAGGACCTTTGTCCCAAACATCAAATTTAATCAAAAACGAATTCCATATAGGGAACAGATAAAATATTTGGGAGTGATCCTACATGGTAAATTTAGTTTCAAGACACATCTGGATCATGTAATTAAAAAGGCAAAAAATACGTTTTTTTCTTATATGAGGCTTTTTAAGCGGGCAAAAGACTTAAAATCTAATATAAAAATTAATATTTATAAGCAAATAATAAGACCTATATTGGCCTATGCTTTTCCTGTTTGGTTCAATATTTCTTCTGCTCAAATGGAAAGATTAAGGGTATTTGAAAGATATATTTTGAGAATTTGTACCGGGTTGAGTCGTCAACCCTTTCGTGGTGGGAATACATTTAGGAAACGGATTTCCAACAACGTAATTTACAAAAAATGTAAAATCAAGCGTATTGATAAGTTTCTTATGGATAACGCTTTACGATACTTAGAAAAAATGTCGCTTCTAGAAAACGAACGAATTACATCTTATTTTAACATGCAATATAGTATAGAATTTCCTTTAAATGAGCGATATTTGTCACCCATATACATAAGTAGCCTAAATAGAAACAATATGCTTTATAATAATAGAAAGTTAATGTTCTACCACAGAAGAAACAACTCTTTTGATATAGTTAACAACTTGGTTTATAACGACGTTCAATATATTGATAAATAGGCAAATTAAACCTTCTAGTCAATAGTTTGTATATATTAGTATTAAGTATTCAAATGCTATTCTTCTTTTGCCCTTTTTGAAGAAATGTAAATGAGTAAAAATATTATTACATAGTTAAGTTCATTTATACGTACCTTATATAAAGGCATTTATAAATAATATATTATATAATTTTAAAAATCCTAGATAAAAACCTAGTGTTTGTTAGGAATAAGTAAACTCACATGTAATCCTCCCAAGAATATTTGTATTCTAACTAAATTTTGGGCAATAAATAAACTTTAAACTTTAAACGAGTTCTTCCTAGCAAAGAAAATATTGATAGGTGGGATCATAGGCGATCTCGTCACTTGATCGCTTCAAGGAGGAAATAAATCTCATCTTTGATCAAGTTTTTTATACCTACTTATGTAGGCAGCCAAGTTATTGAGTTCGGATAAAAGCTTTAGAATTTTCGTGTACACTAAGGGCAGGTTTCACCATCTCCGGTTAAATTAATCGCTGGTTAGTTTGGCATATGTAAATTGTATGGTGAGCTGTATTAGTAGGAAAAACAAAAAGGAGCACACCTCGAATTGGGAGAGAAGCTCGGCCATAAAACTCGTCAGAGTTATAATAGCGCCATTGTATTATATTATTATTAATGGTGAGCTGTCAAATAATTTGCTTAACCGGACAAAAATCTCTAGTTAAGTGCTTGAAAGGAGATGGCGAAACCGGCCCTAAGAAAACGAAATATATGGAGGGTTCAAAGAAATTGCATCCCTATTTTGAACACTATTTTCTTTGTTTTGAGTAAATTTTCCCTACAGCATATTAAAAGGAGTATAAAATAAAGATTTTTACACATAAAAATGCATTACAATGGTTTAATATACTTGTTAAAAAAAAATCATGCATCAAAAAAAGAAAAAATTTCTTAACCACCATTCTATTTCCAACTTGTCCTTGTATTGAAGGTTAGATTTCTTTAATTTTGATAAGTTGAATCAAATCGCCATGGAAACGAATTTGTTTGAATGGTTTTGAATGCTTTTTACACATTTTGGAGAATATTTACTCAAAGCAAAGAAAATAATGTTCAAAATGAGGAATAAATACGTAGTTTTAGATATGAGCATATTACCGTGGCGTATACGTAACATTTTTGTGAGAATTTTGAAAAATAAAATAAAAATCAGACTGTGATCATTATCCTTGAGTAAAAAAAATAAAAATTACACATAGTAATCATTATGCTTTGAGGGAAAAAATAAAAATCAATAAATAATAATTATGCTTGAGTAAAAAAATTGAAATCAATGCATTATACTTATTCCTGATCAAAAAAATAAAAATTAAATAATAATAATTATGTACTTTTGATCGAAAAAATAATACTCACTCTGTAATTATTACTTTCGATCTTTATGGATAAAACTCTTAAAATAAAACTCATTGCAGTTTACCACAGGTTATACAAAAATAAATATAGTGGTATGTTCAAAATTATTTTGTGATAGTCAAAATTTTAATAATAATAATTATTTTCCATCCTTGATAAAAACACATAAGCTAAATCCGATTAAAACTAGCTTTTGAAAGTAGTTTGTCTTTATATTTATGTACATATGTATATTTATCTATTTTCATCATTTTCATCTTCTAAAATACACAAGTGTTATATGCTAAGTTATTGAATTTTCTATTATACATATTATTATAATTAAGATTTTGTTAACATGTGTGTTTAAGATTTCTCAAAAAGACAACTTTGTATTTAGCATTTTATTAGATTTATTCTTTCATGTGTTTATTTACATATATATTTTTTTTTACTTTAAAACTTGAAAGAAAAGCTTTTAGAAGAAGTTAATGTTTCTTTAGTTTCCACAGCATTCAAAATTGAGACATTTGCATTTTTTTGTACATAAGTATTAGAGATGAGTGAAACTGCGATTTTTCGATATCTGTGATTTCGGTGATTGCTATTTTTAAATCGCTGTGATTTTAAACTGCTATTGCGATTGCATGGACTGGTATAAAATCATCAGTTACCGGTAGAGATTAATTTTGCGTTTTCTGAGCGATAAAACCTGTCTTTCTTTTATGTTAACAAAATGATAGCAATAACAACGTATTCCGCAGTAATATCGCTGTTTGTAAATATTTTTCAAAGACAAATTGTAAATTCAATAATTTTTTTTTCTTATATTTCTATATATGTACGTATGAGGTCTGCTCAAAAGTGTAAACAAAAAGAAATTTATAATGCTTTTGCGATTGCGATTCACATAGGTGAACTGCTTACTTGCTACATCGATAGCAGTTGCCAATAAGTAGTGAACTGCTACTTTGAAAAAGTGATCGCAATTGCGATTTGTGATTTTTTATTCACAGTGAAAAAATCACCGTTTGCGATATATCGCTCATCACTAATAAGTATATACATAAATATGTCCTTAATACCTTTTAAGTTTCATAAACACTTCTACATTTTTTAAATATACATAAATAAATATGTATTTAATAATTATACATATTTTGTACAGAAGTACATGCATAGGTACTTATGTATTTATGCACATATATGTACATGTGTGTATGTAGGGACTATTCATTTATACATTAATTATTCTATTTTTTTAATTATTTCTAAAACAATAATAAATACTGTACGAGTAAATGGCGCTTTTTTATTACATATAAATTTTGTCAATATTTATACATATTTCTGTATACGTAGTTTTGTTTTAAGAGTAAGATTTAATAAAATTTTATATTGGTACATACATACATATACATATGTACATATGTTACATAGACACCTAGTCGATATTTGCTACATAGATATGTACATATACTCGTATGCATTTAAGGACTTCACATTTATTAGTTTGAAAGAACTATACATACATATACATATATACGAGTATGTACATATGCATACGTATATAATAATAGAATAATGCAAATATAACTTTAATGAACAAGCGTGTAACTGACAGTGTGGTCTTCAATTTTTCATACCAACTGGACGGAACAAAATCTGTCACATCAGATACTTTTTTATACTTTTTTAAAAGGCAGAAATACACTCGGTGGACTTGCTGACCTGTTCCAAGAGAGGCGACTGCTATTGAAACAATTTTAAAGGAGTTATTTGTTCATTCTTTTTTTCTTACTTTTGTTACCTTTTGCTAAGATCGTGCATCGAACCCATAACAGAGTTATATTCGCGCTATTCTATTCTATTATATATTATAAAAGAACCACAGCTAATGGGAAATGAGACATAAATTATAGTTTTATAATATTTAAAAAAAAAATTTTAAACGAACCGTCTAGCATTACATACATAACTCCATACATAGTGCAGCAGAGAAAATGTAAGTAATATCCGAATATATGCATAACTAAATACTATACTAAATAATTACAAATTTTGAGCAATTTGAGCCAAATGGAAGCTTAAAGTTAAAGTAAATATATTGAGCGAACATAAATCCTATTTCAGACTTGGAAACATTTTTCGATTGTTTTTTTTTTAAAGGTACAAATTCTTAATCACTTAACATTCAACTAATCTTTTCAAATTTTGAAATTTCATAATTAATTTGTTTTATTAATACGAATATTGCCTTTATAGTGGTTAATTGTTTTATATGTTTTGCCTAAATAAACTATATATATATAACTAGAGACACTGCAAAAGGTTACTCTAATGGCAAATGTTATAAATACATACATATGTACATGTGTACACATGTCTTCATTTTATTATTAGCATTTCTACATATTTTTTGAGTTTTTTTTAATGAATTCGGTTGCTGTTTTAGTTAGGTTAAAATTTAAAACTGCTGTTGGACTTTTTTTTTTTTTGGATATGTTTAAAAATGCGCGTGTGCCACGGATATTATGTATGCAGGTGGGATTGTGTATTATTGATATTTGAATTTAACAAATGTGTGTTGATACTATTGATTTAATTAACAATGTATTTATATACATACACATATTATATAAGCAATCATTAGGGTGGACCTGTCTTTCTTTACTTAAATATTTTAATTTTGTTGATATGTATGTATGTAAACACGCCACAAAGACTCGAAAATAACTGGCTTGTAAAAGAAGTGAACAAATCGGTTACAAATTATGCATAACAGTAAAACAGTTTTTATTTTGAGTAATAAATTTGCTAATTTTTAACTTCATTGGGTTAAAGTAATTTATGTAGGGAATCTTTTATTTGATAGTACAAATTTCATAAGTGCAAATTTGTAAAAATAAAGTATATAGATAGATATTAGATAGATCTTATAATAGCTTATTTTTTAATAGCTAACATCTGCAATTTTAAAAATAATTGAGCAAATTTTTCTTTTTAATTTTTTTAAATAATTTTACATAGAAATAAGTATATTCATGCTTTATTTTTAAACTGGAAATTTATCAAGCACGCAATCGTCGTACCACCCTAATGTAAACCAAACCGTATTTCTTATACACATGTATGTATATTAATTTTGTAATGTACATGCATATGTACATACATATGTAAATATATAAAGCGATTTTAATCGATTCTATTTACAAATTTTTTTTTTTGCACATACATATAGTATGCATATTTATCTATATATATAATATTATTTACACATGTAATTTATAACAATCAATAGACTGTGAATGAGTGCAACAACAAATGACAGGCACAATTGTAGAGTACATTGTTACATTTGCATGAG
This sequence comes from Urophora cardui, assembly GCA_960531455.1. Lineage (NCBI taxonomy): Eukaryota > Metazoa > Arthropoda > Insecta > Diptera > Tephritidae > Urophora > Urophora cardui. Next base: position 53,433,306 of record OY482673.1, read on the forward strand.
GAAATATGCAATTTTTCTTCAATCTTGCACATACATACTTACATATATACATACATACATATGTATGTATGTACTTACATTTTAAGGAGTGACACACATACATATGTAGGTATTCCCAAATTTTGAAATTGGGATTATAACACTTGGGGTTACGTCAGGGTACCATCAGACTGCTAGCTCATTAGCCTTAAAAAATTCATACATTCATACATAAAAACAAACAATATTAAAGTTGCATAAATTTAAATAAAATTTTACTTTTTGGCACATCACATTGCAACCCCTATATTGTAAAAACAATTATTTTATAAGTAAACTTTTCATTGTTTAAACATACAACAACATACATACATGCATGGTCGTATGTATGTACTCAGCGATGTTTTATAAAAAATAAAATGCAAGCAGTGCGGCTCAAAGAAGAGTAGCAACAACAGAATGAAACTTGAAAAATTTAAATCGAAATAAATATGCCCTTCATGCTATAGGTACTAAAATATAATATTAAAAAAAAAAATAGACGCAACGCTCTTATTATTATATCGATAACGATTATCGATAGTTGTAGGCGAGAGAATCGACTACGCTGCAAAAACACAAACTTCAAATAGTAAGTTTATTAATTTAATACGCTTGAAGTCTCTAGGGCTTATTTGTTGCCCTCAGTAGTCAGAAAAGACTTGTTGACTCTTGGCAAATTCATTAGAATTCTTTCCGCCACCAGCAACACGAATTTGCCAATAGTGCTTCTGTCTGTTATCTACTGTGGCGAAATTCTAAATTTTCGTAGTTTCAATCTGCTTTTATTTCTATTCCTTTTGCCATCGCTCTTGCACTTACATAAGTATGTAAGTTTAAGTAGTTCTTCCATTATGAAAGTAAAAAAATAATTTGATAATTTAAATTATAGTATTTACATAATATGTACGTACATATATAATCGTACATATGGATGTACATACATACATACATCTACAATATATTCAAATTGGAAATCAAACGCAGCTTTGGCCGTCGCTCACAGATCACAGTATTGTTGTTACCGTCACGGTTGCACCATCCGCATTCACACCCTTTTCGGTTTGCACTTTCGTCACGAAACTTTCAATGCTTGGCGCTTTACTCAAATCAATTGGCGGTATATCCTCATCGTAGTCCTCCTCATGTTCTTGCTCCACCTGCTCTTCCCCATCATCTGACTGTTCGACGCATTCCGTCTTCTCCGCTGCCGACGCATTTATCATAGGCTCATGAAAGTAATGGGGTTGTTTTTTGGATGACGATGGTCCTGGCATGTAAATAATTCCATCATCGGTATCATTATCATCGTCATCGTCATCGGTGGTGTTATGTGCGACAGCAGCAGGGACCGCATGGCTGTGCCGTTGTTGTGGTGCAACGGTATTACCAGCATGATAGCCGGTATATCCACCATAACCGGATTCACTCTGATATGGATTGGATTTAATATGTGTTATCCTACAGCTACCACCACAATTATGATGACTTTCTGGATCGCCACCATTCGCCCCATAGCATTGGCCACGATGCATTGAACCTACATCCGTGCCATGCCGCTGTAAGGAGTGACCGACATTTTGCCCACTACCGGAGTGGGCAACTGATTGCTATATGTGTGAATGTGAGCGTGCTATGGACAGTGAGTAGGGGCTGATATCTTTTTGAATGCGCATTGTATCGTAAATTGGAAATTCACAGCACAAAATGAACTTCAAAGCGCTCGGTACCTCCACATACACGGATGGCGGTATGGGTATTAGAGGTGATGTTGAAGCCTTATATTTACGATATTCAAGTTGGCTAAACATGTATTTAGAAATCGAGTATGTATGTATGTATAAAATTAAGCTTAAATCCAATTTGTAGATATTTCATCGCAGTAATACTTACTCCTTATATTTTTCATCGGCTGAGCGTTCCCTCAATGGTATACCTGAGAGGAAAAGTATAATTAAGGTAGTAAAAATGGGCGAAGCGATGGCCACCCACTCATGACCAGAGATAACATTTAACGAAATAGCAAATATGCCCCACCAGATCACCACCTCACCGAAGTAATTGGGATGACGCGACAGACTCCAAAGGCCTAAAAAGGAAGTTCATTTAATGTAAATCTAATCTGCATAATAATATGAAATTATTGTAAAATTGTTAAACTCACCATCGTTGCAGAATTTTCCCTGATTCCCTGGATCCTGCCGAAATGAGAATTTTTGCAGATCTGCATAAGTTTCCGCCAACAAGCCCACAATGAACATGCCTGTGCCAGTCGAATCCAATGTAGTCATAGTCTTGGGAGCATTTGGCTGTGAATGGCGTGGTGAGTTAATAATTATGACTGGCAGGGAGACCACATAAACCCAAATGGCCTGTAAAAAGGAAAAAGAAAAACAAATAAGGAAGCCTAAGTTCGAGTGGAATCGAACATTAGATACTCAGCTGTATGCTTTCATTGTTTGTTTGCGTTTGTTCGATATAGGGTGTATTTTATATGAAACGAGTGCTGCATAAAGTGGGCGTAGTCACGCCCATTTTCTAAATTTTTATCAGTCATCCAACTAAGCATATCAATATTATACTTTGTGCAAAATTTTTTATTTATTTATTTATTTATTTATGTCTACAACAGAGTTAACATGTTTCCACAGACATATCAGCAAAGTTAGAATAAAATGTAATCAATTATCTATAAGTTGTAGAAATTAAATAAATAAAGCCATATAGGTTAAAATATATAACATATAAACATAATTAATAATACAATTGATAATGAACTAAGTTCGAGCAAAATATGTTTTCAATTCTAAAGCAGTCTTTATTGGATCAGAAATGTCCAGGTCTAGCAAATTCCTTTATGACTTCTAGTTACAAAGATGTCATGTTACAAATTCCCAAAGGGTGTTCCAGAAATATCTTTCTTAAAAAGTAGGCGTGGTCATAAACCGATTTCAATAAATTTTTGCGTGTCTATTAACACAAGTTATAAAAGTGTATAAACCAAGTTTCGTCATAATATCTCAATTATTTGTCGAGTTATGGGCTAAGAAATCTCGTATATCCCTTTGTGTAAAAAGAGGCGGTGCCACGCCCATTTTCCAAAATTTTTCTATTTGTTGTTTCCGGTCTATTGTGGAAGTCATGCCACAAAATTTCAATGACAGATCTTTATATTTGACAGAGATATCGCTTAAAATGTTTTTATTAGGCCCCTTTATAGTTCTCATATATAAAAGTGGGCGTGGTCGTCAACCGATTTCGCTAAAATTTTGAGCGTGTATTACCACAAGTAATGAAAGTGTACACACCAAGTTTCGTCATTATATATAAATTATTTGTCGAGTTATGGGCTCAGAAATCTCGTATATTCCTGTTTATAAAAAGAGGCGGTGCCACGCCCATTTTCCAAAATTTTTGTGTTTTTCGTTTTATATCCGCAGTTGGACTACTGCTATAAAATTTCAATGATATATCTTTATATTTGACAGAGATATCGCTTAAAATGCTTTTATTAGGTCACTTTATAAGACCCATATATAAAAGTGGGCGTGGCCCTAAACCGATTTCGGAAATTTTTCGTCCAAATATTTGACTAAGTAAGTATATCACGCGTACCAAATTTCATCGATATATCTTCAACGGTTTCTGATTTATGACTCATAAAACTTTCAATGTTTGCCCCTTAATAAGTGGGCGTGGCACCGCCCATTTTCCAAAATTTTTGTGTTTTTCGTTTTATGTCCGCAGTTGGACTTACGCGACAAAATTTCAATGATAGATCTTTATATTTGACAGAGATATCGCTTAAAATGTTTTTATTAGGTCACTTTGTAATATACATATATAAAAGTGGGCGTGGCCGTCAACCGATTTTAACTATTTCCCGTCCAAACGTATGCCTAAGTAAGTAAATCACGCGTACCAAATTTTGTCGATATATCTTCAATGGTTTCTGAGTTATGACATATAAAACTTTCAAGGTTTGACCCTTAATAAGTGGGCGTGGCACCGCCCATTTTCCAAAATTTCATCAAATTTCTTCCTAGGGGCCTGAGCTCAACACGTGGGTAAAATTTCATCGCTCCAGCTATATTAGTGACTGAGATACCAAATTTCCGATTATTTCTATATAGGAAAAGTGGGCGTGGTCATGGTCCGATTTCGCCCATTTTCAATACCAACCGTCCCAGTCTCGATACCACCTTGCATTTCAAATTTCATCAAAATATCTCAATTTTTGCGCGAGTTAGAGTGTTTACAGACGGACGGACAGACGGACAGACGGACGGACGGACAGACGGACGGACGGACGGACGGACATGCCTAAATCGATTTCTCTTTTCACCCTGATCATTTTGATATATATAAGTCTATATCTATCTCGATTATTTCACTCTGTTACAATCCACCGTTATGTGATTAAAACTATAATACTCTGTGTACTAGTACAGCCAGGGCCGCCGAGAGAAAATCTGGGCCCGGGGTCAAAAAAACTCGGGCCCTCATACTAAATGAACAAATTCTCAAAATCAAAATTCAATGAATATATAGTTACGAATTTTAATTTATCTATACATTAATACAGATCAAGTAAATATGTTTACATAGAAATACCTATACATATCAGGGTGGGTCAAATGTATTGTTCAAAAGGCATATCCAGTTTCTGAATCCATGGGTCATACTGAGTAATATTGTCCATGGGACCATAGGTCTGAATGAACTTTGTTTAAATACATATTGCTTTATTTGTATGAAATAAATTTCTTTAAATTGGAATACAAATATTTCTTGGTAATAATTTGGTATATAAAAAGACTTTAATTAACACAAGTGAGCCTTTTTGGCCTTAGCAGCTGCAAAATTATCTATTATAGTGTCAAAATCCAACGCAAATTTTAGCTGCGCAAGCTTCGTGTGTTTTCGGCGTATCGCTGTTTACATACATATATACACGTACATATATCGCTGGATAAGAATTTGTATCATACCGAATTTTTCTTTTGCAACAGAAAATGAATTCAAATTTAAGCACAGACACGTTAATAGGCCCGTCACATAGCATACGTCAATCCGTCTACGTCGACGTATGTGACTGACAGCTCACGTACTTGACGGAGAGGTCGCCACATAGGAAACGTTGGCGGATATACACAAATCAGCTGTTTGATTAACCTTTAACTACAGAGGTGGTGGCAAAAACTTAACTCTTTAGAATATTTTGTAATTTCTCTTTTAAGTTGCCCTATTGAAATTCAGTTTTCAGTAACTTCATATCTCCTGATAATTCTTAACAATTTTGTTTTATGGAGGAATGTTATACAAATGAGTAAAAACTCGAAAAGCAAATTGCAAAAAAGTGAAATTCAAGAGTAGCTAAAGGTTAACAATCAAAAGCAATCAGCTGACATAGCGACGGATTGACGTATACCAAAAGTTGACTTTTGGGCAACTTCGGTACGTTGCGGCGACGGATCCGTCGTACGTGTGACGACGTACGTTTAAATGCTGACATTTTACTGAGCTGTCAGTCACATACGTCGACGTAGACGGATTGACGTATGCTATGTGTCGGGGCTATAAGAGATTTATAAAATTTGTTGAAATTTAAAATGATTGCTATCTACGAAAGGTGATTAAAGGTGTTGTTTGTTTAGTTTTTGTAAGCAAAAAGCTTGGATAACATTTTGAGATTCCCGGGCCCTCTAAAGTCCGGGCCCGGGGCAATTGACCCCCTTAGCCCCCCCCTCTCGTCGGGCCTGAGTACAGCTGAGTATAATAACAAGTAAGGAAGCCTAAGTTCGAGTGGAATCGAACATTAGATACTCAGCTGTATGCTTTCATTGTTTGTTTGCGTTTGATGGAAACACGGTGCACTTAATATAAAGCGAGTGCTGCATAAAGTGGACGTAGCCACGCCCATTTTCTAAATTTTTATCAGTCATCCAACTAAGCATATGAATATTATTCTTTGTGCAAAATTTCATTCCTTTATGACTTCTAGTTATAAAGATGTCACGTTACAAATTCCCAAAGAGTGTTCCAGATATATCTTTCTTCAAAAATAGGCGTGGTCATAAACCGATTTCAATAAATTTTTGCGTGGCTATTAACACATGTTATAAAAGTGTATAAACCAAGTTTCGTCATAATATCTCAATTATTTGTCGAGTTATAGGCTAAGAAATCTCGTATATTCCTTTGTCTAAAAAGAAGCGGTGCCACGCCCATTTTCCAAAATTTTTATACTTTTTGTTTCCGGTCTATTGTGGAACTCATGCCACAAACTTTCTATGAATTATCTCTATATTTGACAAAGTTATCGCTTGAAATGTTTTTATTAGGCCCCTTTATAGTTCTCATATATAAAAGTGGGCGTGGTCGTCAACCGATTTCTCTAAAATTTTGAACATGTATTACCACTAGTAATAAAAGTGTACACATCAAGTTTCGTCATTATATATAAAATATTTGTCCAGTTATGGGCTCAGAAATCTCGTATATTCATGTTTATAAAAAGAGGCGGTGCCACGCCCATTTGCCAAAATTTTTGTGTTTTTCGTTTTATGTCCGCAGTTGGACTCCTGCTATAAAATTTCAATGATATATCTTTATATTTGACAGAGATATCGCTTAAAATGTTTTATTAGGTCACTTTTTGTTTCCCATATATAAAAGTGGGCGTGGCCGTCAACCGATTTCGGAAATTTTTCGTCCAAATATTTGACTAAGTAATTATATCACGCGTACCAAATTTCATCGATATACCTTCAACGGTTTCTGATTTATGACTCATAAAACTTTCAATGTTTGCCCCTTAATAAGTGGGCGTGGCACCGCCCGTTTTCCAAAATTTTTGTGTTTTTTGTTTTATGGCCATAGTTGGACTCAGGCGACAAAATTTCAATGATAGATCTTTATATTTTACAGAGATATGGATTAAAATGTTTTTATTAGGTCACTTTATAATACAAATATATAAAAGTGGGCGTGGCCGTCAACCGATTTTAACTATTTTCCGTCCAAACGTTTGCCTAAGTAAGTAAATCACGCGTACCAAATTTTGTCAATATATCTTCAATGGTTTCTGAGTTATGACATATGAAACTTGCAAGGTTTGACCCTTAATAAGTGGGCGTGGCACCGCCCATTTTCCAAAATGTCATAAAATTTCTTCCTAGGGGCCTGAGCTCAACACGTGGGTAAAAGTTCATCGCTCCAGCTTTATTAGTGACTGAGATACCAAATTTCTGATTTTTTCTATATAGGAAAAGTGGGCGTGGTCATGGTCCGATTTCGCCCATTTTCAATACCAACCGTCCCAGTCTCGATACCAACTTGCATTTCAAATTTCATCAAAATATCTCAATTTTTGCGCGAGTTAGAGTGTTTACAGACGGACGGACGGACAGACGGACGGACGGACGGACGGACGGACGGACGGACGGACGGACGGACGGACGGACATGGCTCAATCGATTTCTCTTTTCACCCTGATCATTTTGATATATATAAGTCTATATCTATCTCGATTATTTCACTCTGTTACAATCCACCGTTATGTGATTAAAACTATAATACTCTGTGTACTAGTACAGCTGAGTATAAAAACAAGTAAGGGCGCGGCTGTCTTCGGCCGTACCGAAGACTTCATACCTTTTATGAATGGGGAAATGAAAAGTTGCATAGTCTGAAATTGTTTAATATATATGTACTCTCAATTCTGTGAGTTATTTATGCAAAGATTCAGTAGAAAAAAGTTTCATGATTTAAATGGAGAATTTATAACCCAAAATGTCCATATCTGAACAATCGGTTGTATGGCAGCTATATATTATAGTGGTCCGATCTTGACAATTCTCGGCAATATTATTAACGTCAATATGAGTACAAATACTACAAAGTTTCATGTCCTTAGCTCTTTAAATGGAGAAATTATACCCCAAAGTTTCTATATCTCAACAATCGGTTGTATGGCAGCTATATGTTATAGTGGTCCGATCTTGACAAATTTCGGTGACATTATTTATGTCCATATGTGTACAAATACTTCAAAGTTTTATTCCCGCAGCTGTTCAAATGGAGAAGTTATACCCCAAAATGTCCATATCTGAACAATCGGTTGTATGGCAGCTATATGTTATAGTGGTCTGATTCGGCCGATTCCGACAAATGATCAGCTTCTCCTAAATATACATTCACATTCCGAATTTCAAGCAGATATCTCAAAAACTGAGGGACTAGTTTGCGATCAAACAGACAGACAGACAGACAGACTGACGGACATGGCTTAATCGACTCAGCTCGTGATCCTGATCATATTGGTATATATTTTGGTAGGTCTGCAACGCCTCCTTCTGGTACTTTCACCATTCCTGTTTCGGCACAAAGTTATAATACCATTTCACTCCTATGAAAGGTATAATTAAACAGGGAGTTAAAAATAAAAAGTCGTGACAACTACTAAGTCTATTAAATATGTATGTATGCATTTCTAGGGTATTCGGGTACGTAGGTGTCAGCATTGTATTTTTATTTTGCTAATTACTGAAAGCGGCCGGAAGCGCTATGAACTGTGTTGTAGAGGATGAGAAATGATCAAAAGTGACCGTTTAAATATAATCGACTTTAACAAGCATTTGGAAATGATCACACGCTTTCTCAGGATAGTAAGTATGTACATAAGTAATTGAAATTTGGTTTTCTCTCTCGATTTCAAAAATCAAATTCGAGGGAAAATTTTTTTTCATTTAGAAAAGAAAACCTTATAACTTTATTGTATTTAATGGCGTAATGATTTAAAAGTTTGCATGAATGTATAATGCTAGAGACACACATCGTAGTATAGTAATAATATTGCGATCTATACCACATATGTGTCACCCTAATATTGTAGTTTAATTGAAAATTTTCATATTTAGTATAGCCAAATCATAGTATTGATATTATAATATTCATACCACATGTGTATCTGAGGCATAACATACGGGAGTGCCACATAATCCCCAAAAAACAAAATCCCCAACGCACAAAATCCCCAAAATCAAAATCCCCAAACACGAAATCCCCACATTTTTTCGGGGATAGCGTCACAAAATCCCCAAAAGATGACTAAATAAACAACGTTGAAGATCATATTTAAAAAACCGCATGCCGAGTCTTATCTGAGCTCTGATACCTAATAACATATATGTATACATACATATAAAATACATATATAGCCCTGCAAAAGTTCGGAGTACTCCATTTGCTAATCCATGGAGTTCTCGCTAATAATGTCGAAAAAAATGTCGAATTTTAATTTACCGAAATAAAAAAGTCGCAAAATGTCGAAAAATGTAGAAAATGTGGAAAAATACTTGGCGTGTTTTTCTTTATTTGCGGTAGGTGGGTCGGCTTCGATATAATGCGCGCTACGGGGTATCTAAGAGATTCCATATTTTATAAAAAATATGTTCATCTAAATAAATGCAATGGATAAATAAAGGCGAAGGCCGCTTGCGCTGAAGTGTGTACTACGCATAAGGACATCACCGCCACGGTTATGGCACACGACTGGACTTGGATGGCGTAGCCCAGGGTTATTTTTTATAAGCGCGGCGGAAGGCCGCCAGTGCAAATATTCCAGAAAGAGAATTCTGCCGGCTGAGGGTTATTTTTTTGAAGCGCGGCCAAAGGCCGCCAATGCAAAAAAGTTTTCTACTCGCGCACATTTTACACATCATTAATTTGACATTATTTCGATATTGTTTTCGACATTTCGTACCCAACCCTATGTAAATATGTAATCATAAGGGCCTTTTCACATTACTCGGTACGACATCGGATCGACATTTTTTGCTCGGTATTTCCAGCTTACCGAAACGGTTCCGCGTTGCTGTGTTTTTCACACTTGTTGGAATACTTTCGGTGCGTTATCGGCAGAAAATAGGAAAACAAACATCGAAATTTGCAAAACAAAATTTTTAACTTCAACAAATCACTCAATAATAACAACAATGTCTTCTAGCGAAGACGAAGACATTATAACTTGCTACATTTATAGCCGAAACGAGTTTTTTACTGACTTTGTTCTTCTTCTTTTATTACGCCGCAAAAATGTATGCAGTAATTCCTCAAATTTTACTGACCGGTCTTACCGCGCTGCGGTATACCGAAATTAATCCGCTCCGATTTCATGTATGCAACACTAATGTGAAAGTGCCAATTGAAATACATGTGGTCGGTAAGGTTTCGGTATACTTTCGGTAAAAACCAAAAATGTCGATCCGATACCGCACCGAGTAATGTGAAAGCGCTCTAAGTTATTGAGATGAATTTATTAATAAACATTTGTGAAATCATCACGTATACAATTTCTTTTGAGTTTCAGTTTGAGAAATAATGTCCAATGTAGAATTCTCATATTCTGTGTTTGGTGATTTTGATTTTAAGGATTTTGATTTTGGGGATTTTCATTTTGGGGATTTTGATTTTGGGGATTTTGATTTGGGGATTTTGATTTGGGGATTTTGATTTTGGGGATAACGTGGTAAACCCATAACATACATTGTATATACACTTGGCTGTTTGTAAATATATATTAAGTACATAGATACATACATTCGTACATATGAAACCGGGAAACCACTCTACAAACAATGTAATAATTTTCCTAACTTGTTATTTAGCTAAAAATTAACGTGTGCATGAAACTTTTTAAATGTTTTGTATGCAGACAGTTTAGTTGGTGAAGGTTAAACAAAAAAATAAAATTAAAGCAATTACGATAACCATGCACGCAATTTAGGTAAAAATTGCCTACTACTAAAACTTTGAAAAGTTTTACAAAATATAGGTACATACATAGATACATATATATATACATACGTACATATTTATTCTCTGTTTTATTCGCTAACCTGAAATGTCCAGAAAATGGCATATCTAATGATGTTTCGTCGCGTATCTTCGAATTGTTTATCGCGTCCTAATTTTATAATGCGATATAGCAGATATCCGGAAAGACGCGCTCCCCAAAGGCATACAAATAAGGTCACCATTAGCTGACGGCTGTCGTAAGCCTAAAAAGAGAAGCGAATGAAATAAGTGAATATTTTAAAAATATAAATACACGCGCGCCATCTGTTGGATCATAGCGGTGGTTATAACCTAATCTCATTAGTAAAATGTGTTGCATATATTTAGACAGCAGCTACCCTGCAAAAAATGCGATCACTCCGGGATACATCCGGGACAACTCGCAAGGGAGCATGCGATTACTACCCATTTGTATCTCTTTATATGGGTTGAAGTGTTCTCTTTTGTTTGAGCATGTCCTATGAAGAGACTAATTGTACCCAGTTTGTACCCGAACGGGTAGCAAAAGCGCACAATTGTACCCGTTTTGTACCCGAACAGGTAGCAAATGCGACACATCCATTTGTGCGACTAATTGTACCCGTTTGATACCCTTTCGGGTACAATTCGTCTACAATTAGTATACATATGTACCCGTTCGGGTACAATTGGGAACAATTGTAGACTAATTGTACCCGAAAGAGAGCGCTCCCGGACAAATCTTTTTAGAGACTCGTCGCACACTTTTTTACAGGGTAGAAATTACATACATACATACATACATACAAACATACATACATACAAACATACTTACATACGTACAGGTGAAACTAATAAAAGCGTGTTAAAAAAAATGTGAAGATACAATTAAAATTCTCACAAAAATGTTGCGTATACGCCACGGCAATACATATATGTAACACTAGCTTATAATATTAATGCAAATTACATGCACGCCCTTTTTTCACCATTTATAATAAAATTTCCAATAATTTCTCTTCGGAAGTAGTTAGAGTAGAATAGAAGGTGTGTGTCCTAATGGCTCAGGCAGTAGAACGTTTTGAGTTTTATTTTATGAAAAATGACAAGGGATGATGGAAATTCGTTCCACAATACATTAAAATCAGACTTTAATTTTTAATCTTGAGTAAAAAAATAAAAATTTCACATAATCATAATGCTTTGCGCGAAAAAAAAACAAGTATAATTATTATTTTTAATGGAAAAAGTAAAAACTAAGATATAATAATTATTCTTGAGCAAAAAAATTAAAATCATTGCATAATACTTATTCCTAATCAAAAAAATGTGGCTGCTGTGGTGCAGTGGGTAGAGTGCTCGCCTTTAAGAGCAGCGGCCACCTCTCGGTGGTGGGCGGCATACCTTCCGAGTGTATTTCTGCCATGAAAAAGCTTCCCACAAAAAATGCATTCGCCGTTCGGAGCCGGCATAAAACTGTAGGTCCACCCAATTAGTAGGAAAAACAAAAAGGAGCACACTTCGAATTGGGAGAGAAGCTCGGCCATAAACCTCGTCAGAGTTATAATAGCACCATTGTATTATTATTATTAATCAAAAAATAATTATTAGGCTGTAATTATTACTTGCGATTTTTATATATAAAACCCTTAAAGTAAAAATCATTGCAGATTACCGCAGATTACACAAAGATAAATATAGTGGCATATTCAAAATTATTTGTGACAGTGGGAACATACTGATTTTTTTTGGTCAAAATTTTTAAAAAATAATTATAAAATAATATATCGCACTCTAAATCATAAGGTGACACAACTCAAAATTCCAAAATTTTCAGGAGAGCCAAAGAACTTTTTCTTTTTTATAGACAATGATATGGGGAAAGGCCACGTATAATAGATATTTTTCAGTTAAAAAAAACTCTAATGGAAAACATCTTTTGGCAGTCGCTAGAGAAATGTTCTGTGTACCGATTTATTAAAGAAACCCGATTTCGAAAAGTTTTGAGTTGTGTCACTTTATGATTTAATAAAACTCAGAAAATAATTGTTAAATATCTACTTTTTGGATATAACTCATAACCATTACGATCCATGGTTAAAACTTATCTGTTAAAACTGGTTTTATTCTTTAGTTTTAAGAAATTTTTACTGTGGAAAACATTTGACACATTCTTTCAAAGTTATTAGCCTTTGCTTGTGTTGAGTAATGCGGCCTTTACACGGGTCGATTTCCTGGTCAATCAAAATCGACCCGTGTAAATAGTTCAGTCTACAAAAATCGACTAGCTCAAAGTAGATTTGCGTTCAACTTTTGCCTAGTCGATTTCTCAGTCGATTTCAAAGTCGATTTCCCAGTCGGCAAAAATCGACCCGTATAAAGGGCCGCATAACACTTTTTTAAAATTGTTGGAATCTTTAATTGCGGTCTATATCTATATATATACATACATAAACGCAAAAAAAAACAATAAAATAAAACCTATTAAACTTATCTGTTTCATTGAGTTTATTATTACAGGAAAATATTTACTCATTTCGTCACTCGCCAAGTAGTTAATAAAAATAGAATCATAAAACTAAAACATAAAAACTGAAATAGAAAATGAGTTTGTGATAAACTTAAATTCAATCGCTATAAAAAAGTTGTAAACTGCACACGAGGAACTTCCTTCATTTTACCGGCTATAAACCTTGCACGGCAGTAAGCCAATTATAGCAGCAGGCTGAATGCCACAATTTTCGTGTTAACAAATTACATATATTGGCATTGACGTAAAACGATTGTTTTTTTATTTTTTTAATATATCCCTTGCAGGATTTGCTGAAAGCTTTTAGTCGACAAATGTTAACACATATATGTACATACGTATGTATACATAGATAGATATAAAGGGTGCTTACTTCAATAACTTAATATTTACTGTTTTCATACATTTTTATCTGACTGTTGACATTTACAAACGTTGTTTTTTTTTTTAAATTGGAAACCTTTATGAGCATATAATGGGCTTTTTTGGTCAAGGAAGTCGCAAGTGCGAAGTCACATAAAAATGTAGTTGCATCCACTGATTGCCCAACGTTTCGCCAAACACCTTGGCATTCTCAGGGGCGTAAACTTTATTGACAAACATAATAAAACCTTTTTTTTATCATTTCAATATTTTCTTAAGACAACACGAGTAAAATTTTTTCCCAACTTATTTAAAAACCCACAGCTAATGTTAACTATTTTAAATTGTATTACTAGAAGAATAATTAAAATTGCCTACTCACAAACTTTGTCTCAGATTTTAGTAAGCACATACCATTTACATTCGTATGTGTTTATACATCCTGTATAATTTTTTTTTTAAGCAATTGTGTTATTATTAAAAAGTAAATAAAATTTAGTTGATTATTAATAAGCGCAAATGGAAGCATTGTATAAATAAAGAACTCCCTGAGGAAGGCGCCAAAGGTGTCGAAACGCGTCGGAGGAAAGAAGACAAGCGAAAGCTTTTACTTGAAATTTGCGACCTAAAAGCCGATCTATTATGACTGTGTACTTATGTATGAACATATGTACATTAGGGTGGTCCCCAATTTTATGGAGACAAATTGTACATCATATTTCGTGAACCAAATATAGTCGAAGATACCACATATAAATTTTTGTCCAGATCGGAGACGGGGTCAAAATTCAGAAAACTCTATGGAGACTGAAAAAATTAAATTTAATTTTTTGTATATCTAAAGCCCAAATCGATAGTCCTGCACTAAAGGAACCATAATAAATATTGTGGTACCGATCGGAGACGGTTAAGAGGTGTTGCACAAGGGTCGAAGTTGATATTACGATATGTGACTCTTGTGCGACACACCTTAACCATCTCCAACCGGGACGAAAATGTATATTTGGTATCCTCGAGTTCAGGACTATCCATTTTGTGCATTAGATATACATAAAAACAAGTAAGAGCGCGGTTGTCTTCGGCCGTACCGAAGACTTCATACCTTTCATGAGTGGGGAAATGAAAAGCTACCTATTTATGTTGTACATAGCCTGATTTAGTATAATTTATAATTTCAATTTTGTGGGTTATTTATGGAACGATTTATTAGAAAAAATGGTGTCTGGGCTATTTAAATGGAGGAGTTATACGAAAAAATGTGTATATCTGAACAATAGGTTGTATGGCAGCTATATGTTATAGTGGTCCGATCTTGACAATTTTCGGTAACCTTGTTTAGGCCAACATGTGTACAAATACTTCAAAATTTCATGCCCTTAGCTGTTTAAATGGGGAAGTTATATACCAAAATGTGTATATCTGAACAATCGGTTGTATGGCAGCTATATGTTTTAGTGGTCCGATCTTGACAATTTTCGGTAACCTTGTTTAGGCCAATATGTGTACAAATACTTCAAAATTTCATGTCCTTAGCTGTTTAAATGGGGAAGTTATATACCAAAATGTGTATATCTGAACAATCGGTTGTATGGCAGCTATATGTTATAGTGGTCCGATCTTGATAATTTTCGGTAACCTTCTTTGGGTCAATATGGGTACAAATACTTCAAAATTTCATGCCCTTAGCTGTTTAAATGGGGAAGTTATATACCAAAATGTGTATATCTGAACAATCGGTTGTATGGCAGCTATATGTTATAGTGGTCCGATCTTGACAATTTTCGGTAACCTTGTTTAGGCCAATATGTGTACTAATACTTCAAAATTTCATGTCCTTAGCTGTTTAAATGGGGAAGTTATATACCAAAATGTGTATATCTGAACAATCGGTTGTATGGCAGCTATATGTTATAGTGGTCCGATCTTGATAATTTTCGGTAACCTTCTTTGGGTCAATATGGGTACAAATACCCCAAAGTTTCGTGTCCTTAGCTGTAAAAAGGGAGAAGTTATACCCCAAAATGTGTATATCTGAACAATCGGTTGTATGGGAGCTATATGTTATAGTGGTCCGATTCGGCCGATTCCGACAAATGATCGATTGAGCATCAAAACTCACCCGTGTTCCAAATTTCAATCAAATATCTCAAAAACTGAGGGACTAGTTTGCGTTCACACAGACGGACGGACGGACGGACGGACGGACGGACAGACGGACATGGCTTAAACGACTCAGCTCATGATTCTGATTATATCGGTATATATATTGATGGGTCTGTCACACCTCCTTCTAGTACTTTCAAGATTTGATTTTCGGCACAAAGTTATAATACCATTTCATTCTCATGAAAGGTATAAAAAATGTTATGATATTCTTTGGTAGGCATGGGTAACACTGCGCTGCGCGGCGCAATTGCGCTAACACCAACCCTGGCGTTATTGCGCTAACCCCGATTTGGGAAATGCGCCAACTCAATATAGCGCCAACCCAATATAGCGCCAACTCAATATTGCGCGAAATCAATTTTGCAATATAACACCGACTCAATTTCGTGCGCTAACACCAGCACCAATATAGCGCTAGTGTAAAATGGCGCAACCACAACGCCAATAACAGCACCATAGTATATGTATACGTATGACACCGTCACAATTATGTATGCTTGATAGTGATCTAAGTGACCTTAATTTCCAGCATATTTTCACAAATATACGGAATATGTTTCCAAATGATTATGAAAATTTAAATTAATTGTGCCCTCGTATATATAAGCAGAATTGCGCCAAAAGAAATAAAACAGGGATGGTAAACAGTAACAAACGAAAAAATGTTATTTATCGATTATTCCATGACAATTGCGCTAAAGGTGTTATTGCGCCAGTACCGTGAGTTGGCGCCACGACTGGCGCTGGAGTTATTGTATCAGCGCCAAAAAGATTGCGCCATTACCCATGGCTATTCTTTGGTCCTTACACTGGTCTGAATTTTGACCCCTGTGCGACACCCCTTAACCATCTTCGATCGGGATCAAAATTTATGTGTGATATCTTTGACTGTGCTGTTACCGAAGAACATCGCCAATTTGATTTTAAGGACTACCCTAATGTACATATATGTATACATACATACCTGCGTATATATGTCCATATGTAAGTATGTATATTTACATCAGGGCTGCTCACCTCATAGGCACTCAAAGCACAATTGTTTTTGTTTTGTACCGAATCATAGGCACAGATACATATTTTCACTTCAAATATGAAAATAAAATTTTCTTTGCACTGCCATAAGCACTGAGATATAAAAAAATTTTATATGTATGTGCCTATGATTCATATTGAATGTGCAGAGCAAAGGCACTTTGTATAGGAGCTCGAGCACTGCCGTAAGAAATCGAAATTTACAATAACAAATGTGTAATGAAAAAAAAATTAAAAAAATGAAAGCACTGTAAAAAATTAGTATTCAAAAAATTTTCATATAAAAAATAAAAAAATTTGTATGTATGTGATACTACCATTTGAAAATAAATTCTAAAATAATATTTTATTGGAATTCATAAAAAAATTTAAATGAGCAAAAAAATTTTTCAGTGCATATACAAAATTTGTAGATGTATTGAGCTTTGTACTTTCAATACAAGAGCGTTGAGCAGCCCTGATTTACATAGTAAAAGCGCAAGTAAGCCGCAACGAAGTCCAATGTCGCAAACGCCTCATTTTCACACACAAACAATTGAATATGACCTGGCTTGAAGGGGAAAATTGCTATGCAAATGCACAAAAAAACGTACAACCATTCACAAATATATACACACTCACACAGAAATAAATACTTAGTAAATTAGACAATAACAATTTGGAAAGAGAAATGTTACCGCAAAGAAGGTATAACTTTCCGCTTTACTTTGTTTTTTCTTTCCCACAATTATAGTTACGGTTGCTCGATGACTTATCTCTTTACCTTTGTAAGGCTAATAATATACATAATACATATAATAGAATAGCGCTATTACAACTCTGACGAGTTTTATGGCCGAGCTTCTCTCCCAATTCGAGGTGTGCTCCTTTTGTTTTTCCTACTAATTGGGTAGACCTACAGTTTTATGCCGGCTCCGAACGGCGAATGCATTTTTTGTGAGAAGCTTTTTCATGGCAGAAATACACTCGGAGGGTATGCCGCCCACTGCCGAGAGGTGACTGCTGCTCTTAAAACCCCGAATAATTGGATTTTTACTAATTGGAAAAAATTTTTTTTGTGGTTGCTCGGACTGTGGTTTGAACCCGAAACCTCTGGCATAGCAGGCGAGCACTCTACCCACTGCCCCACAGTGTCCAGTAAGGCAAATACTATACGTCAAAATCGATCTTTTTTTTGAGAGTGCAGTTTTTCAAATTGGATCATTTTAAACAAAATTTTTAAATGTGTGCGATTAACTAAAAAGTCAAAGATACGAAAATAACTTTCGTCATAACTAAATGGTATACAACTTTTAGATATTGTACAAACTTAAAAGCTTTTCATTGTATTTTTAGAGCTATTATTTCAGAAAAGCTTTATATTTCACGTATTTTTTAAACGATTTTTAATTTAATTCAGCACTCAAATTTAAAATGGAAATGTAAAAAGATATGAATCCTTTTAAATCCAAGTTTTAATTACTTTGCACCAGACAATGAACCTGAAATTTTCGCATAGTGTTATTTAGTCTGAAAATAAAATTAATTTCTTCGTCTTCTTTAGTAAAGTTAAATATGGACTTGAGTACCAAACTATTTAGGTAAATGTTCAGATTTTTTGTGCGTTTAGTTGTATTGTATTTTTCCCTGCAGACTAAGCTATTACATTGTATAGCACTCGGCTAAGTATTGGATCAATCTAAATATTTAGAGAGTTTTCCAATGTTGAGGTATTAGTAATAAAATTAGACAAGGAAGAACTCCCCAGACTAAATTTTTCTGTTTTTTATCAAAAACAAATCCATACATATTTATGACGCCTTGAAATATGCAACAAATTTTATATGTTTTCTTATATACGTAATTCACGCAAAGCATGCGCATTGTTAGCTGAGCATTTTGTATTAAAAAATTGCGCAAAACATAAATCGCCTTTAAGCCAATAATTGAATGCTCGTTAATTTTAATAGGTACATAACATCAATTTTATGATCATGAATCGAAACACATTCATGGGCGATTTTCTTGAAAACTTGTCAAACCACACGTACATACATCTGCCTGTTGGGAAGCCATGACCCTGACATTAACGAAGGAAACTGTGACACTTGGCAAAGGACCATGAATGAGTGTTTAATTGCTAGTTGAGTCAAACGTTACAAATCGTTAGAATTCGCATTGTTAGGCAAATCAAAATAAACCCCACTGCCTATGCGCCCAACAAACGCTTTCATATCATGTATACATACATACATACATATATATGTATGTACATATGTAGTTTTGGTAGCAGACAATGGAAGAAATTCCACAAATGTTCAATAACAAACAACTGCACTGTTGGGCCAACCTGGGAAATGCACTCTTTAAAATTTTCATTCATACAACCTTAATTGCATTTTTGAAATACATATATGTATGCACTTGTGTGTGTGTTGTCTATCCCTTCAAAAACCATTGGATTATGTATGTGGTTCATTTGTGGTAGGTTGGAATACTTTCAAAGTAATCATTAACATTCCCCAAACGACCGATTCGTGTTATCTGCATCGGGTCGTTGTTAGCCGAACATCGCAACGAAAACCAAATTTTGATCATATATATGTATGCAGTTATGATAGGTACTCCATCGATTAATCCAATTATAGTTACTCCACGGAGTAATTTGATGTTATGCGGGACTGGAGTATATACTCCATTGTAATGACATGTAATCTTAATTGGAGCATATTTTTTGTATGAAATGTGGCAAGTTATGGAGTAATCTGTTGGTCCATAGCGAGCACTCCATGGACGAGCGAATGGAGTACTCGGAATTTTTGTAGGGATGCGCATGTTGCACGTATGTATGTACATATATGTGTACATATATAGATATCCAAATCAGGGTTGTTGGGTGTTGATTACTATGCCCAATAGTGGTTAGTCAACACAAACAAATGCCAATACTTATGTAACTTGCCAAATCTGATTTTGAGACAAACCGGCTTCGGCGATGTGCCATCTTCAGTGTATTTTTTCATTCGTCGTTAAAAAAGGCACATGGTGAATTTAAATGGTTCACGAAAATTTTAATCTGACAATCCAACAGGAAGTCTCCAAAGACAGCAAACCTATACCGGTTAAAATAAGTGCGCAAGAGAGCTAATGTCATGCTAATGTTTACACATTTGGCATATACATTAGGGAGGAGTGAATTGCGGCTTTTTTGAAATCATTATTGCTCTATCTGCAGAAAGTTGCCTTTCTAGTAGAGAAGTAAGACTGCAAAATATTATTGGCCTAGTCCTTTACTTGGAGGTGGCCCAATTCCATTAAAGAATGGACAAAATCCAGATGCATAAAATTTAATTGCTAGATAAAATTAATTTGCTAATTTCTCCTAAACATTTACGAAATTTTCCGATGAAATACAACAAGTTAATTTTCGCAAACTAAGCGCTCACGTACTATGTACGGACTTAGTAATACACAGGCGCGATTATAACTTTTAACTTTTTTAGGCCGAGCTTCTGTGACAATTCGAGCGTGCTCCTTAATTTTTTTTTTTGCTACTAATCATAAAATTAATTTGCTAATTTCTCCTAAAAATATATGTAATTTTCCGATGAAAAATGTTTAAATCAGTGTATCCAAGCTTATACAAAAATTCTGAAAATTCGAGGAAATTTACAAAATTTCAAAAAAATTTTTCCAATTTTCAGAATTTTGTATAAGCTTGGATACACTGATTTAAACATTTTTCATCGGAAAATTACATATATTTTTAGGAGAAATTAGCAAATTAATTTTATGATTAGTAGCAAAAAAAAAATTAAGGAGCACGCTCGAATTGTCACAGAAGCTCGGCCTAAAAAAGTTAAAAGTTATAATCGCGCCTGTGTATTATTAAGTCCGTACATAGTACGTGAGCGCTTAGTTTGCGAAAATTAACTTGTTGTATCTACCAGGTTTTCCTCCGATGGTCAATAAAGGGGTGCGGTGTATACCGAGCGCATATCTAATAAGGTTGGGGGTGTGTGCTTATTTATACATACGTATGTATGTTCGTTTATTTACTTCTATTTAGGACAGCCTCTACTTTCATACTAGGCCCACACACACTATACATATATGTAAGTACACACATACATATGTATGTATGAAAATATGTGCAATTGCCATTGTTCTGCCTTGCACAACAAAACTGCGACTACAGGCCTAAAAGGAATTTCTAAGCGAAGTTTTTAGAGCAGATGTTAAAATAAAGACTGGAAAGTATAAATTGTTTCGATGTATTGTGGAACGATTTTCTGTCATCCCTTGTCAAATTTGGTTTGAAGACAACCCGGTTTCGGCTAATAAGCGCCATCTTCAGTGCAATAAATTTCAATTAATCAGAGTAATAATTTTTTTTAACACGCTTTTATTAGCTTCACCTGTATGTATGTATGTATGTAACTTCATCCCATCCTAAAAGTTGCAACATTTAACTAAATTATTATATCTTTCAAACATTCACTTTTATTGTGTTCTCTCTATTATTTCTATTCTCCTCCGGATTTGAAACATGACATCAACAGCCCAACGGCATCATATAGTAGGACATTCAACATTATACTTTATGCTTCATTGCGGCTTTTAAGTTACCTTTCTTCAAAATAGCCTCTATGAATTTCAATTCACTCCCGTATACAAGCCAATAAGTAACAAGCTTTCAGGGTACGGAAAAACTCACTCACGAACGCTCAAAAATACATTCTTCTCAAATCACAAACAAACGTTCAAAGAAAAACGTATAACCACTCAAATAGCGAGCGAACTAACACACTACAGCCAGCTATCGCTCATGGCGATGGCGATAAACTCAATGCATAAATTCACTCAAAGATGAAGCTTGAAGCTTTCTGTTTTGTTGCTGTTTGCAATGAAATCAACCGCATGTACATACATACGTATGCAAAGCAAGAACTGGTTTTGTTTGTTCAAATTCTATTAGCACACTTGCCGAACTATATAGCACTGTTGCCGAACTTGGTAATTACCAAAATTGGTTATTTTTTCGCTGCTGGTTTCTTGGTAACTTTCACATGTGTTTGACAATTTTTAATTTCAAGAAGTTGTTTACAATATTTGTGGTATACAAGAAAATATGGAAGTGATTATAGGACAATGAGAATATTTTGGAGCGCTGACTGTTCATTGTGAATATGCACAGGCAAATAAAGAAGAGCATATCTCCGATTAAAAACCGAAATGGTTTTGCTCCGATACACATAGTACATATTAGTTGATATTTTTTCGTTTAGGCTTCATTTTTGAGCTCTTATGACCAATGTTTTTTTTTATAAGGAAAAAATTTATGTGAAAAATTAATACCTCAATATGCAAAATACATTTGTTGTAAGTTTACAATAAACTTCCTTCAGTAAGCAAAACGTTTGGAAAATCTTTAATATAAAACTTGGAATTCATTTAATAGTAATTGCTGAATCAACGAAAAGGAACCCTAATTCTATAATTGCATTTCACGTTTGGAAAGCAATTCTTAATAAACATTTTTATACAACGTGAGGTAAAAAAAATTTTCAAAAAAAAAAAAACACAAAAAAAAATGCGCTACTCGGGACTCGAACCTGCACTCCTTGGTCCGCAGGCAGCATACCTCACCAATACGCTACAATCGTATTCGGAACTTTGTTGTCTAAATTCGAATTTATTCAATCAGGTTCCTTTTTTTTTGTTCTTTTCAAATGCTTCATCGCAACTTGGTATGTTCAGAAACACGGCACAAAACGCAACAGCGGCAGTATACATATATATTTTTGATGATTGTGATGAGCGGCGCTTGATGAAAAATTTGCGTTTATGAACGCTCTGCTTGTACTACAAAAGCAAATTGCGCTTCAAACTGAGTTTCTGAACAAAGCCCTCCTCTTCACCTTCTGATTGTAAAACATAACAAAACGTTTGGGAAATTTTGTATTTCCAAACTAGTTTGGAAAACCTTGAATAAAAGGGTTTGGAAATTATTGCATAATAAGCTAGTTTACTTCACTGCATATTGGGATTTTTGGTAGAAATAAATACATATGTATGTAGATCTATTTCGTAGATCACCACATCCCTTAATCAGACTTCTTTTTCTTCTTCTTGCGTCCGCATAAAACATCCTTTAATGAAAAATTTCACTAAAAAGTTAAAAATAAATAATAGCTTAAAAAAACTAAAAAACACGCTTTAATCTTAAAAATCGTACTAAAAATTGAGAAATAATTTAATTAGAAACAAAATGATGAACGAAAATATAAGTATTTAAGGAAAAGCGTGGGGGTGCTCAATAATATTTGAACATGAAAATATTCGATTCGTACAACTAGTACAAAAATATACCTAGTTGCGAAATTAAAGAGTCCGATATATGAAATTTTTAAAAAGTCAAAATAAAATTATTAGTAAAAAACACCGATTTTAAATGTTTTTTGACATACTGAGCACCCCACGCTTTTCCTTAAATACTTATATTTTCGTACATCATTTTGTTTCTAATTAAATTATTTCTCAATTTTTAGTACGATTTTTAAGATTAAAGCGTGTTTTTTTAGTTTTTTTTAGCTATTATTTATTTCATTTATGTATGTATGTGTTTGGTTTTTGCAATTTTTATACTCAGCTGTACTAGTACACAGAGTATTATAGTTTTAATCACATAACGGTGGATTGTAACACCATAAAATAATCGAGATAGATATTGACTTATATATATCAAATTGATCAGGGTGAAAAAAGAAATCGATTGAGCCATGTCCGTCCGTCTGTCCGTCTGTCTGTCTGTACGCACGATAACTCGCGCAAAAATTGAAATATTTTGATGAAATTTGGAATGCAAGTTGGTATCAAGACTGGAACGGATGGTATTGAAAATGGGCGAAATCGGACCATGACCACGCCCACTTCCCCTATATAGTAAAAATCGGAAATTTTGTATCTCAGTCACTAATAGAGCTAGAGTGATAAAATTTCACCCACGTGTGGAGCTCAGGCCCTTATGAAGAAATTTGGTGAGATTTTGAAAATGGCGGTGCCACGCCCACTTATTAAGGGCCAAACATTGAAAGTTTTATATGTCATAACTCAGAAACCGTTGAAGATATATCGATAAAATTTGGTAGGCGTGATATACTTACTTAGGCAAATGTTTGGACGAAAAATTGCCAAAATCGGTTAACGACCACGCCCACTTTTATATATGGGTATTATAAAGTGGCCTAATAAAAACATTTTAAGCGATATCTCTGTCAAATATAAAGGTATATCATTGAAATTTTATGGCAGAAGTCCAACTGCGGATATAAAACGAAAAGCACAAAAATTTTGGAAAATGGGCGTGGCACCGCCTCTTTTTAGAAGCAGGAATATACGAGATTTCTGAGCCCATAACTCGACAAATAATTTAAATATAATGACGAAACTTGCAGTGTACACTTTTATTAGTTGTGGTAATACATGTTCAAAATTTTAGCGAAATCGGTTGGCGACCACGGCTACTTTTATATATGGGAACTATAAAGGGGCCTAATAAAAATATTTTAAGCGATATCTTTGTCAAATATAGAGATAATTCATAGAAATTTTGTGGCATGAGTTCCACAATAGACCGGAAACAAAAAATATAAAAATTTTGGAAGATGGGCGTGGCACCGCCTCTTTTTAGACAAAGGAATATACGAGATTTCTTAGCCTATAACTCGACAAATAATTGAGATATTATAACGAAACTTGGTTTATATACTTTTATAACTTGTGTTAATAGACACACAAAAATTTATTCAAATCGGTTTATGACCACGCCTACTTTTTAAGAAAGATATTTCTGGAACACCCTTTGGGAATTTGTAACGTGACATCTTTGTAATTAGAAGTTATAAAGGAATGAAATTTTGCACAAAGAATAATATTCATATGCTTAGTTGGATGACTGATAAAAATATTGAGAATGGGCGTGGCTACGCCCACTTTATGCAGCACTCGCTTTATATAAAATACATCGTGTTTTCATCAAACGCAAACAAACAATGAAAGCATACAGCTGAGTATCTAATGTTCGATTCCACTCGAACTTAGGCTTCCTTACTTGTTTATTTTGTCATTAAGGACTTAAAGTTTCGATAAAATTTCTATATCCGATTTTTTATGCATTTATGAATATTTTATAACCTCCTGTACAAATAATTGTTATAATTGAATTATAATGCGCTATTCTGCCTGAGAATTCTAGAAATTGAAGCAGTAAATGAAAACATAGTTCCACCAGGGGTCTATAAACAGAATACATGCATATGCATATCGTCGTTTAAAGTGCAAAACCGCGTATCGTCCAAATACAAATACAATAAGTGGCAAGTGCAAGCTGCGTAAGTAACATTACATTCCTGGTAAGTAACGTGTACATTCCTGGCGTCCCATGCATTCATACAAGAATATTGAAATTCGAACAACGCGTAAAAATTTGTGTATGAATGGATGGGGACGGACCATTAGGAATGTATTTTGGAGAAATCTCATTTTTGGCAAAAATGTCACTTACGCGGTATTGTATTTGGTCGATACGCGGTTTTGCACTTTAAACGACGATATGTAGTAGTAATTATGCAAGTGTGTTGACTTTCACCGCTCGGAGTGCAGATAAAAACTGTCAGAGCTCACTTGACACAAGTGACACCCTCAAAACAGCATATTCACATACATAATAGGGGTATTCGCTATCCATAGCATAACCCTAGCACGTAGCACGGATTGCACGGATTGCAAAGTTTTACAACGCACAACAACAAAATACAGGGGAAAAGAAATATGCTAGACCTCAAAAATATGCTACACCAAAACCTATGTATATTTATTTGCTATGAAGTGTAGGAAATTAATTGCGACCCTGCGTCAGCTGACATTCGCCAATTGCTAATTTCAATTTCAATTTGAGCATTCGAATATTGCTTAAAATGTTATTTTTTATGTGTAATTATTAAATTTACTAAAATAAAATGATTTATTTATTAAAAAGTGAGTGATGAACGCGTCCCTTTGGCTAAAAAGAAAAGCTGCTTCTTAAAATTTCCTACGACTGTGCAATGGGGTGCTCTCTATGTGTAGCATATTTTGGTCTAGGATATTTGCAATCCGTGCTATCTTGCTAGGGATAGCGAATACCCCTAATATGTATCCATTTTCATCCCCATATATGTATGTACATACATACATATGTCTGACAAGTATTTCCACAACTATATATTTGTTATGTGCATATGTGGGATGAATGGAGGGAGAAATGGAATATGAATCGCTGTATAGCTGCATGATCTGTCGCTTCCGGACATCACTACCCAATACACATTTTTCTTAATTTTCAATTTGAAAAGCATTTAAGAACTAACCCTATTCTCAAATCTCAAACGTTAGTTCTCACATGCAGCTCAAATTAAAAGGCGCAATTTGAGTTTTTCGTTTTAGGCTGATTCTCCAATTGAGAATTTCATTTTATGAAAATCATCTTAAACGTGGAGCGAATGGAATGAAATTTTCAAATGTAAATATGTTATTTGACATACGAAATTTAAAACTGATATGTCATTATTTTAGTCTTCGGAAGCTCTATATTCCCTTTGAATGTTCTTTTGAGCTCCGAAGTGATCACCAAGAAAAATAACTTTAAAATCCATCACAATGTTGCTTTTAAACTTTTTACTATATAAATTTATAAACGAAGAAGTTATAGCACTTCTAATATTTATTGACCGCTGTGGTGCAGTGGGTAGAGTGCTCGCCTGCTATGCCAGAGGTCTCGGGTTCAAACCACGGTCCGAGCAAAACACCAAAACAATTTTTCTAATTAGTAAAAATCCAATTATTGGGTTTTTTAAGAGCAGCGGTCACCTCTCGGCAGTGGGCGGCATACCCTCCGAGAGTATTTCTGCCATGAAAAAGCTTCTCACAAAAAATGCATTCGCCGTTCGGAGCCGGCATAAAACTGTAGGTCCACCCAATTAGTAGGAAAAACAAAAAGGAGCACACCTCGAATTGGGAGAGAAGCTCGGCCATAAAACTCGTCAGAGTTATAATAGCGCCATTGTATTATTATTATTATAATATTTATTGAAACGACCATTTAGATATACTGAAACTAAAATTGAGGATTAAGATTTTCTCAAAAGCTTGGTGCTTATTGGGCTTTAATGTACTTACACATGTAACTATATGTATTTACATATCTCTGGTCTCCTGCGATAACTGCTTAAGTCGTCTTAGGAAGATTTTGTTTTATTAAAAAAAATTTATTGTAACATTGTGGATGGCTAATCGATATTGCATTCATAGTTTTTGATCGACTTTTGTAATTTTTTAAGAAGCGCCTTCGAATATAAAAAGCAATTTATCTCGAAATCATATTTTAAGACTTAAGCAGTTATTGCAAATTGCCACAGATATATAGAAATATGTATGTGCAGGTGTGGTACATTTTGATGAACACACACGTTACGTTTCAGATTTGGTAGTGATTTTTCTTTTTTGCATTAAGTGGCTAAATTCGCTTACGCCAACTCTTAGCTATTCAATGTATGTATACAATTTTTCAAGATACTTTAAGGTAACTGATTATCTCCTCAATCGAGGAGGCATTTTAACAAGCATCTTAGATAAGTATCTAAGTATAAAAATAAATAATGACTAATTATACATGTACATACATATATGTATATTCCCAATAAGCATTAGGTTCGATTGGAAAACTAATGTCTTTTTGAATTATTCCCGTTGGAAACGTTAGAAAGTAAAGGTTGGTTATAAGTTCGTTCTCAGTTCGATATTCATATCATAAATGTATATATGTTTGTAGTACATACATATGTGCATTTATAATCGTATCTCTGATGAAACTTAAATGCCAGTCTGCTTGAGATTTGGATTTTGCACTACAAATTCCTTATAACACAAGTCTAAGCTTCACTAAACTACGATAATTTTATATGTACATATATAAGTAGATAACATCACTTACCTTCGACGGTCTATCAATTTGTCCCAAAAAGAATGTAAGCAATGAGATGATAATAAAATTTACACCACCGGCAAAATCCGTCAGCTTATCCATTTGCAAAATGGAATTGATGAGAAAAAATAATACTTGCATGCTGACCGTGACAATCGCACTGATGGCGTAATGGTCATAATCCAATACATTGATGGCCATATTTTTTTACAATCAAGTTTAATTAACAAATCAAATGCTTTTATTGCTTGCATAGCAGCGATGCTGCTGTGTCTTTATTCTTATTCTTCTTATTTTTTTTTTTTTTATTTTTGCTCTTCTTTTTCTCTCACTAATTTCACTTAACAGTTATTTAAAACACGGACACAGTTACGATAATAATGTATTTATTTTGAAAATTTTTGAATGGCTATGAGTGTATGTTTATGTGTGCATGTCACCTTGATAGTTATATGTATGTATGTAACAATAAAATTTTCCAAAAATATTTGTTTATCTATCCGCATATTTGTCGAGAGTAAATCATTATAATTCCCAATAGACCAAAGGGCTTGAGAATAATATTATAACAAGCTTACAAATATAAGCGTTAAGCTTGAGGAAAGCTTGTGTAAAGTATTGAAAAAGTCTTAAGAACAATTGTAGAAAAATCAAAACGGCACCCTTTTTATAAGCTTACAAATGTAATTGTAGAAAAATATTACTTGTGAAAGCTTGTTATAAGCTTATAAATATAATTGTATGTATAAATAGTAGAAAAAAGAAAAAAATAAATTTTTATTTGCATTTTTTTTCTTTTTCTTTCCTTCTTCACCTTTACTGCAATGTTCTTTATTTTATATTCTCCTCCTGTTTCGGACCATAACACCAACCTGAAATTCAATCCAACGGTATCATACAGTGGTACATTCAACATTATATCGAACATTATTGAGGCTTTTATATTTCCCTTTTCGAAGAAGGAATCAATGAATTATATGAATCATTGTTAAACCAAAATTTAAAAAAATTTTACAGCAAGCTTATCCAATATTATTATTAATATTTTTTCAAGCTTTCATTGCAAGTGTAAAGTAAGCTTATTGTAATATTGTTTTCAAGCTTGTGTTCCTCAATTATTACAATCATGCTTGTGAATAAGCTTACAATTAAGCTTATAAAAACTGTATTGCAATAAGCTTATAATGGACAATTGTTATAAGCTTGTTCTCAAGTCCTATTACATTTCGCTTACATCCTGGTCTGTTGGGTTATCTCCTGTTGAAAAAAATTAAAATTTTCTTGTGGTAGTTAAAAGTAGTATACATAATGCATATTTTAAATTAAAATATTTTATAAGCAATTGAATTATATGTAATTTTTTTTAATTTCAAGTGCATTAAATGATGCAGATTCGTTAAAGCCGTATATGAAACAAAAATCACGCGTATTTATGCTATATCAAATGCTGATAAAAAATTTTCTCACAGAATGACTATTTTCCGAAATCTATGTAAAAGTCTAAACTATCTTTTTGAATCAGTTTTTAACCTTTACGTTCCTGGGCCAGACTGTGCGCGCTAACAGATAGATTAGTGGAGGGCAATTCATGCCCGATTGTACCCGAAGAAGAGAAATCCGGGACAGATCTCTTTAAAGAGTAATCTCATATTTTTTGCATGGTATACAAGTACGAGTATATGTACATATGTATGTATATGTATGTATTTTATCATATGGAACCAACTAATGGAGTTAACATCAAAATCGCATGCACTATAACGAGAGTTGCCAGGCAAATTGAATGACAATAAATAATTCGAAGAAAATGCTTTGACACTGACATAACATGGATTTCATTAAGTGAACATAAACCTCACTTTTATTCCAATGCAGCGCAATTTAACACGCAACGAAATACAATAAAACGCATGGGTATATACATATGTGCATGTACCTATGTACATATATATTAAGCAACCGAAAGATTACTGGCCACGCTAGCATTATATGAAGCACGACGCTTTAAATTTTTGTTGACATGAGCCACGGTGCGTATACGTAACTACTTACTTAATTGGCACGTAATCGTACAACTACATATGTATGTATGTACATATTACATATACAAATATATTCGTATGTGCATATATATGTATGTAAAGCGATTTTCTGTAAAAACAGGTTGTATGTGAAAATGGAATTTTCTTGTTCGACTCCTTTTTCTTATTTAATACAGCTGAATACATACAGTTTCTACAAACAAATATATATGTAGCTAATCACCACATAAATTGACCTTGAATGGAAACCACTAGCTTGCTATCTGCCCAATATGCTTTCCAATGCAATGCAATTCAATAAAAATAATTTTAAAATTCAGCGTAAGCATACACAAACATCGTGAGTCATGACGTATGGGTAGCTTTATTTCACTGAACTATTGCGTTCTAATGCATAGCCCACTGGGCGTATACGTGACCAACTGTAGTTGGTCTTGAAAAATTAATAAATTCATGCAGATCACATACAAAATTGCTAAAAGGAATGCCAAAATGTTTATGAAAGTATATACAATATAATATATGTATGTAAGTATGTATGTAGATATCCATGTCGATCATCTTTTTTAATTTTTCGTACTATACATACTACATGTGTACGTATTCAAAAATATTCGTTATTCAAATGGCGATATAGGAATGACAACGCTTCCATTGGGAAAACGCGACAATCATTAGATGTAAAATCTATATGGACCTGTAAGTATAAAGGCAGTCACATATGTATGTATATTTACATATAAATATCTCCGTATGTAAATACATATGTATATTACTTATGTATACATATATGTATGCACATACATACATATATACATTTTATGTCTTGTGCCACAGTCAAAGACGGCAAGTTACATATATCAAGTATCTTTGACAGTTGTTTAGCAGCAGAAGTATTTTCCAAACGGACAGGTGTTTTTTACCATTTCTCTTCGCCTTCCCATGACAATCACACCAAGATGTGTAGAAATGTACATGCATATAGGTACATACTTATGTAGGAATATTAAAAACTTTCTTGTTAATATCCCTGCAAAAAATGCGATTAATCCGGGACGTGTCCGGGATCAATCGCAAGGGAGCATGCGACTAATACAATTTTACATCCCTTTATATGGAGTGAATTGATCGCATTTGTTCGAGGATGTCCTATGAAGAGACTAATTGTTCAACTTGTATACCCGAACGGGTACCAATGTAGATTAATCACTAACATACCGAACGGGTACAAATGTAGATTAATCGCTTTCATCCCCAACGGGTACAAATGTAGATTAATCACTAACATACCGAACGGGTACGAATGTAGATTAATCGCTTTCATCCCCAACGGGTACAAATGTAGATCAATCGCTTTCAGCACGAACGGGTACAAATGTAGATTTTTCCTTAAAAATTGTAAATGTTCATGCATATTTAAATAATGTTTTACTTTTGTAAAAAAATCTCAATAAATAAATTTAAAAAATTGTAAGTTTTGAGTATGCATTATATGAGCGTAATGTAAAGGATTTTTTCATAGGATATTTTAGGCAACATTTTGTTAAAATTGTTATAAAAAAGGGTGTTCAATTCGTTTTACCGGTTGTTCTACAATTTTTTAATACATTGCACATTTTTGTAAAATTTCTACATTTAGGGAATCTAGATTTGTACCCGTTCGGAATGAAAGCGATTAATCTACATTTATACCCGTTAGGGAACAATTGGTCTACAATTAGTCTACATTTATACCCGTTCGGGAACAATTGGTCTACAATTAGTCTACATTTATACCCGTACGGGAACAATCGGGGACTAATTGTGGACCGATTGTTCTCGAAAGAGATCAATCGAGGACAAATCGCTTTCGGGATTGATCGCACATTTTTTGGCAGGGATATTTGTGCATGCATATGCACGAGTTGTTAAGAACAAAAAGAATAGCTAAAGTGAAACTCATGACCCGTGCTTACATACCCTGCAAAAAAATGTGCGATTCATCCCGAAAGAGATTTGTCCCGGATTGATCTCTTTCGAGAACAATCGGTCCACAATTAGTCCCCGATTGTTCCCGTACGGGTATAAATGTAGACCAATTGTTCCCGAACGGGTATAAATGTAGACTAATTGTTCCCTAACGGGTATAAATGTAGATTAATCGCTTTCATCCCGAACGGATATAATTGTAGATTAATCGCTTTCATCCCGAACGGGTACAAATGTAGATTAATCGCTTTAATTCCGAACGGGTACAAATCTAGATTCCGTAAATGTAGAAATTTTACAAAAATATGCAATGTATTTAAAAAATTGTAGAACAACCAGTAAAACGAATTGAACGCTCTTTATTTTAATAACAATGATGAATAATAATTTTAACAAAATGTTGCCTGAAATATTCTGTGAAAAAATCCCTTACATTACGCTCATATAATGCATACTCAAAACTTCAATTTTTTTATTTATTTATTGAGATTTTTTTTCAAAAGTAAAACATTATATAATCTTTATTTAAATATGTATGAACATTTACAATTTTTTTTAAAAATTGCCTTGGCGAACAACTTGGAAAAATCTACATTTGTACCCGTTCGTGCTGGAAGCGATTGATCTACACTTGTACCCATTGGGGATGAAAGCGATTGATCTACATTTGTACCCGTTCGGGATAAAAGCGATTGATCTACATTTGTACCCGTTCGGGATGAAAGCGATTAATCTACATTTGTACCCGTTCGGGATGAAAGCGGTTAATCTACATTTGTACCCGTTCGGGATAAAAGCGATTGATCTACATTTGTACCCGTTCGGGATGAAAGCGATTAATCTACATTGGTACCCGTTCGGGATGAAAGCGATTAATCTACATTTGTACCCGTTCGAGATAAAAGCGATTGATCTACATTTGTACCCGTTCGGGATGAAAGCGATTAATCTACATTGGTACCCGTTCGGGTATACAAGTTGAACAATTAGTCTCTTCATAGGACATGCTCGAACAAATGCGAACAATTCACTCCATATAAAGGGATGTAAAATTGTACTAGTCGCATGCTCCCTTGCGATTGATCCCGGACACGTCCCGGATTAATCGCATTTTTTGCAGGGTATGTAGGTACATACATATACATATGTAGGTACATACATATGTATCCTGTGCATATTGCTTTCAGTTCAGGCATATGTACATATGTATATGTACATACACATGTACATACGTTTTTTCTAGGAAATACATTTGCATACATATGTATGTACTAGGGATTCCAATCCCGGGATCCCGGGATCCCGGAATCCCGGGATCCCGCCCTTTTTGACACCCCGAAAATCCCGGGATCGCTAGAATTTTATCCCGGGATTTTCGGGATAAGATAAAGAGAGAATATTCCGCTATTATAGCAAAGAAAAGTTATATTTTATATAATTTTTATTGGTCTCAGATCTGTATACTAATAGCATTTCCTATTCTGAATGAAAATGTTGCATTATTACATTGCAGCATTATCAACATGTGTCATGTGCCCTATTAAAGTGTTGAATTTTTCATGTGATTAATGAAACAAAAATAATGCAACCTTTTACTTGTGCTAAGAGCAGAAAATGTTGCCCGTAGTCGGGCCAGTTTTATATTTTGTCAATAGAACAAACATCCCCAAAAAAGTGTTGTGTCTGTGTAGAAGAGAAGAAAAAAATGTGACAGCCGGAAGAAAGTGCGACATTTTTGCTAGAATAAAAAAGTGCATTAGTTAAAGTAAGGATTAAAATTTTTGATTTTTTTTTTAATAATTAAATTTTTTTGTATTGAAGTACGCGTTGTAAGGAAACGTACGTTAGGTATTTTTAAAGCTTTTAGCTTGTGGCAAAATTCATTCGATAATTTCTATTTCCTGATTTTTGGTCATTTATAGGGCATGGAAATTTATGCAAATACATGTTTTTCTTAGATTTAGGTAGAGCAAAATAAATAAACAATCTTTGCGAATCGTGAAATTGTCTTAAAAATGGCATTCAAATGTTTTTGCATATTTTGCATATTTTGGTCATATATGCATATTTTTACATATTTTGCGTTGTTTGCATTTTTTTATTACATATTTCGCATTATATTGCCTATTTTTGTAATTTGCTAGTTGACAGTTTTATACAAACGAAATTCATGCATAACAGTCATCTGACGACGAATAGAGTTTCGTGTGAACACGGCTATTATTAGTATATTCGATACGGTGCATACCTGTCGACAAAGAGCCGTTTTCAAACATGCTCCTATTACCTCTGTGGATTTAGAACGTTCGTTTTCTATGTTTAAGAGCTTTTTTCGACCGAATCGGCAAATTTTTCTTTTTGAGAATATGAAAAAAATATTTCATTGTGTACGCTAATGAATCGTTAAATAAGGATTAACCTTTACAAATTATGAAATGTTCAAGACTGAATTTATGTACATATCTATAAAAACATACATACATATGTATAAACGTACAACGTAAGAGCAAAATTGAATTAAAAAATATTTGTACCTAATTTATTTAACTATTAGCCGCTTTCGATTCACAATTTCTCTGCTGGCTATAAATTTCCCTCTGCCAAATTTATATGTGAATGATAGCGAGCAGAGGGAAATTTTTATCGACCAGTTAGCGAGTATGGCTACTACTCATTATGAGTTCAAACATTTTTGTTCGATCCGACCTCGCTTGTCTGATGGCGAATCGAAAGCGCCAATTGTAACTTCAATAAACATGAATTAATGCATTTTTTTTTTATTTTTCATGCATATTTCTCAGTTTTTGTTGCATTTTTTATGCGCATATTTTTTATTTTTTAGTACATAAAATTCCATGCCTAGTCATTTATTTCTCAAATGTTTTTTGGAATTTTCCCACATGGAAAGTAAATAATGGAAGAAAATGGAAACAAAATTTTAATTAGACTTGTTAGTCTTACAACACTGTACTAAAATTAAATACGCAGCTGCATACTCGGAATTCATATCAAAATTTTGCCTCCGATGTTTATCTATTCAGAAGTTGCATTAATTTTCTGAATTTTTCGGCAAGCTTGGAAATATCAATAATTTTTCTTTGCACTTTAAAGTTGTAGCGTTCCTCGAAATATATATTTCCTTTTTTCAACCCCAAATGTGGGAAAATAATACTGGTCGAAAAATTTTTGTAATAGAAATAAAATTCTACGTTTCAAAAGGATTTCGGTGTAGTTTTTGAGACATTCATGTCCAAAAAGGCGAAAAACGCAGTTTGTGGCCATATTCACTCCTCAATATTTTTAAAACTACTCACTTTCATTAAAAACTCATTACATCTATTGAAAGCACGATCATTTCTTTTGAAGACAACGTAGATATCCGAATAAGATACCCGAAAAAGGAAAGCGTTGTTTTCAAGAGAAATGATCGTTCTTTCAATAGCTGCAATCATCTTTTAATGAAAGTAAATAATTTAACAGATTGAGCAGTGAATATAGCAAAAAATCGCATTTTTCATCTCTTTGGACACGAATATCTCAAAACCTACACGCATTACCGAAAATCCGACTTCAAATTCAGAATCAGCGCACCGAAATCCTTTAGAAAAGTAGAATTTTATTTGAGTTAGAAAATTTTTTGGAAATATTGTCGGCCTGTGTAATTAAAGTCCAAATCCCGGGATAAATCCCGGGATCCCGGGATTTTAAAAATAAATCCCGAAAATCCCGGGATCGTAAAAATCGGAAAAATTGGAATCCCTAGTATGTACATACAGATGTGAAAGCTAGCAAACTCAACATTTGACAGTCCGCGCATTCTCACATGTTATTTGTGTGTTTGAACCAGACGATATTTGTGTTTTTATTTTTATTTTTATTTCTGTTTTTATTTTCATTTACCCTCGATTGCATTCACGCGCATCTAATGCACATTTGTACATACATAATTATTGTTGGAATTTTTATACACACAGATAAATATAAAAAAATACATATGTACATATCGACGCTTCCAAACAATACTGTACTAAGTCGACTTAGTACGTTTTCCTTTTTTGGTGTTTTCAAGTATTGCGTGTCTTAATTTGGATGCTGTCGAATTTTGGCATTAATCGGGCAATCCAATCAAAAGTTATAAGTAAAAGTGTACATATAATACGACTCGAGATTTTTACAGAATAAGAACATTGAAAGCTTGTCATGAAAAACAACGCAGCAAGTTTTTTTTTTCTTATAGTTTTATATAAAGCATACCCTAACTTAGATGGTATCGAGTTTTGGTATTGACCTTTTAATCCAAATAGAAGTTACAAGCGAAAATATACTTAGCGCACAATTGAAAGTTCCATATCCAGTTTAAACTTTGAGAGCTTCTCCTGCAAAACACAGTTTATAGACTTAGTACGGTATTGTTTGGAAGCATCGATATGTGCATATAACGCACAGCATTTTCTTGGTACAATATCCGTGAAAACATAAACACACATACATATGTACATTAGGCACATAACAAATGTTGACGAAAAATTTGGCATACCACCACGTGGTGGAAAATATTGTACAAGGTGATTTCGGTTCAAAAACGTTCCGCGCACAGCTGAGTTATTATTATATTGAATCAGAATTTTCTGAAGAAAAATTAGTTTGTGGTGGGTGGGGCACTTCCCTTAGGTCCATTAAAAGGCGTTTGGAATAATAGGAAGATTATTAGTTAAATAAATATCTATTATTATGAAGAAAAACGTGTACACTGTACACAACTTTTTGTTTTTTTCAGCAGTTCTGATAAAAAAGTAATTTCGTTTTGCGCGGAAACTTTTTTGCAATTTCGCAAAAAAAAATAAAAAATAAGGGGGTTCATACTTTTTTATGCTCTATTCGACTATGGTATGCCGTTTTTCGTATTTGCAAAAATTGTAAAAAGTTATATGCCTAATCAGGCGCGGATCCAGGATTTCGGCAAGGGGGGGTTTTGAAAATTTCTTTTTTTGGAAGATGTTTTTAAGGGCAGACGCTGGTGAAAATATGGACTAATACCACCTACTATTATTATTCTATATACTAGTTGCGCCATTTCCCGCACCTTAAAAACACCAAACACAAAACCCTCCAAATTAACAATATGTATGTCATCACATAAAGTGCAGGAGATTTCAATTGAAGTTCTAAGTAACATTGTATAACGTACATGTATTTAATAAATTCATAAATTAAAAAAGCCGGCATATGCGGGTGTTACGCCTTCAGGTGGCTCTGAAGCTACTTTATTATAAACTTGACCACTGCGCGACACCTAGTGAAGGGTAGCAGTTATTATATGATATAATTTTAAGCGCGAGGTCGCTAATGCGTGTTCTAAATTTTCAAACGTGCAACCAAAGAACGTATATTGTATAAGAAGGGAAAATTCGGTATTTTGGACGAGCGAGGTGGAAATCGTTTAGTCAAAAAAAGATGATGACTTCGCGAGTTGCCTCGCATCATCCTTCAAGCTCGAATTCGTTTGTTTTTTCCCGGCGAAAAATAAATTCATTTTGACATTTCTTTTGCTTGACATTTAGTTATTATTTCTATTCATACTCTACCGCCACTGCAAAGATGCAAAGATGGTTGAAAATGAGCCGGGCTGCAAATTTTAGAATTTTATAAAAACCTTGATCTGATGAAAAGCTCTGTTGAAACTTTTTTTATCCTTTGTTGAAACATTTCAATTTTATGAATGAATCGCTTTGCATTGGTACGTGCGAATGAGTATCGTATGGTATTGGTGGCAAATTGATCATCAATTTCATTTACCCTTGCATTTAAAGTCAAAATAAATAAGAATATATGTATGTATGTAGTACTTTTTGGTTATATTTATATTTTTAATAGAATTTTTACTTTATTGAAGCTCTTGTCCTTCAAGAATTTTTCAAAAAGCCTTGAAAATTGAAACATGATTGAAAGTTTGACAGAGTCGACAATATAGTACGCGCTTATTGTATCAGATTTAATTCCTCTAAATTTCGGGTATTTTCTATTTAACTAT
Organism: Urophora cardui; assembly: GCA_960531455.1. Classification (NCBI taxonomy): domain Eukaryota; kingdom Metazoa; phylum Arthropoda; class Insecta; order Diptera; family Tephritidae; genus Urophora; species Urophora cardui. The sequence goes on from OY482673.1 coordinate 53,471,279, forward strand.
AAGTTGTAATTGTATGTTATTATTGCCTACAAGGACAACTATTTTAATGAACTGATTCAATTGTGCCTGTTTCACCTTGTGGATATGTGCATATAAAATACATATAATCTGAAAATAAATGAAAATAAATGTCGAGTTTTGCCTTTGGACAGCTAAACCCATCCAACCATTGCTTTTGGAATGATAGAGTTTTCCTTGATCAGTTTGGGCGCAAAATCTATAAAGGCATTAATTTGGGATCTATGATAGACCACAAGGGGGGAGGGGGTTTGAACCCCCAAATCCCCCCCCCGTGGATCCGCCACTGTGCCTAATGTACATACATATGTGTGTATGTATCCTAAATTGTATAATATGTATTTTCAAAACATAAAAAAGCGATTTGTACCTAGATCTTCGCGGATGTAATCATTCTTTCATTTCTCGCGTTTTCAAGGCGACACACCGAAGTGAATTAAAATTTCTACTTTTACTTACATATTTACATATCTATGTATGTACATATGTATATAAAAAATCTACGCATTTACCTATGAATGTATGTTATACTTTTATATATTCAAGGTGAGCACATGTGCATACATATGTACATACATATGTACGCATATGGGTATTAGCTAATATATAGTATACTAGTATACTTGTACCGACTTGCTCGCATGGCATACATACATGCATGCATATGTGAAACGGAAAAATGTTAGAAAGTAAAAAGAAAACCGAAAAAGAAATGAAAAAGTACCAAAAAGAAACAAGGCAACGGCAATAACTAATTTTCAGAATGTCACCAACTTTAAGTTACATGAATTTTCATTAGATTTTCCATCAGCACCTAAAAGTATGCCTCTGTTTAACGGTCAAGCACAACAGGATTTGTTTTATCTCTACACACACACTTCCCATAAAGTATCACGTACGCGTATGTGTAATTAAATACGTAAACCGAAGGCATATACATACGTACATATGTATACACAAATCAATATCTGATTTGTTTAGCTTCAGAACTACCAAGAAATAGAAGCTAATTATTTTATTATTTAACGCTTCACACTCATCAATCTTCACACGGATGCACCCGTTAAACGCTTTCGTTTAGATGTCAGCATTTTTCCTTTTTCGCTTTCGTGTTGACTGAAGCTGCGAACGTCTTGAGGGAAACTGACTTGTTGTCTCGCAGTGAATGCGTAAGTTCTATTGGTTGTTAGACGTAGTTTATTCCTGTTTGAGTTGTAGAGCTTTTTTTTGAAAGCTGCGCAATTCTCTCTCACCGGCAAAATGTATATTTGTATTCATATACGTATGTACATACATATATCCATGCATATAAGCTCGAATTGCTATATCGCACTGTGGTCATTCTTTTTTAAAATTCCAAAAAGGTGCTCACGACAAATTCATCTACCTTTCTATATTTAGGCTGTTCATTATATTATGGCTGTACGTAACTGGCTTCATCCAACTATGCACAATACAAGTTCTAATGAGGAGTACGAAAAAGCAAAGGCTATTTTTAAGGGAAATGATTGTGCTTTCAAATGGTAGAAACAGTTTTGAATAGAAATAAGTTATTTATTTATTTATCAAGTTATGTAAAAGATATTATGTAGTGAATATTCGTATTTAGTAAGATATCCTTAAAGGCGAATTCGAGAAAAAACGAGATCTAACTTTGAGCTAACTTTGATAAATGAGTAGCACCATCGTGCTCAGCGTGCCTGAGTCATTTTTCGTGCACAGTGTTACTAATTAATTTTTAATTTGATGGGTTGATAGGGCAAGACCAGAACGAAGGATATTCCAGACACAAGCCTGGTTATTGATTGAATTAAAAATATTTACAAGGCCAAGGTTAACGAAATTCTTAATAAGGATATGCTGTAAATTATCCACTAGGTTTTTTTATTCCCTAACTACACCCAGAAAGAAAATAGTGTGAAATCAACCAAAAATCAACAAATTTTGTGGTTAATTTTTTTCAACACGATGCTTAATGTATGCCATCATGTAATCGTGTAAATTCAACACTACTGTCAAGTGTTAGTTTAACAGGATGACAACTGTAGAATTAACACTAAAAAGTATTGAGTCTTCCTGTTGATTTTACAATTTTAACTAGTTAATGTTACAATAAAAGCTGGTTAAATTAACACGAAATGGTCCTGTTGAATTAACAATAACATCTTTTTGATTTTACATTAAATTTATTGTTAAATTAACTAGAAGGTCTTGTTGATTGTACAATTTATTTTTTCAAATAAAAAAACATATAAAACATAAAATATATAATCATCACTTCAATTAAGCACATTCGTACATCACCCGCACAACTGACCAAATTGAAGGCGTCCTTCTCATACGAACACAAATGTACCGGCGATAGTTTATACATGGGCGATAGTACTATCACTTGCACCGAGTAATGTTTGGCCGCTAATGCAACAACCGCATGCTGCACGCAAACCCCCATTCGCTAAAAAACCTCCTCGTGATATTGCAACCTATGAAGAGGAAAAATAAAATATTGAACATTAAATACTTTTAGAAACAAAAATGTAATCCTCTTTTAACTCACCTGCAAACTGAAAATATAAATCGAAAACCCACTATCGCGAACTGAAACTCGCATCACTGCCACGGCAAAAAATTTTCCTTTTTTTTTTAAAAAATAATTTGCGTTTTGCACGAAAATCAGACTTCAAATGATCAAAAAAATTATGTATGTTTCAAAATAGTTTTGACATTCTTTTTTAACACTTTTTTTTAGATTACATTGACACTATGATCGTGTTGAATAAATCAAAATTACAAATGACGTTTATGTTTGAACATTGTTTCGTGTTATATCAACCAAATTTTATTGTGAATTGTGGTTCTTGTTGTTTTTACATTTGTTTTCATGTTGTATTAACACCAAAATTGGGACGTCATTTTTCTAAAATTTTTTTTAGTTTATATTGACACTATCATCATGTTAAATAAACCAAATTCCAAATGACATTTAGGAATAAAATTTTTTATTTGAATCATCTTGTCTATTTTAAAATTTCTTCATGTTGTATCAACAATAAAATTTGGTTGAATTTACCAAATTTTCAGATGAAAGTTACAAAGCCAAAATCATGTTTCAAACATCGTGTAATTTGAAAAAAATTGTTGCTGTTCTATGTGTAAAGATCGATCGTGTTAATTTTACATGAATCGTGTTGATGATTTTTTTTCTGAGTGTAGTGTTAATTATCACTAATTATTTAGATTTTACAGTTATTTTATGTTTTTTCGGCCGGTCTTCACATGCGATAAACTCTAGTATCCTGAGGTCGGCATGCGAGATCCAGCAGATGAGGACCGCAATGTTGGTCACATGAGAGAAAATATAATTTTACTTCCCTTCTTCTCTCGCATGCCGAGCTCCGTATACTAGAGTTCCCCGCATGTGAAGACGGTGGGCTACCTTCACAAATTTCGTTACAAGAGTCTAGTAAGATTTAGGCACTCTGCACACGAGGCGTATCGTCATAGACGCGTACGAGACATTTCATGTAGCGTCGATTTCTCTACGCCTCAAGATCTGCACACGAAGCGACATGAAACTTCGCTGCACAAAACAAACAAACAAATTAATAATACGGTATTTGCTTTAAATTTCGAAGCTTTAAATAGAAAAGATGAAAAATTTTACGGAATCTTCAATTTTCTTTCATTATACACTCATTTTTTCCGATTTTTTACACAAATTTTACTGCTTTCATAAATTCCACCAAGTGGAAAAATGTAAACAAACATCTTCTTCTTCCTGTTTTCTAAGCGTAGTACGCCTAGCTATAGCTATATATATATATATATATATGGTATACCAGCACTGCTTTACGCCAAGCGACATGTAGCCAGCATACTTTGACGAATGCTTGAAGCTGACGACTCGTGTGCAGCCCTCAATTGAAATATACGTGCGCGACATCAAAGCGTACAGCTTTCGTCTGTAGTATCTAATACGCGTCTAAAGCAGTACGCTCCGTGTGCAGAGTGCCTTACTAGTTAATTTGTATAAATGTAAATTTACTTTATTGCAGAGTTTACTGTAGTCTTTATCAGCTGATTTTACTTGCCTTTTCACTCTTCCTTCAACCTTTTCTTTTTTTGTTTGTTTGTATCATGGTTTTATGTATTGACATTTTGCTATCATTCGTAAGGTGACTTTTCATGTGAGCAGACGACGACGCTGATAAAAGTAAATATATCAAGCATAGATGAAAATATATCTAGAACTTTCTTAATATTATATGCAAATACAAATTGTTAATAAACCGCCATCGGTGATATTTTTTGACGACGGAAAATTCCGAAAACCAACGTATAAATCAAAGATAAGTGAGACAAGTAAATCTGGATTGTTGCGCACGTGATACACACATAGGAAGGAGGTGGTGTGTACATCAGTGGGTGAAGTCCAGTTTTATATTATTTTTGTGATAAACTATATTTGTAAACAAATTCGCAAACAAACCATCTTTTTATTTTAAACTATCGCTAATGAAACATTGTTTTACTGTAAAACAAACTAAAAAGCAATATCCAATACAAAAACCGCCAATCGAGGCCTTACTTTTTTCTCCCAAGGTAAGTTTTTTCTTTCTGTGAAACCAAACAGCAAATTACAAAACAAAGTTTTCTTTTTAAAAAATGGCTGACGCTACGGCGTCCAAGCCTCCTCCTGCTCCAAACGAAATCGAAATGGGTGATGACTCTTGTCAAAATTGGTTTGAGGAGAGTCGCAACCAGAGCAGAAAAAGGCAGCTTAGGGGCGACAAAAAGGACAAAGCTGACGCTGACGAAATACAAAGACAACACAAACAGGGAAAAACTACTTCAAAAACTTCAATTATACCAATTCAAGGCATGTTGGTGCCCAGAGGCACCTATACAAAGGTCATCTCAACCGCGCCAATTTTCAACAACGACGCCATCGAAAATGCGCCAAATATTTCAAACGCAGAAAAGATATACATGAAAGAGACAAATAATACAACCATGGAGACAGACGAACGCGCAAACACAAAAAAAAATCAAGATACATCTATACCAACTAATACTTTTACAGACACCGCCAACAAAGAAAAAGCTTTTTATGACTCCAAACATAGAGGTGAATTTGTTGTACTTGTCGATACATCCAACAGTGAACTTTTCACAAATACAAGACTAATGAACGGTCTGTACTTGTTAGAAAAAATCCGTAATTATAACTTAGAAGGTTTGCTTAACATCAAAGCAATAGGCAGACATCTGTACAAAGTAAAATTTGATACATATAAAAATGCCAATGCTTTCGCAGCAAACAAACAATTGTTAGAAAACAAAATGAATGCATACATTCCAAAAAATTTAATAGAAACGGTGGGAGTAATTCGTGGGGTTCCATTAGGATTTACCGACGAAGATATAAAAAAAAACATTTATACGGACATAGATGTAACTAAGGTAGAAAGAATTATGAGATTAGATAGAGTGAGCAACACACTCACACCTACTTACACAGTAAAATTAACTTTCAAAGGTACCGAGTTACCTGAATCTGTCGATGTTTATGTCATCAATCTAAAGGTACAACATTTTATCCCAAAGATCAGACAATGCACTAAGTGTGGCAGGATAGGTCATTCAGACAAAAGGTGCCGTGCAAAAGAACGCTGCGTAATGTGTGGCAAGCAAGAGGGTTGTAACCCCAAATGTACCGACTCTAACAATTGCATATTGTGTGGCAGTGATGGCCACAACGCCAAAAACAGAAATAAATGTGATAAATGGAAAAAAGAAAAAAAGGTAATGGAAATAATGACCATAAAAAAAATTTCTAAAAGGGAAGCGTACGAATTATATTCACTAGACAACGAATACTCAAACATCTCAAACAACAACTCGTTTGCCCTGCTTGAAGACTACGATGGTAACTTTCCAGAATTAAAAAATAAATCTGTTCCAACCATAAACAACAACCAAACAGTCAATAGAAAAATAACAAGCACAAAATATAGCTATGTTGCCAAATTACCGAAAATCAGACAGGAAACAAAATGCAAAAATAATAACAAAGAACAACAAAATTTCCAACCGGTTTACTTAAACTCAAATTGGGAGAAAGTCTCTGAAATCGAAAAGTTAGTCAGTCTATTAACAAAAAAATTCAATATTAACGCCGAAGAACCTCTTGTGAAATTAATCAATAATTGTTTCCAAACTAGCATAAATGACAGACTCAAATATAACAATGGAGAAGAAGCTATCAATAGTACAATATAATATACAGAGTCTAAAGGCTAACAAGAGCTTTTTAGATCAGTTCAATAATTTAAACAACATAGATATTGTATGTCTCCAGGAAATATTTTCACATGATAACCAAACCAATGATCATAAACTTTTTGATTTCAATCTTATTAAAAAAACTAGACAAGACGGCTACGGTGGCGTAGCTATTGGATTTAGAAAAGGTATCAAGTTCACAAAAATTAAATACCCAACAGATTATGACATCATAATAACCAAAACCACAAACCTCAGTCAAAATATCACCTTATGCAGTGCCTATTTTCCTCCAAATATAAACACATCTACTTTTGACACAGAAACTAACAAACTATTAAATTTTCTTAACACCTTCAACTATTCCCTCCTAGCAGGCGATTTCAATGCCAGAAACACTATTTGGGGTGACACCTCAAATTCAGCTAAAGGAAACAGCCTGGCACAAAATATAGACCATACTACATTTAAATGCTTAAATGATGGAAGTTACACACATTCAATAAGAGAAGAGGAAGGTTCTGTTCTCGATCTCACATTCACTAATATCCCAGACCCTGAAACAAACTGGAAATGTACAGGAGTAAATCTTGGAGGCAGTAAACACCACCCCATAATAATTGAAATCAAAAACATTACTAAAAAACCAAACCTCTTCATTCCCAACAGCATTTTTCTCAAAGAATTAAAAAAAATTAACCTTACCAACATTGACAACCTATCCACAGAAATCAACCACATTAAGAAAAAAGTAGCCATAGATTTGAACAAAACAAATCGAGAGCCGAAAGCATGGTGGAATGATGATCTTAACAGACTCTACAGAAGACACATCGCCAACCAAAAAAAAGCAAAAAGAACGGGAAATATCAGTGATTTGGAAGCTGCAATCACATCCAAAGAAGAATGGAAAAAAGCGGTTAAAGAAGCAAAAAAAAAGTCATATCTAAAAAAAATCGAGGAAATAAACAGTCTTCCAAATACAAGACAAGCTTGGAACTTTATAAACAATGTGAAAGGAAATAAACCCAAATCCAGCGAATGGGCCGAGGAAGACAACTTAAGCTACTTAAATCTTTTAAAAGACCAGATTGACATTTCAAGCACTTCTTTGCTATCACCAACAAATATCCAATATAATGATGAAGAACAGACACCTAACTTTTCTGTTGCAAATTTCCTAAAACTAATAAACTCTAAAAAAGCCACAGCAGGAGGAATAGATAATATCACATACAATCATATCAAAAATCTATCCACAGACGCAATAGAAAGACTAGTTAAAGACTTGGCTGATAAATTCCATAATAACAACATACCAGGAAAATGGAGAGAAATCAAAATAGTACCTATTCCCAAACCGAATAAAGATCTAACCGACATTGCAAATTTTCGCCCCATATCCTTGATCTCTGTACTAGCCAAAAGTCTCAATATGATAATTAAAGACTCCCTCAACAACACAGTTGAACTACACAAATTACTACCCACAAAATCGTATGCTTACAGAAAACAGAGATCTTCGACTATGTGCCTAAATGAGCTTCTACATTATATCGCGCAAATAAAGGGGAAAAAAGAAAAAGTTCTACTATGCGTAATTGACATAGAAAATGCCTATAACCGGGTCAATCTCAATATTCTCAACAATATCCTAACAGAAAAAAAAATAGATAGTAAAATAATAAAATGGATCTATAATTTCTTCTCATCTCGTAAACTCTCACTGGGTAAGCATAAAATCGAAGTTAACAATGGCCTTCCCCAAGGCAGCTGCTTATCCCCCATTCTCTTCAACCTATATACATCGAGCCTCCATAATATAAATGATAACAGCACACACACTTTCCAATTTGCAGATGATTTTGCTATAATTATACATCACAAAAATATCAACTCGGCCATAACAATATTACACAACAAATTAATAGAACTTACAGAACTCTGTGATTCTCTAAACTTGCATTTTAATCCCACCAAAACTCAATTTATTCAAATGACTACTGGTAACAGAAATAACCTGAACATCGTAATTAATGGCATCACTATACAACAAACCTCACAAATAAAATGGCTTGGTAGGACAATAAATTCCAATTCCACTATAAAAAACCATATAAATCTCATCAAAAACAATATTACCTCAGGAAAAAATTTACTGAACAAACTAACAACCATCAAAAGTGGATTACACCCATCAACTGGACTCAACATATTCAAAACCTTTATAAGATCGAAAATGGAATATGCCAACACCACCTATTCAAACGCACCCAAAACATATGCTGGCAAGCTCAAAACCATTGCTAATGAGTCCCTCAGAAGATGTCTTGGAGTACCTCCAAACACACCCACATTAGCAAGATATGCCCTAGCCTGTGAATTAACTCCGGTCAACAGAGCCATATACTTAACTGCAAAAGAACTGATTAAGCAGGCCTTCATCAATCCAGAATTTTTACCCTACCTACAAAACTCACCACCAGTCAAATCCAGCTATAGCCATACCTATCAGAAATACATGCATATTATCAACAGAATAGACACCAATACAACTATACAGTTCCATAACAAACTGTCTTTATTTAAGTCAGCCTTGCCATCTTCAAAAAGTGATATTTCAAATGAACAACTAAAAGCAATTTATGCGGAAAAGATCACAACTCAGCAATCCCAAAACTTTGTAATTCTAGCCACAGACGCTTCTGTCATGGACAACAAAGTGGGCTACGCAGTATACCACATGAACACTAATTCTTCATTTCTTTTCAACACAAACGAAAAATTCACTTCAACTACTGGTGAATTATTAGCCCTACTCGAAGCCATCAAACTTGCAATAAAAAATATCTGGCCAAAGATAAGCATATTCACAGACAGCTTAGCTGCAATCAACTTATTAAGTAACTCAAAAACTACAAACCACATCATTGCAAAAATACATAATAGCATTGCACTCTCAAACATACAAAATGTCATAATCAATTGGGTACCTAGCCACGTTGGTATAACCATAAACGAAAAAGCTGACCTAGCTGCAAAAACTGCAACTCAGATCGGTCAGGAATTCCATATCAAATTAACACCTGATGAAGCCCTACTAAAAATAGAAAACGATCTATGGTCCAAGACAAAAGAAGAAGTAAAAAATAACTGCAATAACTGGAACACTAACATCATAGACAACATCACGCAAAAATTAAAAAAACCATGGTTCAAATGCAAAAAGCTCAATTTAGCACCGTACGATGCCAAACTTATTAACAGACTAATTTGTGGCCATACCTACAATAAATCCTATCTGAGACACTTTAACGACAATATTAACGACAGCTGCCTTTTCTGCAACACCAAAGAAACCCCAAATCACATGATCTTTGAATGCCCTAAATATAACACAGAAAGAAATAACTTTACCTTTTTCAAAAAATTTAACTCTATTAACGAAGTCTTCACTACAAAGGACAAAAAAATTTACATTGATCTCATAAATTTTTTACACAAAACTAAGTTGGATCTTGCCTTTTAAAAAAAAAAAAAAAAAAATAAAAATATTAGAAAAAAAAAAAAAAAAGAGATTTTAGAAGCACAATACTATATAAAAAAAAAAAAATATATAAAAAAAAACCAAAAACAAAAAAAAAAAAAAAAAAAAAAAATAAAAAAAAAATTTCGATTAAGGAAAAAAAAAAAAAAATAAATAAATAAATGAAAGAAAACAAAATCAATATAGCTAGTCAAAAAAAAAAAAAAAAAATACATCACCAATAATATAACACATTATTGATATCGCTCAATACTCATTTGCATACATTATAAATTCTCAATGTCAAAAAAAAAAAAAAAAAAAACCAATTTAATTCATTTTTTGTTTTATCATTAAACTATAACTTTAATTTGTAAAAAATCTATTTTACATGTCGATAATTGTTTAAATGTACTTGTCAAATCTATGTATACAAAAATTCATTTTATGTCACAAGGACTTCACCCTCACTCTTCAATCAATCGGAAAAGCTGCTAGCATCACAACTATACAATCCAAATAATCACTGACAATGCAAAACCACAGCCATACAATTCAAACAATCACTGGCGTTTTAAGGTTCTTGTAACAGGCCTTGCCATTCATCATACTATCAGTCTGTACATCAGCTGACTAGTACTCAAAGCATCAAAAAAAAAAAAAACATTTTGCTATTTCTCTGCTAATTATTTAACAAGGTGATATTTTATTTAAAACAACGCATTTGCCCAGATATATGTAATAGATACATATCGAATCGATTAAGTTGGGTGATTTTTGTACGTATGCATGTCGGTAAAGTGGGGGAGCACCATTAAAAAAGGAAAGTAAAAGGAATGACACTAGTGCTGCGGCTCATACGCCGACCGGCCCAGCTATGTTACAACAACGGTGCATTTAAATACTTGCGTCCAGATTGGACACCTGCCCACCTGGCAATTTCTGTTTCTCAGCAACAAAGAAGGTGAGTAGATACAACGCGTTTATAACTTCAATGATTGTGCTTCTCAAACACCAAATCTAACTTATCGAATTAATTTTAGTGCTGCAACTGAAAAACGTATCAGTGAACCGAAAAAACAGCCACCACGACTGCCACCTACGCCAGACCCACCCAAAGTATGTCCTCCTACCGCTTGTGGTATTGACAATGCTGAATCGAACTCAGCGCCTCTTAGCAAAAATGATGACAACGCCGACGATGCGCAAAGCTGGTCTAAATGGCCACCACCACCAAATGAACAGGCTGACAAAAAATTTTCCACTCAGAGATTGTCACGCGAAAATGTCGAAGGATATATGTTTAGGCGTTTTTTCGACTATATCAAAAACTATGAAAAGCTATTTGAGAAAAACTTTCCATCGGCAATGAAAGTGTATAGGACGTACGTTGATGGTGTCATGTATTTCTATAATGATATGAAGGCTTATCTGAAAGTTATGCGTATCGCGAGCAATTCACCAATGGGCATGAAGGCATTGAATCGCAAAGAACTAGAACTTTTCATGCAAATGCCAAGGGATATGGTGAAGGTGGCACCGGCGCTATTTGGGGCGGCACTGCCATTAGTCGGTTATGTGGTGATGCCGTTGATGTAAGTGATATATGTAACAACCACTATCTGCTTAAGATTCACATTCTAATATTTCTCTTTTTTTTTTCAAAGTTTTGCTTATCCACAAAAATTTCTATGTTTACATTTTTGGACGTTGCAACAACGCGCTGAATTCCAGCAAGCGGCGCTGCAAAAACGTCTTAAAAATAGTAGGCCGGTTTTGAGAATTTTGCAATCAAAATTGAAGCACGCCAAAAATCACGAAAATTATGCTGAATTCGAACAGATATTGGGCATGTTGGGCAGTGGTTTTCATCCCAGTGTTGAGGCATTACTCAGTATCAAAGACATATTTACACATCCGCCATACGATATGTTTTCACTGAGCAGGAAGCACGTTGTAAGTACATGAAACATGTTTCCAATACAGAAATCGTTTTGTAAACAAAACAAAATCATCTCATTCACAGAATTTGCTGTGCCAATTCCATGGCATTCCGACTCTCTTATTTAAACGTTTTCACTTAGCGGAGCATGCATATCTAGTCCATAACATGGATTTGGCTATTGTACGCGAAGGTCATGTTCACAATATGCACCCTGGTGACATACGCCGAAGCTGCTATATACGTGGCTTAAATCCGAAAAATCTCAGCACTGACGAAATGATTGCATGGCTTCGGAACTGGATTATAATATCCACAGAGCTCGAAGAACAGCATATAAGTATGTTCCTGTACCTGCCAGTTCTTTTAGGCTACAATCATCCAAATAATTGGCAATTAATTTTAGAATAGTTGGACCTTTAGTTAGGTACACATGTGTGTACATATTTATAGCCAAAAGTGATTAAAAATCAAATAACGGATTACATTAAGAATGTTTGTTCGTATGTATACATTAAAGGGAAATTATGCCAACCATCAGCGATCTTCAGAACGACAGTTTTTCATATTCCGGATTTACTTTATTGGTGCGTCTGATCTACAATCCTTAGAAACATACATAAATAGTCCCAATTTGAAATAATGCATTTATTTGCAAACCACTTAAAATGCTTCAATAAAACATAAGAAATGGTCTGTGGATGCCAACTCTACTAATTTAAAAACTTTCGACCGCACAAAAATACCGTGAGCCGGTACGTAGAACCACTTCTAGCCTAGAAATTCTAGGTGATCGAATAGTGTTCCAACGCATCTGCTTAATTTTGACTTCAGTTCTGTAATCCGCGACACCCTCTCACCCCTGAGACTAGTTTTTTTCTGTATCTCCAGTTTTATAAAATTGCCCCTATAAAATAGCGCGAAAAAATTTCCAGATGATCATATCCTCTAAATATGTATTCAGATAGCTTCAAAACAAAACAACAAAATTTATTCCTACAAAATAACTTTATTTTTCTCCGCAAAAGTTTTCAGTTACTGTAAAGTTAAACTGTGTGATTTTATTCTTTTGCAGCACCTTTCTTCACTCCTTTTGATTTTAATTCACGAATACGCTCACGTCTGTCCTTTTTCAGTTTGCGCTCTGTGCCATCAGACTTGGTACGCTTCTTCAGGGTGTTGAAGGCAATTGTAAGCAACTTGTTACGTTGACGCTTAGCATAACGTATCTTAAAGCGATCGTAATCATTCAAATGTGAACGCTATTATGGAGAAAAAAAGAAAGCTGATAAAGCAAGTGTGCACAAAAATAGACAATTCTCATTTGCGTAATATTTATCAGAATATCTAAACTAGCTTCATATATGTATCAGCCGGCAATTCCTATCAAGAACATCAATTATCATCATAACTAATATAAAATTGAGTACATACATACAATGTAATTTCAATTTTCTTTACCTTGCAAATATTTCGTGACTTGGCGGACCATGGACTCGCCTTCCATTGCGCTTTCATATCGCTATCCTTCCATGCTTTGCGCACAATACGTGTGGGAGCAGTGAAGGGGAACTTTATGCGGTGTTTGGTGAGATGCAGATTATTCAATCTGTATTCTTGACGCGGCACACCAGTAAGGGGACCATCAACAAGTACCTAAAAATAGAAATACATTGTTAAAACTAAATAATAAATTTCTTTGTGTGGCAATAGCAAAACTCGCTCGATATGCATTGTCAGTTGTGGTTGTAAATAGCTTCAGTTATGTATCAGTTGGCACTTCCTATCGTCAACCGTATCATCATTAACATAATGAGCGACGTTTGCTATTAAACTAAATGTATATTTTATATACATATACTCGTACTAACTCACCCGTGTCTGATCAATAACATCAACAATGGCAACAAGGCGACCCTTCAAGGGACCTGCTGAACATTTGGCTATGCGGCCAGTTTGTACAAACCTCTGGAAAGGCTGAAAATGAAAGGCAACATTTTCATAAGTTTAAGGTTCTACACAAGAAATAAAGTATTTTATGTATGTTTTTTTTTTATCACAGCTCCACGTTTTGCGATGACAGCATCCACCGAAGCTGACAGACATATCGCCACGTGAAATATTGTTGGAAATTGAGCTCTTGAATAAGCCGCAATTATGAAATGAATATATTATGAGATATTCTATTTAAATATCTTAGTTATCTATTTCGCAACGGGAATTTGGACTTTTCAAAGAGCATTTTACGGAAATTAATAAAAATTGCGATATCTTCTTACCATGGTTAACCGGAAAGAAAGAAACTTAGCTGCGATCAACAAAACTAGACAGTTTGAATGTCAAAAATTTTATTTTTTGATTATGGTAACACCTCAAAGCAGGGCCCTTGAGCGGAGCGGAGGAAAATCAACAAAATACAAATTTAAAAACTACATATGAAAGCAGGGTATCCACATCACAAGAAATGCTAAAACTCCATATAAAAAAAAGCTTAAGAAATGGTCAAGAACATATATATAGTTCTCCTATATTCGTAATACCTACGAGTTCCTTCAGCTAACATTACAGTACAGACATATAAAAAAAGAAAGAGAAAACCGAGCAATCAAATTTGAAAATGACATATGAATTCAAAATAAACCGCAGTGACGGCACATAAAAAAAAATTATAGGGAATTTACATATTTATAATTTGATTCTCGTATTAAAAAAATTAAAAAATGTCGAAGCGGTGCTATATTTGTGATAATAAAAGGGATAAAATAAATAAAATAGCTTTACATACGTATTTCGTTTTGAGTGCATTATTGGTTATATAAATATATATATATACATATGTAAAAAGATTTCCAAAAGACGAAACCATTTGCAAACAATGGATGCATGCGTGCGGTCTGATGCCTGACGACGTTGTTAAAAATATTCGAATCTGCAGCAACCATTTCCAAAAAAGCGATTACACTGGGAATCGCCTGTACGTATCAATGCCTGAAAGATACTGCAGTAGTCCGGGACTAAAAAGGATTTTTTAATCCCAAGATCCAGACGAAACACTGCAGCTCCCACCCGTCCACCTTTTATCCGCCTGTAAATATGTGGAACATATATCGATTGGTTCGTAGTCCCAGAGAACTTAAAATATATATATATAAAAATATATATATATATATATATTTTAAGTTCTCTGGATCTACAAATTTTGCTTGTAAAAGATCGGATTTGAGATTTGCACCTTCTCTATATTTTAAGTTCTCTGCTATGTATTTACAATTTGTCCAAATTTTACCTAACCCATTGGACTAGGTAAAATTATGACGTTGAAAGCACCACGAATACTGTAAAAAATTTAATTTTGCTACTGATTGACACGCTGCCTGAATTAATATTGTTCAAAATAAACAAAATTTTTCCGCACAAAGAATTTTAATTAGAAGGATTGTAAAAAGGGCCCTAACTCTGTAGTTCTATTCGAAAACGGAATTCGATTCGAAAGCACATTCGTATTGTATAGAATATTTGGAATTGGGCTCGAAAGCGAACGAATTTTAATTCGAATCAGTGAGGGCCCTGAATTTGAATCGTGTAAAGATATTATCGATACCAGATGAACAATCGATATCTTTATCATTATCGATAGCTTAATTTCTCCCAACACTAATTCAACCACGGTAGAAAATAGACGTCAATTACTAAAAATATAATAAAGTAACACGAATAATTTGTTTAATACCGAAAATGTCTCAAAATGAGCAAGGAAACCGTGAAAAAGCACCTAGAACAATTCTAATTAATCCGCTATTTAGACAACAAATACCTCAGGTGCTGAAAAGCGCAGCAAGTGTCAGCAGCAGAAATCCCAACAAAATGATTGCGAAGGGGGCACATATTAATCCATTGTTCTTAATGTCTAACCGACCTCGAGCTATACATATGAACCCACTTTTCTTAAAGAAAACATCGCTTCAACAACAACAGCAGCAGATAGATTACCTTGAAGATAGGAACACAGAAATGTTTACAAATCCAAATATGCCCATTATAAAAGATGCCCAGTCGATGAACTTGCAACAACAACAACGATATATCTTAAGTTCAAAACAAATAGATGAGAAAAAATCTACTGTTAATACCGATCCAGCTGTAGCGATGGCAAGGAAAGAAACAACGACAACAACAACACAAAACCTCATCAGTAAATCGCGTACAAAAATTGTTCGAGAACCAGCGCCTAAACCACTGCCAACTGCAGTCTCTCCTTCCACCCGTGATGCAGCTGTAGCGATGACGAGAAAACAAACAACTACAACACCAACGCAAAAACTCATCAGTAAATCTCGTACAAAAATTGTTCGAGAACCAGCGCCCAAACCACTTGCAACTGCAGTCTCACCTGCCGCTCGTGATGCACCTCTAATACGTTTGAGTAGCAAAAAATTGATAAGACGAACACAATTACCATCGACACGTCCTGCGCGTTCATCAGCGCGTACTGAAACGGCCATCACATCTTCCAACGTTCGTAGTAAATATAAACTAGATCGACGATCAAAGGCACCCATGGTTAAATTAAAGCGTAATACCTTCGTTAGACGTTATGCCTTGCGACGGTCTAATTCAGAGTCTAAAATAATTTTGAGGTGAGTCAAATTTGTTCTTATATATGTACATACATACAGTCAGAAGGGACTAGTTTGCCAGCGTACCGGGTTCATCCGGCAAAGGACTGACAGCTTTCTACAATCCCCCAAATCTTCAGGCAGTACTTACCTTGGTGCCTATAACACAACAACAAACAGTTCTTATAGGTACTTTCGCCAAAGTAGACACTTATGTGGTATACTTTTAGGAACTTGTTTTGCAATACAAAAAGTGTGCAGCATTTTAGAATTTCAGAGCACCCAAACTGAACAACAATCGCATAACTAAAAGCAATCACCGAAAATAGCTAAATTCATACCATATGTAACCCTCCCCCCTGCTCTCCACGTCATTTAGTAGCATTAACCTGACAGTTTTGTATGCTAGTCGTTTTACCCAGAATTGCATATTGTTAGGCGCACCTGATATAAATTTAGATCGTTTTGGAATGTGATTTTTGGAATCCTGGGCGCCTGGTTTCAGAAGGCTTACTAGTTATAAATTAATGAAATTTTATCCGAATATATGCATATTCGTATGTACGTACATTTAATTTCAGGTCAACTAAACGGCGATCTCTAGCGGTTATTAAAAGACCGCAAATGATAAATATCAATGGTGTTCTGTACAAATCTACTCGTAACAAATTACAAAGAAAGGAAGAAGTAAAAACTCAACCAAACAAAAACCAATCATCAAGCTCTAAAAATACCATAACCACGTCGAATATTAAATTAATTAAATCTGCTACCAATAACACGACACAGATGCGAAACAAAGCACTACAAGGTGGTCGGTTGTTATCTGTGAGTGGAACGAAGTTTGTATTAGATAAGAGTGGCTTTAAATTAACACGTTTACCATCTGAGAATCAAGTCGGTGCACAAAATAGGGGAGCAACAATTCCTACAAGACAGCGACAGCGTATAGATATTGGTGGTTTGACTTATATTGCGTCAGCAAAGCAAAATGTCCTGGTACGCACACAAACCCATCTGGCTTTGGCACATTTGAACTGGGCGAAAAATCGTAGTCTACAAGTGCTGACGCGTCGCTTCGTCAAAACCAATATACCGTGTCGCATATTTCAACGTATTGGCAAATGCATGGCACACGAAAGAGGAAGATGCAATAAGGTGCATGACAAGCAGCAGGTCGCGATATGCCCCAGGTTGGTATTACACATCTATTTTGTACTATGTATGTATAAATGGTGAAATTTACAAACTTCACTAAAATTAAAATTTCTATTGCTTTCATAGATTTCTGCGCAGTGAATGCCATAATAGCGCATGCTTACTTTCCCACAATGTTTCACTTGCAAAAATGCCCGTTTGCAAATTCTATTTACAAGGTGTTTGTGTGCGCACGGACTGTCCATATCTGCATAAAAAACTCAGCCATAACACAGATATTTGCACGGATTTTTTGCGTGGTTATTGTAAATTGGCTGCAGAGTGCAACAAACGTCATGAGTTTGTATGTTCGGAATATGAACGTAACGGCAAATGCGATACGCCCAACTGTACATACTGCAAGAATCGTAAGAGAAAGCAACAACAACAACAGCAACAACAAAAACTGCACAACCAACAAACAACACCTGAACAAAGCAATTGTACAAGTGAAACTAAAGTAAAGGAAAACACAAATGTTAAAGAAGACATTCAAGAGCAAGAGGAAAAATCTGCAACGCTTCGCTATTTCATTGATAAGCAACCAGGCTGCGGTCCGTCCAATACTATTACTACTCCTGCAACGAATGTAGTGCATGTAAATGAAAGCGGGGAGCTACAACAACAACAGGAGCAGAAAGCGCAGGGCGATGCGGCACAGCCTAAAACGAAAGATGGAGAGGAAAGTAGTGATACAGATGATGATGATGATGATGGTGATGATAATGAGCCTCCAAGGAAAAGATCTCGTCCAAAAGTTGGCGTATTACCAGCTTTTATACCTTTGTCTTAAGCCGTCTTTTCCGTTTTTAGTTACACACATATGGTCGATTATACAGAAATGTCAGCCAGTAAAATTTGTTTGTTGTAAATTTTTTATATATTAGGAATTAATGGTATTCAACTTATTTCTAACAGTAATTCCAATCATGTCTAAGTGTTTTGTGTATATGACTTTGGCCCTTTTTTCGAATAACTTTCGACAAACCTAAAAAAGCTTTCAGTACTAACACAAGAAAAAGTGCAAATACCTATTTAGCTCTACCGTGACTTATTCTGATTGATCAAGATACAGACATTCGATTTTTATCTGCATAGAAGGATTTTCAACTGATGAAGAATCGAGAAAGTACTGCAGGACTTAGGATATGAAGGATATTCGAATGCTTTCATAGAAATATCATATTTTCTTTGCTAATATCATTTAAATATGACGAACTATTGGGAATATATGGAAAAGTTAGTTAAACGAAGGTAACGTAACCAGTATTTTTTGTAACGTAACCATGCCATATTTTATGTTCAAAACCGTCAAAGACCCCAAATTTTGAGTATGCAGATGTCCACTTCCGTTCGTTGCAGATGAGATATTGAAAAACTAACAATATTCCTTCACCCAGTGTATTGTGTAATCAGTCCAAATTTGGAGGCCTATAACTTTGGAAGCAAGTGGGATTTATTGTTGCTTTTCTTTACAGAATTGTAGTCTTTGTCACGTTTAATCATCTTCCATAAAAAATATGGGTATGTCTTTTTAGTGGAGAAATTGTTGCTATTGTAAAAAATTTTAATAATCGACCATACGTACATGCTGCATGAGCTATTACTACGAATAGGTACATATATATTTTTCGATTTCCAGCAAGCGCTTATTGCAATATATAAATTAAGTTTGTTTATTTCTTACTAAAATTAGCAATTATTTAATTAAAATTTAATTTAAAAGTATCCCAATTATATGTTTCATATATTTCTACTAGTAAGAATTTAAAATAAATATGCCAACAAATAAAATTAATTTTTTAAAATAACACTAATCCATCGCTGTTATTGTTGTATGTTTTCCACTTACCCAAACAATTAAAAAAAAAATTAATAAAAATTTCATGTTAGACTCTAAAATTGAAAAATTAATTTGTTTGAAAAAAGTGCTATAAATTAAATATTTCGCCAATCGTTCACACGGCATTCACGCCTAAGTATCGGAACCACCCAGATTTATGTATATTCAGTCATTGTGCTCTGCAGAAATTCCAAGGAGCGTGTGGTTATTCCAACAGCAACAACAACGGTATGAACGTCACACAAAGTTTGCTAAAGATCGTTTTAGTACAAAAATTGTTTCGACTGGAAATTGGAGCCATGCATAATTGGCGGTAACACTCGTTTTTAGAAAGTATGGGTACACATGAAAAGTCTGCATATTATAGTATGTATGCGTATATACACATTATACTACATACATATATTTAATTATTGTTTATCATAATATCAATGTGGTAAGTATATAGTTTTATTTGAATATGTAATTATGTATGCATGTATGTATGTATGTATATTATTAATGTTATTAGCTTAGCGTTTTTGTGTATCAAATAGTTGGGCTTTTCCAACTGCACATATGCCGTGTATGTTATATAAGTATATACCAAATACATACATACCAATGTTTATATAATAACTCTCTGCATACATAAAGTGCCAAGTTCATAAATTCTTTAAAGCATTACATTCCCTTTGCTGCTAACATTTTTTTTACATACATACATTTTCGCTTAAAGGCTAGAAAAACAATTATGTATGTATGTACGGGGTTTTTTTAGGTAACAAGTAGAAAGTTGGTGGTATGAGATTGCATTGATTATTTATTTCTTTTTATTTTTTAATTATATGCGTGTAGTATGTATGTACATTAGGCCGTCTCGCGTTATAGGGACGCAAAAATAAAGTGCGCCGTACGCCCCCGCATATGATGTCTTTTTGGAAAACATTTCCGGAAAAGTTTTTCATTTTTTTTTTTTTGACGCCGCTAGATGTCGCTAAAATTTATTTTTCTCATATCTTCGGTATTTATAGTCCAATCTCAGAGTTTAATACACCATTGTCTTTGGATTGAAAGGACGCCTTATACTATGGAATATTATTAACCCAATGTGCGTCATTGGGATCACTACCACCCAGTACTTAGTTTATACCACCCTAATGTACCTTTTTTACGTCTGCATGTTAAACGTAGTCAAAAATCATTAATCTTTTGCAAAAGAAGTATTTCGATCGCTTCAGTAGAACCCGAAATAAAAGACGTTCAACATTCCGTGGAATATAAGTTTTTCGCTTCCTTTGGTCCTTTAGGTTCATTTTACAAAAATTTCTTCTGAGGAGACCCTACTGAAATTTTATGGTGAATAATTTTCTAGAACATTTTAACCCTCTATCACCGCCAATAAAGGGTTATTTTGACCCCCTTTTTTTAGAAAATCAGGAAAAATAGTATTTTTAAGGTCGCTAGAGGGTTAAAATGTTCTAGAAAATTATTTGGCATAAAATTTTACTGTGAGTCTCCTCAGAAAATTTTTCCCTAAAATTAACCTAAAAGACCAAAGGAACCGACAAACCTATATTCCTCGGGATGTTGAACGTGTTTTATTTCGGGTTCTGCTCAAGCGATCGAAATACTTCTTTTGCAAAAGATTAATGATTTTTGACTACGTTTAACATGCAGACGTAAAAAAGGTACATTAGGGTGGTATAAACTAAGTACTGGGTGGTAGTGACCCCAATGGCGCACATAGGGTTAATAATATTCCACAGTATAAGCCACCCTTTCAAGCCAAAGACATTTCTGTATTAAACTTAGAGATCGGACTATAAATACCGAAGATATGAGAAAAATAAATTTTAGCGACATCTAGCGGCGTCAAAAAAAAAAATTAAAAAATTTTCCGGAAATGTTTTCCAAAAAGACATTATATGCGGGGGCGTACGGCGCACTTTATTTTTTGCAATACGGTCTAATGTACATATGAATGTAAACAAAAATTTAATGGACAAACCAATAAGGGAAAAACAAAAAGAAAAGAAATGAAGTTATTTTATTTATTTTATTAAATTAAGCAGTCCAACAATTTTACAAAATGTGCTACTTGAAAGTGAACGCCTCGCATAATAACCTTACCGAATACAGGTACAACTGAAAAATTTCTATTCAGTGTCAGGGATGCCACTGTTGGGATTTTCCTACCAAAACTGGTAGGTTTTATTCCTTTTGGTAGGTTGGTAGGACGATTTGAATTTTGGTAGGTTTTTGCCTTCGTTCAACTTACATCACTGATTTCGTACATTTGTCACTTTGCCACAACACTGTTGAGAAAACGTGTCTTCTCAGTAGAGTTTTGTAACAGAACTCTTCTAAATAGAAAAGCTTTCCTTGAAATTCAAGTACACTTGCCCCCATAGACACAACTGGAGGAGATTGAAAACAGAAAGGCATCTGACATTTTACGATATATGAAGCAAACAAGGTTGTCCGTCTACATGGTGTGTAATAAAGAGCTTTATGTGGTATCACATCAGGCCTACCTAGGTAGTAAATGTGTTTGCTGTACCAAGTGGAAACAATGTCCGCTATTACCCTCAATAAATCTTCTTACGTTTCCTTCCTCATTATTCCTCAAATGTTATTCCACAAATGAAAATCCTGATTTCCTCCGCACTGGACGAGCGGTGACATACACTAATACCCAATACAACCTTGCCCGAATATCATTTAATGCCAACTCAAGATTTTATTTATGTGGGAACTGCTGCTTCCTCCTCTTTTCCTTCACATTTTTATCACTCATTCTAAAATTACTTGAAATTTGTACAAAAAATTTAAAAAAAAAAATAGTTTTTTTTTTTATTTTAAGCGGTAAAAAAACAAAAGTGCCCGGTTACTGCAGGGTGGTCGGTTACTGGCACAGTTACCCTATATGAATTTGTTGAATATGGTTAAATCTCACATTAAAAAAAAAATTGGTAGGCTCGAAGCCATTTTGGTAGGTTTTTGGTAGGAAAAAAATTTTCTTATTGGCATCCCTGTTCAGTGTATGAATATACACGCTTTCGCCTAAAGGTATGCAATGTTTACATACAGGTAAAGCTAATGAAAGCGTGTTAAAAAGTTCGATTTTTAACACGCTTTTATTAGTTTCACCTGTATGTATGTATGTATGTATGTATGTATGTAATTTCTAGCTGCTGTCTAAATATATGCAACACATTTTACTAATGAGATTAGGTTATAACCACCGCTATGTTCCAACAGATGGCGCGCGTGTATTTATATTTTTAAAATATTCACTTATATTCGTTATGAAATTTTCTGAGCTGCAAGTGCAACTTTCTGAACTAAAACTGATGAAAGTATCTATAGTGCAATAGGTTTTAGTTTTATCATTCTGGCCGCAAGTGTAATTAAGTAATCGATATCATATATAAAACAGCTTCAAATGAATTTTCTGTCCTTAATCCTCTAACGATTTTTTGACACGTTCTCTGAACAGATATAATGGAAGGGATGTCCACGAAAAATTTTAAGCAGATAGCTCCAGAGAGAAACGTCGAAGATGAAAAACTTGTACGGCTTAAGGTAAGTGTGAAATAGAGTAGTAGTATAAGCTACTTTAACAGGTTCCCTGTCCCCATACAAAAGTGTAGCCGGAGCGCTCCACGTCCAATCATTTTTTGCAAGATCCTCTATTACGTTAGAACAAAAGTTGTAGATATAAGCATTTAGAGGTTATTAGAAAAAAAAAAAATAATCAAAAAAAACAAAAAAAAATTTGCTCATATATGATTCACGAACGTACTCGAGTGAATTTTCATGCTGTGTGTCCATGAATCATGTATCATATATGATTCACGAAACGCACTCGCAAAAAATTTGCTCTTGTACGTTCGTGAATCATATATGAGCAATTTTTTTTTTGTTTTTAGTGGATATGGAATTCAAGAAATGTAATAAAGCCTATTGTCTAAACTGTTTCAATGAGAATAATTAAAAAATACGATAATAAAGTCGTTCTAATTAGAAAAAAAGCTCTGATTTTTACTTTTTATTGCTCAATTTCATCTGCGAATATTTAAGTAAATATTTGAAAATCACCAGCCTTCTTTTCAATTTTATAGTCTATAAGGTATAACCAACCATACCCCATAAAATAAACCGAAATAGCTCACCACGTTTAAATTATTTCAATCATAAAAAACATATCCAAGTTTGCTCATATATGATACATGGACGTATCAGACACGGTACAAAATCGCTGGCGTGAATCATATATGATTCATTGGACAGGGAACCTGTTAATAGCGTTTGTTGACGGTAGGAAAGTGAATGAGTTGCAGGAATTTTACCACAAAAGAGCGAGAGGATGTGAGCGAGAAAGAAGACTAGCTATTTGTAGGAATCCGCACACAGAATTTGTGTGGCTACTTTCCTAAAATGTGTCAAAATATCTGAAGAGGAAGAAATTGTAAACAGTGTTGCCACAGCCTCAAAAAATTTGGTATCACAAATTGGTACATTTATGGTTTTTTTGGTATCACCGAAAATAGTTTGAAAAAAAAAAAAAATTAAAATTAATAAAATATGCTGCTTTTGGGGTTCTAACACAGAAAAATTTTTGAGACAAAAATTAAAATTAATAAAGTAAGCTACTTTCGTGATTTTAACGATATCGTTTTTTTTTAATAATATAAAAATATAAAGATAATACTTAAATTTCACATGCAAATAAATATGAATACTTTGGTACTGTACCGAGTAATATAAAAGTTCTATAAAATGCAATGTGACAAACGAGCTGAGTGGAATTGATTTGGAGTCATTGAATCAGTTCTTAAATATTTACCGCGCTGTCCTCCTTTAAATCAAAATGCCTGCTATGGGCAGTGGTCCTACCAAAAGTTTGATAAAAATAAAGGTGTTCCACGCAGAATTACTGTGGATGGGTACGTAGATTTTGCCCCAGAAAGAGGATTATGTGGTCTGTTCAACCAGTTATGCACCAAAATAAAGATATTTTGAAAATACAAATATTTATATTTCGAAAACTATCGGCCTCCGGACTATTCCGACTTCAGACCTAGGATCAGAGGGCGGAGCAACGCCCCTTTTATAAACAGTTTTTACACCCCCTGGATCGGTAAAGGAAAGCGTGACGACGAAAAAAAATCCATGAAGGCATCAATTCGTGATACCAAAATTTTTTAGGTTGTGGTAACACTGTTCCTAATCGTCATTTTTGACACTAACGGCTTTATTCCGGTGTGGTAACATAATTTACTTTACTGGTGAAATAAAGAATCTGGTACTTTAAACACTCTTTTCGTATGCTGGCAACAGAAAATTAAGTTAATACCTCAGTACGTGGTAACAATTTGTTACAATTTCAGTCCGATTCCATTCCGTTCGTATGGAAATGCTTTGACAGTGTTACCATTTGTGCCAGAATACCAATTGAAAAGATGGTAACAATTTTCAGCAACATAAATTACCAGTAAAGTAATTTTCCGGTAACGCTCGGAATAGCAGTGTAAATAGCATTTCGCACAAATGCGTTTGTTGAACTTTTCCTATTAGCTTTGTTCAATAACTCAAAATTTTTAATTGCTTTTACAAATAGTTGCGAATTTTATGTTCAATAACACAAAAAATTTGCAAAAGAGAGTCAAATTGGGAGAGTAAGACTTCGAGAGAGTTGAAAATAGTTGCAAGTAAAATTTTCACTTGCAACTACTTGCAGCTTTAAAAAAATAGAAGCGTCAAAAACATATGATCACAAAAATTTCAATTGGAAATATGCAAAAATTTTAATCGCTAATTTCTAATTGCATACTAAATAAATTAGCGCAAAAAGGAATGTTGACGATGTTGTGGAATATCCAAGGTAGATTTTCGTCTTCCTAATTCAGTTATTTACATTCATTTTCAATTTCAAAGATTTCAATTACAACCTAACCTAAAAATCAAATTGTGAAAACAGCGCATCAGCTGTTTACTTGCAAATGTTTACGATTTTGTGTTCAATAACTTTGGTTGATAATTTTCTCTTTTACTCGTTTTTACTCTTAATTTGTCACTGGTGCTCTTGTTGCAAGTAAAGTTGTTGAACAAAGCTAATAGCTTGATTTTTAGGTTAGGTTGTAATTGAAATGTTTGAAATTGAAAATGAATGTAAATAACTGAATTAGGAGGACGAAAATCTACTTTGGATATTCCACAACATCGTCAAGATTCCTTTTTGCGCTAATTTATTTAGTATGCAATTAGAAATTTGCGATTAAAATGTTGGCATATTTCCAATTGCAATTTTTGTGATCATATGTTTTTGACGCTTCTATTTTTTTTAAAGCTGCAAGTAGTTGCAAGTGAAAATTTTACTTGCAACTATTTTCAACTCTCTCGAAGTCTTACTCTCCCAATTTGGGTCTCTTTTGCAAATTTTTTGGGTTATTGAACATAAAATTCGTAACTATTTGTAAAAGCAATTAAAAACTTTGAGTTATTGAACAAAGCTATTATCTTCAGTTTGACATAAAATAGCATTCTACCCAAAATCTCACCAAACAGACCTAATGCTGATAAGTATAAATACGTGCATACATATGTATGTACACAGGTGTTCGCAAGGTGTCTAAACAGAATTATTTAGTACTGCTAACACAACACAACAACAACAACAACAGAACTAGAAATCGAAAACGAACTAATGCGGTGTGTTATGTATATGCCATAATTTTTACAAATAAAAACATACGTATGTACATAGATTTAACATTTTCTCTACGTAATATATATGTATAGTATTAGTTCCTTCTGGCATTTTTGCTTTGCTGTTTTAGTTTCTTTCAATGTTTCGATTATTATTATCTTGCGTTAGATATGTATACGGTTATTTAAATTAATGAATATCAAAAAAGTATGGAAAACAAAAGTTTACATTAAAATATACATATATTTTTTTTTACAAATACACAGTGTATGTTTGCATGTACATATACGTAATGAAATATTATTAACAATTTTACTTCTTAATCTACAGAAACCAAAGGCATAAAGGAATATTATTTTTGATATAAGTATGTAGTTGCATACATGTCAACACAATATTCGATGTACACATTATTTAATTATTTTCTTTCATAATACATTTAGTAATTAAAATTTTACTAGCTGAAAAAAAAATATGAAGAGAGTATACTTTCCTAAGCTTTTTTTTTTAGCTACTACAAACATGCTATTATTATTATACTTATTGCTTTTAAATAATCAGATTACAAGTGTGCATGAATTAAAAGAGCAGCGAAATGAATAAATGCGAAAGTATCACAATACAGCAGCATTAAAAATAAAATTGAGATCGCAAAAGTTTTAGGACATGCGCATACTTATGTGCATATCCCTTGACGGTAACTAAAGTGCCAAAACTCAAAAAGTAAACAATTTTATTAAAAAAGCACTTTTAAAAGGTTTCATGCACATGTAGGGACAGGTAAAATGAAAGTATGCGTAATAGATATAGGTTTGCCAATTTTGCATATAGTAGATGACAATTTATATATGTACAGTGTTGGAAAAAATAATAGGGACACGAGAAAAATTTTACAATTCTCCATTTATTTCATTTTAAGACCAAATAATAATTACCATATATTGATTTTTACACGGAGAGGACATGCTTCAATGACTCTGGGGTGGTTTTTGTATAATAATTTAATTTTTGTAAACAAAAATAATGAAATGTATAATTTACGTTGGAAAAAATAATAGGGACAAACTTTAAATTCGATTGTTTTTTCTAATAAACTACAATATAACTGCTGCAGCTAGATTTAAACTAAAGTTTAGTTGAAGCTCCTTCATTTTTTATAACTTCCTTACATCTTCGTGGCATAGGGTTGACCAAATCAGCGCAATTTGCAACTGGTATTAAGTACCAAGCTTCTTTAACTTTTTTCCATAGTTATTGCTTATTTTTCCGTTTTTGATCCGCCATCGTCTTTTTTAATATTCCCTATAGGGCTAAGGTTCGACGACTGTGAGGGCTACTCCAAAACAGCAGCTGTTTTACGTTCAAACCACGAGTTTTCGATTCTGGAGGCATGTTTGGGGTCATTGTCATGCGTAAATCGCCATCTAATGATATCAAGGAGGGTTTAAATGATTTAGTTTTGAGTAGAACAATTCGCAACAGACCTCGAGAAGTAGGACTAAATGGAAGAAACCCCAGAAAAGTCCCGTATCTGAGCAAAAAAGAATGTAGGCCAACGAATTGAATTCGCTCAGAGGAACATGTTGCCGGAAAACTTGAATAACGTTCTTTAGTCTGATGACACAAAAGTAAATTTATTCGGCTCGGATGGCATAATGTTCGTTCAACGCCCACAGAATGCAGAATTTCACCCCAGATACACCAGAAAGCCTATCAAGCACGGTGGCGTCCTCTGAACGAATTCAGTTCGTTGACTTACATTATTTTTTCTCAGGTACGGAACTTTTCTGGGATTTCTTCCACTTAGTCCTACTTCTCGAGGTCTGTTGCGAATGGTTCTACCCAAAACTGAATACTTTAAGCCCTCCTTGATATCATTAGATGACGATTTATGCATGACAATGACCCCAAATATGACTCCAGAATAGAAAACTCGTGGTTTCAACGTAAGAAAGCTGCTGTTTTGGAGTAGCACTCACAGTCACCGAACCTCAGCCCTATAGGGAATATTAAAAAAGACGATGGGGGATCAAAAACGGAAAAATAAGCAAGAACTATGAAAAAAAGTTAAAGAAGCTTGGTACTTAATACCAGTTGAAAATTGCGCTGATTTGGTCAACCCTATGCCACGAAGATGTAAGGAAGTTATAAAAAATGAAGGAGCTTCAACTAAACTTTAGTTTAAATCTAGCTGCAGCAGTAATATTGTAGTTTATTAGAAAAAACAATCGAATTTAAAGTTTGTCCCTATTATTTTTTCCAACTTAAATTATACATTTCATTATTTTTGTTTATAAAAATTAAATTATTATACAAAAACCACCCCAGAGTCATTGAAGCATGTCCTCTCCGTGTAAATATCAATATATAGTAATTATTATTTGGTCTTAAAATGAAATAAATGGAGGATTGTAAAATTTTCCTCGTGTCCCTATTATTTTTTCCAACACTGTATATATGTACATTTTTGAGTTATGACAATATTTATGTATATGAAGCGGATTTTTTGCTTATTTATTATTACAATGTTCTTAGTTTGAGTTTAAATTTAAACTGATGAACAAATTATTTTAAAAAGAAATAGAAATTGTTAAAATTATAAAAAAAAGAAATGCAGGAACAGCGTATTGTCTAATAGAACTAAAATCTTTAAAAGTTACATATGTATGTATTTTTTGTCGTTGTGTTATAGGAAAATTTACTATTTTGCCGTTTCATATTCAAAAACTACAAATACTTAAATAAATTAAAATGTTATATTAAAGTAAAAATGAATTTTATGAAGCGCAATAACCAACAGAGTTGTAGGTGCAAATCGCTGTCTATGTATATAAGTTGCCTTTTGTTTTTTTTTTGTATGTTTTGATTTAATTAATTATGCCTTGCGTCATATTGTTTCACTTTTTCAGGTATGGCTGCCTTTTCCACAACAACATGCTTGGCGAGTTCATCCAACGATTTCACATATATCAATTTTCGCCAAAATTTTGCGCTACAAAAAAAGTTAATTTAGTTTATCTCACTCTTAATCATTTTGAAATCTATTTACCTAACAAACGGTCTGGTCATCCATACGACAGACTTAATCCAAAACGTTGGATGCACTAAATACATATTTTTCAGACTTTTTCTTAAACGCCTATCCAACAGTTGATAGCACCTGTGAGAGAAGAGGATAAAGAAAATTTTGAAAACATTTTCGATTAATATTATACGGATTTGGTAAATACTTTTTTAGCCATGGAAAGGGTGGTATATTACGTCGATTGCTGCCGCCATGTAAATAAATAAGCACATAATCCTCTGTGACCAATTGTTCTAAGGTCTTAACCACATAGAGAAATAAGTTGTCCATAACGTAACTGTAATCGGCACGCGAACGATCTGGCAGATGACAGGCACAAAAAATGACAATAGCATTATGTCCGCCAGCTTGCAAATAACCACCGTGTGAAAGAACACGCTTATAAGGCTCAATCACACGCATATCAATTTCTCTGGTCCGACCATCGGGCAATGTAATTTTTTGCCAATTGCGCGAATCACGCCTCTCCTCAGCAGCAGAATACTGAGGCAACGTTCCGGTAGTTTCTGCATCAAGCGTAGTTCCCTTTAACGTAACCGAATGCGAATGTGGTGTTGGCGTCAAAGCTTCTGGAAAGTCATCAATATCATCGTCCATGCAACTCATATCGCCGCCTCCAACACTTTCATCGTCATCATCATCGTCTAGCCCATCGATCAGTGAGCTGGAAGGGCTCAATGATGCCAAATTATGTTCAATATCTTCATCGTCATCAAAGCTGTGATTCGATATGGAGTCTATGGATGAGATATCATCAGCACCGTTAACGCCATTTTTTCTACTTTTCCCAGCGTGACGTGCTTGTGGTGTATGTTTTTGTGATGCATTTTGAACAGTCGGAATAAGTGCGACTGTTTGAAAATTTGCTTCAACAGCAGCATGATACTGAGAAACATCGACCTCCGATTCACTGCTCAATAGGTCCGGACTATGGGCACGTAAATAGGATAGCTTATTGTTCACTGTGGCTGTTGGCGGTGGTAAAGCAGTGTCCCTCATATTGTTCAATGTATTACGATGATCAGCTATTGTTATTGGCTGAATGGGCGGTTGTTGTTGGACATGTTCATACTGTGGCACCACATCTGGAAAGTTATGGCGTTTTACATCGTTGTTTGTAGTAGTTGAGCTACCAGAGCTTTGTTCGTTCTCCGATCCAGTTGGAGACATTAAGGGATGACTGTCAGCCAGGGTTCGCTCAATGGTCTGGCGTTGCTGCGGTATTAACTCCAACGGGAAGTCGTCTGGTCGAACAAATCTATTATCCAGACTAACCCTTTTCATATTATCCGCTTTTATTGTGCTATTGTTTTTTGATATTAAATTAGACTCTTTAATGATGATTGCTTCATGCATACTGTTGTAATTGCTGTGTGTGGGCGACGATTTGGCGACATCGTCTTCATCCTCTTCACCTAACGGAGAAATACCCGCAGATCCTTGTGATGTTGTAGCGTCGGAAATGTCCATTTTGCTATCTGTCAGCGGACTCTCCATTTGCAAACTGAAAAATATACTTTTTCTTTTGTTTATTAAACAAATATTTTTTTATTTACACATATGTATGTACTCAATCGATTAATCAGCGCAGTGGTGTTTTTTCTGCATGTTCATACATACACGTATAAATACTCACAGGTTAATATTTGGATGCCGAAGCACTTACCTCATTTCACTAATTAATTATTATTAAAAAATGTTTCTTTTTATATCGCCCAAGAATACTCGTTTTGTTAAAATTATGTTAATACTATTCAAGTCGACTTTTGCCCACAATAAAGATAAATAAATAAAACATTTACATTTCGTCTACCTCTGTGAGTTTTTTTTTATTAGTTTTTAATTGGTATAGCAAAGATAATCGATGGTATTAATCAATTCATCGATAACTTTTATTCGTCAACATTAGACCAGTTGGAAAGTATATCGCATGTCTGTCAAAAATTTAGCTTTGCTGATGCCACAACCACATTATCTTCGTAAATCTTTAGAATAGAACAAGAAACTAATATAATTCGATGCCCAATGGTTGCAAGCAAGGTTGATCAACGGCTCACAGTGATTGATATTCATTTTATAATTATGAATTCTTTTCGACATTGAATTTCTTTTGCAGTCTGTTTGCAAATATTCCATCATGGCGGAATAACTTGACAAGGGATGACGGAGGATCGTTCCACAATACATCATATTCCTACCCTGTCGGAAAAACAAGCAACCAAAAAGTATTGAATAATATCATGGTGGATGCAAATGAAATTATGCTTCTTACTTATTAATCAGCTGATGGGCAAATGTGCCAAATTTTCAGCCATTATTGTTTTGCTTTATGTCTTCTATACATATTTCCGAGAAAAGTAGTGAAGTCGCGTGTGCAACTAGTTTTTCTGCTGCTATTATTATATTATTATACACTTTGTGTGATTTCTGTGCTGTGAATTATATAATTATTTTTCATTATTTCAAGCGGTGAGCGCTTGTCAGCCATTTTGAAGAAACTTTTCGAGCCGATTCATAAATTGCACGAATTTCAATAAGTAAACAAAACAAAGAAAAACACGTGTTTTTGCATTTGGCAGATCAGCACATAACAGTAAATTTTGTTGTTGCCCATTTACCACCACCATGATATTATTCCGCCATGATATTCCATTGAATATTTTTATCGTTTGTCCGCAACAAAATTATCGGTATAATCATGATCATGATCCAATAATAATGGTCGACGCAGCAGAGGACGGCTATTTTGTTTTTGGAAAAGTAAGCTGTCAAATTATCGTCTTTTGTTTTGATTTTGCCCTCTTGCACGTGTTATTCCTGGAAATAGCTTGTGTGTTCGCTTGTATGTTCGCTGGCGTTTTTTCTGTTTTTGACAGTTTTATCTACGGCCGTTCAACGGTAATCGCCTATTCTCTTTTCAGTGCAACGACCATATAGAATTATTGGATCATGATCATGATCCAATAATTCTATATGGTCGTAGCGGCTAAAAGAGAATAGGCGATTACCGTTGAACGGCCGTAGATAAGAATGTCAAAAACAGAAAAAACGCCAGCGAACATACAAGCGAACACACAAGCTATTTCCACGAATAACCAGTGATGGTAGACACTTT
The DNA here is from genome assembly GCA_960531455.1 of Urophora cardui. Lineage (NCBI taxonomy): Eukaryota > Metazoa > Arthropoda > Insecta > Diptera > Tephritidae > Urophora > Urophora cardui. The sequence continues at coordinate 53,503,600 of OY482673.1, forward strand.
TTTGGAAATTCCCTACAAAGCAAGAAAAAAAACCCTACTTTTCCCTACGCCTGTTTCAAATTTTCCCCACGAAATTCCCTACACTTTTTTTTGTTATTTCCATGTTATAACAATGAATTAAATGCATGGCAGTAAATGAAGGATTTACGAAAGTTTCGGGATATAAAGACTCCATTTCTTCAAGTGTACCTGCACCATTTTCATAAAATTTTTGCAATTTAACAGTTCTATAATATGTATAATAAAAAAATCTTTTGCTCCGATGCACAGATAAAAAGTATCGTGTTATCCGATAGTTCAATAAAAGATCTCAAAGCTTGTCTTCACGATACGGCAGCTTGTCTCCAATTACGCCATTAAAGGATTCGCGATTAACTCGTCTTCACAGCGTTTTCATTATTCAGATCGACAGTTTTGCCAAAAAATCCCTACATTTACCTATTTTATAAAAATCTGTCCTTTTTTCCCCACGGTCACTTTTTTCCTACTAATGTCCCTACATGTAGGGAATTTTCCCTACGTATCACATCACTGCGAATAACACGTGCAAGAGGGCAAAATCAAAACAAAAGTCGATAATTTGACAGCTTACTTTTCCAAAAACAAAATAGCCGTCCTCTGCTGCGTCCACCATTTTATTATTGCATCATGGAACGGAGAGAAAAACACTGGAGAAATAGGAAAATGTCAAATAGCGAAAACGAGCTAAAAGGAAACGTCATAAATGAAGATGCCACATTTCATTTATGACGTTTCCTTTTAGCTCGTTTTCGCTATTTGACATTTTCCTATTTCTCCAGTGTTTTTCTCTCCGTTCCATGATGCAATAATAAAATGGTGGACGCAGCAGAGGACGGCTATTTTGTTTTTGGAAAAGTAAGCTGTCAAATTATCGACTTTTGTTTTGATTTTGCCCTCTTGCACGTGTTATTCGTGGAAATAGCTTGTGTGTTCGCTTGTATGTTCGCTGGCGTTTTTTCTGTTTTTGACATTCTTATCTACGGCCGTTCAACGGTAATCGCCTATTCTCTTTTAGCCGCTACGACCATATAGAATTATTGGATCATGCTCCGTTCGCTAGGGATCAGTCTTGCCGCAGCCTCAAAAAATTTGGTATCAAAAATTGATACCTTCATGGTTTTTTTCGTATTACCGAAATTTTTTTGGAAAAAACACTTCAATTAATCAAGAAAGCTGTTTTCGAGCTTTTAACCCATATAACAATTTGATACGTCCATTTTTTTTTTCGTATCACCAAAATTTTTTTACAAAAACCCTCGATTTCCTTGTATTTCGGGCAATGTGCATACATGTAGACGCGCGTTTTCTGCCGTCATGTGTGGCTAGCTTTAGTGAGCCGTGCTCATTCCTTCCATGGGCAGTGATGCCTACTATAAAGTTTGATAAAATATTGCTTTTTTTTGTATTTTCAAAGACCTTCGCAATACATGTTTTTCGTGGCATTCACAGGTTGTTAAAATTTTTAAGAAAATCTTAAGAATGAAAAAGAATCGGTTAATATTCTTTGATTTTGATTAAATTGTATCAAAATTATTTTATACGGATTAAAACTGTATCAAATTTGTTCTACGGAAAAATAAAAAGTATCTACGTAAACGTAGTACGTATCTTCGGCTTAAAAAAGTATCACATATTGATTGTATCAATACGGCATCACTGCTAGGGATGTTGAAAATTTTTTCTCCTTGAATTCACAAGTTGTTTTCTTGCAAATATTTCATAATAGGCCGTAATTTTCAAATCATACATTACCATGGAAACAGACGCATCCTCGCCTACTAAGCTCAATGTTCAAACCGTGCAGGAAACCCCAGATTTGTCTGATTCGCCACAAATTAAAACAGCAACAAAATCAACAACTATACAGACAATAGCGACGCCATTGCGAAATTTACCAATTGAATTACAAAACGACCAAAAACGTAGAAGGTAAATATATAAGTGAATTTTTTTAGGAAATGTGTCATATCATAATCATTTACCTTTTTAAGTTCTTCGCGATCAATAAAACGCAAACGTTTCGACGACGAAATTGTAGAATATAGCGTTAGCATTCCGCAATCCCGGGGTGAATCTAAAACTGCCCGGCAGCGCCCGATATCACAAACACCTGCACAAACTCAACAGTCCTCGTTCAGTCAAGCATCGGCGGCAATATTGCAAGCACCATTACCTAACACTAACAGCAATAACACCAGCAACAACCTCGATAGCTCAACTGTCTTTGGTAGAGAAGCTTCGTCTGTTGCAACAGTGCCCCTCGCACAACCAAATCCAAGCAGTAGCAGCTCCACATTTGCTACGGTACCGGCGGTCTTGCCTCCCCCGACTCATTCAACAATATTAATACAGCAACAACAACAAATTTCGCCATCCATGGAACGTTCCACCAACACGCAACATGCAGGAGAAAAAAGGAAGCCACCACGTTCCAATAATAAAAAATCTAAGAAATCTGGACGTCCTACAAATCAAATTACAACCAAAGATTTGGGTCGCTGGAAACCTATTGATGATTTAGCCTTGATTATTGGCATACAACAGACAAACGATTTGCGTATGGTTCATCGTGGTGTTAAGTTCTCGTGTAAATTCACCTTGCAGGAGTTGCAGTCACGATGGTTCTCGCTGCTGTATGAGCCAGCGATATCGCGGATTGCTGTTGCCGCTATGAGAAATCTGCATCCAGAGCTAGTGGAATCAGTTCAAAGCAAAGCTCTATTTAGTGTGCAAGAAGAGGAAATTTTGGGAACTATTAAAAGTGTAAGTACCTATATATATATATATTAAAACAAACATATAGGTAGGCATATGTAAAAAAATTCAATTTTTTATTCTTTATTTAGACCGACAATCCCAAATTGGAACAGTTTCAAGAATTGCTGGATAAAAACGCCTCAATATTTTACAGCGCACGAAAGGCTAAAGCACTACAAAATCACTGGCAGATGATGAAACAATACCAGCTGCTTCCCGACCAAGTTGTTAAGCCGCTGAGCATGAGCGATCAACCCTTAAGCTTTTCCGATGCAGAAGATCTCATACTAGATGCTGAACTCAATGATCAGCGCGATGAAGCTTTGGAAATCGAATTGGCATTAACTGATCGTCAAAATAAGCGTGAAATTCGTTTGTTAGAAAATGAGCTAAGTCGCTGGAATGTGTTGGTCGATTGTGTTACAGGAGTTTCACCGCCGGAATTTGACGGCCAAACATTAGCAGTACTCCGAGGACGCCTGGTTCGTTACTTAATGCGTTCCAAGGAGATTACCTTCGGCCGTTATGTTGAAGACTCACATGTAGATGTCGATTTATCGTTGGAAGGACCGTCATGTAAAATATCACGTCGACAAGGCACAATAAAACTACGAAGCAATGGGGATTTCTTTATAGCCAACGAAGGCAAAAGGCCGATATTCATCGATGGCGCTCCATTACTAACTGGCAACAAGACGCGGCTAGCCAATAACTGTATTGTTGAGGTAAGGTTGAGGGAAATATAGATTTAGTAGCGAAGAAATTGTAAGGATTACAAACATCATTTTTTTTTACAGATATGCAGCTTGCGATTCGTTTTTCTGGTAAATTATGAACTGATAAATGCTATACGTCATGAGAGTGCAAAAACTACGGCTGCTTTAAATTAGAATTTGCCAATATCCACATTCTCACATTTAATAAACAAGAAAATATCCTTGACTACTTCTAAATATATGTTTGCACCGTAAACTATCAGAAATCTTTTGAAGTTTTTATGAACTCTCAGTTATTTATAATATGCTTGAAACGGAATGGGAATCGTGCATTTCCTCTTGCAACAAACACACAAGCAACATTTTCGAAAAACGTATACATCTTTTATTTCATCTCCTCAAGCGCCAACCATAACAACAGCTCTACACACTTAACCTCTAAATTTTTTGAACAGCGGATGTATTGTACCTGCATTTCGTCGACGCTGTTCATAGTAGATGGCATCATCCCCACCCGACATTGAACTTAGACCGCCAGAGCGCTTGGTGGCTACACCAGAGCCACCTGGTCGATAGCCAGGCTCACCCGGCACTTTTTCATCTTCACAATCCAAATCTGAGGCTGATAGAACCTGCTGCAGCAATTGAGATTGTTCTTCGCGCGTTTTATACCACAAATCCGGATCAGTATCCATGCCACTCAAGTGCGTAATCACTTTATAACTATAGCCTTGATTGACCAGAAAACGTTGCCGTTTACGCGAGTAGCTCATTTCCATTGTGTCCTGTGAAACTAGTGTGTAAAAGAAGGCATTATATTCTTCGGCGATGGCACCCTTTTTAGCACGCAAAATACGACCAAGACGCTGAGCCTCCTGACGACGGGAACCACCATGTGAGGATATTTGAATGAGAACATTTGCTTCGGGCAAATCAAAACTGGTATCTGCGACTTTCGATACGAATATCGTGTTGACCTGATATGCACAAAAAAATAGATACATATGTATGTAAGTAATACCACGTGCATATTTCCAAAACATTAAAAAATTATTTAGCAATACCTTCTGGTTGAATTTGAAATTTTGTAAAATTTGAATTCTTTCATTTTGTGATGTTGGTCCATAGATGAATGGTTTATTCATTTTTATGGCGTAATGCTTGAGAGCGAACACATTATCCGAGAAAACTATTGTTTTGTCTCCGCGCTTCTCGTGATATTTTATTAAAAATTGACAGCTACGAAACTTCGACGGATTCATCACATACAGCAGCATTTTCTTCGAAGTTCTTGTTATTAGATATTCGCGATAGAATTCGGGTGACATTGGACACCATACCTCTGCGCATTGCACTCTAGCAATATAGCCCTTCTTTTGTAATTCCAACCAATTGGCTTCGTACAGCTTAGGACCAATCAGGAAATTAAGATCTGCAATCTTATCATCCTCACGCAACAGCGTGGCGGTCAAACCCAATTTGCAGTGGGATTGAACAATGGTTAGCACACGACGAAACATTTTTGCCGGTATGGTATGTACTTCGTCAAGCACCATAATGCCCCATTCTTGCTCCTGCAACCAGCGCATTGTCTGCTCGGCCTCCCAAGATCTCTTCTGGGTATGTGTGATCATTGAGTATGTGGTTACCAATATACCACAACCCATTGGTTTGTCTTTGGCTTCGGATGTGAAACGACAAATCATGCTGTCGTCGGCGGTCGACCACATTTTGAATTGTTGCTTCCATTGCTCCACCGAAACGCCACTATTGCATAGCACAAGGGCACGCTTTCGTACAGTACAACAAGCTGTTACACCTACAAGTGATTTGCCAGCGCCACAAGGCAGTACAATTACGCCCGAACGTGCACGTCCGTTGCCAAACATTTTACGCAAACTCTTCTCTTGGTAGGGGCGTAGCACAGCAGCCGGTTTCAAATCAATATTTATATCTGGATTATGTGTGTCATTGCGAAAATCATATTCGGCTAACAAAGGATGCTCGATTTCAATGCAGCGTTTTTGAATTACCTCGATTTTTTCTTGATTCACCTCAAATGATACTGTCTTTAAATTGGCTTCATCTTCATCCTCCTCCTCGTTGTCGATTTTATCATAGAACTTTGTTATATCTTCAGGAACTGCAGTGGTACCATCGGGATTTGTGGTTGCCGCTGGGACGGCAGCAGTACTAGTAGCGGATTCATTGCCCTTATTTAGCTCTGCGGCAGATTTATCGCTTCCAGGTGGCAATTTTGTGCCAAACTGAGTGATTGCTTTGCTTTCTAAGGTTCCTTGTATGAAGCCTTCGCCCTCTTCGCGCTTCAAGCGACATTGCTGTATTACAGGGTCTTTGAGCAGCTTCTGAAGTATTTCCGGATGTGGTGATTCAATGAAATATCTTTATAAAGAAATACAGATGCCTTGTTATTTGGATGTCACCACCGTTAAACAATTATCTTACCTATTGTGTTTTAAAACCAATTTAACTTTTCCATACGATAAAGTACATAACTTTATAAATTCAATTATTCCCTCAGGTATTGTTGTCTTACTTAAACGTTTCAAATACTCAATTATATCATGGGTTTGTAATCCGACAGAAACAGCCGCATACAGACTGTAGGCTGTTAATTTATATTCATGGATATGTTCTGGCCGGCACACAGGCTCAGAGATGGCTATTAAGAAGTCATGTGCATGCTTGTAAACTGGTGAAAATGATTCCAGGAATATGTGACCATTTGGTGCGACCCATAACGGACGATTGCCATGATCCGGCTTCAATTCCATTTGTGAACGATAATCCTTAGCACCGTACTCATCCGTCATAATGCCGTCATCATTGGTTTCCACATTTTTGGATGCCGCCACAGGCACACCATCCAATTCTGTGGCGCCATCTGAAGTCATGGAATCTCCATCTTCGATTAATTGAGTATAAGCCTCATCTTCGGCACGACGCTTCTTTCCTACGTAATATGCATATATAAATTATGTATGAGTTAATACTTGCATATATTAAAGATTTTCACCAACCGAATTTATCGCTTGCGAAGCGGTCCTTCTTTGATTTTTTCGGTGGACCCATATTTTCTATTATTTATGGATTTCACAAATAGCCGGAACAAAAAGTGCCATCAATGCAACAAATCCTAGCCAGAAAACCAAATATGGCCAGAAAACAGAACAACAACCAAGAATTATCTAAAGAAGGATATCGCAGTAGATAAGCTGATTGGAATTGTGTATGTATACTAAAAAGTGTGAATGTCAGACAAAACGAACTGGCAAAAATTTTACCTTGAAATTGATTTCTCTTCTCTTTCACATTGACATTTTTAAAGAAAACACACACATAAAAACGGAAGTAATATAACCTCTATTTGGGTAAGCCTTGACAACAACCGCTTTTTATTTGACAACAGGGCCTCGGAGCAAATGTATTTTCTTTTGGTCCGCTCGTAAATGATATTCGTCTGGATCCGCTCTTATTCCAAACAACACACATATATAGATATGTAAGCAGCTTGTGATATTTTGCTCCAGCTCTAGCTGCGCTCCTGCAATAATTCGAGTTGCAGATCCTTTCCAGGAAAAGACCCATGGTGAAATTATATGTATAATTCCACCATGGAAAAGACCTTAGCTCTACATCTCTTTGGTCCGGTACGCTCCGCTCCGGGGTCCTGTTGGACATCAAGATCAGCTGATTGCTTGTGGTTGTCAGACTTCGTTATAGGCAAGTATGCAACGTATATAAATATTAACGATATGTTAAACGATTCTGTTGAAGCGACTCAAAATTGTAACGTTATAAAATCCTAATAGTTAACGCTGAAAAGTTTACCGCTCTATATTATTGAGACCATTGTCGCTCTAACGAGCTATCACAGCGCTCTATATGTTTCTAGGGATGGCAAAAAAAATGAAATAACCGATTAACCGCTTTTTAGGTTAATCGAAAGCGTTCGATTATTAATCGCGAATAATTGTGGCGAACTAACTGATTATAACCGTTTTTCGATTACAATTATTCCTTAAAAAAATATATAATAAACGAAAAAAAATCGTCATTTATTAGGAAAAATCGGATGAAAAGGCGGAAATTCTCAACTTCGATTATTTCCTTTCGATTATTTTCGACTTGAGAGGAAAAAGGTTAATCGAAAAAATAATCAAAAGGAAAAAACCGATATATTTTAACCGTTAACCGAAAGAAATTAACCGATTATAATCGTTTTTCCGGTTATTGTTGCCATCTCTATATGTTTCATTGAGAGCAATGTCGCTCGATGATGCTACTAAGTATTCTCAACTCATTCTCAGAACATAAAAAACGTTAGTTTCAACGATTTCAATTTTCTTGACTTTGTTTCGTTCAGAGATGTAGAATAATTATTATTTCATTTTGAAATTATAAAAAAGTCTTAAAAATTTTCTTCAGGATCATAAAAGTCTTTTGATAATATTTTCTTCCTGATGAAAATGATAAAAATCTTCTATAATTATTAATCAGAAACTTATATTTTAAAAATCTTTCCATAATAGTTATTTCAAATATATATTTTTTACGTCTTCAAAGACTTTTATATTGAGACAAATTTGAAAAAAGTCTTTGCGTAATTATTATCAGTAACAAATTGTTTTTTATATCTTCAAAGACTTTTTCAATGAGACAAAGTTCAAAAAAGTCTCAGAAAATTTTCAATAACTTTCATATAAGTATAAAATAAAAATAACTTTCATATAAGTACTTCAAAATTCAAGCAAATTTCCAATTTGAAATTGTATGAAAGATTTTTATCGAAGATATAAAAAATAAATTTGTTACTCAAAATAATTACTTCAAGATATTTTTGAAATTCGTCTCAATGAAAAAGTCTTTGAAGACTTAAAAAACAATTTGTTACGGATAATAATTACTCAAAGACTTTTTTCAAATTTGTCTCAATATAAAAGTCTTTGAAGATATAAAACCAAATTTCCCATTTATAATAATTACAAAACGATTTAAAAAAAATATCTCAGAAATAACTATTATGGAAAGACTTTTAAAATATGTTTCTTTGAATAATAATTATTTTTTGATTTTTATTTTTTCTCTTATAATAATTACAACTCTGGTTTCATTTATACCGCTAACGCTTGTATTTTCGTTTCATTAGCATAACATGTTAACAAACGAAAAAGTATCTTGATAGTGCGCTGTGAATTCTTGTTATAGGTAAATTGTAATTGTGCTCTTCGTAACTAGTCAATAGACGCGTTTTTAAGACGTAGCAATTGCACAACCGTTGACTCTTTGTCTTAGAAACGTACTGTTGAGTAGTTAAGCTCATTTCAACAGTTGACAACTTTTTCTAGTTTTTTCCATCGCAAATTTTATTCGCCACTTGACCTCTACGTGTTGCTTATAGCCAAAGAGCTTATAACTTGAAATTATGTTTTCTATTTTATTTTTATTATTCTTTTCTTATCATTTTTGTTGGCATTTACGATATTTTTCAGCATTACGATAGGTTTCAGGTAGCGATTTCGAGTTGTCTCGTATGCTATACCAGTCTGGTAGCTTGTTTTCCTTTTTTCGATGAGGTCAGCAAGTGTTGGCAACTACTGATGGTTGTTATTGAAAATTGTTCTCTTGTGTGGGCTTACATAAAAAAAAAATGCAAAAATTATTTTTAATAAAAAATGCTGCCTATAAAAAGTTAAAGAAATGATAAAAATGCGATAAGAGCATAAATGGCTGTGTAGACTTATGTATAATAGTTTACTGCCAAAATTATGTTGGCTCCTGCAATTGCCGTGCGAAGTGGCATTTGTTGTTATGCTGCCTTAACAGCAATCGTATTGATTTTCGCGGAGCACGCTGCCGTCCAATAAATAAATTAACGAAGGAAAGTTGTTGCAAATTGGAAAAATCACATACATATATAAATGTAAACTATAAAGGTAAATAATATATTCATATCTAGGTAATAAATAAAATATATACCTACATACATACGTGGTTATGCCTGTATGTATATGCTTAATATAAATTAAACAATTAATTATGGTCACTTTCATTGCCAATTTAAATATAACAAATCACATAGTAAAAGAAAACCTCTGTCAGATATACTTTATATATATGTGAATATACATATATGTGTACGTACATATAAATTCCATAGCCCGCTTAGAAATGTAAATAACCAATTAACTAATTTGATCACGTTATGGATATGTAGCGCACAAGCAATAAGCAATTCAATAAGCTAACAATGCAAAAATGTAACAGCGAGGAGCGCATAACAAGCGCAAATTCTAGTCCACGATTACCACATAAGCACCATTCATTATTGGGATTTCTTACGAAGCGATCAAATAAAATAGATCAACATCCACGCGACGGAGACGATTCAAGAAAATCAAGAAAAAAACAATCGCGTCCTTCATCAGCATGTGGCAGCTACTTCGGTACTTCGATTAGTCACGATGTGTCCTTTGCCAAATGTTCGCCGCATTATCAACATTCACCACAAACGCTTAGTGGCCTAAAAGCTAACACAAACTCAAATTCCCCAACGGCTAATAGCAATAAAACACTTCCAACTTCCTCTAAAATAATAAGCAATTCCAATGGAAAAAAAGCGGATTTGCCCGTTCGTCGTCGAAGCACGGATGGTGGCTCGCAAAGTGATGGCGGCGGACCAGCTGAAGTGGTGCGACGCAAAACTGCCAAATATCGTTCACCGAATCATAATCGCTTCAGTCATCAATTCAGTTTATGCTGTAAAGCTGAAAAAAAGCCAATGACACCACCAGTTACCGTACGCTACAATTCAATAGTTGATCAGACAACAAATCCGACCACCAGATTAAACCCTAACAGTCTAGTATTGGGCAGCAGCATCACCGACACGACATCACTTTCCTTACACTCCAACTCTGATGGCAATTCGTTCACGCAATTACAACCACCTCAATTAAATTTACATTTAAAGGATGAAGGTTATTTAAAAAATCACTGTGCAATGCTAAACAACATGAGGGACAAATCAAATTTAACTGAATGTTCCAGTGCACCAGAATCACCGGTTACTGCAAAAGTAATGTTTACATCGTCAAATAGCAGTCCATCGAATGTATCACTTAAAAGTGGACAGAGTTTCGATCAAGTGCGTACTGATTATGCTAAAGCTGCTGCAAATTGCAGCGGCCCGATACGGCCATTGGCGTTGTCGGCTTGCCGTTCTCGACTACGTTTGAAATTATACCCACCCGGCAAAGAGCCGCCCCCCGTTGCGGTTAATGCTGCTGATGTCGAAGCTCATGCCGTTGCCGAAAAGGCTATGCAACATGCGGTGTCACCGCAACATATGTCCTCCCCTAATATAGTCATGGCGATGGAAGCGGCTCGACAGGAACGAGAAATGTACGACGCACAAAACATACGTTTTAGCTCGCATGAAAATATACAAATGCATCATTTGAAATCTAGTCAAGTAGGGCTGGCACGACGCGCATTGTTAAGCGCGCAAGTTCTCAGTTTGATACCAACGGACAAGGCACGAGAAAGGTTAGCAAAATTTATATTTTAAATTTAAAGCATAAAAGAAGGTACTGGGCAAAAGTAACAATACCATATCCATAGGAGCTTTTTGGACGGTCACATGGGCTCTTCCGGATTACTTGGACCCGCTGAATTGGATCGAGTTTTGCCTAACAGAGAAGTCACCATTTTCGTTGGCACGTGGAATATGAATGGTCAAAATCCGCCAAAGTAAATATAAAGAATAAACGCGTTTTAATTAAATCAAACTCAATTTTTTACAAATTTTAGACAAATGAACGATTTTGTTCTGCCACAAACTGTAGAACACGTTCCAGACGTGGTTGCTATGGGCACACAAGAGTCAAGTCCCGATCGCTTTGAATGGGAAGTAACAATTCAAGAGACTTTGGGACCATCACATGTTCTATTCCATTCAACCACACTGGGCACACTTCACTTAGCCATTTACATGCGTCGCGATCTTATTTGGTACTGCTCAGCGCCGGAGGATGCCTCGTTGTCGGTGCGCACCGGTTCGGCTTTTCGCACGAAAGGAGCAGTCGCAATTTCGTTTTGCATTTTCGGCACGTCAATGCTGTTTGTAACGTCACACTTGACGGCACACCAGCAAAAGGTGAAAGAGCGTGTATCGGATGTGAAGCGCATCATTCATGCACTAGATTTGCCAAAAAACTTAAACTTGCGACACAAGAATAAAGATGTTACACAGAATTTCGATAATGTATTTTGGTGTGGCGATTTAAATTTTCGTCTCAGCGAACCGCGCGAAAAGCTATTGGAATGGATACAAAACACTAAATTCCCATTGCCCTCACATCTACCGCACGGCTATATGCATACGGATCAGTTGTCGTCGGTGTTGGCAGATGGAGCTGCTTTTCGCGGTTTCATGGAGGCTAATATAACATTTCCGCCAACTTATAAGGTGCATAGCAAATAAATAAGAGTACATACATTTATTAAAAAAATAATATTCCAATTACAATTCATATCGTCTTCTGTAGTACGATCCTGGCACACAACATTTTGATACATCATCAAAGCAACGCGCACCTGCCTATACAGATCGCATTCTATACAAATATCGACAGTCACAGGGTTTGGGTATTATTCGTAGAGGCAGTACGTTGCCGTCCAGTGTAACCTCGCCGCCAGAGCCTTATGTGCAATGTTTATTATATGATTCGGTTCCGTCTATTACCACATCGGATCACAAGCCGGTTTGGGCATTATTTAAGACACAAATCCGTGCAGGCTCAGACACGTATGTGTACTTATTTATTTAAGAAATTATATGCATATACTACATATATATATATATAAATATATAAAACATTTGTTCATACATTTCATTACAAAGGATCCCACTAGCAGCTGGTTTATTTAATCGTGATATTTATCTGGAAGGCTTAAAACGACGCCTAAATAATCAATATTCTGGTGCATCAGCCGTGTGTTCTATACAGTAATTTGCTTTTCGTCGTACACGCAACTTTAATTTGTTAGTAAATAGCTAAAACTTTAAATAAGAATTAGAATTAGAAGCGAAAAAAGCGAAATCAAATGCATAGCTTTCAAAAAAAGACTTATTGCTGACTTGCAATTTCAATAAGTGGTCGAAATTGAGCCATTTGAGGAAACTACAAGCACTCGAAATGAAGCCTAAAACAAGTCTTGCAATTTTAGCGACTAGTCACAAAAGAAAAACACAAAAAGTGATAAACACAAGTTTATATTTGTTTATGTAAATGATAAAAAACAAAACGAAAGTTTAAGTAAAGACATTAAGGCTATAGCTTCAATTAAGTACATACATACATACATACATACATACATACATACATACATACATACATACATACATAAATGTATAGAGTAGCTCTAACTATAAATTAGGTTTTATTATTGTTAGACCTAATATTTGTATTTGTAAAATCAAGGAACAGTTGCCTATAAGCGATTAGTGTTTGCGTGCCTTTGAAATATCTGGAATAGATTTTTTTTCTTTCAAAATTATTCCTTTTGTTAGCAATAAAAGTAGAGTTCCTTATGCTTGGTAGTGTTTAAGTAATATCAGCCAGTACCTTTGGAAATGTTACATATTCAAATTCATATAGGTAAATATGTAAACATAGAGAAATGTATTTACATATGTATGTAAAAAGTATAGCCAATTTAATATCAAAAATTTTAAATACTCAAAACTCAGATAATCTCGCTCGAATATATAAAAAAAAAGTATTTATAGAAGCGGTATGAACACATATACTAGTCAATTTATATATTTATTTAACATTTTAAATTTATTTATTATGTAAATTAAAGTTTTAAGTAGTAAATTTACTTTTTATTTACATACATATGTATATTATTTTATGCATATACATAAATATATGTATGTATAAATATTGCACAAAATCTGTGTAGCAACTAGTTTAGCAATAAAAGGCTTTATGGTATAATAAAATATTTATTAAACATGGATGCTTTGTTATTATTTAACGTTAATTTAAGATTTAGTTGTTATTTCATTGAATTTGTTAACAATTGTGATTTTTACTCTTATTTTGAAATGCTTTAATAAATATAAGTCTAAAGTCTAAAAGCTTTGGTTTTTTATTTAACGATATACGCATTTGCAGAAAAATGCTAGACCGTTTGTGATCGACTGCACTACTCAAAACTTCTGGGTAAATGCTGCAACAAAAAATCAAGGCAGTAATTAAAAACTACAGAATAACTCATGAGCGTTGCGGCATAAATTTTATATTCTATTTTTTTCGCGCTTGACTGTAAAACTTTTAGCGCTGGGGAGCATGAGAATCCAAACTGGCATGCATGTATGTATGTATGTACATATGCCATCACTCCTCCATCCTTGAAATGCCCACACAAATGATTTTGGTCAAACCGGAACGCACAATGTACAGATAGGGTGTGGACCAGTGTGCAGTGAAGAAGTGACCGCTATGCTTATCACAACAAATAGAAAAGCCCAATTGAATTGGTGCATACATGTATATGAGCAGCGCCAACGTTGAACGAAAATGAAGTGGGTGTTGAGCTTAGTTTTTGTTTTCTTTTTGTTTGTGTGTATGTAGTATGTACATTCATATGTGTGATTCCCTGCAAAAAAATGTGCGAAAAGATTTGTCGAAAGAGATTTGTACAGGACTGCTCTCTTTCGACTCAAGTCAAGTCAAGTCAAGTCAAGTCAAGTCAAGTCAAGTCAAGTCAGGTCAAGTCAAGTTGCCAGATACCAATATAGCTCAAAAACATCCGGGTCCGCATTTTTACCCATATCTGGGAAACCGGTCTAGGAATCACAATTAAAGAATTTTGTGTTGAAGTCCTGATCAAGGCCTTTCATTCGATACCAATATCGTTCAAAAACATTCCCGGCCATCCGGGTCCTCGTTTTTTCGACTATGGACAGATCTCCAAGTGTAATAAAAGTAAAAAATATGTCCAACATCTTAGAATGTGTCTTTATATGAAGGTAACCTGCAGGCAAACCAACTACATATGCTTTATTCTAGAATTCTACTATGTAGTTTGTAAATTTTGCCAATTAGTTGCTCAACTCAACTGCTAGTTTTGACGTGGCGACGGCAATTGTCTTCCCTTGCATCAGCCGCGTACAGTAGAAGAATACCAGTTACAAGTATACGAGTACCAGAAAAATACAAGTCAGAATTGTACTAGAAAAATACTAGTTTATACATATAGACCACTGGCAAATCTCACACTGAAAAACTGTCACTCCTATAAGTATGTATGCAATGGAAAAGGAGGTGTTTTCATTCAAACATACTAATAAAAATGTCTTATAGCGTTTTCTTTTCTAAGAAAAAATTTTGATATCCCAATTACCGAATTACATAACTTCGCTTTCTATAAAATAGCTGAATTTGTAAATAATGGTGTCCTCTTATTAAGTTAAAGGTCCATATTCGGTGAAATTAGCAGACAAATTTACAAGATAGCGAAGAAAATTAAAGAGGGCAACATTATTTCGAAAAAAGAAACGGCATTAGAAATAAAACCAAGCGGAAAAACTTTGTTTTATTTGCGCTAATAACACACTTGTCAAAATAGCTTGTTTTTCCACAAAAAACATTTTCATTCATACATATATGTATGTATTATAAAAAAAATCTATTTTATTTGCTCAATCCCATTTTTTTAAACTTCAGCTCAATAAAATAAATTAGGTAATCCTATATTTTGTATTATGTAATTGTTTTTTTCAAAGTTTCACTCTTAATTCTCGTTTGCAAATCGACGTCCCATACGATGAAAACTAACAATTACATGTTTTGGCCAGAGCTGGGCGATAAGGATTACATGTGCAATCGATTACACATAGGATTACGATTACATTAATCGTAATTTAAAGTTTTTTACGATTACGATTACAGTAATCGTAATTTTTGTAACTACGATTACGATTGCAGTAATTGTAATTTCAAGTTTTTGACGATTACGATTGCAGTAATCCTTATTTTTGTAACGACGATTACGATTACAGTAATTGTAACTTCAAGCTTCTGACGATTACGATTACAGTAATCCTTATTTTCTGTAATCTTAAATTACAAAATTTAAGAATTACATGTAAAAAATTATTGAAATTGCTTTTTGATACTAAACGGTGTAGGGAGGAAAATATGCTTGGCTTGGGAAAGAAGTGCTAAAAACTACAAATAATTATGTAAAGCTTGCAATTTCACACATATTATATACATTTTGAAATATTTGCGGTTGAGATAGCAGATTTTAGTGGGCTGGAGACAATGGCCTCATGCATAAAAATCGAGCTATAGCTCACACTAATTTTCTTCGTAAAATGTGGATTTTGCATGTATAAAAAATATGTATTACAATTGCTAGATTTTACTAAACAAATTACTTAGGTTTATCTCATAACAAAATTAAAAAGTAATAAAACTCCACTGCAACTTTTGAAGATGTAAATGACCATAACTATGAAAAGCCAATAATAGATGAAGATTTTTTTGACTTCCGCGGTAAATGCCTAACTACATATCTATATAACAACTTAATAAGTATATATTTTATTTAAAACTCAATATTATGTATGCATGTATGTAAAAATTATTATTATTTCTTGGAAAATGATGTTGGATAAGTATATCAAGTATATGAGATAGCAGATTTTAGTGGGCTGGAGACAATGGCCTCATGCATAAAAATCGAGCTATAGCTCACACTAATTTTCTTCGTAAAATGTGGATTTTGCATGTATAAAAAATATGTATTACAATTGCTAGATTTTACTAAACAAATTACTTAGGTTTATCTCATAACAAAATTAAAAAGTAATAAAACTCCACTGCAACTTTTGAAGATGTAAATGACCATAACTATGAAAAGCCAATATTAGATGAAGATTTTTTTGACTTCGGCGGTAAATGCCTAACTACATATCTATATAACAACTTAATAAGTATATATTTTATTTAAAACTCAATATTATGTATGCATGTATGTAAAAATTATTATTATTTCTTGGAAAATGATGTTGGGTAAGTATATCAAGTATATGAGATAGCAGATTTTAGTGGGCTGGAGACAATGGCCTCATGCATAAAAATCGAGCTATAGCTCACACTAATTTTCTTCGTAAAATGTGGATTTTGCATGTATAAAAAATATGTATTACAATTGCTAGATTTTACTAAACAAATTACTTAGGTTTATCTCATAACAAAATTAAAAAGTAATAAAACTCCACTGCAACTTTTGAAGATGTAAATGACCATAACTATGAAAAGCCAATATTAGATGAAGATTTTTTTGACTTCGGCGGTAAATGCCTAACTACATATCTATATAACAACTTAATAAGTATATATTTTATTTAAAACTCAATATTATGTATGCATGTATGTAAAAATTATTATTATTTCTTGGAAAATGATGTTGGGTAAGTATATCAAGTATATGAGATAGCAGATTTTAGTGGGCTGGAGACAATGGCCTCATGCATAAAAATCGAGCTATAGCTCACACTAATTTTCTTCGTAAAATGTGGATTTTGCATGTATAAAAAATATGTATTACAATTGCTAGATTTTACTAAACAAATTACTTAGGTTTATCTCATAACAAAATTAAAAAGTAATAAAACTCCACTGCAACTTTTGAAGATGTAAATGACCATAACTATGAAAAGCCAATATTAGATGAAGATTTTTTTGACTTCGGCGGTAAATGCCTAACTACATATCTATATAACAACTTAATAAGTATATATTTTATTTAAAACTCAATATTATGTATGCATGTATGTAAAAATTATTATTATTTCTTGGAAAATGATGTTGGGTAAGTATATCAAGTATATGAGATAGCAGATTTTAGTGGGCTGGAGACAATGGCCTCATGCATAAAAATCGAGCTATAGCTCACACTAATTTTCTTCGTAAAATGTGGATTTTGCATGTATAAAAAATATGTATTACAATTGCTAGATTTTACTAAACAAATTACTTAGGTTTATCTCATAACAAAATTAAAAAGTAATAAAACTCCACTGCAACTTTTGAAGATGTAAATGACCATAACTATGAAAAGCCAATATTAGATGAAGATTTTTTTGACTTCGGCGGTAAATGCCTAACTACATATCTATATAACAACTTAATAAGTATATATTTTATTTAAAACTCAATATTATGTATGCATGTATGTAAAAATTATTATTATTTCTTGGAAAATGATGTTGGGTAAGTATATCAAGTATATGAGATAGCAGATTTTAGTGGGCTGGAGACAATGGCCTCATGCATAAAAATCGAGCTATAGCTCACACTAATTTTCTTCGTAAAATGTGGATTTTGCATGTATAAAAAATATGTATTACAATTGCTAGATTTTACTAAACAAATTACTTAGGTTTATCTCATAACAAAATTAAAAAGTAATAAAACTCCACTGCAACTTTTGAAGATGTAAATGACCATAACTATGAAAAGCCAATATTAGATGAAGATTTTTTTGACTTCGGCGGTAAATGCCTAACTACATATCTATATAACAACTTAATAAGTATATATTTTATTTAAAACTCAATATTATGTATGCATGTATGTAAAAATTATTATTATTTCTTGGAAAATGATGTTGGGTAGGTATATCAAGTATATGAGATAGCAGATTTTAGTGGGCTGGAGACAATGGCCCCATGCATAAAAATCGAGCTATAGCTCACACTAATTTTCTTCGTAAAATGTGGATTTTGCATGTATAAAAAATATGTATTACAATTGCTAGATTTTACTAAACAAATTACTTAGGTTTATCTCATAACAAAATTAAAAAGTAATAAAACTCCACTGCAACTTTTGAAGATGTAAATGACCATAACTATGAAAAGCCAATATTAGATGAAGATTTTTTTGACTTCGTCGGTAAATACCTAACTACATATCTATATACCAACTTAATAAGTATATATTTTATTTAAAACTCAATATTATGTATGCATGTATGTAAAAATTATTATTATTTCTTGGAAAATGATGTTGGGTAAGTATATCACTGTTTTTTACACATTGTAATAACAGAAAACGAGAACAGTAATCGTAATTTCAAGTTTCTTACGATTACGATTACAGTAATCGTAATTTTTGTAACGACGATTACGATTACAGTAATTGTAATTTCAAGTTTTTTACGATTACGATTACAGTAATCGTAATTTTTGTAACGACGATTACGATTACAGTAATCGTAATTTCAAAATTTCTAAGATTACGATTACTGTAATCGCAATCATCTTGTAATTGTAATCCTTATCGCCCAGCTCTGGTTTTGGCTGACGAATGACGAATAATTTTTTTCCCGCAAAAAACAAGCCTTAAAATACTTTTCTAAGCAATATTTGTACATAAATATAAGTTATGTTCGGCACGCTGATAATTTGTACAATTTGTAAAAAATTTCCTGAAATTTTGTCGAATCCTGTTCGGCACTCCACAAACTTTGCAAGCTGAGAGCGGATTTTGACATTTCATTTGGAGAGAAAGTTACAAGTTTTTACGGAGTCTTTTGGACTCAGTAAAGATTTGCAAATTGAAAACAGCTGATCTTGACAAAGAATTTTCAGTCTGGAAAACAATTTTAAATTTTTGTAAAACTTCATTATTTTTTAAATATTTGTATGAAATTTCGATATAATGCACCGACCTCGGAATTTTTTGATTGTTTGGGTGGTAGGGAGTTCATATGGATCACTAAAATGGAAACCAAATCTTGTTGAAACTTATAATTTATTAATAATACAGTATTTTAGCGTAGACCACTCTTATGCATTGGTGGCCTTCGGCCGCGCTTTAAGAAAATAATCCTCAGCCGTGGAGCGGTCTACAGTATTTTTTCGTAGTCCGGAGTGTTAAAATTAGTAAAATTAACATCCACAGAATACTTCCTAAAAGTTTAAATGAAAAATTATCTGTTCTTTGCAATAAATACGGCGGGCGCATTATACCGAAGCCGACCCAATATGTTTTAAACTACATATGTATTACATAACATATGTTTTGCTGGCAAATGTTGACAAAGTCATGTTCGGCGGAAACTTTGTACGTTTCAGCTTTAGAGAGAGTTTGACATAATTCTCTATTTGCTTATGTTGCTTGCAAATTTTTGTGCCGAACAGACTTATAATCAAACTTTTTTCTATTAAGGTAAAATACAGCAAGTGCTTACAACAGAGTAGATCTTAGAGCCATCTGTATGACAGGTCCAACTTTTTTGCTATTGACTTGGTTCGGTGAAGTTTTAGTGGACTACTTGAAACAGTTTGACTCGCTATTAGATAAGCACTTAACAAGCAGAGGATGAACCAAGTTACCACGTCGTTGTTTAACTGTTAATTTTAATAATTTTCGTATATACCTACATATCTCGGTCATGTCTAATACAACAAACCAAAGTCGCTTTATTCCCAAGTAAGCAGAAAAACAAAATTGCTAGTTTTCGTCAGCCACAACCTGAAAGTGCTAATATTCGTCTGAAATTTTTTAATTGCTAGTTTTCTTTTCAAATTTTATTATTGCTAGTTTTCGTATGGCACGTCGAAATATGCTTTCGCTTGTACATGCATGTTTTTTCTTGCCATCTATGGAATACCCTTTGTAATTTTCATATCAATTGATTACTACTTAGTAGAAAATAAACTAGGTAATATAACTTTGTCTTTTTCATACCAGTGGAATGCGAACTACACTGAGAGAAAAAAAATATATGGAGGGGTCAAAGAAATTGTTTACCTATTTTGAACACTACTTTCTTTGTTTTGAGTAAATTTTCCTTAAAACATGTTAAAAGGTTTATAAAATATTGTTGTTACATGCGTTACCATGGTTTCATATACTTGTTTTGAAAAAATTCATACACTAAAATAATGAAAAATTCTTTAAGCGCCATTCCATTCCCCACTTTCCTTGTTTTGAAGACTTGATTTCTTTAATTTTGAGAAATTAAATTCCCATACAAATCCCCATGGCAACGAATTTGTTTGAATGTTTTTTATGTTTTTTCCACATTTTTGAGAAAATTTACACAAAACAAAGAAAATTTTGTATTGGGACGCGTGTTCAAAATAAGGAAAATTATGTCTTTGATCGAGAGAAATTTTTTTTTTGAGTGTAGTTGCCTTTTTACGTCTCGTACCAGTCAATCAACTAGTTTTGTTTTGCCTGTTGGGTAGGTACATGCAATACTTACGTACATATATACAAATGCATGTGCAGTAGGCATGGGTAACACTGCGCTGCGCGGCGCAATTGCGCTAACACCAACCCTGGCGTTATTGCGCTAACTCCGATTTGGGAAATGCGCCAACTCAATATAGCGCCAACCCAATATAGCGCCAACTCAATATAGCGCCAACTCAATATTGCGCCAACTCAATTTTGCAATATAAACCCGACTCAATTTCGTGCGCTAACACCAGCACCAATATAGCGCTAGTGTAAAATGGCACCACCACAAAGCCAATAACAGCACAGCGTATATGACACCGTCACAATTATGTATGCTTGATAGTGATCTAAGTGACTCTAATTTCCAGCATATTTTCACAAATATACGGAATATGTTTCCAAATGATTATGAAAATTAAAATTAATTTTGCGCCAAAAGAAATAAAACAGAGATGGTAAACAGTAAGAAGCGAACAAGTGTTATTTATCGATTATTCCATGGCAATTGCGCTAAAGGTGTTATTGCGCCAGAACAGTGCGCGGCGCCACGGTTGGCGCTGGTGTTATTGTATCAGCGCCAAAAAAATTGCGCCATTACCCATGGCTAATGTGCAGATTGTGCTGGATAGACCACAATCAAAAGTAGATATGAGTGGCTGTGGCGAAGTCGGAGTCGGCAGATTGTCATAGCAATAAATTGCTGGTGTAGAAAGTGGTAAGTGGGGGGGTGCCGGTCGTGCAAGCAGCCATACACTTGCCATACTGATGTTCAAGTCAAAGTTGAAATTGTTCAAAAGTTTAAAATATCTTCGTCAGCTCGCTGCACCGCCTTCTCTCTATTCTCTGTCTTTGCATTAGCTGAGCACATTGGAACACATGGAAATACAGTAGGTATCATTGGTGTGACATTTTCAAAAAATGTTGATGTCAGTAAGTCAGCAGTGCCTTAAATGCAGCTTAAAATTGCATATCTAAAATCTGCCTGTTTTCCTCTAATAAGGCAGCCTTAAGCGTAGTTCTTAAAAATTTGTTACCCAAAAGCTCCGAATAGCTAATAAACACGTATTCTCCAAAATGTGTCTTAAAAAATTTATTAACTTTTCCTACTAACTTCTATAATTGCTCTCTTATCTTTCAACTTCTTCTTAACCCCAATTGGATGGTCAAAGGGAATCGAACATCTGGCATTTATCTCTTCTGACTCTACACTGCCTTGCTGTCTGTGAAGGCATTTGCCATTGATTACTTTTTGGTTGCTTGTTTTTCCGAGAGGGTAGGAATATGTTGTATTGAGGCACGATTTTCCGTCATCCCTTATCAAATTTGGTTTGTTCGTTCGAGAACCAAAAAATATACTGAAGATGGCGCATATTAGCCGAAACCGGTTTGTCGCCAAACCAAAATTGACACGGGATGACGGAAAATCGTTCCACAATACACCGTATTTGCCATTGGTTTTGGCGGCAGTAACTTGCAGCTTGGAAAGTATATGTACCAGTAATCTGGTACCAAGTATCGCAGTTTTAGGCATTTCCATAATGTTTGACATGCCCGTAGAGAAGCTGAGCGTCCTCCTTAGAATTTGGTTGGCGGGGTTACATAGTCTAGCCTATTGCAGCTCTTTCAGTAAAGATATCGGATGCGAGATTTGTGGGTGTTCTCATGAAACGCACGGTATGTGTAAATGTGTGGATCTTTGTATGTGCACATTAGCGCCAGTCTGTATGAACTTTTATTTGTCGGCACTGGATTGGTGACGATGCTGACGCGTCGGTGGCAATTTGAGGATGGTCATCATATATTAGCCTTTTTTGCACAACTAAAGTACGTCCACTTATGCTTCAGCAAACATACGCACACACGTAAGGAATATGGAAGTATCACCATAAAGAGCCATTCTGTTGTTTCTGTTGTTGGCACTTTTTGTGTTCCAGATTGGTTGGCCACCGACCACAACCACATAAACATACATATTTTCGACCAACTGCTCATTTTGATTGGTATGCGAACTCAACTTTACTTGTTTGTGCTTCAGTTTCGTTCGCATACATTCGTGAATTGAAGTTGCTCATTTTTTTTTTTGAGGTTATGGCTTTTGTTGCTGTTTTTGTTCTTGTTGTTGCTGTTGCTGTAACAATCGTTATTTTTTCTTTATTGCTCCTTTACAAAGCCAACTCTTTTGGCAACAAACCACTTGAAATGTTTATTTGTTTGGCTTGCAGTCATGATAACTAACATGTCTAGTGAAAATGTATATCCACATGTATGTATATATAAATGTGTGCGTGCATGTGTTCATGGATAAATGCGAGTTGATAAGAGAGCTTCTGAACAAATATTGCCCATTTGGTGGATTTTTAATGATAAGTGTAAAACCAAAACGATGATCTACTTCTAAATATTGCAATCGAACATGACTTTGTGTGGAACATACATACATGTACATATGTATGTAAATGAGGAAGCTGAGGAGATGCTCGGTACAAAAAGGCAATGGGTCACTCTCTCAATAGACACCTCGTCTGGAGGGAAAGACCACCAGGCCAATCGTGGGCCGGGGGTTTTGCTTGAGGCGGAGCAACGAAGCTATGCGGACACGCTCAGAAGCATCCGAGTAGCAGTGCTACCAACCAACTAACCGTTTGAAGACCTCAGCTACGATGAGCTCACAACGTTTCATGATGCCATCTAGGACGAGGTGTTTAAGGGGAGAGAACACCCAATTGCCTTCACGGGTGTACTCTTCAGGGCAAGCATGCTCTCAGTCAACTGCAGGGACAAAGCAACGGCAACTTGGCTAGCCAGAGTAATTCCAAATGGCAAGGGCCGGTCCTGAACACGATGAGAGGAGATGATATACCGCTCACGTATTTCATGAAGGTATACATACATATCTCGCGAGGAGTGCTGACAGGACCTCGGAGTATGCCCTTGGGATACACCGAGTGCAGACTGAGGGCCTAAACAACAACATGTAGTGCCTTACAAGCAGCTCTGTGGAAGTCTCGGGACTTCGCCTTAGCCTATCTGTGGACCAAGGCTCCTTTGACTGCATGCAGCTTTCGGGCGAGCTTCGTCCTGAATTATCGCTTCGGTCACGTCTCGGTAAGGCCTAGAGGAATCAGGCAGGTGGCAAGAGACGAGACAGGAGCAGAAACCAGAACAGGGTCTCCACCCCAATGAAAAATGGGGATGAAGGGGGCATTGTAACCCCACCAGTAATGGCACCTCAACCGCCCTCTCCATCAAATCAGAGCGCTCTTGACACCCAAACCGGGCCTGGCAACGGATTCCAGTCGTCGGTTGATGTGTAAACAGCGAAGATGCAGTTTCCAACGGCTGGGTGGCATATATCCATGTGTATATACATATGTTAGGATGGTCCCCAAATGTCCCCAAATGTATGAAGACAGGTTGCGCAGGAGTCGAAGTTCAGATTACCATATAATGACAAAAAAGTAAATGAAATTTTTATTTTTTTAATGCCCAAAATAGATAGTCCTATACTCAAAGATACTAAATATAAATTTTTGGTACCTATCAGAGACGGTTTGGGCGTGTCACACAGGGGTCCCATATGGTTGTGTGAACTTTTGGTTGTTGTAAATATTTCAATTTAAAAAAATGACTAGTTGATCAGAAGAAGCGATTATCACTGCATTCGAATTTAAGGATTCTCAGCTCGTGTTCCTCAAAGATTTTGTGGAGTGTTTATAACAAGAACATAAAAAACTCTCTTTAAATCGACGACAGCTTCAGATTTAATGTTTGCCATTAAAAACTTCACGGAAAAAATCGTCAAAATATTGCTATTAGTATGTATGCACATACTTCATTGGCAGATTTGACTCTCAGAATAGAAGTGCTTGTTGAAGCTTTTTTTTTGGATGAAAAAGAAAATAAATAAATTCTTTCTTTGTGAGCCAACAAAATATGTATAAGACATTTAAATTTTCAAGTATTCGCTTGAACAGTTTCCAAGACAACTGCTGCTGCTGCTGCCTCTTAGGCAATAGTAGGGTACTCATTTTTTCATCTTCCCATTCTTCTATGTGTAAGAGAAAAAAATTATAAAAATAAAAACATAAAATGAAATAAAAAAATAAAAATAAAATAAAATAAAAAAATGTGAACGCCAAACAACAGGCAAGAAGTCAAAGGAAGAAGACGTTGACGAGATATCCTTTTGGTCTTGTATAGTAAGTAAGTAAGTAAAATGCAAAGTACCACTTGTGAATTTCACTTTGAAGTACTTGAAGATGTACCGTCATCGCGTACAAGCGAACGGGGAATGGGAGTTTGGGTTGTTGGGTAACTACTTGTATCTACGACTGTGACAGCGTCTAATTTTTTCATTTTCATTTTGCCTTTTTATACTCAGCTGTACTAGTACACAGAGTATTATAGTTTTAATCACATAACGGTGGATTGTAACAAAATGAAATAATCGAGATAGATATAGACTTATATATATCAAAATGATCAGGGTGAAAAGAGAAATCGATTTAGCCATGTCCGTCCGTCCGTCCGTCCGTCTGTAAACACTCTAACTCGCGCAAAAATTGAGATATTTTGATGAAATTTGAAATGCAAGTTGGTATCGAGACTGGGACGGTTGGTATTGAAAATGGGCGAAATCGGACCATGACCACGCCCACTTTTCCTATATAGAAAAAATCGGAAGTTTGGTATCTCAGTCACTAATATAGCTGGAGCGATGAAATTTTACCCACGTGTTGAGTTCAGGCCCCTATGGAGAAATTTGTTGAAAGTTTGGAAAATGGGCGGTGCCACGCCCACTTATTAAGGGTCAAACATGGAAAGTTTTATATGTCATAACTCAGAAACCATTGAAGATATATCGATGAAATTTGGTATGCGTGATTAACTTACTTAGGCAAACATTTGGACGGAAAATAGTTAAAATCGGTTGACGGCCACGCCCACTTTTATATATATGTATTATAAAGTGACCTAATAAAAACATTTTAAGCTATATCTCTGTCAAATATAAAGATAATACATTAAAATTTTGTGGCGTGACTTCCACAATTGACCGGAAACAAAAAATAGAAAAATTTTGGAAAATGGGCGTGGCACCGCCTCTTTTTAGACAAAGGAATATACGAGATTTCTTAGCCTATAACTCGACAAATAATTGAGATATTATGACGAAACTTGGTTTATACGCTTTTATAACTTGTGTTAATAGACATGCAAAAATTTATTCAAATCGGTTTATGACCACGCCTACTTTTTAACAAAGATATTTCTGGAACACCCCTTGGGAATTGGTAACATGACATCTTTGTAACTAGAAGCCATAAAGGAATAAAATGTTGCACAAAGAATAATATTCATATGCTTAGTTGGATGACTGATAAAAGTGTAGAAAATGGGCGTAGCTACGCCCACTTTATGCAGCACTCGCTTTATATAAAATACACCCTATATCGAACAAACGCAAACAAACAATGAAAACATACAGCTGAGTATCTAATGTTCGATTCCACTCGAACTTCGGCTTCCTTACTTGTTGAATACATGTATTGTATCGTATTGCTTAGTATGGGTGTATGCGAGCTTTCTTGCTCCTCTGTCATCCTATTGTGTTTCAAGCGAAGCGCGTATGGCATCCATCCGCCAGCAGTCATGTCTAAATCTTTTTCTATTGTACGAATAATACTTGCACTCACACTTAAGCAGTTTCAGTTCGCGCGACTCGACTCAAGGCTGCGCGTGAAATGTAATAAAAACATTTTTATGAAATTTTTCGCTAAAATGTTTTTCTTTTGATTGTATTATCTACATACTATATATATATTTTTTTATTCATTATTTTTTTTTGTGCGTGGTTTTTTGCGATGTTCGCATTACATACCTTTTTTATACTCAGCTGTACTAGTACACAGAGTATTATAGTTTTAATCACATAACGGTGGATTGTAACAGAGTGAAATAATCGAGATAGATATAGACTTATATATATCAAAATGATCAGGGTGAAAAGAGAAATCGATTGAGCCATGTCCGTCCGTCCGTCCGTCCGTCCGTCCGTCCGTCTGTCCGTCCGTCCGTCTGTCCGTCCGTCCGTCTGTAAACACTCTAACTCGCGCAAAAATTGAGATATTTTGATGAAATTTGAAATGCAAGTTGGTATCGAGACTGGGACGGTTGGTATTGAAAATGGGCGAAATCGGACCATGACCACGCCCACTTTTCCTATATAGAAAAAATCGGAAATTTGGTATCTCAGTCACTAATATAGCTGGAGCGATGAAATTTTACCCACGTGTTGAGATCAGGCCCCTAGGAAGAAATTTGATGACATTTTGGAAAATGGGCGGTGCCACGCCCACTTATTAAGGGTCAAACCTTGCAAGTTTTATATGTCATAACTCAGAAACCATTAAAGATATATCGACAAAATTTAATACGCGTGATTTACTTACTTAGGCAAACGTTTGGACGGAAAATAGTTATAATCGGTTGACGGCCACGCCCACTTTTATATATTTGTATTATAAAGTGACCTAATAAAAACATTTTAAGCCATATCTCTGTCAAATATAAAGATATATCATTGAAATTTTGTCGCATGAGTCCAACTATGGACATAAAACAAAAAACACAAAAATTTTGGAAAATGGGCGGTGCCACGCCCACTTATTAAGAGGCAAACATTGAAAGTTTTATGAGTCATAAATCAGAAACCGTTGAAGATATATCGATGAAATTTAGTATACGTGATATACTTACTTAGTCAAATATTTGGACGAAAAATTTCCGAAATCGGTTGAGGGCCACGCCCACTTTTATATATGGGTCTTATAAAGTGACCTAATAAAAACATTTTAAGCGATATCTCTGTCAAATATAAAGACATATCATTGAAATTTTATAGCAGGAGTCCAACTGCGGACATAAAACGAAAAACACAAAAATTTTGGCAAATGGGCGTGGCACCGCCTCTTTTTATAAACAGGAATATACGAGATTTCTGAGCCCATAACTCGACAAATGATTTATATATAATGACTAAACTTGGTGTGTACACTTTTATTACTTGTGGTAATACATTTTGAAAATTTTAGCGAAATCGGTTGACGACCACGCCCACTTTTTAAGAAAGATATATCTGGAACACTCTTTGGTAATTTGTAACGTGACATCTTTATAACTAGAAGTCATAAAGGAATGAAATTTTGCACAAAGAATAATATTCATATGCTTAGTTGGATGACTGATAAAAATTTAGAAAATGGGCGTGGCTACGCCCACTTTATGCAGCACTCGCTTTATATTAAGTGCACCGTGTTTCCATCAAACGCAAACAAACAATGAAAGCATACAGCTGAGTATTTAATGTTCGATTCCACTCGAACTTAGGCTTCCTTACTTGTTTTTCTTTTCTTTTAACAACTTCAGGTTTGAGCGTGTTTGTGGAAGTCCTTAGGAGACGCACTGGATTTAGTTGAACGTATGAAAGGAGTGCCTTTTTTGATACATATGTATGTATGTATGTGATAAATGTAGATTAGGGTGATCCTTAAATGTATATGTACAAATTTCACCCTCTAGGGCGATGCTAATATAGTCGAAAATACTATATACATAAGTGTATACATACATACATATGTACATAGTACATATGTATAGGTATATTTCAAATCCGGATGAAACTTTATATGTGATATCTTAGACAATGGTATTACCGATTTTGGGCATTAGATATAAACAAAATTTAATTTAATTGTTTTTGAGTCTTAATGTTCTAAGCTTAACTTTGACGCCTGTTGGACACCACTTAACCTTCTCTCATTTTTATATTTGGTCATGCTGTTGCCGATGGAGATAGTAGGGCTAAATAAAATCGTTAGTTTAATTTTAAGGACCACCCCAATGTACATACATATTTTTTATTACCATGAACATCTTATTTTAAATAAATCGGTTTTATCATTTTTTTAATGATTCGGTTTTACAGTAACCGGTTATTCCGTTACAGATTTAATGGAATGTAAAAAAGTCAGGGAGTATCCCAAAAAATGATATTTTATTATTAGTTCTAAGTTAATTTTTCAACGACAAAGAGTCTCAGGTAGTAGGTAAGTGTGAATGTAATAAACGTGTTCACAAGAAAATTCTAAAGAAGGGCTTTGGAAGAAAAAAGTTGTTACACGAAAAGTCGCACGCAGATATACACACATATATATACATACATATGTTCATAGTAATTATGTAACTTGATTTGTTCATTTGTATATACATATTTTCACGCCAAGTTAGCGGAAGTGCATATTGAAAGAGAGAGACAGAGAACCTAAGAACCAGAAATGCACAAAGTTTTGCAAAAAATGCAAATAACCGCTGCATAAAGTAAAAAGAGAAAAATAAGAAATGCAAAGAAAATATTTAAGTCTAATAAAAATAACAAAACATAAAATTACAAAAAAAAAAAAAATAAAAAGTTGTTTTGTAAATGTTGAAAAGGATACCTGAAATGCCATTTTTCTTGCGCCGACATATAATTTAACGGTTTATATTATTATTGTGGTTTATGCGCTGGAATGGGAAATATTTTAATTTAAAGTTGCTCTGATTTTTTTGGCGATTCTGTATGCAGATAAAGCAAATACTTATGTATGTATGTATGTATATTAGGTAGGGTCGATTATTTTTCGATAAAATCGCATACGCGGATAATGTTCTATACACTATTCTAAGCAACTTTGCCAAAGAGACCATGGGTCTTAAACCAATTCTTAGTCCGCGGGTTTTAAGCCGAAGTTTTTTTGTCAGGTAAAAAAAAATTTTGTATTTCGTAGGCAGACAAAAATGATTCAAACTTCTTACCAAGAAGCCAGGATATACTTTTCCGAAGGATTTTGATGTGCTGAATCCGAATCTGAAGTCAAAATGACCAAATTCGAAATAGTTTTTGAGATATCTTGACCAAAAAATGCAAGTGCAAAAAGTACAATTTTATTCAAATTTTGGAGTTAGGGCCAGCCGAAAGTTATAATTTCATTTAAAGTCTACGACCATTATCTTAACAAATAGGCTTTGCACTTTCAAATGCCGTTGACATTGTTAACGTGTCTTTTTTGGTCTCCGAGATATGGCTGTTTTAAAATCTGCATACTTTTCTGTGCAAACACTATGTATTTTTTTCTTTAAAATACTTGCATTTCTTTGCTGTTATTTTTAACATGTTGCTGTTTCTTCTACTTTGTCAAACTACGGCTCCACCTATATACCAAACATCCAACAGCCGCACTATTTCTCCGCATTCAACGGTTGTGTCGTGCTCACCGGCTCCAACATTTTAGAATACATCCACCAGGTTGCGATAATTCACAGGTTTTCGTTGAAGAAACCAGCAAAATTAAATGTTTTAGACTCGCACTGAAATGATTTGGTGACGGGGCGTATACGTAACATTTCGAACATGTACTTAAAATCACTCGTACCATAGGCATATAGTAACCGATTATACATATGTATATTTGTAGGTATTCCTAGTTGCAATGAAACCAAAAAATATAACGACTTTTTTCATTTTAACTAAAACAACGGATGATTAAATTTTGCATCGAAATTAACCATTCAATTCAACTTCAAGCCAAAATCAGCTTTAATGTCATGCTCTATGAACGTTTCATACACTCAAAATATATATGTACATATGTATGTACGTATGTAAAATGTATATGTTTGTCTTACATATACATTTATGTACATACGTGAATATGTTGCTGTTGTAAAATGTTTGATTTTATCGTCTTTAACTATTGGCAATATCCAGCAATAATACAAAATGTTGTATGCAGATGGATATGAGCACACATCAATGGTTGGCAGCAGTGAGTGTGATGTCCGCATACACGTGCACACATACATATGTACATACAAAAGTAGATATCGACAATGCCGCCGCCATCGACATTTGGATGAGAATTCATAAATGCTAATTTCAACACGTTACACTATTGCAAATATGAATATTTACATGCGCCAAGCAAAAGCCAATATGTTCCAAGTACGTGCAGTCAAATGCAAACAGGCTCGAAATTCTGTGTGTACTTCTGTACGTACGTATGTATGTATGTACTTACATCCCTTTGTATGTATGTAGATATGCTGCTTTGTAATGCCAACGTCAGGCGTCAACCAAGTAAACCCAAATGCTGCTTTAACAACATTGGAACTTGCGATACCTAATATACATATGTACATACATACATACCCAGTAGGAAATTATTGACCTAAAATTTTCCTTTTCTAAAAACCTTTCTTTATAGCTGTTTGATTACAATTTAAAAATACTATAAAATCTTGTATGCTGTATCTCTTTCTTTCTAACTATTTATAAACATTTGTTATTGTTGAAAAAAGTTACAGCCTTCTAAAACGTACTAAATGTTTAATTTTTCGCGCTGGCACAGCTGAAAACTAATAAATGCACACGGCTGCCAAACATACATACACACATATGCCGTTTTACTGCTCTCTGCTACTACTCTTAAGGCAATGAAAGGATGGATACTAGTTCATGTATTCACGAAATCCTTGAAACAATTTCAAATGAAGCCATCAAGGATTTCACTTTAGTTTCCACTAACACTTAGGCGTCGTACTGCTCAGCTTTATCGCATGCATTCAATTCAACACTTTCTCAACAGGAATGAGAGGTGTTTGTACTGTGCGTTCCATAGTACATACATATGTACATATGTACATATTACAAGAGTAAGAATATCTATCTGAATATAGACTTGTAAGTACACTTAAATATCTACTACATATACATGTACATACTGAGAAATGATCTGTGATTTTCACAGTGAAAGTACCAAAGTTATTGAGTGATATTGGTTTTAGCTAGGAAAATTACATTATTTAAAGAGACAGTCGAACCATACTGTATACTTGTATTTGCATATATGTACATACATACATAACTTTAATGCAGCACAATTTTAATAAAAAGAACAGGAAAATGTTTCATGGTTTCAACATCGAATGGATGTTTTCTTCAGAAGTGCGCGCTCAAAATCACTTACACGGTTAAGCACCAATTGAAGGAAAGGCAAGTGTGCTTTCTGAATTGCTTAAACTTGCAAGCAAATTGACAGAAATATTGTGTCACGGCGAGTAGGTTTTGATTTTTAAGTTGTTTTCAAAAGGATGTGAAATTTGCAAAAACGACTTTCGCGTCAGGGACAATATTTTTGCAAATATGTTTTGAGGTTATAAAATTTAAAGTGTGAACTCCATGGGATAATTTTTGCATGATATAAATTTCTAATTTTAGCACAAAAAATTTTATTTTCGGTAAAGTAAAAGTTCCTTTGCAATTGTAAATATAATGCAACCATATACCGAATTTCAATCAGTTTGCGTTCTTATAGGCGCACAGACAAAATTTCTAATACCATTTCATAATGTATGTACAATATGTACCACTCTTTTCCAATTTTATAATCTTTCACAAAGTTAAAATAGCCATTATGCACATGCATACATACATATTTATCTAATGACAACAATCAAAATGTGTTTGTTAGATTTTGAATGCTCCGAAATGCTTGAAAATGACATTTTGATCTGCTTATCTATTCATTTATGGATTATTGTATTTTAATATAATGCGCTATTGTTTTAACGTTTGATTTCACAAATTTACAAATACAAATATCTACATAAGTACATACATACAAATAGTAATACCAAAAATTAAGTGGATAAAAAAAGTTTTGAACTTTTACCGCCACTTGTTGCATTAACAGTTCATTGCTCATTGTTTTCAACTTATGTAGGTTGGTGTGAAAAATTAATTTTGATTCAGTCTTTCCAAAACGATTTACAATACAAAATAAAAGATTAGCTTTTGTGGTTTTCTATTGGATTTTGATTCGAGAAGGGTGCATGTATGTACATAGGTAGGCGTGCGTTCTTAGACGGACTCACTTTTGTGTACTCTTTAGCATAGTTTTATTCAAACTCATATGAATGTATGTATGTACATATCTTCAAAATAAAGGAGTTTTTACTTTACTTTTTAGTTTGAAGAAATAAGGAGTCATATTAATAAAAGCCAAGCATTTGCTTTTGCTCAAGATTTCAGACCTTTTACTCAAATTTTTAAATTTGGTTCATACAAATTAATGTTATGGCCCAAGGTCTCAGGTTGCCACAAAAGTTCACTATAAATTTTCTCCTCTTTTAGCTAGCAATATATGTACACGGAGA
Source organism: Urophora cardui (assembly GCA_960531455.1). Taxonomy (NCBI): domain Eukaryota; kingdom Metazoa; phylum Arthropoda; class Insecta; order Diptera; family Tephritidae; genus Urophora; species Urophora cardui. Next base: position 53,536,649 of record OY482673.1, read on the forward strand.
AAACTATATGGATGTCACATCCATATACATATATGGATAATCCTGTCTGATCCATAAACTATGGATATCATATTATAATAATGGGTACCTACCACGTAAAAAAAATGTGTAATATATAAAGAAATATTTATATGGCATCCATTATATGGATGTGACATCCATATGTTATGGATCAGACAGGATTATCCATATATGTATATATATGTGACATCACTATAGTTTTTTCCGTGTAGGTACATAAACGCACATTGAAATCAGGTTAACCTAGTCACTCCTCTAGTTTACTTTTCCAGCCGCCAAAAAGGAGTTTTTTTTTTTATTGAGAGACTATGCGCAGTTAAGCAAACATATAGGACATTTTTATTTTTCATTCACACATACATACACTGAGAGAAAAAAAATATATGGAGGGGTCAAAGAAATTGTTTACCTATTTTGAACACTACTTTCTTTGTTTTGAGTAAATTTTCCTTAAAACATGTTAAAAGGTTTATAAAATATTGTTGTTACATGCGTTACCATGGTTTCATATTCTTGTTTTGAAAAAATTCATACATTAAAATAATGAAAAATTCTTTAAGCGCCATTCCATTCCCAACTTTCCTTGTTTTGAAGACTTGATTTCTTTAATTTTGAGAAATTAAATTCCCATACAAATCCCCATGGCAACGAATTTGTTTGAATGTTTTTTTATGTTTTTTCCACATTTTTGAGAAAATTTACACAAAACAAAGAAAATTTTGTATTGGGACGCGTGTTCAAAATAAGGAAAATTATGTCTTTGATCGAGAAATTTTTTTTTTGAGTGTATGTATGTATGTATGTACCCTGCAAAAATGCGATTAATCCGGCAAGTGTCCGGGATCAATCGCAAGGGAGCACGCGACTAATACAATTTTACATCCCTTTATATGGAGTGAGTTGATCGCATTTGTTCGAACATGTTCTATGAAGAGATTAATTGTTCAATTTGTATACCCGAACGGGTACAAATGTAGATTAATCACTAACATACTGAACGGGTTACAAATGTAGATCAATCAGTTTCATCCCGAACGGGTAAAAGTGTAGATCAATCGCGTTCAGCACGAACAGGTAGGTACAAGTGTAGATTTTTCAAAGTTGTTAGCCAAGCCTATTTTTTATAGCAATCTTTAAAAAATTGTAAATGTTCATGAATAATATTCATAAATCTCTATAAATACATAAAAAATGTAAGTTTTAGTACCTATGCATTATGTGAGCGTAATGTAAAGAATTTTTCGAGGGATGTTAAGGCAACATTTTGTTAAAATTATTATTCATCATTGTTATTAAAATAAAGCGTGTTCAATTAGTTTTACCGATTGTTATATAATTTTTTTAAAATACATTGCATATTTTTGTAAACTTTCTACCTTTAATGAATCTAGATTTGTGCCCGCTCGGAATGAAAGCAATTAATCTACATTTATCCCCATTCGCGATGAAAGCGATTAATCTACATTTATATCCCTTCGGGAAAAATTGGTCTACAATTAGTCTACATTTATACCCGTTCGGAAACAATCGGAGACTAATTGTGACCGACTGTTCCCGAAAGAGATCAATCCGGGATTAATCGCACATATTTTTACAGCGTATGTACATACATACATACTTTGCATGTGCATACATAAATAAATCATAAATTTTTTCCCATCAAATGGTGGTTGCATCTAGAAAAAACTAAAACCAAAAATACGCCGATGAATGACACGTGCGTTGCTCCCAGAACTTTGCTTTTACATGTGCAGGTGGCCTCCATGCATAAAATGGGCTATTTTGCCTTTCAAATGTAAATTATGCAAATAAAAAAATAAAATTAAAATGATAGTGCCAACTCATGCGAAACGATTCATAGATCGTTAACCGGTTTGCGGTTATTCATTAAATTTTTTTCTTGCGAAATGAAGAGCAATAAGTAAGTAGGCATAACAAATACTTTGTATTTTAAGAATCCGTCATTATTCGTATTTTTTGTACACTACAGGGAAAGGAATACTCGATTTAATTTTAAGTTATAGACAAAACAGCAACACAACATGAAGAGTTATCCGAACTTATTTTGAATCGTATAGCGATATGCGAAGTGGATCGAGGTGATACCAAGTTAAATTATCGCACTACAGTGAATGAAAATGGAGGGAAATTGTAATAAAAAAAATCCAACTTTTGCTATTGCGTGTTTAGATGTCGACTGGGGCCTTAATCTGAACTCGTATTCATATCTAGGAGATTTCATTTGGCATTACGCCCTGTCTATAGGAGTAAATACCATTTTTTCTGTATATTTTATGAAGTCTTGGGGATGTCAATGTTTTCAAATGCAAATCAAAGTGATTTCTGTTTATTATTTATTTTCAAACCCGCAATTCAAAAACCGGTTACTAAATGCCTGAATTCGTAGTTAATAGCGCCCGGTCGCGTAGTTTGAAGTATGTACATATGTATGTTTGCCAACAATGTCGGCGCCCGCTAGCGTGATGTGCATTTAAATGCGCCGATAAAATGGTAATTAATTGCGTAATTTGCACATTTACGAGTAACTGAATATGTTGAGCGTTAGCCAACGTCCGTATCATATCATTCACACTGTGAAGTAGGCGGAGTTGATCGGGCAGCATCGAAAAAAATTGAAGCAGGTTGAAAAAGGCAATACAGAAAAAGTATTTTGAAAAAAAAAAAAAAAAGAAACGCCAAAAACGAGTTGATTCACGTTGCACAAGGACGACAATGTACTGCCATGATGTAAAGATATACACGTAGACGTGATGACATGATGTGGCCATGCATACATATGTATATTGAATACCGTATAACGAATGACCAACAACAAGATGCATAAGAAAATGTACATACATACATATGTGTATGCATCTACTACAGTGGCTTCAAATATGGCCGTGTTTTTATTCAAGCGCATATACATCTGCGCTTAAATTTTGTATGGATTTTTAAGCGCACATCTCTATCCGCGCTTAGTTGTCCATACAAAATTTAAGCGCAGATGTATATGCGCTTGAATAAAAACACGGCTATTAATAGGAGGTTTTCAATAAACGTTTATGCCTTTCAGGAACATGAAATGGCATTATAATTTTGGTTCAGAAGACGAGGAGGATGAGATATACATATATATCGAAGCTTCCAAACAATACTGTAATAACTATTTAAGTTGGAAAAAACACTAGCTAGCTTAGTGAATAACATGGAAAGCAACAACAAAAAGTAAGCTAAATAGCTGAGCTGGCTTAGCGAGTTGAGCTGAAAGCGCTTAGCACTTTGCGGACCTGAACACCGGTGTTTTAAAGTAAAAGATCGGAGCTATTGTGAATATCACTTGAATATGCATACCACTGTGTGACAGTGAAAAAGTACTTTTGGCGAGACATAGCTCAAGTTGTAGGTCTAGTCAGGTATGTAAAAACTGCATATTAGAATTTCCAATATAACCCCAAAATTTGGAAATAGGAGCCAAAAACTCCTTTTTCATAGGTTATGTCATACATTGTATCATCACTTTTTCTCTGTTTATCGCACGAACAAGATTTTGATGTCGTTAAAAAGACGACATTTTGCCGCACAGTATACGAACTGTTAATGTATCTTGATAAATGCCAGAGAAACTGTAAAAAATATATCACAAATTCAATTTTTGTTTCAATCTTTTTATTTTTAATCCTGGATTTCTCGATGAATTTGTTAACCAGTGTACATGTAGGACTATTTCTAAACATTGGTTTCTACCTCAACCCGGGCAAGTACAAATTTAAAAATTTTAGTATGGAAAATTTGATGGTAGAAATTGATTAAAGCAGAATATCCTAGGAACGTCTACGCGGATATGCAAAAGTTATATGTCGTTGCAAACAGAATTAATAGGAGATTGATCTAAAATAGTTTTACACGTACACTGGTTAACAAATCCATCGGGAAATCCGTGATCAAAAATGAAAAAGTTGAAAAAAAAAAAATTGAATTTGCGATATATTTGCATATTTTGAAAGTTTGGAGGGTAATGCATAGCTTCAGGAAGAGATATAGCGCAAATCAAGCTCATTCCAACCCAAAATTAGATGAAAAGCTTTGCCCTCCGGATCGGAACAAGCTCATTCCAAGCTTTTTTCCATAAAAAAAACGTTTAAGAAATGTGAAATTTCATATTATTTGAAAAAGCTAAGTGGATGTCATTTATTTAAAACTCATAAAGACACTCATATTAACTGGTGCACTGGAAAAAAGCACTGTAGACGTGAGAAGTTTTTGCCTCTCCTGTAAAACTTTTTCAAAAGTGGAATAAGCTATTTTACTTTCGCCACCACTGTATATATGTAAACAAGTGTTGATTTAGGGCAGGATGAGTGCAAAGGACTTGCGGTTGCGTAACATTCTTTTTTTCTATTTTTGCTTTCATGTTTTTCTACAATGTATGCCGTGCATTCACTTGCTACTTGCACTCTTTTGTTTGAACATCTATCACGTGTAAAAGCTGTTTGTTTTTCGTTTTTTTTTTTCAACTCATGATTTTTTCTCGTTTCGTCGTCGCTTTTAATATCGTTTGTACTGTTCAAAATTGATTAATGATCTGTGCAAAGGATGTTACGCCCTGTTCACAAATACATACATACATACATACAACTACAAGTGCGACTACGGCAACCACTATTTCCTATTTGTGAATTACTTACATATTTTCTTTTTTCGTTTTCCGTTTCCAACCACTAAAGTGACTTTTTATATAGAGTATAAGAATTGAGTGCACTGGCCGCGTTTGTACATACATACATATGTATGTATGTAAGTATGTAGGTATATGGAATATCCTCATACCGCTGGTGGTAGCCGTAGTGATGGTGGTGTTAAATTCAAAAAGGGAGATTGCCGTGTAATCGCCAAATCAGTGAAAACCGCTTAGCACGAGGGACACATTAAATAATGTGCAAAGAAATTAGTATCGTTGTTCTTGTTGTTATTGTTGTCTTAAACAATGACATTAACCGTGACTGCTCTTCTTCTTCCTTTTTTTGTGTTTTTGTTTTGCACTAAGCATACAATAGAGATTTGGGTACAATCTTGTTACCGTTCTCAGATATTCAATTCGATGTAAAGTTAGTTATCCATTACAAAACAACAACAAACAATTACCTACTGTGGCTAATGTGACACATATTGTAACAAATGACTCTGGAAGGGAGAAATAAAGGAGAGGGTATCTATAAATGTATGACTGGATGTACGTATGTATGTAATAACAATTATACAGATGTAAAGATAAAGACTTGCGGAAAATCGAAAATATCACTTGTTGTAGAATTTTAAATTCACATTTAGAAGGTTGCTTTCAGTTCAAAATTATAGGAAGTTGTCTCCAGCAATATTCCGCTTTTTTAGAAATTCCTGATTCGTAATAATAATAACAGGTAATATCTATCACACACAACTTGAATACATGCTGTGTCTGATACGAGTACGAGTACCTACCCAGAATTTTAACTCAGAAATGTATAAATCTGAGTAATCGGCTGTTGTACTGATCCGTCATTTTTCAGGCACCTTATTTAGCTCAATATGAGTAAATATACAGCAAACTATCATCATCTTGCCTGTTTGAGTGGAAAACTTGCATACGCTTAAACAGAGATTTTCTCTGATGAGACCACCTCACCTAGTAAAATTTAATGGCAAATAATTTTCTAAGAATTTTAAATTTTCAAAATACTATTTTTTTGAACACTTTAACCGAGGGGTCAAAACGACCTCATCGAGGTGTTAGAGGGTTAAAGTATTCTACGAAATTAAAGTTCGTGCAATTCTACTATATATTTCCTAACAACATATTTATATACGATATATATTTTAACCCACTTTTTTCTTTATTTAAAAATCAAGCTGACAACCCTACAGTTTGTCCCAGATTTAAGTAGGCAAGTTATGATTTTTAAACTCTTCTGATTGTGTTCTTTCTTTCGTCTGGTGTATCAATTTTGTAGATAAGGGGAGTATACCTAAAAATTTAGATTTTTGTATTAAATATTTAATATAATTCGTATGCCTTTTATCTAGGCAACCCATGTGTGATGTGTTAATGTGTATATGACCTGTCAGTTACCACTGATAAATAACAGATGAGGGATGGGCGGGTTTGATTGAATTTTTATTCTTCATCCAAAATAGGTTGAATAATATCTATGTATGTACAAATGTATGGAAACAAATTTTATAGCATATTTCCTCAACTTCACTCTCTAGGTCAATGCTAATATAGTCGAGGATACCACATATAAATTCTTGTCCCGATCGGAGACAGTTAAGGAGTGTCACAGAGGTGTCAAAGTTCAAAAAATGTTATGGATTAAGTTTAATTTTTTATGTCTAATGACCAAAATCGATAGTCTTGTATTCAAAGATACCAAATATAAATTTTGGTCCTGATCGGAGACGGTTAAGGTGTGTCGCACATGGGTCATATATGGTTATATGAACTTTGACCCCTTTGCTACATCCCATAATCGTCTCCGATCGGAACCAAAATTTATATGCGGCATCTTTGAGTACAGCAGTAGCTAGCGATTTTTGGTATAAAAAAAAAATAAAATAAATTTTTTGTGCCACACCCTTTATCAATATTCGATCGGGACCAAAATTTGTATGTGGTATCTTCTACGGTACTTTAACCGACTTAGGGGGTGATACTGGAAAAAATTTTCATTTGATTTTAAGGACCACCCTAATGTCCTTAAACATGACATTCAAAAAAATTCACTTTAAATTTTTTTATAAATGAACACCTTAGGTCATTAAATTTTTTACACCCATATAACTTTGGATTCATGTCCTTGATAAATCTACCGCTTCACTGACACAGATACATATACATATACATATCTATAAACATATTTACGCATGTATTTTAGCACACTTGCGTATACCTAAATAAAAGTGTGACAATTGAAATGCAAGTGTTGCCCCATTGTTGTTACGAGAGGAATTTTATATATTTTTTTTTTTTGGAATTTTCGCTCCTCGCACAATATCAAAGAATGCATACACAGAACGAAATATTGTAATCAAAGATATCCTTGAACGCCTCCATTCAACGCGAACAGGACATAGCAGTGCTAAGCAGAGCGCAGTTGTCGCCTGCGAACAATGCATGACAAATTTTGATTTTCTGCGTATTTAATCAATTTCAACCGTCTCATCCATTTTAGCTATTTTATTCATTCAACGTTTATGCTTTGTCTGCCTTCCCGCCTGCTTGTTTGCTTGCCTAGCGTCCCACCCTCTCACCATTCAACACCCATTCACCCCAACGCTTTCTTTTATTCGATCATCTACATCAGCATTTAGGATTTTTGTTGGTTTGTTTATATGTACGTTTGTATGTACATACATATGTATATTTACCTTCGCCATCGTCGTCGTCATCACAACATGTTGCAATCGAAGAACGAACGAAATATTGTCAAATGTGACTAATTTCATGCTCGCATCAGCGTACATACATATACATACCTACATTTATTTCCCGGTGAATTGCGCCTGACGGATCTCTTTGACTTCGTAAATGTGAAGTGTGTCCTTTAGCATGACAATATTTGGCTGCAGATACGGATGTGTGACGAGCTGACACAGAGACTACTTAGTTTGGGAGGGAGTGTTTGGTTGTTATAGCGCTTTTTGTCAACTATGCGGAACACATTCTTTATCTGCACCTGCATTACTAAATGCAACAACAAAGTGTAAAATCCTACAATGATATGGTGTATTGAATGACAAGCATGATTATCTGTTGTGGGATGTGGAGTGAGGTAGTTTCGTCAATTGGTATCTGCGTTATACCATGTCTCCACACAACGTGTTTCGCTCTTTTTTTCTGCACTCGGTCTCTCAATCTTGTTTCGACCTCGAAACGAGTGCCGAAACTCTCTAATTTCCATACAAATTCCTGTGAGCGAGTGAAGATTAAAGGCGAAAGTTATGGCACGGGTTTTTCTAAGTTTTACGATTGTGATATTTTTACGTATGATCTTTTTGTACAAAAAAAAAATCATAATTTTATTACATAAAACATTTGAATCGAAATCTTCATCTTTGCTTCGAATCCTGGTACCTACGTGTTCTTAGAACAAAGTGACTTACTGTTTGCAAAGCTATAGCTTTCATTGTACAATGAACATTACGCTTGGTTAACAAAACGAAACCGATTACTTTTTGCAAATCTCACCTTCGATAACAAATATGAAAATAAGATGGAACTCTATTCGAGAGCTAGGATTGGACGTCTTAAGAAATGCCACCATTTCTCTTGTTACCATATTTAAATATTATTCTGCTTTTCCGCATGCATTTCGGGTTTATTTTCAACATTAAATAAATACTGAAAGACTAAGGTTGGTAATAATTCGTTCTTAGCTCGATATATAGTCCTGTACGAAAACTTTTGCTATAGCAATTAAGCACATCCGCAAATAAAGTTTGTTTTCATCATGTTTTTTATTGTATTTTTATTCTAATTTATTTTACGCCTTTAGTTGTTAATCGGTTTTACATACATATGCTTACTAATACATACATATGTACTGAGCTTTAGGTTTACGGATTTACTAATCGATTTGCTCGATTGTTTTATAAAATAATTTTTGCTTTGCTACTTTGAGTATTTTTTTTTTTTGATTGCACAATATTACCATTATCGAAGATTAGTTTAATATATATACAAATAATTGTATGTATTTACACAGAGACATTTTCTATAACTAACAATTTGTAAAATTATTTTAATTATTTAATTAAGTTTCTAATTTTTTTCACATTTACTTTTTTTTTTTTTAAATATTTAAGGCTGAACCAAGTCCTTAGAGCAACCGCCATAGCTAAGCTCCTCCGGTCGAAAGTATGAGTTTTGCATGCTATAGAGTCGATCGATCGGATTGACCATTGGTGACTGTGTAAGCGGGCCCATTAGCTGTTGAAATGTCGAGTAGCTTAGGCCGAGTACGGTGCTGAGGAATGGCTCATTTGTTTTGTTGCAATTTTCTGTAGGAAAAAAAAAATGAAAGGAAATGGAATATAGTATCTATATTATTAATACGCAAACATAAATTTTCTTCCAACTTCTCCGTCCAAACTACTGAACCGATTTTAAAAATAAGAACACCGTTAGAAAGGTATTGATTGCTCTTAAATAGAATTGTTTAAATTTTCATTAAAATTGATTGGAAACTGCGTCCACATTAGCCAGTGGAAATATTCCCTGTGGTTGTACAGAACAGTGCTGTGTCAATGCGCATGCATAGGTGAGTTTGTACGTGTTCACCAAACGTATCACGCAATTCTCTACATGCTTGGCTGCAAGTGGTGTGTAGTTTCAAAGAAGTATAAACATAAAAGCAGAAGCAAAAGCACTATACCAAAAACAAAAAGGACAAGGAATAGGTGGGATTGTAAAGATTAACTAGGAAGGAAGAAAAATATAATGAAATAAGTAGATGGAATAATCAGGAAGAAGAGTCACAACAACAATAAAATAGTAATATTTAATAGCAACAACAAAATAGAAGTAGCAGCAATACCAACAAAACTTAAAAAATACTATGGTCGCATATTAGTCATAAGAAAACATCTAGAAAAACTGTTCTAATTCTGATTCTGCTTCTACTTCTACTTCTACTTCTACTTCTACTTCTATATCTTCTTCTTCTTCTTCTTCTTCTTCTTCTTCTTCTTCTTCTTCTTCACTTCTTCGTCTTCTTCGTCTTCTTCTTCTTCCTCTTGTTTTTCTTCCTTTTATCTGTACTCTACCTTTGCTATATCGCTAGATTAGAGTGCAAATTGTGCAAGTCCATTTTTCAAACTTTGTAGGAGACACGAAAAACAAAAAGTAAAAAAATTTCGAAACGAAAAAAAAGCTTTCTGTTCATGTAAATATTTTGGACTTATACAATTTTCTTCGCTTTTCGGACTTACACAATTTGCGTATCACTGAATAACAACGAGTAGAAATATGACAAGAGTCACAGACTTGTTTTGCGTGGTGCGTATTTGATTTTTCTAGCGTTCTACATAAAAATACACTTTTTCATGAAATTGGACTTACACAGTTTGCACTCTATGCTAGCGATATGTATATATCTATTTACATACAAACATAAATGCTCTTCACCACCAAATAGGTTTCACATCAAGAGGACTTGATATTTCCCCGCCATTTTTAATTTAATGTCATCAAGTACTTACACTAACGAAAAAATTAGCTTATAGAAAGAATTTTTCCTGCCTTTTTTGAAATGCATAAGACATTTTCGTATTCTGCAAGTCTAGTGCAACCGTTGCATTAACTAAATATCCACTTAAGTATGCATCAGCGTTATTTCGTGCAAGACTCTCGTCTTCTTTGTGACGGTTACCAACGTACCTTTATTGGTTTCCATGCAATTAAAGGACATGTTCTCATTTTCATCTTTGATGGAGCGCATTTTTACAACGCCATCCGCACAAGACGATACGCTACCACCGCCACCCTCGCCCACACTACTGCCAGCGCATGCAACGGAATACGGCGACTCTAGCAGCGATTCGCAGTCGCTGTGCGCTTCATCTTTGATTTTCGCCAAATTGCTGTTGTCTGATTCTTGGGAGTCTTGTGAGTCGCTTACACCTTTCGAGTGCTCCTGCTTCGCCTTCTTTTGGATTTTTTTCACTTTGGCGCGTTGATTTTGAAACCAAACCTAGTAGGTGAGGAGAAATTATAGTTTTAGGTGTTTTGGATTTTAGTAGTTGCAGAAAAAACTTGAGTGTAAGATTTAAATATGTATGCACATTTTATATGCCCATAAATAGTACCTGCACAATCCTTAAACTCAAACCAGTCTCTTTTGCCAAATTCTCTCTCACTTTGCGACACGGTTTCGGCGACATTTCAAACGAAGCTTTAAACGCTCTTCGCTGCTGCGTGTTAAGTATGGTGCGGGGACGCTTTGGACCACGCCGTCCATCTAATTTCGACGCGAATAGTTCATCGCCATAGAAATCTATTTGTGTTTGTTTTTTGGAAAATAAAGAAGCAGTACATATATACATAAATTCATATACATATGTTGCAGTTATTACAGCACATTTATAAGCAACTAAATAATCTTAGCACCTACCATATCCTTGCAGCATTTCAACTTCCTTTTCATAATCCAAACGGCAAAAGAGTTGACCCTGCTTTATCACATATTGTTCGCCCCTTTTCAGCACACCACCACATACAACACATGCAAAGCACTTCAAATGGAAAACGCTATCAAAAGTTCGCATAACCAATTCATCGGCGGCAATTCGGTGACCACAGCCGAGGCATCGATTTCGTAGAAATTGTCTAACACAAAGAAAAACAAAATTTTAAATATATAAATACATTTTATTAATTGACTTTTTGTATAAAATTGCAAGAAAATATGCATTTATTTAGTTTAAGGAAATCTTGCATTTACTTTGCATAATTTGATAATAAATGTTACGTATACGACATGTCACTGCTTTGGTGAATTTTTCCATTTCTTAATTTTCTAAAGAAATTTTAGTTTTTAAGAATGAAAAATGTGAGTAAATAATTCCTCTTCTTCTTCTTCTTCTTCTTCTTAATTAACGGGTAACCATCAATTTTGGCCGAGTCCTATAAAACGCACTAATTGCAAATATCAAGGGAAGCCGAATCGCTCTTCTCTGATCTTCTCTATAAATAACACAGTCCAACAAATTTACAAAAGTTTTACTAAACACAACTAAACTAACTAAAAACAATCGCTAGTAATTACGAAAGAGGATGTCTCGCAGACCAACTTTGCCGAACAAAGTACTAATCCAGAGGTTTTGAGTTTTCCCTTAGGGGAGATTAAAGTTTTATAATTTTAGTTTTACTTTACTTTATCGAAAACAGACCTGGGTAATACCAAGTACCAGTACGACTTGTGACAAGTATATTTTAAAGGAATTGTACTGGTACTGGTACTGGCATTCCCTAAATTTTCAAGTACAATTACAAGTACAATTACAAGTAATTGCAAAATAATTGAAGTTTTAGCAAATACTTCAAAGTATTTGAAAATAATTGAAAGTACTTGAATCGATTTGTAAGTAATTGAAAGTACTTTATGGTTGCTTGTTTTTCCGACAGGGTAGGAATATGATATATTGTGGAACGATCCTCCGTCATCCCTTGTCAAGTTTGGTTTGGAGACAAACCGGTTTCGGCTAATATGCGCCATCTTCAGTGTCTTTTTTCGTTCTGAGTTATTTTGTGTAAGTTCGATAGTACTTATAGTAACTGACTTCCATCGTTTGGTCACGTACTTCGTGTTCGTGTGATGTGTTCGTGTGTTCGTGCATTCGTGCGTTCGGGCGACGTGCATACGTGCGTGCGTGCGAGTCTGTGCGTTTAGGTATGTAAATCTATTTTTTGTATCCTCATTAAACAGGCAGGTAAAAGTCCGTTATTGTCCTCTTGTGTGTTGTTTTGTTTATGTCGGTTTTAGGTTTTCTGTCCTCTTTTCGGTATAATAGCTTAAGCGGTTCAAATAATGTATCTGATGCGGTGTTTATTTGTTCATTTATTATTTTACCTACGAATGTCTTCTGTTTGTATATCTCCATATTTTCTAATACGTTAAGTCGTTTTCCCTTATGTTGTATGTGGAGAATTTTAGCTGTTTTTCCTATTTTCATTGGTGTACATTTGTTTTCTGCCATGTGGTTGGCGAAATTTGATTCCACTGTCGTTGATGATTTCCTTATTTTCTTATTGTAATCTCTTACGTGTCCTCGATATCTCGTCTTGACTTGGCGTCCTGTTTGTCCTATATAACTGTTTTGGCATTCGCAAGTCAATTTGTATACGCCTTGTTTGTCAAAGCGGTCTTCCTTGTTAATGTTGTTTCGTAGAAGTTTTTCCATGCTGTTCCTCGTTTTAAATGCTGCATTAATGTTATAATTTTGGAAAACTTTAGCCAACTTGTAAGATGTTGCTCCGGTATATGATAAGACTGCCCATTTCTTCTCTACCTTTTCTTTGTTTTCCGATTTCTTTGAGGTTATGTTTTTCTTTAGGAAAAAAGACGTGGAGAACACCATTGCGGACACGGAGGTGGCCATATCACTAATACCAAACGAGGAACAGGAGCACGCAAGGCATTTATGCAGACGCATAATCGAAAAGAGCATAAAAGCTGATGGAAAGAAAATGGTAGAAAATGAATATAAAACGGTAAAAGAATTGAGGAAAAAACTAAGAGAGAATAAAATAATAGCAACAAAAGCAGACAAAGGGAATACAACGGTGCTAATGGACGAAGAGGTATACACCACAAAAACAGGCCAACTCATCAAAGAAATGGGCTGCCGAGTGATGAGGAAGGACCCAACGGATGAATACCAAATGGCAATAAAGCGTGCAATAAAACAGGCAAAAAATATAGTAGACAACAAGATAGCCTACACTCTCACGGCAATGAATCCATCGGCCCCGTCACTGATCGCACTACCTAAAATCCACAAAGCAGGAACACCTATGCGACCAATAGTAAACCATAAATCGGCACCAGGATATAGACTATCAAAACATCTAAATAAGCTACTAACCGAGACACTGGACCTGTCCAATAAATACACAATCAAAAACACGACGGAACTAGTCGAAAAACTGAACAACCTGAACGTACCTAAGGACTCGAAACTGGTATCGTTTGACGTGAAAGACCTATACCCTTCGATACCACTGACAGAAACACTAAAAACTCTAACTAAAATATTGACAGAAAAAACGAACAGAGACATTGCAACAGAGATCGTAAACACACTGAAAGTAACCCTGGACCAGAATTATTTCAAATTTGACAATAAAATATACAGACAAACTCACGGACTGGGAATGGGTAACCCCACATCAGCCATCCTTATGGAAGTATTTATGCAACATTTGGAGGAAAGTTATATGGAAGAACTGGCGAAAAATCTGGGAGTAAACTTTTATGCCAGGTATGTAGACGACATCATCTGCCTCATAACGGAAAATAAAGAAGAAAAAATTTTGGAATACCTCAACGGCCAACACAAAAATATAAAATTCACCATGGATGCAGAGAAAAATGGAAAAATCAACTACTTAGACCTCACAATTAAAATAAACAAAGAGACTAACAAATTTACTTACGAAATATACAGAAAACCCACAGCAACGGATACAGTAATACACAATAAATCTAGCCATCCTCAACAACACAAGAACGCCGCTTTCAGACATTTATTAACAAGACTTGAACGGACCCCGTTAGAAAAGGAAGCTTACAACAAGGAACTCAGCACAATATACACAATCGCGGAGAACAACGGATATCAAAAAAGTTTGGTGAAGAAAATACAGAAAAACATAACCTCAAAGAAATCGGAAAACAAAGAAAAGGTAGAGAAGAAATGGGCAGTCTTATCATATACCGGAGCAACATCTTACAAGTTGGCTAAAGTTTTCCAAAATTATAACATTAATGCAGCATTTAAAACGAGGAACAGCATGGAAAAACTTCTACGAAACAACATTAACAAGGAAGACCTCTTTGACAAACAAGGCGTATACAAATTGACTTGCGAATGCCAAAACAGTTATATAGGACAAACAGGACGCCAAGTCAAGACGAGATATCGAGAACACGTAAGAGATTACAATAAGAAAATAAGAAAATCATCAACGACAGTGGAATCAAATTTCGCCAACCACATGGCAGAAAACAAGTGTACACCCATGAAAATAAGAAAAACAGCTAAAATTCTCCACATACAACATAAGGGAAAACGACTTAACGTATTAGAAAATATGGAGATATACAAACAGAAGACATTCGTAGGTAAAATAATAAATGAACAAATAAACACCGCATCAGATACATTATTTGAACCGCTTAAGCTATTATACCGAAAAGAGGACAGAAAACCTAAAACCGACATAAACAAAACAACACACAAGAGGACAATAACGGACTTTTACCTGCCTGTTTAATGAGGATACAAAAAATAGATTTACATACCTAAACGCACAGACTCGCACGCACGCACGTATGCACGTCGCCCGAACGCACGAATGCACGAACACACGAACACATCACACGAACACGAAGTACGTGACCAAACGATGGAAGTCAGTTACTATAAGTACTATCGAACTTACACAAAATAACTCAGAACGAAAAAAGACACTGAAGATGGCGCATATTAGCCGAAACCGGTTTGTCTCCAAACCAAACTTGACAAGGGATGACGGAGGATCGTTCCACAATATATCGTAATTGAAAGTACTTGAAAAGAATTAAAAAATCGATTCAAGTACATTTTTCAATTCTTTTCAAGTACTTTCAATTCTTTTCAAATACTTTGAGGTATTTGCTAAAACTTCAATTATTTTGCAATTCCTTGTACTTGTACTTGTACTTGAATATTCTGAAAGTACTTAGTACGGACTAATTACTTCAAGATCAAAATATAAAATATTTAAGTACGTAATAGTCCAATTACTACTCAGTATTACCCAGGTGTGATCGAAAATATCTTATAAAAATAAAAATGAATTCAAATGAAGTTTTTGAGCTCGGACTTCTTCTAAAGAATTTAGTAAGCAATTTATTTGCGTTAGACTTTAACCCTCTAATCTCCACGAATATGGCTGTTTTTAATCCTTTTTAGAAACATATGGAGAGCATATCAATTAAAAATGCGGATATAGTTAAAATTGGATTTGTTTTGTGCTTTCTGTGGTCTTTTAGGTTCCTTGTACAAAGATTTTGTCTGAGAAGATCTTTAGTAAAATTGTATGGTGAATAATTTTCTAGAACATTTTAAACCTCTATCGACCTTCAAAATACTATTTTTTCGGACTTTCTAAAAACAGGGGTTAAAACGACCTCTTCGTGGATGCGCTAGAGGGTTAAAGTATTCCACAAAATTAAAGCTCGTACAATTTTATTATATGTTTCCTAACAACATATTTCTATAGGATATGTATTTTAACGCTGAGGGAGAGAAACGTTTTGGGGGTTTTACAATATCGATAGTGGTCTTTCGCACTGTGTGGAAATTATTCCGCCCACAAAAGTGCAGTTGCACAGTGAAATATTAAAAACAAATTCTTTGAATCTACACAAATATAAACATCCATACTATTTACACATGTATTACAATTATTCATTAATATTTACCTTTCATAATCGATGCGACAATACAGTTTCCCATCGCGCGCATAACACGAATTCACCAAATGCAGCGCACAAGTGGCGCACTTGAGGCAACCCTCATGAAAGGAAGTGTCCAGTACACGCATTATATAACGATCACAAATTGGCTGGCAACAATAGGCACAATGCATGGCGTCCAAAGCCGTCGGTGTCGTTGATGCCAACGTTGAGCCTGGGCAAGTCAAATTGCCGGCTGACAATGGCAAATGCAATGACAATGACAACGGCAATGCGCCCAATGGTAGTCCCAATGAAGCAGCAGCAGCAGCGGCGGCGGCGGCGGCGTTGGCGGGGGAGAGACTGTTGTTGTTGTTGCTGTTGCTGTGCGTGTGACTTTGAGAGTCACTCTTGATGCCACTACCACCGCTTGCTGTGGTGACACTGTGTCGCAATGTGGCGGCTGTGGGCGGCGTGTTACAAGGTGAGCAAGCTTCATTTGCAAATTGCGTGCCAAAGTGCAATTGGTGCCGCAATTGTTGTTGTTTGTGTTCAATTGCATCAATAGCTAGACACATATTGTTGTCGTTAGTGTTGTTGTTGTTGTTTCTGTTGTTGTTGTTGTTGCATACATTGTTTTGGTTGTTGTTCTGATGCGAGTTGTTTGCATTGCCATTGATGTCATTGTTGCCATTCAGACAATTAGTCAGGCTGCAATTGCTGTTGCTGCTGTTACTGCTATTGATGTTGTTGCTATTATTGGCATTTGCGGTGTTGTACATGCCAGCAATAGAGCTCGCACAGCTTCCGCTAACATTCAAATTGAAATCGCCCAACGTCGCTCTATCGCCACTACCATACAAAGTGCCACAGGTGGACATCATATTTGTTGGCGAGGCAGAGCCACAAGCAGCGCCCGAGCTATCGGGTGGCGGCCGCCCAGGACCAACAACACTTAATGCCGCTACATTCATTTGCTGCTGTTGTTGTGGCTGTTGCTTAAATAGCGGTTGCCTCATATGATGATTCACTTTATTTGAATTACTGTTGTTGTTATTAATATTACTATTATTGTTGTTGTTGTTGTTATAGCAACATATGTTGCTCTCATTGCTGGCATTACTACTGCTACCGCTATTATTACTATTTTTGTGACTATTGTAATTTCCCATAATATTTGTGTAAAAATGTGTTGCTGTGGTTGTTGTTGTTGTTGCCGTGGCCATTGCTGTTGATATAGATGGAGTTGATGTTGTCGGATTTCCGTTTATTTCACCGCAAGTGGGCACTCCACCTCTGCCATTGTCGTCGCCACACAATTGCTCTTTGGTCGGCAGTGAACCGACGTCGGTTATTGATGTCCCTGCTCCGCCCACTGCTGCCAGAGCCACCTCGGCCAACATTGATGCGGCCATGTTCACTTGTGTTATTGCTGTTGTTGTTGTTTGATTCAGTTTAGTTGTCATTGACTCATTCGAATTGGCGGAACTGTTGTTGATGTCGTTTGTTGTTGTTGTTGTTGTCGTTGTCGCACCGGAAGTTACTGCTGTTGTTTTTGTTGTTGTCGACGCTTTCAATGTTGTAGGCAATCTTGTTAACATTCTTTGATTTCCGCTCATCAACATGCTTGTTGAGGCTAGCTGTAGCTGTTGTTGCTGTAGCTGTTGTTACTGTAATGGTTGTTGTTGTATTGGCGTATGACACTTTAGGCCCAATGGTACTAGAAAAATGGCCAAACAAGTTGATGCGTGTGCGTGCAAATTTGCGTTTTAACCCATTTCCATGCGCAGGAGGCGGATGGAGAGATAGAGAACGAGAATGAGATTGAAACTGAGTGTAAGAGTATGAGTAAATGACATATAGAAAAACATTTAAACAATTTTTTATTTGAGCATCGCAAATTCCACTGCAAACGGCAGCCATATTTTCAGCATTTTGCCCCAACAGCACTCACGTCTGTCTGTCCAGCGAACAATTGAATGACCACAATTACAAATTTCGCATTCACTACCAACACCATTTTACATACATACATTCATGTGTACAAATATATGCATATATACTTATATATGCTAATACCCAACAGACCAGGAAGTAAGCGAAATGTAATAGGACTTGAGAACAAGCTTTTAACAATTGTCCATTGCAAGCTTATTGCAATAACAGTTTTTGTAAGCTTAATCGTAAGCTTATTCACAAGCATGATTGTAAAGCGCTTGTTATAAATAATATTTTTTTCAAGTATGCTTTACTTTTAGTTCAGAAACTGTTTTCATTAATAATTGAGAAACTCTTACTTTATATAAGCCTTTCTCAATACTCGGTGGCCGCTGTGGTGCAGTGGGTAGAGTGCTCGCCTGCTATGCCAGAGGTCTCGGGTTCAAACCACGGTCCGAGCAAAACACCAAAAAATTTTTCTAATTAGTAAAAATCCAATTATTGGGTTTTTTAAGAGCAGCGGTCACCTCTCGGCAGTGGGCGGCATACCCTCCGAGATTATTTCCGCCATGAAAAAGCTTCTCACAAAAAATGCATTCGCCATTCGGAGCCGGCATAAAACTGTAGGTCCACCCAATTAGTAGGAAAAACAAAAAGGAGCACACTTCGAATTGGGAGAGAAGCTCGGCCATAAAACTCGTCAGAGTTATAATAGCGCCATTGTATTATTATAATTATTATTTCTCAATACTCCTTATGTTAAAAAGCTTGAAAACAATATTGCAATAAGCTCAATTTACACTTGAATGAAAGCTTAAAAAACTATTAACAATAACTTTTCTATTAAGCTTGCTGTAATTCATAGATTATTTTTTTCGGAAAAGGGAAGTATATAAAAGCATCAATAAAATTCAATATAATTTTTAATGTTCCATTATATGATGAAGATGAAAAGAAAATGCAAATAAAAATGTATTTTTTTTTATTTTTTCTACTATTTATACATACAATTTATTACAATGTATTTATAAGCTTACAACAAGCTTTCGCAAGTAATATTTTTTTACAATTATATTTGTAAGCTTATAAAAAGAGTGCCGTTTTGATTTTTCTACAATTGTTCTTTAGTTTTTTCAATAGTTTACGCAAGTATTTCTCAAGCTTAACGCTTATATTTATAACCTTGTTATAATATTATTCTCAGGCCTTTTGGTCTGTTGGGTATTTTTACATTAGGACGGTTCTATATGTATAGGATTTCTTTCTCAATTTGATAGGTGTAAGTATCAAATGGGGCTGCTATGGCATAATAGTTGCTCGTCTTGCATGCAATAGATCCTGCATTTGTTTTCTAACCTAGCAAATCATCAAAAGTTAATAAATTATCGCTTAGCAGTGTACATATGTCACGAAAAAGCTGCTCACAAGTCATCTCCTTTGGAACAGGCACCGTAATCATTATGAGTTTTATAATAAAAATCGAGATTTAATCATTATATGTTGAATTTTTATACATTTCATCTGAAATAATCATTATTTTTTTAGTTTTTTTTTTTTGTTTTTTGATCAAAAATAAAACATTCCTTGAGCGATATTTTATCTTTCAGAAATAATCATTATTTTTTGAGTTTTATTTTTTTGATCAGAAACAAAACTTACTCCTTGAGTGATATTATATATATCAGAAAAAATCATAAATTTTTGTTTGAGTTTTATTTTTTATGTGTCAGAGAACTACAGAGCAGCAAAAAATGAAGGAGCACGTCGCCAATTGAATGAGAAACTCGGCGTAAGACTAGTTATGAATCTAACTAATAAAAAATAGATATCTATCTGTATACAAAAATGTCTTTAGATCTCACATAAATTTAGTCAGAACTTAGCGCTGTAACGAAGTTCAAAATGTAATAAAATACTTAACCACCATAATACACAAACACACTTAGAGTGTATATTTGTACATACCCAATAAACATTTTTCTCAATTCTCAACTTGAGAAGCACTTGCGAAGTAATCATATTCACAAATCTCATACGTGAATTCTCAAATGCATGTCAAATAATAAAATCGCATATACTTAGCAAATATTAGATATATTTTTAAGAATATCCTGAACTCTACTTAAAAAATTTAAGCTTTAAAATTTAAGCTCAAATTGAAATTTAAGCTTTTCACAAATGTTTGACATTTTTAGGCCTGATGTTTGTTGGGTATGCACTTAAATCTACATACATACATGCATATCATGCATACGCATATTAGCTACCATCCCAACTTTTGTGGTCATGCTCTGAGCTTGTTTACAAATTGGGTCCAGCAACCAGCTGACCGACCACCAAACAAAAGTGTCCAATCGCCGGGGCTCAACAAAATTGTGTTTGAGGGCAATGCGGCGAGTGAATTTGTGGTTTTGTAATTATGAAAATAACTGAAATGCGGATATGTTAACTGTTTACAAAATACTTAACTAAATTTTTCGTATGCAAACAACACATAGTTTTTGTACGGCCAAAATGACACTGAGTGTCCATTTCAATTTTTTGTTTCAACATTCTGTACAAATACATTTTATAAAATATTTATTGCATCTCAATTTGTTCGTCCACAACAAAAAGTTTACTTAATTACTTTGACTTTTTGCTGCTTAATTTGGATTTTTTTTGTATTTTCGGCTTGATGTACTTTAATAAAAATACTAAAAAAATTTAATATTAGGTGAAAAAATATACGTACGAGTACTAAAGAAATTATGGAGGTATCTTTATGTAGTAAAAGTCAAAGCAACAGCAGTAACATAACCTTCTTAGTGTAACCTCTGAGAAAATCTACCGTCGCACAATGGGTGATTGCGGCCAAAAATAAATTCAAAATTAAAGTATGAGTAAAACAATTTTTTTAAATAGAGATCGACAGATATATCAAATTGTAATAAAAAAGCTTATATAAAAATTTTGGAGTCTCTTTTGGTTTAGCCGTACAGGGTGCCCAAAATTAAGCAAAAAATAGGTTCTTTTTTTTCTCAATGAACACACCTCATACAAAATGCTCTATCTCATTTAATTGTTAACATACGAACTCGAGTGATACATCATTACATAGACAATGACTTTCTCTTTCAGAAATTATAACGCAGTTGTAAATACCGTTCACTATTGAATTTATATGAATTTTCAAATACTGACAAAAAATGTCGATAAGAAAAAAATTTTGCTCGACTTTGAATAAAAAAATTAAAAAAAACAAAAAATATGACCTCCTCAAATTTTTTTTATGCTTTGGCATAATATATTCTTAATCAAACTACATTTTCATTTTAAAAATCCACTTGCTCCATTTGCTTTTATAATTTTTTTCCCATTGGCCTAAAACTGCGTTTTTGTAAACGCATTAATTATGTTAGTTTTGACATTATGAAAAACGTTTATATTTAGGCGAATAATCGAATATTTCTTTATCGTCTTGCAGTAAATGGTGCATACTTTCAAATTATGAGGTAATCTTTTTTATCAGCGTTAATTCATATCTTTGATAGCTTTTTTCTTTTGGAATATAAAAAAAAATGTGTTAAAATTGTAAAACTTTAAAATGAAATTAAAAAAAAAACAAAAAATATTACCTCCTAAATTTTTTAATATTTCATAGTCCTAAATGTCTTTTATAAACAGGAGAAAAAATCGTAAAAATTCGTTTGCTCCATTTTGTTTTATGAACATTTTTATGGAAGGTGTTTTTTGAGTTTTCGTACATTTTTCCCATACAAAATGCCCAGAAGTATGCTTCAAAAAGTCTAAATATTTTTGTATGGGGAATATTTGTCAAAATGGTGAAACTTAAATATTGATATTTCCAATTCTAATTAAGATATTCGAATAAACTAAACGCTGTTTTCAAGGGTAATGATTGTGCTTTCAACTGGTTTAATCGAATTTGAGTGGAAAGTAATTACATAAAAGATATTAAGCAGGGAATAGAGCCAAAAAACGTGTTTTTTGCCTATTTGATCATGAATATCTCAGAAACTAGAACCAATTTGGAAAATCTGACTCCAGATTCAGGTTTAGCACACTGAAATCCTTTAGAAAAGTGTAATTTCATTTCTGGTATAAAATTTTTGTGAAATGCGATTTTTTTGTATGAAAGTTTTATGATAAATGCTTATAACATACTTAAAAATGCATATATTTTTAATTTAAAAACGGTGAAGTGCTTTACCCCTTTTCCAAAATGATTACTGCATTTGATTTATATTTCAAAAATGTATACACTAATCAAAATGGAGCATTTTAGCTATAATAGTTAGGAAAATGCTGAAATTTCAAAAATACCGTTATATGGGAGGTGGGCGTATTTGTGGGTGGATTTTGTTCAAATTTTCACAGTTTACTAATTTCAACCAAAAAAGCTTAAGTTCCGAGTTTCAAGACTCTAGCTTAATTATAACTATTTTTGGCCGCGTTTGTTTGGAGGTGCCCCCACTGTGCGTCGCAAAGCTAAAATATTCATATTCTTGTTGTTGCCGATAGTATTATATTTGCCGCTGATGAAAGCTGCGATCAAGTCGCGCATCAGTTCGAGGACCTTGTTGACAGCAGGCACGGCCATTCTAGGCAAGCGTAGCGTCAAAAATAGCAGTTATACTTTCGTCAAACAAGTGGTACCAGTGTAATGGGCCCATTATTTTACCTACTTTTCACGTATCACCACCCACAGTCACTATCGGCACTTTTGCCGATGATACTGTTGTTCTGGCTGCAGACCCTAACCCTAACCCTAACATGGCTTCACTAAAGCGTCAAAGATGTTTAAATAAAATTATCCACTGGCTGAAAAACTGGCGGATAAAGTCAAATGAATGAAAATCTCAATGACTCAATGTTATTGATATACCGCATAGTGGCGTAACAAAGTGCTTTGGTATGCACTTCGACCAGTGTTGCCAGAATATTTTGAAGCTTATAGCTAAATTAAATAAAAACAAGTAAGGAAGCCTAAGTTCGAGTGGAATCGAACATTAGATACTCAGCTGTTTCATTGTTTGTTTGCGTTTGATGTAAACACGGTGTACTTTATATAAAGCGTGTGCTGCATAAAGTGGGCGTAGCCACGCCCATTTTCTAAATTTTTATCAGTCATCCAACTAAGCTTATGAATATTATTATTTGTGCAAAATTTCATCCCTTTATGAGTTACAAAGATGTCACGTTACAAATTCCCAAAGAGTGTTCCAGAAATATCTTTGTTAAAAAGTAGGCGTGGTCATAAACCGATTTCAATAAATTTTTGCGTGTCTATTAACACAAGTTATAAAAGTGTATAAACCAAGTTTCGTCATAATATCTCAATTATTTGTCGAGTTATGGGCTCCGAAATCTCGTTGATTCCTTTGTCTGAAAAGAGGCGGTGCCACGCCCATTTTCCGAAATTTTTCTATTTTTTGTTTCCGATCTATTGTAGAACTCCTGCCATAAAATTTCAGTGATATAACTTTATATTTGACAAAGATATCGCTTAAAATGTTTTTATTAGGCCACTTTATAATACCCATATATAAAAGTGGGCGTGGTCGTCAACCGATTTCGCTAAAATTTTCAACATGTATTACCACAAGTAGTGAAAGTGTATACACCAAGTTTCGTCATAATATATCGATTATTTGTCGAGTTATGGGCTCAGAAATCTCGTATATTCCTGCTTCTAAAAGGAGGCGGTGCCACGCCCATTTTCCACAATTTTTGTATTTTTTGTTATATGTCCATAGTTGAACACCTTCCATAAAATTTCAATGATATATCTTTATATTTGACAGAGATATCGCTTAAAATGTTTTTATTAGGTCACTTTATAAGACCCATATATAAAAGTGGGCGTGGTCGTCAACCGATTTTGGCAATTTTTCGTCAAAACATTTGCCTAAGTAAGTATATCACGCCTACCAAAATTCATCGATATATCTTCAACGGTTTCTGAGTGATGACTCATAAAACTTTCAATGTTTGCCCCTTAATAAGTGGGCGTGGTACCGCCCATTTTCCAAAATTTCACCATATTTCTTCATAAGGGCCTGAGCTCCACACGTGGGTGAAATTTTATCACTCTAGCTCTATTAGTGACTGAGATACGAAATTTCCGATTTTTACTATATAGGGGAGGTGGGCGTGGTCATGGTCCGATTTCGCCCATTTTCAATACCATCCGTTCCTGTCTTGATACTAACTTACATTTCAAATTTCATCAAAATATCTCAATTTTTGCGCGAGTTATCGTGCGCACAGACGGACAGACGGACGGACATGGCTCAATCGATTTCTCTTTTCAACCTGATCATTTTGATATATATAAGTCTATATCTATCTCGATTATTTCATTCTGTTACAATCCACCGTTAGGAAATCAAAACTATAATACTCTGTGTACTAGTACAGCTGAGTATAAAAATAGCTAAGCTACTAAAAAAAAAGCTAACAAAAATAGCTAATAGCTAAACGCAAATATCTGTAGCTAAACGCCAAAAGTTATAGCTAAATCTAGCTACAAAATAGCTAAAGTGGCAACACTGACTTCGACAGAAAACTAACATGAAGTACCCACATATTCACCAAACGAAAAGCTCTTGGTGTAAACTAAAGGAATCTTTATTGGCTAATGAATCGAAACCTCCAACTATTAATCGACAACAAACTCCTGCTATGGGGACCCGCAGCAAACTCAAATATAGAAATTATCTAAAGATTCCAATTGAAACCCCTTAGAATGATTGTAAATGTACCTTATTACATACGTCACGAACGACCAACCACATCGTGATCTAAAGATGCCTACTATCTATCGCCAACCAACCAACCATTTATCGCTCAAGAAATCAGAAAATATGCTACATCGTACAAAACGAGACTATTAGCTCATCCCAACCCGCTCGTTCTAACCCTGATGGCAAGACCAAATAATTCCGCAAATCAGTTACAAATCTTTATTGATCGACTACAATAAACTTCCAAGCATTCGTTTAAACATTTAAAACGTATAAAAGGGTTTCTTGACTTTAACGATGCTTCTCTCTGCAAGAGTCCTGAACGTCAGATCAAAAACTAGACGTTAGTGGCAAATAATTACACTGTCCAACAGTGATTTCTCAACACGAACAAACGCTATTAATTATGAAAGAGGATGTCTCCCAGACCAACTTTGCCGAACAGAATACTGGTCCAGAGGGTCTGAGTTTTTTTTTTTAGAGGGGGTTAAAGTTTTATGGATTTAGCTGGAGGTGCAATTACTTTATCGAAAATATCTTATAAAAAATGACCTCAAATAAAGTTGTTGAGCTCGGACTTCTTCTACAGAATTTAATAGGGAATTTCTTTGTGGAAGACGTTAACCCTCTAACGCCCACGCAAATGACTGTTATTAACCCTTGTTTGGAAGCACATGTAGAAAATATCAATTTACAATGCAGATAGAGGGTTTAAATGTTCTAGAAAATTATTCGCCATAAAATTTCACGGGGTCCCCTCAGACAAAATCTTTGTACAAATAACGCAAAAGGCTACAGGAAATGATAATCACAAATTACGCCATGAAATATGCAACAAATTTTATATTTATATACATTAGATGCACTTTTTGTTCTTTGGATCCTCCCTCCGGCACCGGAATATGAAAATGAGTTTTTCTAGAGTATGTTAATTAAAAAAAAAAGTTCACTTTCCAAAAACTGAATGGGGCTACTCCAAAAACCGCGCGATTTTCAAGAATTTCAAAATTGTTAAAATTTTTTAGAAATTTTAATCCATGTCAGCCCTATTAGGGCATATTTTACTTCACTTAAACTTGATGCGCTCATCCAAATTATAATAGATTTTTAACCAGAATTAGTTTTTGAAAACCGCATTAAATTAAGCAGCATCCTATGTGATTCACATAAAAAAATGTCTGCTGTCAGAAAGAATACAGGGCATGAAGTTGTATGTTGGCGAGAAAAAAACAAAATGTTCTATTTAGGCCGCGATATTACCCTCCCAGGGAAGTGCACTAAAAACTGAATACGACATTCGCTTTAGCGGTTAACTCTACGTATAGGTAGATGTAAATTTTTTTTCTTGTGCAAAATTATAACTTTTTTCATACATAAATACTTGCCTTGAAATTCTTGAAAATTGCGCGGTTTGTGTAGTAGCCCCATTCGGTTTTTGCAAAAGTGAACTTTTTTTTCAATTAACTTACTCTACAACAACTCATTTTCATATTCCGGTGCCGGAGGGAGGTTCTAAAGAAAAAAAAAAATGCATCTAATGTGTATACATATAAAATTTGTTGCATATTTCATGGCGCAATTTGTGATTATTATATCCTGTGGTGTTTTGCGTTATTTGTACAAAGATTTTGTCTGAGGGGACCCCTAGTGAAATTTTATGGCGAATAATTTTCTAGAATATTTTAACCCTCTATCTGCATTGTAAATTGATATTTTCTACATGTGCTTCCAAACAAGGGTTAATAACAGCCATTTGTGTGGGCGTTAGAGGGTTAACGTCTTCCACAAAGAAATTACTTATTAAATTCTGTAGAAGAAGTCCGAGCTCAAAAACTTCATTTGAGGTCATTTTTTATAAGATATTTTCTATAAAGTAATTGCACCTCCAGCTAAATCCATAAAACTTTAACCCCCTCTAAAAAAAAACTCAGACCCTCTGGACTAGTACTCTGTTCGGCAAAGTTGGTCTGGGAGACATCCTCTTTCATAATTAATAGCGTTTGTTCGTGTTGAGTAAAATTTTTTTAAATTTGTTGGACTGTGTTATTTGAAAGTAAATTACTATATCACAAAGAATAGATAAATAGCAACCCATACACCCAACACTAATTTTAATAAAAGTTTCCGAAGTTTTTCATTAAGAACCCTTTACAAAATCGAGGTGTTAGCTCTGACACCTGCTGATAACGTGACATTGTTGTCACGTTTAATGCGATTTGCAAGGCAATTTTAGATTTCTTTGTGCATTGACAACGTATTTTATTTGAAATCACATATGTTGACATTTCATTTATTGCATATCCCAAAGCTTTGCTTGACTCAAAAACAAAAACAAAAAAACGGTGCACCGTTCATATATAAATATATTGACATATTTCTGATCCGTGACGCTGCTTGAAAGCAACTGCTTAAAGCAACTGAATTTTTTCGCTCACTTTTTTTTTGTGCTGCATATTTGTCGCTCTATTTTCGAATAGATCCATTATCCTTAAATCTTTCCCTTTAATATTATATTTGGCGTGAAAATGTATGGGTGTATGTTTTTGTAAGTATTTAAATAGAAACAAATGCTTAACATATGGTTTACGGAAGCCACCAGCTTCCCTTTAACCTCTTCCTTTTTGGCTTTTTGGTTTTCGTTTTTTTTTTTGTTTCTGCTTTTCTGCTTTCGTTCTCTCCTTTGTTTTGTGATTATAATTAAATTATAAAAGAATTTAAGTCACTCAGTCAAACGCCCTTTCATTTCTCCGGCTAAATGCCGGTCGGATATGCCGTATTTGTACGTAAATGAGTCAACAAAAGGCAAATCCATACATAAATGAGCGCAAATGTACGCGCGCGTTTAACTGCATGTGTATGTGTGTGTGTATGTACAAGGCTGATGAGGGTGGGACGATTGTCTAAAGCTAAATGTTAGGCATCTGTAAAAGTCCTTCATCATCCCCAAATTTCGCGTAGGCAATGAGTTGTTTTTAGAGCACAGGTTCATATACTTAAATATGTATGTACATTAGAGTGGCCCTTAAGCCTATGGAAAAAAATTTTTTCTGCTTTTTTGAGACGTTACCCCCTGAAATGGTTTCATGTACGAAGAAAATATGCCCTGTTTAATATTTTCTCGATTGGTCAACGTTAACCCGTGCCACAGTGTGTTGAAATAATGAACCAAGTGTTATATGGTTTGGTGGACGTTTATATTGGACGAATCATCTTATATTTTTGAATTTTAGTAGATACAACGTTGTTATTTATTAGACTCCACAAATAAATGATTTATAAACAAAAGATATTGATATTCTATATATTGAAGTACTGAAATGTCATGGATCCTTATTTACTCATATATGTATACAAACAATTTGAGGAAATTGAAATTTTAATGTATATTTTTCATATACTCGTACATACATACATATTTATATGGGAATTTTTTAAAATAAGTGCCCTCTATTAGTGTATGCATACACAAATAAGAAATACAATTCAGAACTTTAATTCTCTTGAAAGTCCATTGAAAGCGTTTGAAGAGCAGTGTAATTTGGAGTTACTTTATTTGGGAGTTATTTCACTGCGCCAGCGTTTGCTGCTGACAATTTAGGTGTTTTTTTCTATAACACACTTAATTCTCACACAGAATGAAAGACCAATATCCACATAGTAAAACCCGCAAAAAATTGTCATAGCTGTAGCTTTGTAGACTACTTTAACCCTCTAACACCCCGACGATGAGGTCTCCACATTGAGGACTCTATCATGACTAGTGCTGGACCGTCTCGATATTATATTTCTGAATCATTTTCAAACGATAGTAACACTGACTATGCGTAAAATGACCATGATACGGACACAAACTTTCCCAATGCCGATACTCACTTTTGCTACGTTTGTAAAAAACTAATTTGTCTCGCATATGCTAAAAAGGTATGTGTGGCATGTGCTTCAGTTAACTGACTTCACCAGTTGCACGTTTTAAAATTATTGTATTGGAAGAAAATAATATAGACTACGATTTTAAATTAATACATAATTCTTAAGTGAAATATTTGATTTGTTTGTTGTACTATGTTGCTTAATAAGTAAGAACCAAAATTTAATCTCATCTACATACGTACATACATCTTCTACGATTCTTGCTACTCAAACAATTGTAAAATAATAAAAGTATTTTGATTAAGCGAATTTAAATGAGCTATTGGCCATTTTGCATTTGGCCATTGAAAAAAAATTTTTTTGGTAGAAGTTATGGATCCATTTCGGAGACCACCACATCCCCTCATCAGACTTCTTCAAGCGGCCCCAATTATTAGAATTAAAACGGCCATATAAATACAAACGTATTTTGATTAATTTCATGCAAGTTTAAATTTGTAAACATCTCAGAGTTAGGTTTTCGGGTATACCTACGCACATACAAAAATTTATCACGGCATAGCCAAAAGAAGCGCTTACTAAAAGTGATGTTGCCAATTTTTCAACTTCAACTGGTTGTGGCACGGGTTAGAGTTGTTCAATCGGGCCAAAATTTTCAGGGTATTATTTTTTTATTAAACAAAAACATATCAGGGGGTAACACCTGCAAATTTCCGACTTACGAAAATAAGGGCCACTCTAATGTACATATGTATGTATGTATGTATATAAGTATGGTTAAATAAATGTGTATATGCATAGAAGTATGTAAGGATGTTTCTCTATGCTCGGCCTCCGCGTATTAAAGGGTCGTAATGAACATATGCACAATAAGGAAGTGAGCGTGCAATTTTTGTTGTTATTTGATGGCAAGCTGTTGCGTTAATCCGATTTGACGCTAGCCAGGAACAAAAACAAAAAACAAAAAAATATACATAATTCATTGCAATCTTTTGACTTAACCACTTTGGAAGGTGCTGAAATTGATATGCTTTGATTCGATAGCATAAAAACTATGTAGTTATGTATTTAATTTGTTGACCTTCGAAACTTTAGTTATGAATCTACAATTTATCTTTCTTATTTGGTTATTTGTTTACTTTTTGGAGATATAATAAGTATATACATATGTACAATTAAATACATTTAAATTTAATGCAAATGGAGTTTCAATAAACTACTTTAGTGGAATTACAGGTTATTATCTCATTTGAATCAAAACTGTAATAGATTCAAATCATTTGCGTTTCGTAATCAGTGAATTTGTTCGGTAATGATTCAATTCGGTTTTTCGTGTTTCGGAATGCGGTATTGAAAATTTTTACTCAGCACTCGCACAAAAGAGATATGCATTCAGCAGTCAAAATTTCCAATCATGTCTAAGCTTTGATGGGAGAGGGGAAGACGAGTTGCTTTTTTCGGGGGAATTGATGTGAGCTTGGGTACGGGGAGTTGTAGCATCTTTTATTTGAGTATGTAGGCAAATATGCACATATGCATTGTGAACCTTGTATTTATTCAGTTAGGGGCGATTGCGGCTCCGAGGTCAGGCGGGAGTACCAATCTAATTTTCCTTGTTAAAACACCCGATTATGAGTTGCTCACTCATGCTATATACATAACTCGACGCATAAGACGCCTGAGTATTATAGAAATTTTTCACACACGCATGCGAATGCACGAACGAAAGTTATACAGCATACACAGCCGTCGTTGCTATAGTAACGTGCAGTTGTTTATTGAATGAAAAAAAAAAATGATTTAATTCAGTTAAATTTTTGAATTCATGTTTGATTGGGAATGCTTCTGCTTTGCATTCACATTCTCTACTGAATGCTTTTTCCCCCATTCAAAAGCACATTCAATGTTCGGAAATTTACAATCCTTTTGAAAACTGAAGTATTTACAATCAGGCTCACACTTTTTTGAAAAGAATTGTGGATTAATGAAATCAAAATTGATTGAATTAGTTTACAGCTCTGATAAATACAAGTATTTTCTCCTAAAAGTATGTGATGTTTGTATACAAACGCGCAAGTGAAGCTTATAAAAGTGTTTTAAAATATATACTCTGAAAAAAATACCCGTAGTTAAACCAACAACTTTCGGCTGTTGAATCTCCGTCTTTGATTCAACAGCAAAAGTATTTGTTTTTACAGCAAAGTTTTTGATCCAACAATTTATTCAAAAACGGGCATTTTTGTTTCAAAAACTTGCTTGCCTTTAAAAAATTTTTTGTGAGAAAACCAACAAAAAAAATAATGATGGAGAGAAGATGAAGAGAAAAATCCAAACAAAAGTTTATTTTTAGCAACAATTTTCTCCCCGTTGTTGATTTAAAGGCAAAAGTATTTGACCCAACAGTTTCCGTTGTAAACAAAACTAATGAGAACAAATTTTTTTAAATTTTGTTTTTACAATGATTCAAATAATTCATGGATTCCTTTTTAGGAAATGGAAGTATAAATAGGTTACTACAATTGAATATAATGTTGAATGTTCCACTATGTGATGATTGGATAGAATTTTAGGTTGATGTCATGGTTCGAATCCGGAGGAGAATATAAAATAAAGAAGAAAAATCAGAATAAGAAATAAAGATAGCAACCAGTGAATGATAAGAAGGAGAGAAGAATAGGAGAACAAGCGGAGGCTACATATTTGTAGTTGGGACCCGGGCGGAGAGAAGATGAAGAGTAAAATGCAAACAAAAATTTATTTTTAGGTGAAAATTTTTTCAAACAATCTCCGTTATTGACTTAAATCAACAACGCTCGCACCTTTGCAACAACAACGGAGCGTTGTTGGGCACATTTCAACTGCGGAAAGTAGTTGATTTAACAGCGAAACTCTTTAGATTTACAACGTTTTTTTTTCAGAGTACAAACAGCTGTTCAACTGGCGCTAAATCTACATTGGAAATTTGAATTTAACTTTAAATAAATAATAATAATAATTTTGAAGGCATACTGTTACGTGCAAATCGTTTTTTCTAAACATTTTTTGTTTCTAGAATACATACTATTAAAAAAGTACCACGCCCAATAAAACATTGTCTCGTCAGCAGAGCTAATTTATACCTTTAAAAAGATACCTTACTTATTAATTTTGGTCCAATAACGACGCTTCCCAACAATACTGTACTAAGTCGACTTAGTACGCTTTCCCGTTTTTGGTGTCTTAATTTGTCAAATTTTGGTATTAATCGGACAATCCAATCAAAATTTATGTATAAGCAAAAGTGTATACATATATGTATAATACAACTCGAGTTTTTTACAGAATAAAAATATTACGTCCGTCACCGTCGGTTATGTATACAAAATTATGAATTTTTCTTCTGTGATTTTTGATGTTTTTATTTCTTTTTACTTATGTATATTGATTTTTGTCTATGTTGTTTTTAAATAAAGATTTCGCCCCTGAGGATGCTAAAAAGTTTAGCGAAACGTCGGGCATAACGTGAAATGTGTTAGTGTTTTCCCTTGCACTTGCACACGATAGACCAATAGAGCCCATATGCTAATTGCATTTTCATAAAAATAAATTTCAAAGTTGGTCAGCTCAGTTCATAAAAATATTGAAAGCTTGCCATGAGAAACAACGTAGCAAGTTTCTATTTTCTCTTATGGTTTTATATAAACCGTACCCTAACTTACTTAGATGGTATCGAGTTTTGGTGTTGACCTTTCAATCCAAATAGAAGTTACAAGCGAAGATATACTTAGCACACAACTGAAGTTTCATATCGAATTTAAACTATGAGAGTTCCCCTGAAAAACACAGTTTTCAGACTTAGTACAGTATTGTTTGGAAGCGTCGATGTGTGAGCAGAAAAACGGATATTAATATAAAAACACCAATTAGTAATACATAATATATAAGATAACTTTGTTCAAAAAGACGATTCTTGTAAGTTAAACTCACCAAAATATTTACCGATGTAATCAAAATCATGAGTTGAGTCGATTAAGCCATGTCCGTCTGTCCGTGTGAACACAAAATAGTTGAATTACCGTATGCGGGTGTATTTTTACTTATAATTATTTGTCGGAATCGGTGAAGGTATAGTACATATAGGTACACATGTATGTAGCTCCTATATAACCGATTGTACAGATATAGACACTTTTTTCACAACTTTACCAGCTAAACAGCTGAAAAATGAAACTTTACAGCATGTATTTGACTAAAACAACTTCACCACAAATTTTCAATATCGGACACCTGTGTATAACGGATTGATATAATCCGTGGGGTTTGAATTTTTTGAAAGGAGGTTCACCTTTTAACATTTTGGCCGAAAGTGCATTTAATTTCTCGTGTGAAATTTCTGCCTTCAGAATTTTTTAGTACAACTTTCAGAAAGTGAAAATTTACAATTTTTTTTATTTTTGTATTTGTCTTTTTTTTAACAAAAATTTGAATTTTTCACTTTCTGAAAGTACCTACTTTCTTGCATCGCACTATGGTTCAAAATCGAAATATTGAGGAATTAAACCCAATTATCGACTTTTGATTTTCCCAAAAAAAGTAATTACCTTTCATTATACATTACTGTAGTAAATAAAAAATAAAAAAAAAAATAATGTCAGCTAGCGATCACTTGTTTATCAGAAAGCTTTCAAAGTCTTGGTGTTGATTTTTGTATTCGTAAAAAAGATTTTACTTAAATCATATAAAAATCTCAAGTGGTGATAAAAAATGAATTTGAATAAAATGTGTTTATAAGATGGAAAATATTAATAAAGGTATGTAAAATCAAGAACAACAAACTTTTTTCTGAAACAATAATAATCGTTAATATATTTTTGAGCTTAAGCCGTGTTGTGTTTTGATTGTGAGTTTTTTCTGTGTTAAATAGAATATAAAAAAGTTGGATCAAATATGATCAATAAAAATTATATATGTAGTTACAGCTAATAGTGTCCTCCTTAATACAAATGTTATTTTATCTGTGCGAATTTGCAAGCGAGGCTACAATTTCACTTTTTTCAGAGCAAAGTAAACTTCGAAAATGGCTATACTTTACAATTTTGTATTGATAATAATAAAAGTATAAAACTCATTTATATATAGGGTTTAAAAACCTAATAATTTCCCTTGAAAATAACGTTACACTTTTTCGGATATCTTCTTTAGTACCTGAGATATTGTTATTTTAATTTCATTAACTTGCTAAAAAAATAAAAAACTTTAAAATTTCCTATCGCAAAAAAATGAACTTAATAATATTATCTCCAAAACTACACGTAGCATCGAAAATCTGACTTCAGATTCAGATTCAGCGTATCGGAAACCTTTAGAAAAGTAAAGTTTTATCTCTGTTTGAAATTCAACCTAAATTTACAGTTTCCACTATGTATGGCAGCAGCAGCGAAAAATGGGCGTAGCTCGCCCATTTTCGTCATGAGATATTACTTTTACCTTTAAATACCTTTAAATACCCTTAACTCTAACTACTTTATTCCTCAAAATCTGAATTTGGAACCATAGCGCATCGTCTGGCTGTACCCTTCAGGTAAAGTTAAAAGTTTTTTAAAGTTATTTTTTTTTTTCATTTAATAAATGCACGATTCCCTTAATAAATGCAAGGTTCAATTAACTCAGATTCCAACAGAGAGTTCTAAAAAGGCTTATTGTTTTCGTAAAGGTGCGTAGATACACTTTTTTTTTTTAAAAGAATGTCTTCCAAATTGAATTATGTATTTAAGAAAGCCCTTTCTTCATTCGAAATATCGACCTTTCAGTTTAACCAGCTCTTTAAAGGAGCTTCCTGCCACAACAGTCCACTTGTTAAAAAATTCTCGCAAACCAATTTTTTTAATTTTTATTTTATTTTATTATATTTTATTTTATTTTGTTTTGTTTTATTTTATTTTGTTTTGTTTTGTTTTATTTTATTTTATTTTATTTTATTTTATTTTATTTTATTTTATTTTATTTTATTTTATTTTATAGTTGTTTTTGGCGACCTATAACTTTAATAATTTTTTCTTCGCTGGCTTCGGTGGTGTGGTCGAAATATATTGGGAATATTTAAATTTGAAAAACATTGTGTTTCAATTGACCTGAAGCCAGCGAAGAAAAAATTATTATTTTATTTATTTTATTTGATTTTAGTTTATTTTATTTTATTTGATTTTAGTTTATTTTATTTCATTTTGTTTCAAATAACATTCTAATTTTTTAAATAGTAACCATTTAGCTATTTATAATTATTATCAAAAGTGGCTGCTTCACCGACGGGTTTAGATCTCAAAAGCGCCGTCGGAATATTTTTCATCTCATTATCTGCCCGCACAGTTAGTCATACAGGTACTTGCAGTTCTTAGCTACATTTATCTTTTGAAAAATACTCACTCGCAGCAATACGCACCGGATGGTGCTCATCAATCATTGCTGAAAAATTCCAAGCACATTTATAATTTTCTTATGTTTTAGATTTTATTAGACATACTTTATGGTTTTGTGTTTTTTTTTAGTTTTTTTCTTTTAATTAATTTTCACTAACACTTTATATGAGCTAAAATTTACTTATTCTTTATTATTTGTATTATTACTAATTTATAGTTCATATTGAAAGAAATTTATAGTAAATAATTGCGAGTACTTAAATTTAGATTTTTTGTTTTTTGGAAATTGACTAAGTAATTTTCGAAAATTGTCTTGTCTTCAATTTAACGTTCGCTACACGGTTTTCTAGTGCTTATCCATCCGTTTAGTATTTTTGTTGGCTAACAAGGTGTTACGAATATGCTTGAATGACTACACGCCTCTGACATTGATGGAATTTGAAAATAAAAATTGTTCTTTGTCTGTTGTCCACAATCATCATTGGAGTTTGACTTTGGCTGCTTTCGGCTAGTTGCTGACTTTTTACTACTAAAAGGGATATTTTCTCCAAGTGCGATTAATGGTGGGGAAGTTAACTGTTTGTTGCATGTATGCCTTTTTTTATTATTCAATGATGTGTTTGTTGCACAGAAGTAGAGTAAAATTTGTTTGCTAACCGAGATATATTAACATACATATGTACATATGTATAGCTATATGTATGTTTATATGTAAGAGAGCTTTCCGCCATTACCCGCAGATAGCTGAAGAAAAACGAGCAAACGCCATATTTCGATTCAGCCATCTCAAATAGTCCAATGTACATACTTATGTATGTATGTGTACCCACTACGCTAGTCGCTCCAAGCAGCTCCAATATTCAAGCGAACGCCATAATTCCAATGAATCTATGTACTTAGTGTGCAGAGCACGGCCGGATGCTGTCGAAATTTCCCTCGGTTGTGTTATACATGTATTTAAACATACATACATACACACAAACAAGCATATAAATGCCATTGCTCCAGGCGGAGCAAGCGCATGCGTGGGACATCATCGCTGCCAGCACGAGCAAAATGGGAGCTCTTTCATGGCGTTTCAACGTACATGTGTGTGTGTGTGTGAATATGTGCGTTCTTTCTGCTATGCCGCACAGTGGTTCGGCTCCATACATTTTGCGGAAAAAAATAGAAGGAGTGGTCCTAGGCCATTGAAATTTTTCACAGAGGTTATATGTGAGCTAATTAAGAAATTTTCAAAAAATGGTTGAAATCGGTCACCCCCTAGGGGTACCTCCCTTGGACCTATAAAAAAATGATTTAAATACAAATTTTAGTTTCAGCTAAAAAAAATTAAAATATCTTCACGAAACTTTGTACATGAGTTACCCTCATTAAAGGCATTGACAGCACCAAAAATTGTTGAAATCGGCCACTCCATAGGGGTACCTCCCCTGGACCTATAGTAAAAATTTTTAAAGAAAAATTTTAATTTCAGCTAAAAAAATTAAGATATCTTCACGAAACTTGGCGCATAAGTTACTGTGATGAAAGATATCGACAATACCAAATATAGGCGTGATTGGCAAACAACCACGCCCACTTTTCCTGCACCTTTTATTCAAAAACAAATGAAGATATACATTTTCAGTAACTGAATAGAGACCTTGTAAAAATTTGATGTACATACTTAATGATTATATTTATAATACATATAATCGAAAATATAACTATGTATGTATATATGGAAAGAAAAAAAAAACAGATATAGAAAATTTTTTAATGATTTAGCATATCCTTGGCAACAAAATCTAATTCCACACACTTTTTGTTGGGTTGTCGTCTTATGGACTTTATATAATGACCAGAACTTGCCAGTAATCGATTAATAACATCTGTTTTGGTAGAAATTCTATCACTTTTCCTAGAAAACATAAGCCTAGAAATCACAAGCCCCATTTTTTAGTAAGGGTTAACTCAGAACATGATAAGGAGATCAACTTTTCTGCTGAGAAAGTATCAATAAGTCTTCTTGTTGTGTGATCAAGTAAACTTTGCAAATTAACAGCAGCATATGTATGTGTCTGTTACTACAATTTCGTCGGGATAACATTTTTTTTTTCATCTAATACCTTAAAATAAGCTGGTAAAATGTTTAAACAAATGTGTTTGTTGCTATTGTTGTTTGCAAACCGCAATGTTATGATGAATGTGTTTATCGTTATTTTTGTTTGCATTACCATTGATTCTAACAAATTAGGTGTATAATTTAACAATCTGAATTTTTATCTAATCCTCTATGTGCCTTCATATTCGTAAACAAAAAAATTTCACATAAGATGTAAACGTTAATATATACGCATGAGCCTAAAAGCATGTTACATTTTGTCAATTTTATCAAAATTTGATGGGACTTTCGACATTTAAATCAAGTTTACATCGATTGGGGAAAATATGGGAAAAAATTTTTAACAGAAATCGATAGAAGACATTCCAAACTTTCATTTTATTACAGTTAGCGAGTGTAGCACGCTGTAGCACACAAACTTTTTGTCCATCGAAGTTAGAAAATGTACCATTTTTGAAGTACCATTTTTGCTGGCCTATATTTTTTTCAATATTTGGCCGATTGCACTGATTTTTTCTTTAATTAGTCAAGAAAGTGCTATATTTTCTTTTAAACTCACAACAGGGACAATAGGGATATAAGTTATAAGGAAAATTTATAGGTAAAGTTAGCAAAAATTTCAAGCAGTTTTTGTTGAATAAAATTTTTCTGACTTCTGATACCATTATTTTGTAAAAAAAAATCAACTTTTTGCAAAGTAGTCATGAATTGTTCATATTTGGACATTTTTTTATAAGACTACATCATTAGAATCTGAAAATTGGGTATTGAAAAAAATGAATTTTTTCCGCGGCTGAACCACTGTGTGCCGTGTCCTTTTTACAAAAACAATAGCAAAAAGGCACACATAAGCTTAAATAAGGGCGCACAAAGCATATCTTTGAACTGAATATTTTTTGCATTGTTTTTGTTTTCCTTTAATACACCAACAACAACTAAAGCCCGTGCGTTGTCTTTGTGTTTGATTTGTTTATATTTTTTTTTTATTTTTTATTCTTTTTTATATTTTCTGTCTTCTGTCTTCTATTTTCTTATTTCGTTTTTCTTATTTAAATCTTGCGACTTTTTTAACGACAAAGAACGGAGCTCAAAGAATAATAAAAAAAATACAAAAAAAAAAAAAAATTACGCCCACTTTTAAGCAACTTACACTTAGTTTACGAACAATCAATACCAAAGGAAGTTAACGTTAAAACTTTAACTTTCTGTCTTCAACGCTGCAATGCGATAGTGATTAAGAAAATATATAGTCCAGCTGAAAAAAAAAAAACAAAAAAGAATAGCGAATAATACACAATGTGCTAATAGTACCCAAATAAAACTACACAAAGTGGCGTTTAAAGCGCTATTTTTATCAAAAATATTCAACACACCAACCTGTGCGCTATAAAAAGTAATGCGTCATGCAATGTGGCGGTGGTTGGGTTGAAAAGAGCTTGGTTTAACTTTTCGTTGTCTTACCTATTTTCCGATTTTCGCTTTATCGTCTTATTTAGCATACAAATTGTAGTGTGCCCTCGTTCTTGCAACAACAGTTGCAAACAGCTGATGAGCTGTTAATGAATTAAAAGCATCATCTTTGTATGTAATTTGTATATGTTTGCATGTATGTATGTAATTTGTGCGTTGCGTTGCGTCGGCGTCTTTCGACGCCATTTTTTGGCCGTGAGCAACCGACTCGGTGTCGGACCTCAACCTCAGACTCGACTGTGGTATACATACTTGTGCATAGTCTCGTAATTCTTTACGTTCAACAATTAAAGTTGATCACAGTTGGCGCTGCCGATGCGATGCGATGCATAGAGAGTAATTGTGCCAATTTTTTTGCCTTGCAAGATCAGAGCTGTTATGTTTTGATTACAATTAAGCTAGTAATTAAGATTCTTTACACTCTTGGATTTCAATGTGACCCGTTATGAGTGTAGTATTGGAAGTGGGTATCTGGATAACGCAAGAAAAGCTAGTAAAGCGAGATTTCCATAATTGACAAAATATGTGGCTGTATCGTTGTAGGTCGCTTGCCAAAGATGTGAGTTATTAAAATATTACCACATATTTATCTTTGCTAAGTTTGAGGTCTATCTTGATAGATACGACTCTTTGGAACTAATCCTTAACAACTGTAAAATAAAATCTGTAACTAAATTGTTTGCGAACGAAGTTTATATACCGTCGTTTAAACTTCATAACCGCCCATGCCAAAATTGAGATTCTATCGAACCATACCTTAAATTTGGTCTTTGGGAAGCTCGAGAAGCTCTACATTTTCTTCTAAGGATTTCAGATCAGAAGTCGCAGTTGCTAAACTTTTACCAAAACTGTTACTTTGAAAATGATTTGGAATGATAGCGTCAACGTAATTACATCGCCAACACGCGATAGGTATTCCAAAGCCGTAGATGTTATGAAATCGATACAATTATTGGTCACTAGCATGAACCAACTATACCGGTCGTAGCATTATGCCACCAAACATTTACCGTGAACTTTTTGGAGATTTTTGGCAAGTAGTTGTCAAAATTAGCAAAAAAAATTGTATGGAGGGATAAGGTAACTCAGCTTGACCTTTGTGTGATGTGGCACTTGCTCCCAGTGAAGAAAAAAAATCAGCTGATAGCATACTATAGCCGCTGTTAGTGATCCCTGATCACTACTCAATAAATATACATGTTTCAAGCAAGTTTTAAATAGAAATAAAGTGATGGACATGTAAAAAGTTAAATTAATTTAAAGCGCGATAAATTTATTAATTTTTGGTTTATTTTCTTTAATTTTTAAATACTCTTTTTTCTTTCTGTTAACGTTAATATCGCACCCTAAATCATTAAGTAACAAAGTTCAAAATTTTTTGAAATCGGTTTTTTTTATCATAAACCGGTACACAGAACATATCTCCTACGCCGGGTCCCCAGGTATACATATGTCAAAATGCGGACCCGGATGTTTTTGATCGATATTGGTATCAAATGAAAGGTGTTGGGAACGGCTTCAACATAGAGCTGTTTTCATAGTGATGCCTAGATCGAGTCATCAAGTGGACCCAGATAACCCCGGAATAAGTTAACTTAACTTAACTCAACTTAACTTGACTTGACTTGACTTGACTTGACTTGACTTGACTTGACTTGACTTGACTTGGCTTGACTTGACTTAACTTGGCTTGACTTAACTTAGATTAACTCTTATTCCTCATTGCGCAAAAAGGAATCTTGACGATGTTGTGGAATACTCAAAGTAGAGTTTTGTCTTCCTAATTCAGTTTGCATTCATTTTCAATTTCCTAAATTTCAATTTCATCCACCTAAAAATCAGTTGTTAAGGCAGCGCATCAGCTGTTTACTTGCAAATGTTTACGATTTTGTGTTCAATAACTTTGGTTGATAATTATCTCTTTTTTCTCGTTTTTACTTTTAATTTGCCACTGATACTCTTTTTGCAGTAAAGTTATTGAACAAAGCTAGTGTCTTCACCTGTATGTTTTGTGTGTAAACATTGCATACTTTAAGGCGAAAGCTCATGTATTCATACACTGAATATGAGATTTTCAGTGTGAGTTGTTCTTATTCATACCCTGCAAAAAATGCGATTAATCCGGGACGTGTCCGGGATCAATCGCAAGGGAGCATGCGACTAATACAATTTTACATCCCTTTATATGGAGTGAATTGATCGCATTTGTTCGAGCATGTCCTATGAATAGACTAATTGTTCAACTTGTATACCCGAACGGGTACCAATGTAGATTAATCACTAACATATCGAACGGGTACAAATGTAGATCAATCACTTTCATCCCGAACGGGTACGAATGTAGATTAATCGCTTTCAGCACGAACGGGTACAAATGTAGATTTTTCCTTAAAAAATTGTAAATGTTCATGCATATTTCAATAAAGATTATCGTCGCTCCGGAAGAAGAAAGACGCATGTCAGTAATTTGTCGACGAAGAAAGGCGCATTAAAATTATGTCGGGGAAGAAAGACGCTTTACAAAACATGTCGACGAAGATACACGCATTAAAAAATATTTGGACCAACAGAGACGCATTATAAAATATTTCGACGAAGAAAGACACATTAGCATTATTAACTGCGAAGAAAGACGCATTAGCATTAATATTGACAAAGAAAAAAAATCGAATACGTCTTTCTTTCCTAGAAAATATTGAAATGCGTCTTTCTTTATAGTAAAAAAAAATAAAGCGTCTTTCTTCGTTATAAAAAAAAAAGTCTTTCTTTCGTAAAATATTTTTAATGCGTCTTTCTTTGAAAGAAAAAAAGTTTGCATCTTTCTTCCTCAACAAAACAGTTTGCATCTTTTTTCTTCTATAGCGACGTTATATGTTTTACTTTTGTAAAAAAATCTCAATAAATAAATTTAAAAAATTGTAAGTTTTGAGTATGTATTATATGAGCGTAATGTAAAGGATTTTTTCATAGGATATTTTAGGCAACATTTTGTTAAAATTGTTATTAAAAAAGGATGTTCAATTCGTTTTACCGGGTGTTCTAAAATTTTTTAAATACATTGCATATTTCTGTAAAATGTCTACATTTAAGGAATCTAGATTTGTACCCGTTCGGAATTAAAGCCATTAATCTACATTTATACCCGTTCGGGATGAAAGCGATTAATCTACATTTATACCCGTTCGGGAACAATTGGTCTACAATTAGTCTACATTTATACCCGTTCGGGAACAATTGGTCTACAATTAGTTTACATTTATACCCGTACGGGAACAATCGGGGACTAATTGTGGACCGATTGTTCTCGAAAGAGATCAATCGAGGACAAATCTCTTTCGGGATTGATCGCACATTTTTTTGCAGGGTAATTATAAGCATTTGTCCGTGTTCAAAAGCCATTGTAATAATTAGAAATTATTCATCAGTGTTGAACAACTCTGTTTACTATTAAATCTACATAGTAAGTCTATTTTCTATTAATACATATACCTATAACTGTGAAAGAGAGTGCGCATTTATTAACATTCATACATATTTGCATGGACATGATTTTCTCTATCTACCAGATGAGTTGAATATACGCTTCCACTTAAATACATACATACATGCATACATATATAATTCTCCATCGACCACC
Source organism: Urophora cardui (assembly GCA_960531455.1). Taxonomy (NCBI): domain Eukaryota; kingdom Metazoa; phylum Arthropoda; class Insecta; order Diptera; family Tephritidae; genus Urophora; species Urophora cardui. The sequence goes on from OY482673.1 coordinate 53,579,035, forward strand.
ACGTGCCATACTGGCACCAATTACACTGGCTACTACATATCATATTACCGCCGGCTACTCGCTGCTCAGCTAGTCCAGCCAAATGGTCCGCTGCGCTCCCGCTGTGATCCATGATGGGGCGTCTAACGTCAGTCTGGCAGCATTTTGTGTAAAATTCCTTGCGTTCTTCTTCGCGGCGTTTGCTAAAGGTAAAAGCGGCCATTGTGTGGGTGGATGGGTGGCTGGGTCTGATGTAAGAAAGTACATACACATGTTTGCCGTGTAATGAAGATGCAATATATGTATGTACGTAATAGGTGTGTTCCTTCACTCGTTTACACACACCTACAAGTATACAATCACGAAAACTTAGATGTGCGTACAGACGCTTACAAACTTACACAATTATTATGCTCATTCAAAAATTTCAGATTAAATAGTAGTGCATACATATTCACGTACGTGCGTACATATAATATGTATAACAGATATATGTACATAAGTTATTGTACAGAAATCGGGTCTGCGGTAGGCGCATAGATATACATGCATACATATATGTATATTTGTGATTGGATATATTTACATATACATATATATATCCTTTTTGCCTCGAAACGTGTGTTTGTTGGAGTGATTAAGACAACTGAAGTGATAATTGAGTGAAAGTCTCAACTTCACACCTCGCCAAATTGTTTTTCGGTTTGTTGTAGTGTTGATGAAAATTTAATAAAGATTTGCGGTGTACGTTTCTTTCAAAAAAATATTTTACATACATACATACACACTCATGCAAATATGTATATACATACACACATATGCCTCTGACCCTGCAAAAACCCTGCACAAATTCCGAGTACTCCATTTGCTAATCCATGGAGTGCTCGCTAACGACAAACCGATTACTCTATAACTTGCCACATTTCATACAAAATGGAGTACTCGGAATTTTTGCAGCGGAAGAGCTAACGTTGCGGCTACGTTCTATTTCTTCGCTGTTGGTTTCTTGGTAACTTTCCCATGTGTTTGGCTATTTTTATTTTCAAGAAATTGTTTACTATTTTTGGTATACAAGAAAATATGGAAGTGATTATAGGACAATGAGAATAATTTGAAGCACTGACTGTTTACTGTGAATGTGCACAGGCAAATGAAGAAGAGCATATCTCCGATTAAAATCCGAAATAATTATGCTTCGATACATATAGTACATATTAGTTGATATTTTTTAGTTTAGGCTTCATTTTTGAGCTCTTATGACCAACGTTTTTTTTTATAAGGAAAAAATTTATGTGAAAAATTAATACTTTTGGTAGACGTTGTAAATGCATATGTATGTATATCTATTTCGGAGATCAGCACATCCCTTCATCAGACTTCTTTTTACTTTTATTATTGCGTCCGCAGAAAACATCCTTTAATGAAAAATTTAACTAAAAAGTTAAAAATAAATAATAGCTTAAAAAAACTAAAAAAACACGCTTTAATCTTAAAAATCGTACTAAAAATTTAGAAATAATTTAATTAGAAACAAAATGATGAACGAAAACATAAAATATAAGTATTTAAGGAAAAGCGTGGGGGTGCTCAATAATATTTGAACATGAAAATATTAATTCGTACAACTAGTACCAAAATATACCTAGTTGCGAAATTAAAGATTACGATATATGAAATCCCAAAAAAGTCAAAATAAAAATATTAGTAAAAAAAGCGATTTTAAAAATTTTTTGACATACTGAGCACCCGACGCTTTTCCTTAAATACTTATATTTTCGTTCATCATTTTGTTTCTAATTAAATTATTTCTCAATTTTTAGTACGTTTTTTAAGATTAAAGCGTGTTTTTTAGTTTTTTAAGCTATTATTTATTTTTTAACACGCTTTTATTAGTTTCACCTGTATGTATGTATGTATGTATGTATGTATGTAATTTCTAGCTGCTGTCTAAATATATGCAACATATTTACTAATGAGTTTAGGTTATAACCACCGCTATATTCCAACAGACGGCGCGCGTGTATTTATATTTTTAAAATATTCACTTATTTATTTTGAGATATGTAGATCTTTTTACGTGAAAACGGTCATCAACTAAAAACACCAAGTGATGCGAAGTCTGTACTAGGTCTATATCTGTATAAAGCCAGTATTGTTCTATTTTCTCTTTTGTTGCTTGCTTTTCCGACAGGGTAGGATGACGATTTATTGTGAAACGAATTTCCGCTATCCGTTGTCAAGTTTGGTTTGGTTATAAACTGGTTTCGGCGAACGAAACAAGATACTGAAGATGGCGCATAGCCGAAACTGTTCTAGTTAGTTCTTCCTCTACGTTAAACACCTAACTAATGCCGTTTTCTTTTCTCGAAAAAATGTTGCCCTGTTTGATTTTCTTAGCCATTTTGTAAGCTTGTGTGGTGATTTCAACGAATGTTGTCCTCTGACTAAGTAAGAGGGCATCATTAACTACAAATTCAGCCATTTTATAGAAAGTCATGTTACGTAATTTGATAATTGAGATATTAAAGGGCAACATTTTTTGTCAGAAAAGAAAACGCCATAAGCGTATTTTCGAAAAAAAACGATACTGAAGATGGTACATCGCCGAAACCGATTTGTCTCTAAACCAACTTTAACTAAGTGATTTTGTCAAAAACCAATACTAATTAAATAAATACTTTATGAGTCTACATTGAAACATTTAACTACTTAATATTTAATCTAGTAGACTGATTTAAAAAATGTTCACTAAATTTAAAAGTTTCGTTTTGATGTAAAAATGCGTCAGCAGATACAGATCATAATAATCGTTGAACTACAGTCCAACCAAACAAATAGTAAATTAGACAAAGCAGCACTTAAGTGCCAACTAAAGTCACAAAGAAAAAGAAAAGAAATCAAATAATAAACATTTAATCCGAAAGATAGCAAATGAAAGCTCCTAAATCAATAGTTACGTTGACAACTGAATAGTGAAAATCGTGCATCAGCAACGGGCAGAAAGTCAACAAAACTCAAAGATATATTACCACAGGCAGGTGGAGTGCGGTGCGAGGGCCAGGCAGGCAGGTAAAGTAGATTTCCAAACTTAAGTGTTTGCTTAAAGTCTATCTCTTATGGATACATACACAGCAAATGGCTTTGCACATTTTGCACACTCGACTGCATTCTCTTGTGGCATAAACGATGAATGTGTAAATACATACGTATAAAATCTATGTACATAAGTTAGTACGAAATCCGACCAAGCGAAAAGCCAAAACTCAGCAATTTTGCAACACACACTTACCTCATTCTGGAGCTCAATAAGCCAACAACAAGCGCACGACCGAGTTAACATTTACTCCCTTTGGCAGCGAATGATTCTACATAAATATGTACATATATATATAGTATATACCAAATACCCCTAGTATATATCGCCCGTTTTATGCAATAGAGATTTAACTCGAAATTTTCGATTTCTGAGATTTTGCTATATATTTCAATAACTGGTTAGTGCCTTTGAGTCTAGTCTTATAAAATACTCAAAAAGATAAAAATGGCGGAAATAGAAGTGATTTTGTAGTTAGCCGTAGAAGGAAACTATTTGAAATTATAAAACTTTATTTGCGTTTTCCCAAAAAAAATTTTTTTTTGAGTTAAATCCCTATTGCATAAAACGTGCGATATGTACTTTTACACGTACATACATATATACAAATATATATATGCATAAATATGTACATTTCATCACTCTTTATACGCTTACATATCATCAGTTAAACTCAGCAAGTCATCTAAGCGGAAGGCTTAAAGATTATGAGCAGCAGCAGCAGGTTCGGATGGATGTTATGCATTGGCCCAGCATGGCATCCGAAATGCCACCACCACCACCACCACAGCGAACATCATCACCTCCACCGTCACCTCAGTCATCGCCGCTGTGACTTCCAGCAAAGCCGTGTGTGTCGTGACGCGCTTTCCTGTCATTGCTGCCACCTGCCGCAGCAGCCGCAACCTCCGGCATCAACAACAACAGAATATGTTCGTGTCGGACTTGTAGCTAGCATTCATTCATTTGACTTGAATGCCCCCGATTTGTGTTTTCACAGCTCCAATTGTGCTGCTCATTTATTTGTTTTTGTTTGAGAATTTACATACATTCATTCATATATGTATATTCATATATATACTATCCGAATTCACATTATTGATGTAAATCCCGACAAAACCGAAAGAACAGAAAAAAAATAAGGAAGTATACAAATATGTACCTACATATATTTATGTAAGTACACTCCCCCCAACATCCCCTTCATCTTTTCCATATTGTATCTTTTTCCTATCCTCGTTTTCTCCTCTTCTTCCTTCTTCATTTTATCTGTTTCCATAATTATGACGAAATTATGAAAGTTTAAAATTTAAACTTTAAAGTTTAAATTAGAAAAAGTGTAAGATTTATACCAGAAAAGTATGAAATTTATTCCAAAAAATACTTGAAAATATTTAAACTTTTGTAAGCTTGAATTTTAAACCAAAAAAAATAAGAAACTTTTAAACTTTCGAAGGTTCAAATTTAACACAAAAAAAATCTTAAATTCCTTTCAAACCAAATCAAAGTTTAAGCAAGTAAGGTAGCCTAAGTTCGAGTGGAATCGAACATTAGATACTCAGCTGTATGCTTTCATTGTTTGTTTGCGTCTGATAGAATCACGGTGTATTTTATATAAAGCCAGTGCTGCATAAAGTGGGCGTAGCCACGCCCATTTTCAACATTTGGTGGTCATAAACGATTTCAATAAATTCTTGTGTGTCTATTGACACAAGCTATAAAAGTGTATAAACCAAGTTTCGTCATAATACCTCAATTATTTGTCGAGTTATGGGCTCCGAAATCTCGTAGATTCCTTTGTCTAAAAAGGGGCGGTGCCACGCCCATTTTCCCAAAATTTTTCTATTATTTGTTTCCGGTCTATTGTGGAACTCATGCCACAAAATTTCAATGAATTATCTTTATATTTGACAGAGATATCGCTTAAAATGTTTTTATTAGGCCACTTTATAATACCCATATATAAAAGTGGGCGTGGTCGTCAACTGATTTCGACAATTTTTCGTCCAAACATTTGCCTGAGTAAGTAAATCACGCGTACCAAATTTCATCGATATATCTGCTACGGTTTCTGAGTTAAGGCTTATACAACTTTCAATGTTTGGCCCTTAATAAGTGGGCGTGGCACCGCCCATTTTTTCAAAATTTCACCAAATTTCTTCATAAGGGCCTGAGCTCTACACGTGGGTGAAATTTTGTCATCCCAGATCCATTAGTGACTGAGATACCAAATTTCCGATTTTTTCTATATAGGAAAAGTGGGCGTGGTCATGGTCCGATTTCGCCTATTTTCAATATCAACCGTCCCAGTTGCGATACCAACTCGCATTTCAAATTTCATCAAAATATCTCAATTTTTGCGCGAGTTAGAGTGTTTACAGACGGACGGGCGCACGGACGGACATGGCTCAATCGATTTCTCTTTTCACCCTGATCATTTTGATATATATAAGCCTATATCTATCTCGATTATTTCGTTCCATTACAATCCACCGTTAGGAAATCAAAACTATAATACTCTGTGTACCAGGGTTGCGTGATTTTGATTTGACTGAATCACTAATCAAAAATATTTTCTGATTCTTGATTTAAAATATTTTCAAATCAAAGATAATTTTTATGTGTGTTTCCTTTCAAAAAAGAATCAGAAATACCCTTTGATTCGTGATTCAAACTATTTTCAAATCAAAGATAAAATTGATTTGTGATTCATTTCTCAAAAGAATCAAAAATCTTTTTTGATTCTTGATTCAAGCTTGATTTCGAATCAAGATTCTTAATCAATTTTTGATTCGAATAAAATTTTTGATTCGAATCAAACTTTTGATTCGAATCAAAAAATTATTTTGAATCAAAACTTTATTTCAAATAAGTGGCTATGCACATACATACATACGTATGTATGTACCCTGTAGGGAAAATCTCTAGTTCCGAACTAGATCGCTTCTAGTGCATTTTTCGACACTACTAGTGCGAGCTTAATGTCTTTTGCATATTGTCAACTGGCGAATTTAACACGGCGATGTCCTAGGCGGTGCCAATTGTCACCCTCTGCACTGCATTTTCGATAGTTCCGAACTAGTACTAAATTCTACAGTTTACACTAGTTCGTTTATTGGAACAATTTCGATAGTTCTGAACTAGCTACAAGTACCTGCAAATTCTACAGTTTTACATCTGTCGCTTAAGTGCAGTATTTGACATACTTCATGCAAGTGGCGCGATGGCCGACTGGCTAACGCGTGTGCCTTTCAATCTGAGGGGCGCGGGTTCGAATCCTGTCGGTGTCAAGGTGGATGATCATTTTTTTTAATTTTTTTTTTTTAACTAATATTTTTTATTTATAACTTTTTGGTTGCTTGTTTTTCCGACAGGGTAGGAATATGATGTATTGTGGAACGATTTTCCGTCATCCCTTGTCAAGTTTGGTTTGGTGACAAACCGGTTTCGGCTAATATGCGCCATCTTCAGTGTCTTCTTTCGTTCTGAGTTATTTTCTGTAAGTTCGATAGCATTTATAGTAACTAACTTCCGTCGTTTTGTACAGGTACTTGGTGTTCATGTGATGTGTTCGTGCATTCGTGCGTTCGGGTGCCGTGTGTGTGTGTGTGTGTGTGTGAGTCTGTGTTGTGTGTTTAGGTATGCAAATCTATTTTTTTGTCATATTTTTATTATTGTACCCTCATTAACCAAGTAGGTAAAAGTCCGTTATTGTCCGTTTGTGTGTTGTTTTGTTTATGTCGGTTTTAGGTCTTTTGTCCTCTTTCGGGTATATTAGCTTAAGCGGTTCAAATAATGTATCCGATGCGGTGTTTATTTGTTCATTTATTATTTTACCTACGAATGTTTTTTGTTTGTATATCTCCATATTTTCTAATATGTTAAGTCGTCTTCCTTTATGCTGTATGTGGAGAATTTTAGCTGTTTTTCCTATTTTCATGGGTGTACACTTGTTTTCTGCCATGTGGTTGGCGAAATTTGATTCCACTGTCGTTGATGATTTTCTTATTTTCTTATTGTAATCCCTTATGTGTTCTCGATATCTCGTCTTGATTTGGCGTCCTGTTTGTCCTATATAACTGTTTTGGCATTCGCAAGTCAATTTGTATACGCCTTGTTTGTCAAAGAGGTCTTCCTTATTAATGTTGTTTCGTAGAAGTTTTCCCATATTGTTCCTCGTTTTAAATGCTGCATTAATGTTATATTTTTGGAAAACTTTAGCCAACTTTTAAGATGTTGCTCCGGTATATGATAGGACTGCCCATTTCTTCTCTTCTTTTTCTTTGGTTTCTGACTTTCTAGAATTTATGTCTGAAATGTCTGAAAGCGGCGTTCTTGTGCTGTTGAGGATGGTTAGATTTATTGTGTATTATTGCATCTGTTGCTGTGGGTTTTCTGTATATTTCGTAAGTAAATTTGTTAGTCTCTTTGTTTATTTTAATTGTTAGGTCCAGGTAGTTGATTTTTCCATTTTTCTCTGTATCCATAGTGAATTTTATATTTTTGTGTTGGCTGTTGAGGTGCTCCAAAATTTGTTCTTCTTTATTTCCCGATATTAGGCAGATGATGTCATCTACATACCTGGCATAAAAATTTACTCCCAAATTTGCCGTCAGTTCTTCCATATAAATTTCCTCCAAATGTTGCATAAATACTTCCATAAGGATAGCTGATGTGGGGCTACCCATGCCTAGTCCGTGAGTTTGTCTGTATATTTTATTGTCAAATTTAAAATAATTCTGGTCCAGGGTTATTCTCAGCGTATTTACTATCTCTGTAGCAATGTCTTTGTTCGTTTTCTCTGTCAGTATTTTAGTTAAAGTTTTTAGTGTTTCTGTCGTTGGTATCGAAGGGTATAGATCCTTCACGTCAAATGATACCAGTTTTGAGTCCTTGGGTACGTTCAGGTTGTTCAGTTTGTTGACTAGTTCCGTCGTGTTTTTGATTGTGTATTTATTGGATAGGTCTAGTTTCTCGGTTAGTAGCTTGTTTAGGTGTTTTGATAGTCTATATCCTGGTGCCGACTTATGGTTTACTATTGGTCGCATAGGTGTTCCTGCTTTGTGGATTTTAGGTAGTGCGATCAGTGACGGGGCCGATGGATTCATTGCCGTGAGAGTGTAGGTCATCTTGTTGTCTATTATATTCTTTGTTTGTTTTATTGCACGCTTTATTGCCATTTGGTATTCTTCCGTTGGGTCTTTCCTTATCACTCGACAGCCCATTTCTTTGATGAGTTGACCCGTTTTTGCGGTGTATTCCTCTTCGTCCATTAGCACCGTTGTATTTCCTTTGTCTGCTTTTGTTGCTATCACCTTATTATCGATTAGTTTCTTCCTTAATACTTTTGCCGTTTTATTGTCGTCCGTTGCCATTTCATTTCCAGCAGCTTTTATACTCTTTTCGATTATGCGTCTGCATAGATGCCTTGCGTGCTCCTGTTCTTCGTTTGGTACTAGTGATATGGCCATCTCCGTGTCTGCAATAGTGTTCTCTACGTCTTTTTTTCTATCGTAGCTTTCGATATTGTACTTCAAACCTTTTTGCAGTAGCTCTGTTTCTTTGGCGTTGATGGAAACAGCCAACACAAAAATATAAAATTCACTATGGATACAGAGAAAAATGGAAAAATCAACTACCTGGACCTAACAATTAAAATAAACAAAGAGACTAACAAATTTACTTACGAAATATACAGAAAACCCACAGCAACAGATGCAATAATACACAATAAATCTAACCATCCTCAACAGCACAAGAACGCCGCTTTCAGACATTTATTAACACGACTTGAACGAACCCCGTTAGAAAAAGAAGCTTACAACAAGGAACTGAGCACAATATACACAATCGCAGAGAACAACGGATATCAAAAAAGTTTAGTGAAGAAAATACAAAAAAACATAAATTCTAGAAAGTCAGAAACCAAAGAAAAAGAAGAGAAGAAATGGGCAGTCCTATCATATACCGGAGCAACATCTTACAAGTTGGCTAAAGTTTTCCAAAAATATAACATTAATGCAGCATTTAAAACGAGGAACAATATGGGAAAACTTCTACGAAACAACATTAATAAGGAAGACCTCTTTGACAAACAAGGCGTATACAAATTGACTTGCGAATGCCAAAACAGTTATATAGGACAAACAGGACGCCAAATCAAGACGAGATATCGAGAACACATAAGGGATTACAATAAGAAAATAAGAAAATCATCAACGACAGTGGAATCAAATTTCGCCAACCACATGGCAGAAAACAAGTGTACACACATGAAAATAGGAAAAACAGCTAAAATTCTCCACATACAGCATAAAGGAAGACGACTTAACATATTAGAAAATATGGAGATATACAAACAAAAAACATTCGTAGGTAAAATAATAAATGAACAAATAAACACCGCATCGGATACATTATTTGAACCGCTTAAGCTAATATACCCGAAAGAGGACAAAAGACCTAAAACCGACATAAACAAAACAACACACAAACGGACAATAACGGACTTTTACCTACTTGGTTAATGAGGGTACAATAATGAAAATATGACAAAAAAATAGATTTGCATACCTAAACACACAACACAGACTCACACACACACACACACGGCACCCGAACGCACGAATGCACGAACACATCACATGAACACGAAGTACCTGAACAAAACGACGGAAGTTAGTTACTATAAATGCTATCGAACTTACAGAAAATAACTCAGAACGAAAGAAGACACTGAAGATGGCGCATATTAGCCGAAACCGGTTTGTCTCCAAACCAAACTTGACAAGGGATGACGGAAAATCGTTCCACAATACATCATTTTTTATTTACTTATTTAATAAAAATTTAAAATAATATTTAAAAAGTAATAAAATAAAATTAAAAATAATCCTGAGGGATCGGGCATAATTAGGGGAACATTTCATTTCATACAAGAAGCAAATAGAAAACTATTTATATAAAATGCTTCATTAAGCATCTGAGAATTGCAGAAATGTACAAAGCCGACGGCAATTGAACGAACGAAAAATTTTCATAGAATTTTTGTCACTTCGAAATTGCATACAAATCAAAGTGTGTCACTCAATTCACTCATTCTGAACTGGTGAGGGTCTAACTACAATTGATCTAGTTCCCTTTTGACACCTTTTCGCTAGTTCGAAACTAGAAATTTTGCTCACTAGTTATTGAGTTCCCTGCAGGGTATGTACGTACGGCGTAGCACAAACGTAAATACGACAATCGGAAATATGTATATATGTACATACATACATACACATGTACACATTTGGCGTCAGCATACAATTTGGCTGTTGTTGCACTTTTGGTGCATTTTATACATTTTTGTGTTTTAAATTACCGAGAATGTACTTGAATATTTCTCATATGCTACAGTAGTTTTTATTCTAAATAAATTTTTGATTCGAATCAAATTATTGATATTTGATATTTTTTGAATCAAGAATAAAAAAAGAAGAAATTAATACCGAAGAAATTAATACCGAATCAAATTTATCTTTGATTTGAAAATGGTTTGAATCACGCATCAAAGGGTATTTTTGATTCTTTTGACAAATGAATCACAAATCAAATTTATCTTTGATTTGAAAATAGTTTGAATCACGAATCGAGTTGATTCTTTATTTGAAAGTTGATTTGAAATCAAAATTGATTCGAATCACGCAACGCTGCTGTGTACTAGTACAGCTGAGTATAAAAATATTCCAATATTTATAACCGTGTAGAATAGAACTGAATATTTTTAATTAAATATTTAAAAATTTGATAATATGTAAAGCAAAAAAAATTTAAAATAAGATAAAATAGCAAAAAAAAATTAAAGTTTTGGAAATCCCGAATTTACTTTCATTACACTAGCTCTTCTTTATGCATGACCGCGCCTAGAGGCTGGGGCGATTGGAGCTGTACGATCTTTTGTTGTTGATGTAGCAGCGCAATAACAACAGCAGTTGAAACATTGTCAACGCTAAGAAAAGCAAAGCAACGGCAAAAGAAATTATAACAAAAAAAGAAAAAAGAAAAAGTAAATAAATAAACGAAAAAAGCGAAAGAAAAACAAAAGCTTGTGTTTTATAGCTTTTCGCTGTTTTACCAATAAAGTGACGATGACGACGATGGCAACGATGAGGAGGACGACGACAGCAATGGCTTTCATTTCATCATTCCCAATGAGCTGAGGTGTTATGATGGTGCTTTTATCGTTGTTTTCTTGTTGTTGTTGTTGTTGTTGTTGTTGTTGTTGTTGTTGTTGTTGTTGTAGCTGTCGTTGCGGCTAAGCCACCTCCTGTGGCGTTTCGCTAAATCCTTCTTAACTCAGTGCTCATGCAGCTTAATGTTTATTTTGTTGTTGTTCGTTATACAACAAACAAAGAATGACGACCATGTAAATTTTTGAGGGATGCTGTCGGCCAAACGTTTACCCCATCTTGGGAAACAGTGCACCACTGCAAAATGGGTAGGACGGGCGCTCTTGAATGTTTCTTTTCAAAAAAGGACCTTCGTTTAAGCGTAAGCTTTCTTTTCTTTGCATTTCACTTAGTCAGCGATTTTAGAAATGTTTGTATGTATGTATGTATGCATTTAAGTATTGTTTTATTTGTTTATTTTTGGATTTTCTTTTATAACTCAAAAGTAAGATGGAAAAGCCTTTTGTTTTACAAAATATTTTTATATTAATCCATGGCTAATAAATATGTACATATTTTACCAGGTCGACTGGAAAAAGTCGATAGCAAGGGGAATCAGAGGTAAATTTTTGCCATTACTTAGCTTACAGTAGAAAGAGAAGACTTAGCTACGTTCGTATCCATAAAAATCTAAATCTATAAAAATCTAAATTTAAAATTGCATATTTTTTTGTCTTTTCGTATGATCTAAGAAAATGGAATATAATGTATTCCCTTCTCTTTCTTCTAATCATTCTTTCTTAAGTCAAGGAAATCAAGCCTCCCAGGATTTCAAATCCAGGTAGCTCTTTGCTAAATCTATTCAGCAGTAAAAAGTGCATAGATCTTGCGATGAGTTTTTTCTCTCTCAAAATCAAGCTTAGTCGGTGCCCATGATTTTGCAAAATATATTAACCCTGGAAGAGTAATGGGTTTGGAACGAATTTTACATTGTCAATTTATGATTATCTACATATTTTGAAACGCGAGTGCTAACGCCTAGTTTAAATTGAATTTAATGGTCAATCCCGTAAGACCAAACATTTGTTATTCTAACAGCCCACAATGGGCAAAACCCCGATTTCGCGTCGTAAAATACTTACAGCCAAGCTAGCATCACCAAATTTGGAGCACATATTTCTTCTGTCAAAGTATTCAATATAAGAAAAAATTGGGGTCCATGACCGCTTTTTTCAGGCACCCCTCCCTATAAGAGGAACTTTTGTCCGAACTGTTTATCAACAATAAATTAAACGTACTGACCAGGTCTTTCACACAAAGTTAACCATACGTTCCTTGTACTATTTTTTCGTTAATAGAATTTAATTTACACAGCTTCACAATTATTTTCCATAACAAACAAATCTTTTATCTCTTATACTTTTCCTTGGGTAAAATTTTAAAATTCACTGATTTTCACGATAAAGAATGGCAAAAATTACTATTTCGGGCTTTTATTATTTGTACTAGAGGTGTCAGAAAACCAAAAATTGTATGTATTCGCAATGCTAGGAGTATTCACTTCTCAGAGAAAATACAATTTACTAAAATTTCTTACCTAAAAAAATCGATTTTAAAACGCAGCCCCTCAAAACCATTAAAATTAGTTTAACTTCACTTCTGTAAGGATTCTCATTAATTTTAATTTGAACGGCAGGAGAGTAAATATATTTTTGATTTTTAATGGATATAATATAATATAATACAATGGCGCTATTATAACTCTGACGAGTTTTATGGCCGAGCTTCTCTCCCAATTTGAGGTGTGCTCCTTTTTGTTTTTCCTACTAATTGGGTGGACCTACAGTTTTATGCCGGCTCCGAACGGCGAATGCATTTTTTATGAGAAGCTTTTTCATGGCAGAAATACACTCGGAGGGTATGCCGCCCACTGCCGAGAGGTGACCGCTGCTCTTAAAAAACCCAATAATTGGATTTTTACTAATTAGAAAAATTATTTTGGTGTTTTGCTCGGACCGTGGTTTGAACCCGAGACCTCTAGCATAGCAGACGAGCACTCCACCCACTACACCACAGCGGCCATAATGGATATCTTGGTTAAATTTAAAAAAAGTAAATAGTGGGTAAAATTAAAAAATCACCATATCCACAAGCGGCATTTTTTATTTCGTTAACTTCTTTTTTATTCAGACTACATTTAAAAGGGAATGATTTGACGATTATTATTTTTTCAATTATGCTAATCATCTAATTTGAATGCTAATTTGACGCACTTGTTTCACAAGTTACTTTTAGTAGTTCAGTTTTGATTTATAATTGGCTCTCAAGTGAATAGAATAGTATGAGTTTCATTAAATTGTTTTTTTTTTTTTACCGAAGATTGATGAAGTCTCAATAAATGAATTGAATTTATTAATATAATTTTGTAATCAATTGCTTTTTAATGCAAAAAAAGCTGGAGTGTTAGAGTTTGAACGAGTGATTTTTTGCAAGTCGTTTACCTGCACTATGATTTTCATGGGAAATCTTAAAAAAAGAAGGAAAATGCCAACTTCCTATCTAAAGAGGTCTTTTAATTCGCTGCTATAAAGGAACCGCTTTGCCCTCGGAAAAACTGATCATTTCGTTAGAAAAGCTTTGGAAACACTATGAAATGTGCCTGTGAGTACAATTCAGATGGAAATATTGAAGTCAGCATCAACGTTGGGCGCCAGTCTGTAGAGTTTATTCTTAAAAAAATAGAAGTTCCAGCCGTATAACACAAGGTCATCAGTTATGCGATAAACGTTCTAAACAATTTCTCTAAATATGTACATACATACATATGTAGCTATGTATGTATGTATTTCTCCAATGCTGCATTGTCGCAATGCTAACATCAAACAACAAAAAGAGTTGCATTAACTTATTCGTACAACATTGTGTTCTATTTTACTTTATTTTTTTCAAAGTTCTCAAAGCTCAGGATGTGAGCAGATTGTGCAATGAAACGAATTTACAAAAGTTTAGTTGAAAGAAATGTACGTTCGTATGTATGTAAGGTAAAAAAAAAAACTTGCAAACAAGGGTGAACTTGAACAAAATGTGCGCATGTTGAGAAATTTTTCAAATTCTTCGCGTACATTCTCGTTGTCGAGTCTTGTTTATGGTATTTTATGGTAAGAGCAATAATTCGGAATTTTGGGTGGGATATACATACATACATGTGTGTATGAATGTAGGATGTACAAGCCTTGCCACCCCGATGAAAACTAAATCCACGTAGACACACTCCTATACATACATGCTTACATTTACATACATTTGTACACAAAGTCAAACGTCGCAAGTGAAACATATTGTTGCTGTTGTTGTTGCTGCTGCATTTTGTACCAAATCGATGAGATTGAACGTGCGAATATGCAGAGGTAAAATAAAATATACTTAGTTGGATGAATGGCTGGATGGATGGATGGATGGTTGGTTCAGTTTGGGAGTTTCGGGGTTGAACATTTTTTATGGCTAATTTAAGCAGCAATTACATACAATTTAAAAATCGAATTTTAAACGTTTCAGCATTTAGCTAAAGCAGTTTAAATCGATAATAGATTGTTAAATTGTGGTATATGGATATACACGTATACATTGTATTGGTATTTACATACATACATGTATATAATTATGTACTATAGACATAAAAAAGGTTGAATTTGTTTTTAGTTTTTGGCGGTACATATCATCCTTTTTACATTCTTTTGTTATGCCTTAAAGCGAAGAAAAAAATTTTTCTTCAGACAGTGCCGTTCGAACAGAAGTTTCTGGCTTAGCTACACTGAGAGAAAAAAAAAAAAAAATATGGAGGGGTCAAAGAAATTGTTTACCTATTTTGAACACTACTTTCTTTGTTTTGAGTAAATTTTCCTTAAAACATGTTAAAAGGTTTATAAAATATTGTTGTTACATGCGTTACCATGGTTTCATATACTTGTTTTGAAAAAACTCATACATTAAAATAATGAAAAATTCTTTAAGCGCCATTCCATTCCCAACTTTCCTTGTTTTGAAGACTTGATTTCTATAATTTTGAGAAATTAAATTCCCATACAAATCCCCATGGCAACGAATTTGTTTGAATGTTTTTTTTAATGTTTTTTCCACATTTTTGAGAAAATTTACACAAAACAAAGAAAATTTTGTATTGGGACGCGTGTTCAAAATAAGGAAAATTATGTCTTTGATCGAGAGAAATTTTTTTTTTGAGTGTACAAAAATCTTCCATACGTGCGTAGGTGTAGATAAATTTTTCTTTTTTTCCTATAGTAAAGTCTAGTCCATGAAACATATTATATTTCTTCTGGTGGAATTAATCATTAAGTTGAATGCCCCATCTATTATATATGGTGGGTAAAGGTAAAGGTAAAGGTAAAGGTAAAGGTAAAGGTAAAGGTAAAGGTAAAGGTAAAGGTAAAGGTAAAGGTAAAGGTAAAGGTAAAGGTAAAGGTAAAGTTAAAGGTAAAGGTAAAGGGGAATGTAGACGGAAAGAGAAGTGTAGAGGGAAAGAGAAGTGTAGAGGAAAATACCCATTTTTTCCTCGCTGCGAAGCGAGACGGGTATTTGTTAGTAATTGTAGCTGTTTGTGAACAATTCAGAAATGTTCATTTATATACGTAGAACTAAAAACATACACGGAAAGTAATTTGTATACTTGAATCAAGAAAAATGCTTTCTTGAACTCAATTTAGAAAATTTTTAGGGAAACAAGAAAAATTGGCTTAATTATTACTGGAATTAAGAAATTGAGTTTTCCAAAAATGAAACAATTATTTTCTTATTCAAGAACACTAACAAAATCTATAGAAAAAAGTGTTGAAAAAAAATGTTTAAATAAATAAGAACATATTTTCTTAAATTTACTTAAATGAAGAAAATCTTTTTGCTAATATCAAGAAGAATTTAAGAAAATTGTGTTTCGATGAATTGGAACAACAAACTACAGCAAAACAAAAATTGAAAATAAATAAGAAAACGTTTTATTGAGCGAAGTAAAATAATATAATATAATAATACAATGGCGCTATTATAACTCTGACGAGTTTTATGGCCGAGCTTCTCTCCCAATTCGAGGTGTACTCCTTTTTGTTTTTCCTACTAATAATTCTTGGTCAATTTGAACGCCAAAGTTCTTTGAGCATATCAGCAAACTACAGCAAAAAAAATTGAAAATAAATAAGAAAACGTTTTCTTGAGCGAAGTAAAATATTTCTTACTGAATTTGCATTTCCAAAGTAACATGTATTTTTTTTCATTTGCCATCCGCTTTGCATATTTCTGAATGTTAGCGGTAGTTGATAGTTTGCGGGTGGAAAAATAAATATACTTGCCGATTGTCGCGGATAAGTAAAAAACACGTCTTTTCATTTGCAAGAAATTTAATAGAGAGAGAAAAACGGAAGTAAACAATGTCTGACAGCTGAGAGCAGTGCTTACAAAGTTAAGTAATGCCATTAGGAAAGTATACTATTTTAAGGTTGCCAATTAGGTTCGAACACTGAATATTTCTGCAATTCTCAGATTGTTAGTGAAGCATTTGGTATAAGGAGTTCACTATTTGCATCTTCATTTATATTAATTGAAATGTTGTCATTTCAGTGAACAAGTCCTAGGAAAATAAGTACTAGTTGACTAATTATGGTTTTCTAATCCCTCATGATTAGTTTTCATTTTCCTTATTTTTTACGTTTTTAATATTTTTAAAAAATTTTTACTTGATTTAATATTTAATATCTTCTTATTTCCTTAAGCTCGCATAAGAAAAGTTTTACTTGCAACAAAAAAATTATTTCTTAATTATTTATTTCTAAAATCAAGAAAAAAAACACTTACCGCAAGTAAATTATTTCTTATTTATTTAAAATCCAATTTTACTTGAAGCAAGAAAATGTTTTCTTATTTATTTAAAATCCATTTTTGCTTGAAGTGAGAAAACTTTTTCTTATTTATTTAAAATCCAATTTCACTTGAAGCAAGAAAATATTTACTTATTTATTTAAAATCCAATTTTCTTGGATTTTCTTGATATTAAGAAATTATGTATTTTCAAAATTTTCAAAATCAAGTCTAATTTTTCTTGTCTCGGCATTGATTCTAGTAAAAAATTCTTTCCGTGTATTATTCATTGAATTCTGCTGTAGAATTCTTAGGGCATAAATCACATTTAAAGTCGGAAGGCTCCGAAAATGCTCCCCAAGAAGCTTATCTGACGAGAAAAGTGTTTTATTGAACATATGAAAAACGTGCCCATTTAGTATGTACCTACCACTTAAAAGAGCATTTTCGTAGACCTAAAACTCTGCCTCAGATAATACGCAATGACTCATGCGGACTCCCCAATAGCCAGACTCATTTATATAACCAGAACAAGTTTCTTAAAGGAGCGATTTATGAGTCCCAAAATACTTTTAGGTAACACTGGATCACAAAATGAAATTTTTTGTCTGTACTTTGGACGTGACTATCCTATCTATATGTAAAATCGGTCGCTGATTCCGAAAATCGGGTTCATTTTTAATTCTATGGGAAGGTTTTTGAGATATCGGCAATTTACCGTTATTTGGCCAATGGGTACACTTAATCCAGTATAGCTCTTTAACACAGTGAGTTATCTTCTTTGTGGTGACACCATACGAAAGAAAATTAAATTTCCTTTTCATGGCTCCTATAACATTTTTCTCTAACTCTTATAGTTTCTGAAATATTGACGATTAAATTTTCGATTTTTTACGATTTTTTGAAGAAAAAAATGACTTTGTCAGACAATATCTTTAAAACCAATGTCTTCACCTTCGGTTTTAATCTTTTACGTGAAGCTCCATTCCATTAGCAAAAAAATAAGCTATCAACGAAGAAAATCCATGGTAAAATGGAAAAGTTATAGGCGATCAAGTAAATACAGCCAAGTCGCACAATGCCTCTACACGGGTATATTTTATGCATGTTATACCCGTAAATGGGCTTGTATCTACCGCGCTGCCAATGTGCTGCTACTGCAGATGTGTAGGTATTGGTACAATATGCATAGAATGTACGCGTGCAGAGGCATTGCGCGACCTGGCTGTATTTACTTGATCGCCTATAACTTTTCCATTTTACAATGGATTTTCATCGTTGATAGCTTATTTTTTTGGTAATAGAATGGAGCTTCATGAAAAGGAGTAAAACCGAAGGTAAAAATATTGGTTTTAAAGATATTGCCTGAAAAAGTTAATTTTTTCTTCAAAAAATCGTAAAAAATCGAAAACATTAAAATTTAATCGTCAATATTTCAGAAACTGTAAGAGTTAGAGAAAAATGTTATAGGAGCCGTGAAAAGGAAATTTAATTTTCTTTCGTTTGGTGTCACGCTAAGGAATATAACTCACTGTGTTAAAGAGATATACAGGATTAAGTGGACACATTGGCCAAATAACGGTAAATTGCCGATATCTCAAAAACCTTCCCATAGAATTAAAAATGAACCCGATTTTCGGAATCAGCGACCGATTTTACATTTAGAAAGGATGGTTGCGTTCAGAGTATTTTTTGGCTGTAGAGCAGTGTAATCAGTAAATTCTTTTCTGGTGGCGTAGTGGGTAGAGTGCTCGACTGCCATACCAGAGGTCTCGTGTTCTAACCGCAGTCCGAGAAAACACCAAAAAATTTTTCTAATTAGTAAAAACCCAATTATGCATACCCTCCGAGTGTATTTCTGCCATGAAAAGCTTCTCACAAAAAATGCATTCGCTGTTCGGAGCCGGCATAAAACTCTACGTCCACCCAATTTGTAGGAAAAACAAAAGTTAAGGAGCACGTCCCGAATTGGGAGAGAGCTCTGCCATAAAATTCGCCAGAGTTATAAATGCGCCAGTGTATTATTATTAGTAAATTCCTTTCATTGACCTCTCAAAAAGAGTTATTTCGGCGTCCGAGAAACAAACGTTTCGTCATATTTTAAATTAAAAATGAAATAAAACGGAACGGAATAAAATTGCCAGATTAATTGTACATGTGTATGTATGTATGTACCCTTATATAAACGCACGAAGCAATCTTTTCCGGATATAAATGTTCCGTCCTGTGATTATTTTGGCGCAATTTTTCGATCCTACTCTGGCCGCGCCACCAAAGTGGTTGGCTGGGATATGAAAGTATATAGATGTATGTATGTATCCATGTGTTTATGTATATGTACATGTAAATTTACTACACACACGTACTTTTAATCACATTAAATTCTAATGTTCCTCAGATTTATGCGCTCGCTATCGCTTAAATCCCACGTTTAGAATCACGATAAAGATTCTCATAACGGTGCGTTCATGCGTACTTACTACTACGTATTTGTAGTTATGATGCCATATTAAGGCTATATAACACTGAAATGCGACGATTTTTATTTATATTTTTATTATGTATTTCGAATCACAATAAACGCGTCAAGTTAAGGCAGATATCAAGGCGCCAAATGTGTTATTGCTTCGTTCTTTTTGCCTTCTTCTGCTTTTGGGTCGCACTTTTTTTTTATGGTTAATGATGATAACTGTTTATTTGTACGAACGTTTAAATGGTTGGATAATATTTATTTGTATGAAAGCTTGTATTTGTGTGCTTATAAACACGTAAATATTTTGCCAAGTTAAAGTGAAGTCTTTTATTGAAACGCATCACTTTTAACGTTTATGTTAGACAGTGCGACATTTGCACAGCCGTCCGTGGATGTGGGTGGAGTGTGATTTCGAAAGAACACTGGTGCATTAAAGTAAGAAAGAACTTAATATTATTTTGATACTGAGTTGAATTGATTTGATGTGGTTGACGAATTGTTAAAATGTTTCGAAACATTAGTAGCAGAGTACCGGCCAGAAATTAATGTAAAAAAAAATATGTATACTCCTTAAAATATGCAATATTTTTAAATTGTTGACCTGAGTTTATTATCTTTCATAGCGCGCCTTTACAATCTGGTCGCATTGTGCCAAAAAAAAGTAATCCTCAGTTAAAAATCATCTTAAAACAATCATCTCCAATGCAAATAAAAAATATATCCAACCAAGCATGGCTAAGTTATACATATTTATATGCGGCCGTCCATTTATAGCAAATCTTTTGAATAAATCGGTGCAAATTGAGGCTGCGGGATAAATATATGCATACATAAATATGATATTGTTGACCCTCATTTTGTTAAACACCTTCAATTTGTATCACATACATATGTACATGTGTATGTATATGTACCTACTTACATATTAGTATGTACTTATATGACGCTTCTATGCATACAAATATACCTATGTGCATAATTTAACATTAAACCCAAAATACATACGTACATTTTTATTTCTACTCAAATATTTGTGCCTTAAAATGGAGAAACAAAAAATAAAACAAACACATTCTATAATGCCTCGTAAAAGAGATGTTTTGCCAATTTTTTTTTTCGTATGAACATTTGGGACTGACTGTGCCAGGGCAGTTTAGTTGCCACTTGCCACCCATCTAAGCGCCGCCACCAGGCCAACTCGTAAATACATATATAAATGTATGTATGTATTAGGGCTCGGGGAAATCGACTAGTCGATTAACCGAATTATTCGACTATGACTGAAGTCGACTTCAATTATTCGGTTAGCGATTTTCGAGTAGTCGAAAGCTGCCGACTAATCGATTAACTGCTCACTTTAGATTATTCGGTTAATCGTTCCGTTCCGATTAATCGAATATTGTACTTTCGATTTTATTACATTCATAAATAAATACACAGTAAAAATTATAGTTTATTTCTAATATCATTTGGTACTTAATTTAATCATTCTCGGAATTAAATTTGAATTTTAATGCCAAAAAGTGTTATTTTTAAACTATGAGAAGTTTTACAATATTATTTATTCCAAAATGGTGTCAAAATAAAGTCTTGAAAAGTATTAAAATCCTCTCTAAAGAAGTTTAATCATTTATGGTTTAAAAACAAATCCTGAAAAGTATAAAAAACTTTCTCTTTCTCAATTATATTACCATCAAAATATTTTTGGTTTGAAATCAAAACCAAAAAAATATTAAAAAAAAATTATCAGAAAAAAGTGAAAATAAAATCAAACAAAATGTTTCTAAAACTGTAATCCGGAGGAGAAATCAAATATACTCAAATAAATGGCCCAAATCTAATAATTGTATCAAGTAAGTAATTCAGGAGATTAATTAAATATCATGAGGGTAAATTTTGCTTTATTTTTTCAGTCATAAGGCAGTTTCAGTCATAACACTGAAAAAACAACTTACTCAGATTATGGAAAAGTGGGAATGATTCGGCGCTAAAGACATATTTCCATATTTTGATGTACGATTTTCTTCAAATCAAGGAATAAAAACCACGTTTTAAAGAAAATTGTACACATCAAAATATGGAAATATGTCTTTAGCGCCGAATCATTCCCATTTTTCCATAATCTGAGTAATTTTTTTTTGAGTGAAGGCAGTATCACTGCAAGAACCGCGACGGTGCCGAAATTTCCCTGGACATCTCCAAAATATTAGTATAAAAGTGACAATATGTGATATAACGAGCTCTAACCGCCATAAAAGTGTATCCAACAAAATTATCGATTTCAGCTTTTTTATGGAAATCAACAATTTACTATCACATGCATCAACTCCCAAAATTTCATGGCTGTGAAATGTGCAGTTTCGAAGTTAGAGACTAAATAAGTTTCAAGGCTGCATACAAACGTATGCAAAACAAATTAAAAAAACTGTGTCCTGTAAAATTTACTTTTTGTTGGATACACTTTTATGAGGATTAGGGCTCGATATATAAGGTACTTTAGTGTTTGCTACTACTGTTTTGGATTTTTATGTAAATAAACTATGTTAACGTTATTCAATTTCTCATTAATCTTTGGGATAATGGGTTATTTGCAGTATATCCACTGGAAATTTTATGGGGGTTTATTTTTAAATCCAAAAAAGTATACAATTTATTCCAATTTTCGGATAGATTTAATACCATTTAAAATATTTTTATTACCAAAAATATTCTAAAAATAATGAAAATTTGGGTTTGATTTAATTCCAAGAAAGTATTAATTTGACACCAAGAATAATTTCCGTCTCTCAATATTCTCTTCTTTTTTTTAAACCAGAATGGTTTTAATTTTATGCTTTTTGGCATTGTTATATATAAATACCAAAATGGTATTAAAATTAAACTAAAATTTTTACTGTGTATGAACCCATTTCATCAGCATTTTAAGTGATTTCTTGGACATTTTTTGTTGTTGTTGGAGCAAATCAAAGCACTCCCCGCCCTTTTCCGTTCGTTACTCCGTCACGCTAGGGTACTTGTTCTTTCTGCACTAGGCTGACTATTGTAAGGGCGACGTTTTTGGCCTTTTTTCTCGACCCCTTAGACTACTTTGGAAGAAAAGGGAAGAAGATGTTGATGAGGAAGATGAAAATAAAGATGATGATGAATGTGAAGGTGAAGGGGGGAAAAATTAGGATAAACCCCTTAATAACCCTTTTTTAGCTGTTTTGGCACATTTTGCTCTTCTTGAAGAAGGAGCTAGCAAAATTCGCCCACCAGTCAATGTCCTTGGCATTCCAATTCTATTTCTTTTATTTCTTAGTTAGAACGCTCACTATTGTAAAAGTCTGAGCCTAAATTTTACTCTTATGGTGAGAGGGTTTCGGGGCAAATTTTTTTTTTTTTTGATAGCGCGAAATACCGCGGAAATTTTTCTTTCATTGGAGCAAGTTACATCCTTTTCTGTCGCAGATTTTTATGTACAAACAAAATAAGCACATTTATATTTTAAAATTATCTGTAAAAAATTTTCACTGAATATTCGATTTTTGAAATTCGATTTTCTACATAAATCGAGTAGTCGAAGAAAAGCAATTATTCGAATAATTGAGGCAAGGCGACTAATCGAATATCATCAACCGACTTTTTAGCAAGTAAACGGTTATGAATCGATTAATCGGTTAACCGAATAATCGAATAGTCGAATAATTTTAAGAGCCGTAGTATGTATGTATGTACTTGTCTACATTCATAATATCCCATGGTGCGTACAGTTTTATTTTTGTGAAATTTTATCACGTTCTTTATGTTGTGACCACGTGACGCCAACTTGTTTTAGCACTGCGATTCTATTTCGCAGAAGTTATTTTCCCTCCACCCACACAGCACAACTTCTAATTTCTTGCTTTCATTACGTTTACGTAGAACAACAACATCTGTAGATATTGCCTTTTATGTACATATGTATGTATGCGATTTGCCTTATTTTTATTTTTTTTTCTTAATTCCCTTATACTTTTATGTACTATTCCTTTGTAAAAGTCGAAAAGAGCAGTCACACCTGCTGATAGCATTTTTTTTTGTTTTTTTCTTTTGTTTTTGGGTGTGGAGCGATTTCTTAACGCGATTTGGTTTTGGTTGTGGCGTTATTTCTATAAAATAAATAAAAATAAAAATAAGAAAAAAAGACACAAATCATAGCAAATTTAAGCAATTTTTTCTGCTCTTTTTGACTGATTTTTTTATGTTCTGATTAAGTTTGATGAACGCAGTGAATGCTAAGTGGTACGAGGGGAAAAATTAATTCTTTGATATAAATTTATTTTTAATTTTAATTTATTCTTTTTATTATTAGTTTCTAAAATATCAATCACTTGCTCATTATAGCTTGTCATTTTGACTCAACAAACCGGCAGCCATTGGAAAATCCCAATTTTTGCTTTTCAATTGTGAATACCTACAATATTCAAGAGATAAACGTGGGAGTCCAAAAAGCCAAAGGTCTGGGTTGCATATCGCTAGCTTAGAGTGCAAACTGTGTAAGTCCACATTTATGAAAAAGTGTGTTTTTATACAGAAAGCTAGAAAAATCAAATACGCAACACGCTAAACAAGTCTGTGATACTTTTCATATTTCTACTCGTTGTTATTCAGTGATACGCAAATTGTATAAGTCCAAAAAGCGAAGAAATTTTTGTAAGTCCAAAATATTTACATGAACAGAATTTTTTTTTTCATTTTGAAATTTTTTTATTTTTTGTTTTTTGTCTCTCCTACAATGTTTGAAAAAATCGACTTACACAATTTGCACTCTAAGCTAGCGATATACCTACATACATACATATGTATGTGCCCAATAAGCATTTTTGTTGGAAATGCATTTGAATTCCATTTGAGATCAAATCCATTTTCTAATTTCCAACATTAATTTTCAACTTGAATTCTCCAACAAAAGGGCAATTTTTTGACATGAAAATATTCTTGTTTCTACACTTGAAAAGATATTGGAATTCGCCTTAAATTCCATCGATATTCTCCAACTAAAATCCAACGTCAGAATAAAGCTTTTACGTAACAAAAGCTCATCCGATTGAAATAAAGAAACAAACATGTAATAATTATGATTGTCTGTCTTAACTTCTTTTTCACTTTTTTATTAGGCATTTAACAATAATAACAACACTTTAGTTATACACAAAAATTAATTAAATTATATATTCCTTTTTATATTCTCTTCTTCATTCACTTTTTAGTTCTCTTCTTGCAAATATGATTGAATTGAATTAATATTAATTAATAATTATGCTCTCAGCTCCGACAAAAATAGAAGTGTTGTCATAGACAAAAATACACATGTGATTTCAAAATGAACTCTAATGGTTTTTAAATTGAAATCAAACTTTGGAAAGAATCTTGTACCTCAAGTGTAAAAACATGTTGGATGTAAACTTGAGAATTGAGTCTTTTTTCCAACTTTGGATTCGTGCTTATTGGGTACATACACAGTTACTCAGTACGCATTACGCTTAATTAGCAGTTCAAAAAGGATTGAAAAATAAGTATATTTTCGAGTTTGACCTTCCATTCAATAGCTAGGAACCTTTGTTATTTCAAATATTTTTTCTTCGTTATGTGTTGGAGTCCAACATAGGAATACTTAGTCCCTAAGGGAAGTTTAAATGCGTTACAGTGTTAGTTTTTTTATTCGATTTTCGAACGAATTTCAAAGCGATTTTGATGCAATGTAATTTTTGAAAATCATTATCAAAGAATACCCACCTTGCAAGTAATAATAACAAAATACAATGGTGCTATTATAACTCTGACGAGCTTTGTGGCCGATCTTCCCTCCCAATTCGAGGTGTGCTCCTTTTGTTTTTCCTACTAATAGGATGGACCTACAGTTTTATGCCGGTTCCGAGGAGCTCTTTCATGGCAGAAATACACTCGGAAGTATGCCGCCCACTGCCGAGAGGTGACCGCTGCTCTTAAAACCCCAATAATTGGATTTTAATTAATTAGAAAATTTTTTTTTGGTGTTTGTCCGGACTGAGGTTTGAACCCGAGACCTCTGGCATAGCAGGCGAGCACTCTACCCACTGCACCACAGCGGCCACTTTGCTAGCAGTTTCAGATAAAACTATTACAAAATCAGAAATCAAATATTAAGTTCTTGTCGGAATTAAAAAAGGACTGCCTTGTATTTGGCGGCATCTGGCAAGTACGCGCAAACAAGCACTTGGTACATGGAAGGAAGCTCAATAGTCAGCGGCTTCTGCAATATCTGCGTTTTTGGCCACACCGAAAGGAGCAACAGTCCATGAAGGCGTGAAAGTACAACCCAAACATCTAGCATAAGTTGTCATGTTCATTGCAACGAAAATATTCTCCGTTTTGTTTTTACTTGTCTGTATACAACTTACCTAAACGCATTCGATACAAGGGCATGTAGGTACCTAAACATTTTCGATACAATCGCGATTTTTTTTTTGTGGTATCTTCTAATCGCGGACAATTTCTTTTGTCATATGTATTCTAATATGTACTGTTACATTTTCAAGATTTTTATTATACCGAGTTGTTATTACGATTTTTTCCACGTTGTTGCCATTATTTAATTTTCTTCACGCTCAATTCTATTTTGCTTGGCAACATCTTGCACAGTTTAAATCTTAAAGTATGGGAATGCGTGTGATTGTTCTATTGTTAAATCAATTGTTATTTCTTTTATAGATTTTGTCAATTGCTTTATCAATGAAAACTATAAAAAAGTTTATATATGTATGTATGTATATTACTAATGCAAGGAGTCCTTAATATGGTCTATGTAGTATGTACTATGTAGAAATGTAGTTTTTATATCCGATTGGGGTTACTCTAAAATTTTATTGAATCATTTATTCACGTTGAGGCTCTTTGAACTAAAACAACGACAACCATATTTGAAATGAAATATAGTGTTGTCTCTTTGGAGGTTCGCCGAAATTCTAGGAATTCAGTCAACTGAAGGGAAATTTATTGACCCGTTGGCAGTACATCTCGAATACGCCTTAAAGCAATGTAAAAGTATAAATACATATCTATACATCTCTCTCCTTCTTCTCTATGCCGAATAATTCGTAAGCATGTTGTAACTTGTAGCTTTCTTCAAGTTATTCAGCTCTGGATAAGCGAAACAAAAAATGATTTATAGTATAAGTTACTTAAACACAAAGATCGGCTATTTAAGTAGTCCATCATATTTAAATTATCTTTGATTTAATTAAATGGTAATGACATAGTTGGCATTTCTGCAAAAAATAATACAAGTGAACATTTCAGTCGGTGCTCATAAACATTAAGCAAATAATTTAAACTAGTATCGCCGGTGCTCGAAATTCGACCATGCAATTTATTTTTTTCAACTTTGTATTGGTACAAAAATTATTCCTTTTCGCGGAGATAAGCAACACTTTCCAAATTCGAGTTGTACCGCAACACTGATTTGCCCTTTTGATCACGGTCCGACGTGAAATCATGGTGAAATTCAAGGCAGATCTACGAAGGTAGGCCCGGTGGCGAATTCAGAAATTTCCCATGTATTTTGTTATTGTAATTGGTAGAGTGTAATGTCAAAATAATATTTCGCCGTGGTTAAAATCTGAATTCGCTTGGGGCTCGTCCATTCCTATTGGCCATGATGTGAATTCGGTTTGATTTTGACATTACACTCTACCTTTGTAAATAAAAAAAGAAGTTTTTCAATTCACCGCCGAGCCTACCTGTTAGATACGCCTTGGTCAAAATTAAAATTACTCAGTGTGCTCTCCCGCCCTCTCTCTCATTTTTCGCTTTAATGAAAAAGCAATAGGAGATATTTGGCCGCGTTGATTTTGATCTGAGTGTAAACTGGGCCAATGCATATAAAATAGAGAGAGCGCTTTTAAATTAAAGCGACTCTTCAACTGTATTTATAAACTCGTTTACGATATCTATTTCTCTTAACTAAAAATTTTATTTATTAATTATAAACAAACTAAATAATTTATAGAAAAAATTATTTGCCTATGCACTGCTCCTGACTCATACGAACACATCCATATCAATTTAATGTGGATATGAGTATGTTAAATGTGCTAAACAGCCTGGCAATTGTTTATATGGAAAAAATTTTAGCCTATTAATATATAGATTAATATACAGATATTAACTTTAAACGCATGAAAAAATAGCTAATTAGTTTACTCGCAACTCGTAAATATTTGTGCAAATACTTTCAACTAAAATGAAGCATGAAACAAAATTTAAATCCCTTATTT
Organism: Urophora cardui; assembly: GCA_960531455.1. Lineage (NCBI taxonomy): Eukaryota > Metazoa > Arthropoda > Insecta > Diptera > Tephritidae > Urophora > Urophora cardui. The sequence continues at coordinate 53,606,872 of OY482673.1, forward strand.
GTTGTAGTTACCCTGCAGGCAAAATTAAACTAGTATGAAAATAAACTAGTTGATCAACTGGTATGTAAAGGAAAAAATTCAACTAGTTGGTTTTCTACTAGTTGATGAACTGGTATGAAACGGACAAAGTTATTCTAGTTGGTTTTCTACTACTTGATCAACTGGTATGAAACGGGCAACCGCTTTTAAAAAGACAAAATCATACTAGTTGGTATTCTACTAGTAATATAACAATTTATTTATTAACTGAATATAGCAGTTTGTGCAATTCTATCACAAACTATGCTTTATTGGCGATTTTGAAGTAAGTTTACGTTATTATTTAACAAAAGGTTCAGAATAGTTATTATCAATTTGCCAAAAAGGAGCACCCATTTCTCACAAAATAAATATTTTTAAGGCTTTTCATTTATTTTTGTGCAAGGGTACACAAGAACAATTACATACATATATGCTTGCAGCAGGTGGCAAGAAGAGTTTAAGAGAGTTTAGTTAATTGATTCGGTTTCATCCAAATATGAGATTCTATCAGCCAACTGTCGCAGTAGCACGAAGCCATTATACCTTACTATGCATCTTTGCGTTTACTGTATATAATATGTAGTAAATGTAACTTTAAAAAGTACTGAGCTAATTAAAGTGAGCTTTATTATATGAACTAAAACGCTATTTTTTTCACCTAGATGAACTGGTATTTTTCTAGTATTATTCTGACTGGTATTCTTCTAGTATACCCTTAACTGGTATTTTTCTAGTATGAAGCTGATGTGTTGTATATTGGTATGAAACTGAGTGGTATTTTTCTAGTATGAAGCTTATGCAAGGGAAGACAATTGCCATCTCGTAGGCCATCGCCACGTTAAAACTACCAGTTGCTTTCAAGTAAAATGGATAGTTGGGCAACTAGATGCCGACATTTTCAAACTGGTAGAATAGTTGTTTTGCCTGCAGGGTATTAAACGTGACACACACACCAGCCCAAACACATACACACACATTCAGTTAAACGCCCATAAATATGCAAAGAATGCACACACAAATGCCATTATATTGCATGAGTTAAAATTTACAAAAATACTCATTGCAGTGTCCGACATGGCGTATGATGTACCACCAACCAACCAACCAACCACCTGCGGCGGCTTAAAAAGATCAGCAAAAGAACTAATTTTGCGCGATTAAAAACGAATTGGCCAACAAAATTTGGTCTCATTGCACAAATTGCACAAAATTCGCAGTCGATTGGTTTTTGTTTGGTTAGTGGGCAGTGTGACTGCCCCGCGTGCCGATATGCGTCCCGCAACGAAAATATCATCCCTACGATTCTGGTGGTCGAATGACTATGACGATGAGTTTTAATTACATATATACATATGTATGTAGTTATATATGCATATATGTATGTATCACACTGTATGTGCATCGCGGTTATCGTTTTGTTTACAACGAACGCATCAACATTTTCAAGTCCATTAAAAAATGCGTTTTAAATGCTTTCTGTGGTTTTGCGGCTGAAACTGTGCAATTTATTCACACACATTTACATACATACACAAGTAGGTTTTTTTTGCATATGCTCCTTTTTATATACATATCTATTTTTAACAGGGACCGTTAAAGTTAGAATTGGAAACTCACTCGAGAACAAAGAGACCAATCCTAATCGAAACTTCTACATCTATGTAGTTTAAAATAGGGTCCTCATTTGAACCCCCCGCCAGCTTATCCAACTTCCCATTAAATTCAATATTATTTATGACCGAGGGCCTAGATAAGCAAGATTACTAGCACTTTAGCTGTTGCTGCTGCTGCTTAAAAAGCATTGCAGCTTCGGGTGTAGTTGGGAAGTTGAGAGGCAAGATCGCTACCAGTTTGTCTGGGCGTAGTTAAGCTGTCTAGATATCTGTTGATATTGCATAGCTTGTCTGGAGCTGACCGTATGTAGTCATACCACAGAACAGGGTTGGGAACTCAAGTTTCTGCTCTTCTACCTTCATCCATGGATTTTCCACTCAGAGTGAGGTACCTCTTTCCACGCTTATTTTCACTTTCTTGCATCGAGGAGTAATTAGTGTTTTTAATCCAAGATACTATAATCCGATTTCAGCGATTAAATTATAATTTATAATTTAGTATTTTGGATGTACGAGCATATTTTTTTTAATATTACTATAAAAAGTCATACTTAATCTTTGCGGTTGCTGATATTTATCATACGTCCATTTATCCATATGTATGTACCTACATTCTTAGTTATGTGTGTATATTTAAGTATGTAGGTACATAGTATGTACTACATACATACATACGTAAATTTTATTCATGCGCATAGTTGTGTAAACATAAAAAGTATTGTGTACATTAGATGCGTTTTTTTCGACAAAGTTTCTCAGATCGCACTAAAAACTGAGTACACCATTCGATTAACGGCCTTATTCCGGTGTGGTAACATAATTTACTTTACTGGTGAAATAAAGAATCTGGTACTTTAAACACTCTTTTCGTATTTTGGCAGCAGAAAATTAAGTTACCACCTCAATACGTGGTAACATTTTGTTACCATTTTCAGCCCGATTCCATTCCCTTCGTTTGGAAATGCTTTGACAGCGTTACCATTTGTGCCAGAATACCAATTGAAAAGATGGTAACAATTTTCAGCAACATAAATTACCAGTAAAGTAATTTTCCGGTAACGCTCGGAATAGCAGTGTAAGCCGTTAATTCTACATGAGAATATATATCTTGTGTTTTTTTTAATTTTAATTCTGTGGTTTTTTTCATATATGAATCTAAACCTATCATGGAATTTAAAAAAAATCGCTGTTTTTGGAGTAGCCCACTCAGTTTTTTTTCTAAAAAAAAAACAAAAATCAGCTTAGTTATCCTGCAACATCCTATTTTCATATTCTGTGGCCGGAGGGGTATGTTAGATAAAAAAAAACGCATCTAGTGTACATAGATACACACAATCTACATACGAGTATGTACATTCCATCATACATGCAGTTTTACAATTGTTGTTGTAATGATTGAGCAACGTTCGGTTGTTTTCTGTATCAGGCCACATATTGAACATTTCTGCCTGAATGGTCATTTACGGTTTTTAATGTAAAATAACATTGATCCGCACATCCAAGCATGCATACATATGTACATATGTACAAAGTTCATAGCATACGTAAGTACATACCAGGGATGGGCATTATTCAAAATTTGAATAATTCAATAACGAAAAAATAAAAATAAATTTTTATTCTTCATTCTCATATCCTTGAATAAAGAATAAATTTTTATTCTTCATTCCGGCGCCCTTGAATAAAGAATAATTTTTTATTCCTTATTCTGATACCCTTGAATAAAAAATAAATTTTTATTCTTCATTTTGGTGCCCTTGAATAAAGAATAATTTTTTATTCTTCATTCTGATACCCTTGAATAAAAAATAAATTTTTATTCTTCATTCTGATGCCCTTGAATAAAGAATAATTTTTTATTCTTCATCCGAAATTGGTTGAATAAAAAATTAAATTTTATTTTTCATTCAGATAATTTTGAATAAAGAATAAATTTTTATTCACGTTATTCAAATTATTCTTGCAGGTCACACAAGTAAATGATTTTGCGAATATTTTTCTGAATACGAACCAAGTATTTTCCCGAGCCCCAACCGAATATATTTCCGAATACTTTCCCGAATCCGAACCCAAATACTCAACCGAATATTTTTCTGAATCCGAACCGAATATTTTACCGAATACTTTTCCGAATCCGAACCGAATATTCTCCCAAATGCGAAACCGAATACTTTCCCGATTCCGAACCGAATACTTTCCCGAGTCTGAACCGAATAGTTTTCCGGGTCCGAACCGAATACTTTTCCGGGTTCGAACCGAATACTTTTCCGAGTTCGAACCGAATACTTTTCCGGGTTCAAACCGAATACTTTTCCGAGTTCGAACCGAATACTTTTCCGGGTCCGAACTGAATACTTTTCCAAAACCGAACCGAATACTTTTCAGAGTCCGAACCGATTACTATACCGAGTCCGGGACCCGCTGGCTCTATAATTAACGAAGTTATGGTAAAAATGAAAATGTCCTTTTATTTGAATAGAACGGCGCCAAATTTCATTAAAAACCGATGACCAGAACACAATGACAACAAGAAACTACATACTTCTTTTGCTTATACACACATATGTCCCAGACTCGGTACAGTAATCGGTTCGGACTCTGAAAAGTATTCGGTTCGGTTTTGGAAAAGTATTCGGTTCGGACCCGGAAAAGTATTCGGTTCGAACTCGGAAAAGTATTTGGTTCGGACCCGGAAAAGTATTCGGTTCGGACCCGGAAAAGTATTCGGTTCGAACTCGGAAAAGTATTTGGTTCGGACCCGGAAAAGTATTCGGTTCGAACTCGGAAAAGTATTCGGTTCGAACTCGTAAAAGTATTCGGTTCGGACCCGGAAAAGTATTCGGTTCAGACTCGGGAAAGTATTCGGTTCGGAATCGGGAAAGTATTCGGTTTCGGATTTGGGAGAATATTCGGTTCGGATTCGGGAAAGTATTCGGTAAAATATTCGGTTCGGATTCAGAAAAATATTCGGTTGAGTATTTGGGTTCGGATTCGGGAAAGTATTCGGAAAAATATTCGGTTGGGGCTCGGGAAAATACTTGGTTCGTATTCAGAAAAATATTCGCAAAATCATTTACTTGTGTGACCTGCAAGAATAATTTGAATAACGTGAATAAAAATTTATTCTTTATTCAAAATTATCTGAATGAAAAATAAAATTTAATTTTTTATTCAACCAATTTCGGATGAAGAATAAAAAATTATTCTTTATTCAAGGGCATCAGAATGAAGAATAAAAATTTATTTTTTATTCAAGGGTATCAGAATGAAGAATAAATTTTTATTCTTTATTCAAGGGTATCAGAATAGAGAATAAAAAATTATTCTTTATTCAAGCGCGCCGGAATAAAGAATAAAAATTTATTCTTTATTCAAGGATATGAGAATGAAGTATAAAAATTTATTTTTTATTTGAATAAAAATTTATTCAAAACCGCCCATCCCTGGTACATACATATGTGCATAAAAGCCTTTATGACACTGATGAGCAACGTCCAAATAATAAAACCGAACAAAACAAACAAACAAAGCTCATCCATTTTGCCCTCAAACCATTTGAATCGTTGAATCGATGCTATGGTTTGCATAACAAAGGTTCTGTGGACACACACAATATTCCCTCGATTCCCAGCTTGGCCGGGCGAAATTGTAAACAAATGCCAGTTCAGTTGGAAACGATCAGCAGCAGCCGATTTGTTGCGGTTTGCAACAGCAGTATAGTTGAATGGACTCCTTTCACATATCTACATTTTACTTTTTTATTTGTAAGTGTTTTTTACTTTTGTTGCATTTTGATCATTTATTTACATTTGTGAAGTTGAACTTAAATTATTGACTTGGATAAATGATTTTTGTTTGTGGAAAGAATCATGTAAGAGCGCATTTTAAAGTCTTGCAGATTTCTTTCAGATCTCTATCAAATTTAGTCATCGTTTATTGGCTGGAATAAAAACATTATTCTTATTGAATTCGTTATTGGACATTATCTTCCTAAAATAAATAAGCTTTCCCAAAATAATAACGCTCCTTATACCATGTCTCCACATTACGTGTTTCGTTCTTTTTGTCTGCACTCGCTCTCTCAATCTTGTTTCGACCTCAAAACGAGTGTCGCAACTCGCCAATTTCCATACATTCTGAGAGCGAGTGAAGATTGAAACGCTTGTTTCGTTCTCAATCCTTTTGCCAAACGCGATGATATCGATTCCTTCTCTAATTTTGTATCGAAAATCTATCGAAATCTCACACGGACTAAAACAAAAACGCCAAAATAAGCAAACATACAAACATTTAAGAAGAACAAGAAAGAGAAATGTTAAACTGAATCACGATCAGCCACGTGGAGACGGGTTATTTAGCGAGATGTTTCCCTAGATATTTCTCTGGCGAATAAAGTTATGTGGAGATGGGCTTTTAGTATAGCAGTTCTTAAAAAATAAATGATACCTACAATCCATCTGAACATACTTCCCCGATGTGGTTTTAAATAGCCACAAATGAGTGTCTTAACTTTTATAACATTTGACGCATTTTTACATTTCGGTGCTTATTAAAGCTTTTCTGGAGGTGCGTTAAGTTGATAAATAGCATATCATTATTCCTATTTTATGTTTCTATAAATTTTGCAACTCAATTCATCTTAGGCCAGTCAACGGTTAGACTAAATTTGAGTAATGGCGTGTAATTTTAAAACAGACTTATGGTTTGCGGGGTTAGAAACCATATACATACTTATGCATGTATTTATGCAAGTAAATACTAGACTGACTAACCTGAAAGCCTTCTTTTTACGGTAATGCACGCATCCCAGTAAACATTAGGTGAACAAAACTCAAACGTTTGAGCAAAACTAAACTCTCAATTTGAGTTTCGGTGTACATTTCCAAATGATACATCAGCGCTAGGTATCTGTAAGTTGAGAAATACTTGACAATTTCATTGCATTTCGTTCCATGTTTGAGATATATTTGAGAAAATGAAATTCTCAATTTGGGAATTAGCCCAAAATCTCATAGCATAAATGAAGCTTTCTTTTTTATCCGTCTATCATCTTGTCCCTTGTTTACATTATGTGTCACTTTTACCTACGACGTATACATTGCATGTACAATCTACATACGAGTATATGCATACATAATTTATATATATGCAAATATCAATATCCCCTTCAGGAATCTTTTACAAATCAAAATTAAGGTTTCCAAAAACCTTAAAGTTCACCTTACACACACACAGCAACATATAAATATAAATGTCGGAATGTTGTTAGGGGGTGGGAGCTCATCCACAACTGGAGAAAAACTCAAAGAATCCAAACGTGCGTTTGCATCGGAATTTTCTTCGTAATAGATTCTGCAGCTACGAGCAACATTAAAACACATAAAGAAGAAAAGAAGAAAACACTATGTATGTCCCTGCAGCGAAAGTCCAAACTAGTCAGCCAACCTACCAGTTAACTGACTAGATAAATTATGGGAGTTGCCCAACTAGATTCATAGGGGACAAATTGAGATTAGTTATGAAACAAGAAGTTTATTGTTGTTGTAGTATTCGAACCCTGCGTAGTAGGCCCCTTGTAGATTTAGTTGGTTGAAAATTGTTAGATCATTAAATCAGGTGAATGCCACAAATATAACATAGTTTGAAATGTTAATATAGCCCTGTATATTAGATACTACTTCAGTCAAAGAAAAAAGTACATGATATGTTTGTTTAAAGTCAGAAAATCATCATCAATATAAATGTCAAGCTTAGAATGGTCAACGTGTTACTTATTCACAATGTTAATGTTAATTTTCCTAAATATTTAATATGCAAGATCACAATCTAATGTGCCTGAATACTTTAATTTAAATTTCATACTCTAATAACTAAATAAATGTATTAGAAACTTTATTTTGCAATTTTTATTTTCATTGGAGTAGCATGTAAAACTAATCAGTCAACTGGTATAGTTCTGATATCTACACTGACTAGTCAGCAAATTGGTATGATGCTGGTTTGTATACTGACTAGTCAGTCAAGTGGTATGACTCTGTTGTGGATACTGCCAATTGCCATTTCCTAGGTCATCACCGTGTTAAAAATACCAGTTGCTAATATGGAAAAAAGATATATGGCTGACTAGTTGAGCAGTATGACCAACTAGTTGTCAATTAGTTTACAACTAGTTGATTTCGCTGCAGGGTATGTACATATGTACATACATATGTATAAAGAAATAGAGTGATAGAAATTAAGCAAAATTACAAATTAAAGTCAGCAAATGTTTGGCGATTATATAGATACATACACCCAGAAAAAAAATAGTGTGAAATCAACCAAAAATCAACAAATTTTGTGGTTAATTTTTTTCAACACGATGCTTAATGTATTCCATCATGTAATCGTGTAAATTTAACACTGCTGTCAAGTGTTGGTTTAACAGGATGACAACTGTAGAATTAACATTAAAAAGTATTGAGTCTTCCTGTTGATTTTACAATTTTAACTAGTTAATGTTACAATAAAAGCTGGTTAAATTAACACGAAATGGTCCTGTTGAATTAACAATAACATCTTTTTGATTTTACCTTAAATTTATTGTTAAATTAACTAGAAGGTCTTGTTGATTTTACAATTTATTTTTTTTTTAAATAAAAAAACATATAAAACAAAATATAAAATCATCAGATCAATAAAGCATATTCGAGTACATCACCCGCACAACCGACCAAATTGAAAGCGTCCTTCTCATACGAATAGTTTATACATGGGCGATAGTACTTACTATCTCTGCCACCGAGTAATGTTTGGCCGCTAATGCAACGGTATATGCACCGCATGCTGCGTGAAAGACTCCATTCGCTAAACATCTCTTCGTGGTAAAAATTGCAAACTATGAAGAGGAAAAAGAAAATATTTAACATTAAAAACTTTCAGCAACAAAAATGCAACCCACTTTTATCTTACCTGCGAACTAAAAACATAAATGGAAAAACCATTATCACGCACTGCCAATGATGCTAAAATCCCATCATTGCCACGGCACAAAATTTTCTTATTGCTAAAAAAAAATAATATTAGTTTGTGTTTTGCACGAACAGCAGAACTTCAAACGTTGAAAAAATTGTGTATATTTCAAAAAAGGTTTTGACGTTCTTTTTAACACTTTTTTAGATTATATTGACACTATCATCGTGTTGAATAAACCAAAATTCCAAATGACGTTTATGTTTGAACATTGTTTCGTGTTATATCAACCAACTTTTATTGTTAATTGTGGTTCTTGTTGTTCTAACATTTGTTTTTATGTTGTATTAACACTAAAATTGGGACGTCATTTTTCTAACATTTTTTTTAGTTTATATTGACACTATCATCATGTTAAATAAACCAAATTCCAATTGGTTGAATTTACCAAATTTTCAGATGACAGTTACAAAGCCATAATAATGTTTCAAACATCGTGTAATTTGAAAAAAATGTTGATGTTCCCTGTGTGAAGATCGATCGTGTTAATTTTACATGAATCGTGTTGATAATTTTTTTTCTGAGTGTACATACATACATATGTACATAAAACGTACCTAAACGCAAACAAGCAGATAATGAAGAAACAAGAGAAAAAAAATAAATTACCTATTATTTGTTTCAGTTAAAGAATTCTTAAATTCTTCTTATCAAATGGCCATCATTTTTTCAGACGTCAACAGAGTATTTTTTACCGGGTTCGCCTCATACCAATTTTGGTGAGTGTGTTTATGTGAGTGGGTGGGCGGGTTGAATGTGTAGAGGTATGCCTTCCATTTTATTCTAGGATTTAAAAAACTTTGTTGTAAAAGTATATATGTATTTTTAAATTCTGTTTCTTTAGCCATAAGTACACTCATACATATACATATGTATGTATGCGCGTGTAAAAGTTCTGCGCAATTTAGGGACCACTTTTTTGTTGAATGAAAACCCACATTTTTTATTTTTTCTTAGAAAAGCTTATAGTGTTTTTGAAAAACATACGCACACACATATGTATCTATGTATGTATATGTATGTATATTTGTATGTACATAAATGGTCGTTAAGTTGCGTAATTTCTAGCTGTTTTTGTCATTAATACTTGTCTTGTCTGCTTGGCGGCAAATTTGACATGCTTACGCTACAAATTCATTTGACTTGGGTAAATAAATTTCCATTTTTTGTTGTCAGACTCTGAAAGTTGAAATAAAGTTGCGAAGAGCGATTTTTTAAAGAAGCTCAGTTCGATGTGATTTTTTTGTTTTTTTTTGTTATTGGAAATGTGTATACATCAAGGATGGGCATTTTTCAACTACCACTCATTTTCAACTACCACTCAAATTGAGTGGTAGTTGAATTTTGAATCAACTACCACTCAAATTTGGTGGTCGAAACCTATTTAGGCAGTGAAATCATTGAGAAGTTAATCAACACATCACACAATGGGAACATTTCATACAAAAAACGGCCATAAATAGTAAAAATGGACCTAGAGTGCTCAAATTTTGAAAATAAGCTTTTTTTTATGAATATTAGTACATGGTGTAAAAATGAACTTAATCTGATGGCAAATTCTCCCACCCCCATATAACGGGTGTCGCGAAAAACCAAAATGCATTTATTTTCGAAACTAGTTAAGTTACAATGCTGAGGGGCAATATATATATAGGTATAAGCATATATTTGTAACTATTTCAAAAATATTTACTTAATTATCTATGTGACGTTTATGTATACTTATTTAAAATCTGTACTCTTAGGGCTTGGATCCCCACGTAAACTCCCATTTATAAGGTAACGGCACAGGTGGGAGACGAAATAGATAAATGCAAATATCAACAAGTTTATGCGTACCAAAGACTTTATACCATTTATGAATGATAGAAATTAAATTTTATCTGTTTAATTGAATAACAATCCGTTGTATGGGAGCTATATTTTATACTGGATTTGGGCGATTCCGACAAATGATAAACTTTACATAAAAATACATAGTATTTCGGCACAAAGTTATAACACTATTTCATGTTCATGGCTGGTATAAAAAGCAGCAAATGATAGTATATCGCTCATTTACTTCTATACTATCATACCTTAATTTTTTGATCTCAAACTCTAAATTTTCAATATATCACACCGAAATTTCGTCATATAATGCACATACATATATGTACATACACACACATGCATGCATACCCATCCTTACCTGAAAACTCGCGTTTTTGAGTTATGATACTTTTGAAGTAAAAAGGCTAAAAGTAAGTATATATGTAAATATTCTATATAAAATTGCATTAGTTAATCTATTAGCGATTTTAAAGCATAAACATATGTCAAAACTGCTCATCAATGCTTTTCTCTCTAGCTACACATGTGTACATATGTATGTACATCCATAGTGATAGCGCGCATATACACCTCGTCGAAAAATATGAATTAGTGAGAAGAGCGCGCGTGAATGATGAAACTGACTATGGGGGGTTATAAAGCACACTTGGGGTGAACATATATTAAAAAATTGAGGAGACCTTTTTTTTATTTTTTTTTTAATTGATTTCAAACTTTCGGATTTTTTTTGAATTTTTTTTTTTACCCTGCAAAAAAAAACAATATATAATAGAATCTATATAGCTAATTCAAAAATGAGCTGCTGTATTTCATATTGTGAACCATTTTCTATATTACAGATGTAAATTGGATGATAGATCTTCTATACACTTTTTTTTTTTTAATTTTGAATATGTCATTATAAATGTAATTTGAAAAATGCACTTTTAGCCAGTTAGGAGAATAATTAAAACACGCGAAGGCGCACGTGAAATTAATATCTGTTAATGTGATCTGATAAAGAATATATTAGCTCATAACGCAAAAAAAAAACCAAGATACCTTTTTTTTGTTTTTTTTTTTTATTTTATTCCTTAAAGTGGACGAAGAAAAATTTTTTTCTATATTTTTTTTATCAGTATTTGAAAAATCATATAAAATCAGATTTCAAAGTTAGAAGAAACGAGATTACTTCCTAGAAAAGTAGAGGTCATTTCCTATACTTAGATGTCAAAACCACATATATACGTCGATAAATGGCGTAGATAGAGCTTTTCGTATCAGGTCATAAAATTCATAATTCATATGACATATTTTTTGTTCAACTTTGAACACCCTGTATGGCTAAACGAAACGGAACTCAAAAAATTTTACATGGGCTTTTTTTTTGTCCCATAAGATATCTGTCGATTGCAGTTAAAAAATATTTATTTATCACTACTTTAATTTCGAATTTATTTTTGGCCAAAAAATCCCATTGTCATTAGCTTGTGATGAAATGTACATACATACATATGTATGTGAGTATATGTGAGTCGTTAGCATTGAAATTGGCATAAGTCCATTTTAGGTGTGTCGAGATATTGAAGGGTTTGCGTGTTTACTGATTCAAAAATATTGAACTTGAAGTGAACTAGAGTTGAACTAGAAATTGAAATAGGGGTGAACTAGAAATTGAAATAGGGGTGAACTAGGAAGTGAACTAGAAATTTAACTAAAACGAACTAGTAGATGAACTTGAATACCTACAAATACTATTGCAATGCACATGTCCTTCCCTTGAATTTTGTATATTTAATGTACATGCATATGCATAAGTTATACGCATACATATGCATATGTATGTATGTAAGTTTTTCCATAAGCTTTTTTGGGGTTTGACTGACTTCTTTGCACTTCAACTACCACTCAAGATTTAACTACCACTCAAATTTAGTGGTAGTTAAATTCAAGATTTAACTACCACTCAGGTGTGAGTGGTAGTTGCAGGCTGAGTGCACTCAAAATTAGTTGAATCATGCCCAACCCTGGTATACATACACATAGAAAAAACTACCATGAAAAGGAATCAAATGCTGATTTTTTTTAATTAAAAACAAAATTTTGGAAAAAAAACTATCTACATATGTAGGTATGTAATATTTAACCAAACATTTATTCCATTTCGACCAAATTTTCGTTGCTTTTTTTTTTTCTAAAGCATAGTACTGAGTACGAGTTTCACGAGAAACTGTTGTCACAATTCATACAAAAAAACTGGCTGTGAAACATGTGTGAAATTTCACTCACACAGTACCACAGTTCCTGCCGTGAAAACGTTGCGCAACATGCTAGCAGCATCATGCCAGCAACATTTTTTCACGCCAATTTAAATATAGGTACAATACCATTTATTTTCGAGTGCAAAGTGACATTTATTGAAATTGGAATTTATATTTTGAATAAAAATTTTTTATTGGCCAAAATTTGAAAGTTGGTTCTAAGGCGATGCCCCAAATTTTTTCCTTTTACATTTGCTCAGTTTTCGTTTTGGCATTTATTCTCATTTGACAACAAATATTTCTTGAAACATTTCACGGCAAAATAAATGCATCTTGCTGGCGAAATTTCACGGCGGTGAACTCAGTACTAGGCTGAAAACAAAGTGGGGCATAAATAAATTAAAGTTTAAACAAAACTATTGTTCATTCTAGTGGCCGCTGTGGTGCAGTGGGTAGAGTGCTCGCCTGCTATGCCAGAGGTCTCGGGTTCAAACCACGGTCCGAGCCAAACAAATTTTTCTAATTAGTAAAAATCCAATTATTGGGTTTTTTAAGAGCAGCGGTCACCTCTCGGCAGTGGGCGGCATACCCTCCGAGAGTATTTCTGCCATGAAAAAGCTTCTCACAAAAAATGCATTCGCCGTTCGGAGCCGGCATAAAACTGTAGGTCCACCCAATTAGTAGGAAAAACAAAAAAGGAGCACACCTCGAATTGGGAGAGAAGCTCGGCCATAAAACTCGTCAGAGTTATAATAGCGCCATTGTATTATTATTATTATTATTGTTCATTCTATATCAAATGTGAAATTAGTAATATTAACCAATTTTTGGCTATATTTTTCTCCTACATACTCTGTATGTACATATGTACTTGATTCTGATAATAATAACAGATTTAATATCCATTCATAAGCGTTGACTTGAGATCGAATTGTTAGTTAAATATTTTGAACAAAAGTACATATGTAGATTGCTTCCAAAAAGCCGAAAAAGTTTGTTCCTCGAAAACTACACATAAAAGTATTATTTTCCAAAACTCGCTTACCTATGTTATAATCTTCCAAGTAAATGCAAAATTCCCACTAATATATAGGTAAAACCTTTAGCCATACATACCTTCATACACATACATACATATGTATGACAGTCAAAGATATAACATAAAAATTTTGGTCCTGATCGGAGATGGTTAAGGGGTGTCGCACAGGGATCAAAGTTCAGACCAAAGTAGGGACCAGACCATTTCATAAACTTTTTTTTTAAATCTAATGCCCAAAATCGATAGTCCTCTACTCGAGGATATCAAATAAAACTTTTGGCCCGATTGTAGACGGTTAAGGGGTGTCGCAAAAGGGTCACAGAAGGTAATATCAACTTTGACCCCTGTGTGACACCCTTTAACTGTATTCAAACGGGAACAAAATTTATATTTATTATTCGAGTGCAATGCTATCGATTTTGGGCATTAGATATACAAAAAATTGAATTTATTTTTTTCAGTCTGAACTTTGACCCCGTGCGACACCACTTAGGCATCCCCGAACGGAACAAAAATTTATATGTGGTATATTCGACTATATTAGCATCGATCTAGGGGGTGAGGTTGAAGAAATGTGGTATACAATATGTCTCCATACATTTGGGGAACAACCTAATGTACGTACATACAGAGATACATACATATGCCAAATATAGATAGAGGTAGGCTGTGTAACGAAAGCCTAAAAGCAAATTTGCCTTTTGTTGACAACAATACGGATGTTGTGATTGATTTCGAAGAGGTTCTCGAAAAAAACCACCAAACATATTTGCTTTGTCTTTGTGCTTCGCAAACAGTTCAATCCCATACACCTACATCCGCGATCGGCAGATGGGCCATTTAGGGCCACTCGTTTCTCATGCATAGATCGTGTGTGCGCTGCTAGCAAGCTATTGCTGCGTTGGCAGCGAACCAGTTTGCACTTGTGCGTTGACATGTAAGGTTGACATGCGGATAATTTTTTTTTTCATACACAAGGCAAACTAGACGAAATGCGCACTTTTAGAAGCGAATGGGAATTAAAATTTTTTTTTTACTTAAACCCCTATTATGAACCCCAGTGTTTGATATGCTTTCAGATTTTTCAATTTATTAAGCAAAGCGCCATCAAAAGCCACTACCAGAAAAAACACCCGGATTTCGAAATTTTTAAATGCGATGAGCGCAAATATAAATTAGCTGAACTCAAAAAGATTATAGAGGAAAGAAATTGTAAAATATGGGAAGAGTATTCAGTACCACCAAAGCGTAGGAGGGAAGCAGAAAATGAAAAGGCATCTTATGTTGTATCTCTAGCATTAGCCAAAAAGTGTCGCCCTTTTGTTGATGGCGAATTTATTAAAGAACTTATGCAGTCTGTATTGCAATGCTATGGAGAGGAAGGTAAAACTTTGTGTAAATCTATAAAAGATATGAATGTATCTGCACGAACAATAGCGCGACGTACGGAAATATTAGGTGCATTCGTAAAAACAAAAATCAAACACAAAATTTTGAATTGTGATTTTTTTTCGATAAGCTTGGATGAAAGTACCGATATCTGTGATATTGGTCAACTGGCAATATGTGTAAAAACTATTGATTCGTCCTTTAATACCAATATTTATTTATTTGCATTAAAACCACTACACAGCAATGCAAACGGAGTAGCAATTTATAGTGCTTTAAGTGAGTCGCTTTTTAGTTTTGCTGAAAAGCAAAAATTATCGTCGATTTGTACAGACGGTGCAAAAGTTATGGTAGGGAAAATCAAGGGGTTTGTAGGACAATTGCTAAAAAATGGAATTAATGTTCCTACAATGCACTGTCTTATTCACCAAGAAGCTATTTTTGCTAAAAGCTTAAACGTTTGTGATGTCATTGAAAAATGCACGAAAATTATAAACTCACTAAGAGGAGGGAAAAATTCATTGACTCACAGACAATTAAAATTATTTTTGGATGAAGTAAATGCAGAGCATGAAGATTTGCTTTTGCATACGAATGTACGTTGGTTAAGTACCGGGAGAAGCCTCGAGAGGCTTTTTGAACTTCGGGCAGAAGTTTGCGAGTTTCTTCGATCAAAAGATAAATCCGCCGAATTCGTAAGCATGCTGTCAAGCAAGGAGTTCTTATTAAAGTTAGGTTTTATTTGCGATATTACTCAGTATATAAACAGACTTAATCTGTCTATGCAAGGCCAAAATAAAGATATAATAAGTCTGTCATCTTCAATAACAAAGTTTAAACTAAATCTTGATGTTCTTTACGCGCAATTTAAGACCCGCGATTTATCTAATTGGCCAAAAACTTTAGAAATATTTAAAGAAGATGACACGTTGGATCTTGATGTCTTTGAAGACTTATTTCAAGTGCTGTTACAAAGTATTAACAAACAGTTCAAAGACCTACAAAGCATCAACCATGAAATTGAATTTTTTCAAAATCCACTTACATGTAAAGTGGAAAAACTTACGCCCGACATCCAACGTGAACTAGAGGAAATGAGAAATGATTTTTTAATTCCTCTTAGTAATGGGGCAGAATTTTGGAAAAATATCGATGGAAATAAATACAGCTACTCAAGAAAATATGCTTTACGTTTGTTTTCAATGCTTGGTACTACATACGACTGCGAAAGCTCATTTTCTATAATGAAACACATTAAGTCTAAGATCAGAAATCGTATAACGGATAAGAATTTAGAAAACTTAATTTTGATAAAACAGTATAATGAAGAAATAGATATTGATGAGCTTTTAAATCAAGAAAGTACATGTACTTAAAAATCGTTGCAATTTAAGTCATTTCCCTCTGTCCGTTCGTCTGCCCGTCCGTCCATCCATCCGTATTTGCTAATTTTTAAAAGAATAAAAATTCGCGGATTTTTACTTAATTTGAAAATCAAATTTATTTCAAAAATCGCAAAACAATTAACTAAATTTTGAATTTGACTAGCTGTCATTCAGCGAGATTTGGTTCAATTACTACAAATTGCAAAAATAAGTAATGAGTGAGTTCAAATGATTTTTATTTTTTTTTTAAGCTTTTGGAATATTTTTTAATAAATATTGAGTGAATCCTTATTTTATTTATTTTAATTTCGCATTTAACACTTTTACAAGTAAAGATGCAATTCCCTTCTCCTTTTATGCATACCAACAACTTGTTAATTTTTGCCTAGTGTTTTCCAGTACTCTGCTTGTGCACGCACACTACCACAAAAATTTTTGCGCGTGTGTTGGTTGCTCAGCCAGCGCTGCCTATCGCTGACCTACATACATATGTACATATGTATACCGCCTGCAGCTCGAATGAGTTCAGCGGTATACATACAAGTGCGTACACATCTTTGTAGTTTGTTGTTTTAGTCTGAATGTGATCGAAATTATCCAGTGAGCATTTAGTATCTGTATGCATATGTGAGGTTATAAATATGGGTATGTGATATCACATTCATTATGACTTTCTGTCATAGAATATTTAGCTAGGTGTATCAATATCTCCGCTTTTTGTTAAAATACTGTCATAGGCCCGACTGGAAAGCCTTATATAACTGCTAAATCCCGACTTTTATTTTATTTAGTACGAGAATAATAGTTAAATCCGGACTTTTGTTCCCTGATTCAAGCTTTACTCCCAGCCTTAAAAAATAAAAATACGGATATATCTCTGTTTAAGTATTTCAAATATATCTTAAGTCAAAAAATAACTGTTTTCAAGTACTTTTATTTTTAAAGTTATATCTACTCAACAGTTTAGGCGCCGGATTCGATAGTTATCGCTCCAAACTTTCAAGTTCATAGAAAAAATCTCATTTCTTGTCGAGCAGCAAACACTTAGCGCATAAATAAAGGCCCATCTTCAGTTACGAGTGCATCATGGTAGGTACTTGAATGAATATTCATAGAATCTATTTACATGGTGTACACGATGCATGATGCCCTTTGAAATGGAAATCTTGTTTGAGGTTGGCAATAGCAACTGAAATGTGTTGATATTTGTACAGTTTCAATGGCTCAAACGTACATAAACGCAAATGTATGTACATATGTACCTAATTTTAGTCGTTTTAGTTACACTAGGGTGGGACGTAAAAAAAGTTTGCCAGGAACTACTACTTTAGCTTGAGTTTCTGGTATATGCTAAGAATGGTCCGGAATAAATTCTACTTAGTCAAGCTATTGAAGCAATTTGTTGTGTCAATAGGCGTCCAGAGCTCGTAGAAGGGCGAATAATGGAAAAGTTCTACCTTAAGTTGCTCTTCTTCCAACCCCTACTAAATTGAATATTTTTTTTTTAAATTTAGCACCAGGTCGGCTGTTTAAGGCTAACTAAAGTGCAAGCTCATCTAATATGCATATAGATATGTACATATGTGTTAAAGCTTTCATATGAAGGTATGCTTTCACTATGGGCTAACAAGCAAATAAACAGAAGTGCATAGAATTCTATTTAACACACAATTTCTATGTACATACATACATTGCCTATATCTACTTACATAACTACATATGTACATACCCAACATGCACTAACAAACGCCTTTCATAGACACACCTTCAAGTGGTGGTATCGTGCCGACTCGGCACCGCAGAATCCACAGAGTTTTGCTGGTCGAGTGCAGCCAACCAGAGCCCCCATTTGCCCTTTTAGCCGTTGCTGTTTAAATCGAGTGTCAACCTTGTGGTGACATGATTTTGTGAAATCCTGTGATTAATTTCTTTTTTTTTTGTGCTAGTGTTGTTTTGTTAGTTGTTCCTCCTGTACGAAGCTACTACTCAGTTTCACTATTGAGTTCAGAGTTCAGTTGCTTTTTAATAACGTTGCGCCAACAGCATCCATGTACCTTTCACAAACACGAACACACACTCCAATGCAGGCATGCAGGATATGCCGATCAGTGTTGCTTTCAGCATTACACATGCCACACGAGAAACATCACTGGCCCCAATCACATCAAACTGCTTCCACTTGATGATGCATTTAACGTGTTCCACATGCGTGCACTTTGTATGCACAGGCTTGAGTATGTGTAGATATGTGTGTGTGTGAAGAGCGTGCGGTCCAACTGGCGATGGGGCTTCGTTCTTTAGGTTTTACACTTTGCGGTTGCTGCGGTGACCGGTAGAGTTGTTTTGTGGAACTATTGTATTATTCTTACAAATACACAAATACACACAATGTACATACATGTATGTATGTAAAAATTTGCATATATTTATTTTTTTTTTACTGCAGGTGTACCTACTTCCATGTACATATTATGTACTTACCTTTATGGACGCATAAATAAATGGACTCTAAAAGTTTCTGATAAAATTTATGCGTAAAAATGCTTTGAAAGTTCTTTCTATGTACATTTTTAATTTATTTTTCAAACATCTAACTAACTGGCAACTGAAAATGAGGTTAAGAGGAAACGAAAGAAGATATGTATGTATATATATATATTTACTAACTGTATGTATGTATGCGGGTACATTGGTACACATCGTTAGCAATATTAATTTATTTAAAGTGCCTAATGTATCAATGTAGTATTTTTTTTACAAAACATTCGAAATTAAATTGTGTGCTTGTATGAGAACATAGACAGTCGGAATTAATCTTATGGAAACCCAGAAGGTAACTACTTTAGTAGGCCTCTCCGAAAAATCGCTAGACCCGTGGGTCAACTAAACTTGCAGGTTACACGGTTCCTTACCGGATCGGTCATATTATATCATAGTTACAAGTGAAAAGACAAGATAGCCACTCTCTCTCTAATTAAAATTTACCTTCGAGAATGGACTGAATTTTTAATTCATGATGGGAAAATACATTGGATAACGAAGATTCCATTTAACTGCAGAGTGTCTGAACTCTCGATTCAAATAACAAATAATTTCATTTTCCATGGCGAGACTTGAAAAAGAGAGGAATTTTCCAATCGCTTTCGAGTTGTTAACCAAGCCTTATGTATGTTTATTAGCCATTATGTTACAGGAGCCAGATCATGTATTTCATAAGATTGTTTCCACTTAATAGTACGTAAATTTTTATATTAGGAGTTTTGGATTACATTTATTGCAATGCTTTGTATTTTATCTTTATTATTTCCTTTATTGTTGTGGTCTTATTTCGGTGCGTAAAATAGGTACATAAGTGTATAATAATAACCTAATCCCAGGAGTTTCTCGCTTAATACGCATAATTCCAATATGTATTTACATACATACACATTAGACTGGGTTGGTCCCCATACGAAATAAAAAAGTTGTAGAAGTCCGCCCCTAAATTTGAAGCTTATGTTGAGAGGGTTAAGGGACACAAAAAAAAAATTTGTTGACCCCGCGAAATACCGCCGAAATTTTTTTTTTATTGTAACTTTGTTATTTTTCATCCGATTTTTAAAATTGATCGTCATTATTTTCGTATTTTGAAGCTCTATATTTTCTTCTAATGTCCTTTTGAACTCTGAAGTCCAATAACAAAGTTACAAGAATAAAAACAGTTTCGGCGGTATTTCGCGGCATCAAACAAAAAAATTTTTTTTGTGTCCCTTAACCCTCTCAACATAAGCTTCAAATTTAGGGGCGGACTTTTATAACTTTTTTCGACCCTATCTAATGCCGTTTTCGTTTCTGGAAAAAATGTTGCCCTGCTTGATTTTCTTAGCCATCTTATAAGCTTGTGTGGTAATTTCAGCGAATATTGTCCTCTAGCTAAGTCAGAGGGCATAATTATCTACAAAACCAGCAATTTAAAACGAAGACTGATTACGTAGTTTGATAATTGAGATATTAAAGGGTAACATTTTATGCCAGAATCGAAAACGCCATAATATACATATACCTACGTTAGGATGTCTATTTCAAATAATGTATGTACTGCGTTCTATATATAAACGTAGTATGTATATTTACTAGGGATGAACTAAATATGTATATGAATGATATAATAATAATAACACAATGGCGCTATTATAACTCTGACGAGTTTTATGGCCGAGCTTCTCTCCCAATTTGAGGTGTGCTCCTTTTTGTTTTTCCTACTAATTGGGTGGAGCTACAGTTTTATGCCGGCTCCAAACGGCGAATGCATTTTTTGTGAGAAGCTTTTTCATGGCAGAAATACACTCGGAGGGTATGCCGCCCACTGCCGAGAGGTGACCTCTGCTCTTAAAAAATCCAATAATTGGATTTTTACTAATTAGAAAAATTGTTTTGGTGTTTTGCTCGGACCGTGGTTTGAACCCGAGACCTCTGGCATAGCAGGCGAGCACTCTACCCACTGCACCACAGCGGCCACATGATATGCTCCTCTTAAATATTAAATACATAAATCCATTAACGTTTATTCGATTTTTTAGCTATAGAAAATACAGAAAATTAAAACGAATAAAGCTTTATTTTAAAATATTTATGTATGTACATATTTTTGTTTTAGCTACAGCCAGTTGATCCTCAAGAAATTATTACATCCCTAATGAGCACACATTCATGCGTATAGAGACGAGTCCTGGTATCCACTAAGGCTGAAGATAACCACACACACATACACAATACTAACATACCCATGTAGTGATAGACTGGTGTAGAGTGATGATATTAGGTAAAAGTACATAGAAGACAACTGACGTTAAATACTTTAAATCCTGCCTTGAATATTCAACACGCACAGCCAATGTACACTCGACTGCCATCAATGCAGCCAACGGCTAAAACGGCAGGAAAGTAGAAAAGCTGAAAAGCTGTAAAGCGTAAAATAAACATAAATAAAGTTGGCAACTAAAATTTGCAATGCGCAACAGAAACCAAAAGACAAACCAATAACAGACAATCAACATACAAAAAGTTTACGCAAAGAAAGCTAACAAACGCCTTTTCTCTTTTCTTTTTAGTTAAGCGCAGAGTTGGAGGTGTGAATTGTTTGGCGATGGGAATGGTGTAGCGATAAGCCAAGTGGGTATGCATTTCGATATGTTTTCAAAATTCTTTTACGAAAATCGGCAGGATTTTTTTATGCAAGCTTAAGAGGATATCATCAAGACCTGTTGCAGTTAATGCCGTTACGCTGTCAATCTTCAAAATTATACTCTGAAAAAAACCCCATAGTTAAATCAACAACTTTCCGCTGTTGAATCTCCGTCTTTGATTCAACCGCAAAAGTATTTGTTTTTACAGCAAAGTTTTTGATCCAACAACTTTTTCAAAAACTCGCTTGCTGTTAAACATTTTTTTTTGTGAGAAATGCAACAAAAAAATTATGAGAACCATTTTTGTTTTTAATTTGGTTTTTATAATGATTCATATAATTCATAGATTCCTTTTCGGAAGATGGAAGTATAAAAGGATCTACAAAATTCAATATAATGTTGAGTGTTCTTTTTATGTGATGCCATTGGATTGAATTTCAAGTTGATGTCATGGTTCCAATTCGGAGCAAAATTTAAAGTAAATAACACTGCAGTAAAGACGAAGAAGGATAGAAGAAGAGAAGAAGGGGAGAGCAAGCGGATGCTTCATATTTGTAGGTGGGATCCGGATGGAGAGAAAATGAAGAGATACCTTTGTATTCCATTTCAGGTTGATCTTATGGTTCGAATCCGGAGCAAAATATAAAATAGAGAACACTGCAGTGAAGGAGAAAAAGGAGAGAAGAAGGGGAGAACAAGCGGATGCCATATATTTGTAGTTGGGACCCGGATGGAGAGAAGATAAAGTGAAAAATGTAGAAAACAAATATTTTTAGGTGACAAATTTTTCCAACAGTTTCCGTTGTTAACTTAAAGTCAAAATTATTTGATCCAACATTTCGATAGTATTTGAATCAACAACCCTCCCACCTTTGAAACAACGACGGAGCGTGGTTGGGCCCATTTCAACTGCGGAAAGTTGTTGATTTAACTGCAAAAGTTTTTGGATTTACAGCGCTTCTTTTTTCAGAGTAAGAACAAAGTTTAGTACCTTTGGAATCGTATGTATATATATTAGGGTGGGGCGATTTGTATGGAGGGAAATTAATAGATATCGCGCTATCGAAATTTGGATTCCTCTCATTTTTCTGAGTAGAAAACTCCTCCACGACATTTGTCTAAAATTAATTTTGATGCTCCGGAATTTGGTTTTTATGAACCAAGACGAATTTTTGAAAATAAAAATGGGGAAAAAATCGGCAAAAAATATCCAGGCCAATATGCACATCGAATTAAAGCAGAATTTTGTGCTGAATCCAGATATAAAATCCGAATTAAAATCGGATGATCCGTTTTCGAGATATAGCCTGATTTCCGGTTATGGAGGCTGAATGCCGAAAATCGCATATTTTCGCTATTATCTCTTGTTGTGTACAATACATCTTAATTTTTTTTGCAAACTTCTTTAAGATAAGTCAATTCAATATATGAACAGTATTTTAAAATATTAATTTATCTTGCGGTATAGGAAAACTAGAATGCACTCTTTTTTCCTTGGCCCAAAATCGCGGTATGGGTTCTCTATGTTATAGTCATTTGATACCGATGATTTTCGCCGACAGCGCTTTGTGTACATTTATTGCTCTAAATACAATTCATTTTTATTGCTCTAAATACAAAATTTCAGAATTTTAGCTGCAAAAATTTAAGAGTTATAACCCAAAACGTAGACGTATGCTGTTTGGGACTTGTTTTTTTACTTTCCTCAACTCTAACAAAAACTCAAGGTTACTCATATGCCATAGCGTAGTATTGGAAGCAAAAAACAAATTTCAGAAGCATAAGTCTACGTTTTAGGGAATAACTCTTAAATTTTTGCAGCTAAAATTCTGAAATTTTGGATTTGAAGAATTTATTGTACACAAAGCGCGATCGGCGAAAATCATCGGTATCAAATGACTATAACATAGAGAACCCATACCGCGATTTTGGGCCAAGGAAAAAAGAGTGCATTCTAGTTTTCCTATACCGCAAGATAAATTAATATTTTAAAATACTGTTCATATATTGAATTGACTTATCTTTAAGAAGTTTGCAAAAAAAATTAAGATGTATTGTACACAACAAGAGATAATAGCGAAAATATGCGATTTTGGGCATTCAGCCTCCATAACCGGAAATCAGGCTATATCTCGAAAAGGGATCATCAGATTTTAATTCGGATTTTATATCTGGATTCAGCACAAAATTCTGCTTTAATTCGATGTGCATATTGGCCTGGATATTTTTTTTGCCGATTTTTGCCCAATTTTTATTTTCAAAAATTCGTCTTGGTTCATAAAAACCAAATTCCGGAACATCAAAATTAATTTTAGACAAATGTCGTGGAGGAGTTTTCTACTCAGAAAAATTAGAGGATTCCAAATTTCGATAGCGCGATATAGGTTAGTAAATCGCCTCACCCTAATATATATATATTGCTGATTATCAGATCTTTCTACGTACGATGCCAATACAGCTTTGTTAACAATTCGAGAACAATTGGAACACGACTCTTTTTTTCAAGCCTCACTTTAGACAATCTCTCTTACAATTTTGCCGACCGTTGTTTTAATGGGAGAGAGTTTTTATTTTAGTAATATGTATATATGTATGCCTAGATTCTGGACCAAGAAATTTGAACACCAAAGGCGGATTCATCGTTCGAGTTCAGAACTTTTTTGCCATGTGGTTTTTGTGGGGTTTTTTTGGAGTGTGAGAGGAATTCCGAAAAGTTCTGAACTATTTTTATTAGTTAACTCAAATTCAACTTTAGTTCTGAACTCGAACAATGAATCCGCCTTAACCCTAGAACCATAACGATATTTCATACTACGTTATTACTAATGTACGTAAATTTTACGTAGTGATTAGAATCCGCCTAATACAACTCTCATTGTTCTCCATTTTGCAGCCAAAGTTGATTACACAACTTTACAAATGGTTAATTTGAATAAAATACCAAGAAATCCCTGATTTCAAGACTTTTTTTTGATTTTTTTATGGTTATACATATGATAATGGGTAATTTTGTGTTTTTCTGGGTATCACTTCATTCAAAAGTATTTTTCGCTAAAGTTACAAAAGCGATAACCACAAGCAGTACCTCGTTCGAAAGGAAATTAAAATACGCTGAGCGATAGCTGATCAAAATTTTTTTAATTTCTTGCGATTTTTTTTAAATTTTTTTACTAATTTTTGTTCCAGGTCCAGAGATATAGGTCAAAACGAGTACCCGGATGACCCCGGAATTTTTTGGAGCAATATTGATATAAAAAGAAAGGCTTTGAGCAGGGCTTTTACATGGAGCTGTACTCATTATGATTCCTAGGTTGGGTCCCCAGATATGGGTCAAAATGTGGACCCGGATGACCCCGGAACGTTTCTGAGCAATAATAATATAATATACTGTCGCGTTATAAAAAAATTACATGAGAATATTACACTTTCATATTAAATACCATATCCTATTTTTTCGCTTATTACTAACTATACGTAAATTTTACGTATAGGGATTTACGCCAATCGCTCTCACACCTTCAAATGACAACATTTGTTGTACTTTTATATTCGTGTATACGTAAAAATACATGCTGTAAGCACTGCCGGAGTTAGGTACCGTTACAGTATGTTATACTTGTGCAATCACAATTTGAAAATTCTATATACGTAAAATTTACGTACATTATGGTTCTAGGGTTAAGGTTGGTTATAATTTCTTTCTTAGTTTCAGATTCTTATGGGATTCTTATGCATTGCCGCCATTTAAATGCACAAACGAAATGTGAATGTACATAAATGTGACTTCGAAATTGAGTTCGTAAAGTTAAAAGATGCCAATAAACTTTACTTATTCCCACTTTTTAAAGTATCGAAGAGAAAAACTCATTATCGCTTCGGGGATGTTGACTACTTAGTAAACACTTTTAATCTTTCGAATGATTATATACATACGTTACTGTACATATGAATGTATAACAGTGGTATATATGTACATAAGTGAATATACATACATACATATATGTATGTATGCATTAGTATATTTCAGCGGAGCTACATATAAATGTTGGAAAAGTCACACGTTTTTGACATTTTAATGATGATGTCATGAATAAATTAGTTTTGTTTGGCTGTAGCATCAGCAGCACAGTTTGCATACATTCATACATACATACTTAGTTTATGCATCTACGCCCACTTCGCCCACTGCGGCCGCCCACTGCCACCTTACGCATTGTGCCAAAAGGATTCACGTTGATGTTTTATGGCTTTTTGATGTTAACTGAGACTTTGATGAATGCAAACAAACGTACAACCCATAAAAAGATTGCGGTGTGTGCGGCGGGTGATGAAGGTGGCGGCGACGGGCAAATGGCAAGCGTTGTTTGGTAGGTGTTACAACGACTCGTAACGTCTGTGGGCTATTGATTCAACGCATGTATACACAGTCGCTGTGTACATGTATATGTACATATGTACGTGTATGCGTACGCCCGTTGGTGGGCGTGGTTGACACAAAGGCGGCTTACTTCGAGGAATGCGGTCGCCACCCGCGCCGCCACCGCCGAAAATAAAGCCAAATGTCGACGTTTATTTTCATTTTGAGGTTTGAAAGTTAATGAGAAATATGAAGTGAACCGCAAAACACAAAAGTTGTAAACCGCAACTGTTGAAGCGCGCACGGAAGTTCCTAAACACACACATACATACATATGTGCACTTACATATACATATATATGTATGTATATGCGTATGTTCATACACAACAGCGAAAAGCTCTATATTTCAGCTGTGAATTTCCCACCTCTACTTTTTTTTAAAGAAAACTCATGCCATTTGCACTGATTTAATATTCTCTTTCAAAAAGTTTACGAATTTAGCACTAAATACGAGTAAGTATTAAGTTTTTTTCAAATTGAACCAAAAATGGTATAAAGAAGAAGATAGCGCTTGGTAAACATTAAATTCCACTAAAGAGTTGTGTGATATGAACTCTTTTGAACATGTATAGGTACGATTAAGCTAAACATTTTCCATGCGAGAGTTTGTAAGACTTATTATAAATTTCTATGCATGAATGTAGATACCTACATATGTACATTGTAACATATTTCACAAGAAAACTTACTAGGGATCTTCGGTATTAGCGACAAAACTTTCGTTTGCCATCACCCATGTAAATAGCATAAAATGAATCCTGGAATATTCGTAGCAAACCTAGCTCAAATATTGATACTAAATATATTTAAATAAACGGAAAAATAACACTGTGTGACAGAATAAAAAAAGTTGAAAGTACTTTTTTCGAGGTTAATATGCGTTATAGGCCCTATCAAGCATACGAAGACTGTATAATTAGAATTGCCAATACACCCTCAAACTCTGGAGTTAGGGGCAAAAAACCCCTTCTTCATAGGTTAAGTCATATGAGTAGTCCACTCTCAAAAGTCCCTAGGTGCATTTTTCATATTAAGCCATAAAGCAGAAAAAACAAAAATAGAATTTTAAATGTGTACATATAAAATCTATACACTCAGGGGGAAAAAATTATAAGAACATATGAAAACGTGCTTAAAATATGCAAAAACGTATTTAAAAGTGATGTAAATACCAACATTTTTCTTTTAAAAATTTTCATTTTAAAATTTTTAAATCAAGAAAAAACATTTTAAATTTAAAAATGTTTATTTTTATTTTATCCAAATGCTGCTTCACTGCAGCGCTCTCTATTCTCTTTCGGATTCCAGCCGAGTCTCAACTACAAAAATGTAGCCACTGCTTGTTCTCTTCTTTCCTTCTTCACCTTCGCTGTTTGCTATCTTTTATTTCTTATTCTCCCTTTTCTTCTTTATTTTATATTCTCCTCCGGATTGGAACCATGAAACCTGAGAAACCTGAAATTCAATCCAACGGCATCACATAGTGGAACATCAAACATTATGTTGAATTGTAGTAACCTATTTATACTTCCCTTTTCCCTAAAAAAGAATCTATGAATTATATGAATCATTGTAAAAACTAAATGAAAAAAAAAATTGATTCTCATTATTGTTTTTGTTGGATTTCTCACAAAGAAATATTTTCTCACCAAGAAAGAGTGAGCGAGTTTTTGAATCAGCTTTCATTTTCATTTTTAATTTAAGTATGTTACTTTTTAAATCCAAAATACGTCCTTATTTCAAAAATTTCATTCTTAATTCAAAAATTTAGTTTTTAATTTAAAAATTTTCATTTTTAAAATAAAACTGACTTGGTCTAAAACGTGCATTATAAAAAGAAAATTTTTAATTTTGATTTAAAAATGCTGTTTTTCTATGAGTGTAGAGACTTTTGAAAGTGTAATCGTATTTAATGCTATGTTTTTCAGAATACTGAAGGATTTTGCAATAAATTCTTAATTTACATTATACACCTTTAAATACTGTTACATAATCCATCAAAAACTCGATATCGAAAAAATTTCACATAGCCAGTTTTGAAAGTGGACAACTCATATGTACCATACATTTTCTCTGACAATAACGCCTACGCGGATATGAAAACGTTATATGTCGTTGAAAACAGAATTAACAGGATATTGTTTCGACATATTTTTACATATACACTGGTTAACAAATTATTCGAGAAAACCGTGATTAAAAATAAAAAAATTAAAAAAAAAAATTTATATTTTGACATTGTTTTTAGAGTTTCTCTGGCATTTATCAAGATACATTAACAATTCGTATACTGTTAAAAACGTATACTGTTAAATGTCATCTTTTCAACGACATTAAAATCATGTTAATAAGACAAGCAGAAAAAGTTAAACCATGAAAAGGGATTTCTGGCCCCTAACTCCACTTTTGGAGGGTGTATGGAAAATTCTAAGCATGCGGCTTTTGTATACTAGGTATGAGGTATTTCTTACAAAAAGTACTTTTTCACTAACACACAGCGTATTTTATTTCAATTTCGGAGAATTATCTATCAAGGAATGTATCGTTACCAAAAATAATACAATATACCCACAACAGACGTCATAACGATGACATTTTTTATCCTTTTATTTGTTTCTTACTCGTCGTCTAAATAATTTGGCATCTGTGGCCGTCGACGAAAATACTTTTTGGGCTTCCTTCATTAACATAACATGACCTAGTCAGCGTCGAACCATGTATCTATGTACATATGTTGATGTCTGTATGCAAAGATCCATAAATCTTCCGAAAAACTTTTCTCTTGACGTCTACGATGTTTCCTCTTAAAGACTTGATGTTGGATATTGCCCATGCCTCTGCGTCTTACACGAACGGTAAGCATCATACTTTTGTTTGTCGAGAGAGTTCATTTCCTTCATTATTGATCTTGTTGTCTGCCAAACCCGTCCAAACTCTTTATCCAGCTTTGGAAAAGCCAAACGTATCTTAGTATTAATACCAATCAGGTCAACATGATCAGCATAGCTCAGCAATCGGCTGACCTTATAGTAGATGGTTCTGAGCAGTTAATTTAATTTCGAAGACTGGGTAAAATAACACCCTATTTCAAAACTTGTTCAAAAACGCCATTTTTCAGAATTTGTTTCAATAACATCCTATATCAGAATTTGCGTGCTCTTTAACTTGTTTTCCCATTCATTAGGAGATTTAAGATTTTATTCCGGTTCCGAATGGTGTAAGCATTTTTAACACGCTTTTATTAGCTTCACCTGTATGTATGTATGTATGTATGTATGTATGTAACTTCATCCCATCCTAAAAGTTGCAACATTTAACTAAATTATTATATCTTTCAAACATTCACTTTTTTCGAAACATGACATCAACAGCCCTACGGCATCATATAGTAGGACATTCAACATTATATTTTATGCTTCATTGCGGCTTTTATGTTACCTTTCTTCAAAATAGCCTCTATGAATTTCAATTCACTCCCGTATACAAGCCAATAAGTAACAAGCTTGCAGGGTACGGAAAAACTCACTCACGATCGCTCAAAAATACATTCTTCTCAAATCACAAACAAATTTTCAAAGAAAAACGTATAACCACTCAAATAGCGAGCGAACTAACGCACAACAGCCAGCGATCGCTCATAGCGATGGCGATAAACTCAATGCATAAATTCACTCAAAAATGAAGCTTGAAGCTTTCTGTTTTGGGTTTGTTGTATTTGCAATGAAATCAACCGCATGTACAATGTACATACATACGTATGCAGAGCAAGAACTGGTTTTGTGTTTTGTGTAACAAGCTTTCTGTTTTGTCGTTGTTGTGTTTGCAATAAAAACAATCGCATGTACATACATATGTATGCAAAGCAAGAACTGGTTTTGTTTGTAATTCATTTAATAGTAAGTGTTGAATCAAACACTACGGACTTATCTAGTCTATGTGAGGCTATTAGTGGCCAGCCAGTATAACCTAAGTGCTGAATCAATGAAAAGGAACCCTAATTACATTTTTATACAATGTTTTGTAAACGTGAGGTGAATAAAATTTCTCTAAAAATAAAAAAAAAAAATTAAAAAAAAAAAAAAAAAAAATGCGCCACTCGGGACTCGAACCTGAGCTCCTTGGTCCGTAGGCAGCATACCTCACCATTACGCTACAAACGTATTCGGAGCTTTACTGTCTAAATTCGAATTTATTCAATCAGGTTTCTTTTTTTTTTGTTCTTTTCAAATGCTTCACCTTAACTTCTCTTCACTTTCTGATTGTAAAATATAACAAAACGTTTGGGAAATTTTGTATTTCCAAACTAGTTTGGAAAACCTTGAATAAAAGGGTTTGGCAAATATTGCATAATAAGCTAGTTTACTTCACTGCATATTGGGATTTTTGGTAGAAGTTATAAATACATATGTATGTAGATCTATTTCGGAGAACACCACATCCCATCAGACTTCTTTTTACTTTTATTCTTGCGTCCGCATAAAACATCCTTTAATGAAAAATTTCACTAAAAAGTCAAAAATAAATAATAGCTTAAAAAACTAAAAAACACGCTTTAATCTTAAAAATCGTACTAAAAATTGAGAAATAATTTAATTAGAAACAAAATGATGAACGAAAATATAAGTATTTAAGGAAAAGCGTGGGGGTGCTCAATAATATTTAAACATGAAAATATTCGATTCGTACAACTAGTACAAAAATATACCTAGTTGCGAAATTAAAGAGTACGATATATGAAATCTCAAAAAAGTCAAAATAAAATTATTAGTAAAAAAACACCGATTTTAAATATTTTTTGACATACTGAGCACCCCACGCTTTTCCTTAAATACATACTTATATTTTCGTTCATCATTTTGTTTCTAATTAAATTATTTCTCAATTTTTAGTACGATTTTTAAGATTAAAGCGTGTTTTTTAGTTTTTTAAGCTATTATTTATTTGTAATAAGCTTCTTATGCCAGAAACACACTCGTATGGTAGGCCGACCACTGCCGAGGTGTGGCCACTATTTGTCAGAAACCTAATAATGGGGTTTTGAGTAATTAGAAAATGAATTTAATTTAATTTTTTTGGCCCTTTTATGGGCTCGATTCGAACCCGCGACTCCGGGCATAGCGGGCTTCTTAATTTTTTCCCTACAACCATTACTCTACCCTCTACACTACAGCGACCACGCGGTGTGTATGTACATATGTAAGCACATGTCATTTTCACTAACTGGACGTGCCAGTCACTGGCTTTATTATTACTGTTATGAACCTCATTGATACGAACAAGCTCGGAAAAAAGCAATTTTGCGCATTTATGCCTTATGCAATTATGTACCTCCAAATGGCACAGCGCAAGCACATCAAACCCCCACGAAATTTAGCATTTTTCCGAATTCACGCAACAACGCGAAACCTTTTCAACTTTGAGCTCACTAAGGGCAGTAAGTAGTTCCGCACAGAGGAATTTAGTCGCATAAATTATGCAAATAACCTAACCTTTTGATGGCTTCTTTTGGCCAAATATTTGCAAATGAAAGTATGCACGGCACACACGCACACACACGCACACAGAAATCGACGCTGAGAGGTTGCAAAGAGGGCAAGGATATATGTATGTACGTACTTGGCCAGTTTGCTGCCATTCTGTGCCATTGTGGTTGATTGGCGCAGTTGGCAGCTGGCGGTTGGCGGTTGCCCTCATTCAGCCTGTTGCCGCTCAAATGCCATACTCGCTGGCGGTTGACATCAAAATGTGACTCTGCGCATAAATACACACACACGCACACACACACCAACAACATGTTACATTCCACAATTTATGTTCGACTTTATGATAGTTTCTTGTGAAACTGGGAAACTGTTTGTTATCAACTCGAATGTTTGGATAACTTTTAGCGCGCCAAGTGTCGAGGGCTGAGCGGCCAGAACGCGCGATTGATTAAATATTTAATCGTTGGATGAAATTGGATTTCTGATGCGATCACAAACCAAAGTTTGAATTTACATAGTTTTATTTGCACGCACCTACATGCATACCTACATGCAAATAGGCCCGGTTTCACCAACCGGTCTCAACTTAGTTAAGCCGATTTTTTTAGGTTTTCAGTTTCACCATGCGACTAAGCTAAGTCACAAGTTAGTCAGCTTTTGTCTTGACTAAAACTAAACTAAGAATTGGAGTCGTTTTAGCAAATTCAACAACCAAAAGAGCGAAAATGACAAAAAATGAGCCAATACAGCAACCAAAACAACCAAAAAAACCAGTATTTGGCAAAAAAGCTGGCAGGGTTGCTGGTTGCAAAACTATTTTCTTAGACTAGTTGGTGAAACCGAAAAGTAAGTTAGCCCCAAATCTGGGCTAACTTAAGTTAAAACTAGTTTTAGCTTTAGTCACGTTGGTGAAACCGGGTCATAGAGTTTATATTGTAAACCATTTCGACCTTCTATTTCGGTGGGATGTGGATTCACCGACTGTTGTCCTAAGTAAAATTACATAAACCGAAAATCTACTTATTTATAGCGGGCGGCCGGCACAGCGTACCTACATAGAGAAATTGTTAAAATTGTTTCAAACATGCCAAATAATACTGAATGTGGCAAATGAACTAATTTGGTTATTTGTTGTGTGGACAAAAATATTTTTTGTTGTGTAAACAGCGTGTGTGTGAGGCTGCGAACAAAAAGCAAAAGGATACGCGTTAAAATTAGAGTAAATTGAATGTGAGCATTGGAGAAGGTAAACAGACCGTTTTATTTTTAGGATTTTCTGTGAATTTTGCAAGAAAAAATATATAATAAACCTATTTGATATGGGTAAAATATAGGTATTTATATAAGCAAATATGCATGTGCTTATGTGTGTGCATCTGTTTCGAATTCCTTTTCATATCTACCTACATACATGCATACTATGTAATAAACAAAAATATTTAAAAAATTCTTTAAAAAAACATGCATGGTGAAAGGTGATAATTGAGCTAATTTGAGGATTACGCCTACGCAAAATTTCCAACGCATAGTAGACCTCGAACAATTTTATATTAGCGACTTCCAAACAAATATGTATGTACATATATTGCCGAGCAAGAATACCCTTTGTTTTATGCACACATGCATGTACATACATATAGTATTTGTACTAATTTGCTGGACATCTTTGAAATGTATTCTCAATAAACATCAAACGGAAAAGTCTCACCGTTTGAGAAAATTTATTTCTCAGTTCGAGAATCAGCCCAAAATCCCTTACCAAAAATGTGCCTTTTAGTTTGGGAATGCTATCAACGCTTATTTGAGATGCATTTGAGAAATAAAGTTTGAGATTTGAGAATATTATTTTAGTTCTCAAATGCATCTCAAGTTGATAATTAATGAAAACTAGTATCGCCGGTGGTCGAAATTCGACCATGCCGCAACCGCAACACTGATTTGCCCTTGTATTGGAAAAATGTTAGCCTATTAATATATAGATAGTGGGCACATTTGCCAACGAAGCAAAAACGAAGTAAATCAAAAATAGTACAAATATAAATAAAGTAATAAAGTATAATAAAGACGAATTAAGTAAAATTGAAATAAAAAGAAAAAATATTAAAACAAAAAGAAATAAAAAAGTAAATAAATGAAAGTAAATATATATGTACATAAATAATGGGCACATTTGCCAACGAAGCAAAAACGAAGTAAATAAAAAATAGTACAAATATAAATAAAGTAATAAAGTATAATAAAGACGAATTATTGAAATAAAAAGAAAAAGGAAATATCGTCTGTCTTCTGCCAGAAACACGAATGTGAAATTTTTTCTAAGTACGATGTCTGCTGTTTATCGGGTATATATTGATGTAATAACAATTAATATTGGTATAAATTCTTGTGTAAACATACATACCTAATATATACTTGTATTTACATAAGCATATATACAAATATTAATTGTTATTATATCAATATATACCCGATAAAGAGCAGAAATCGCACTTAGAAAAAATTTCACATTCGTGTTTCTGGCAAGAGACCGACGATATAATAAGAAATAAATGAAAATAAAAAAGACCTAACATTGAATAAAGTGAAATCAGGGACGTGCGCACGGGGGGGGTTTTGGGGGTTAAAACCCCCCCCATGACCAAATCTAAGTTGCAATGATTTTGCAAAAATTTTCAAAATACAGTTTATAAATTTTGCATTGAATTTTGACTCATAATTTTTGACAATATTAGTTACAATAATTTTACGGAAGAAGAATTGGTAAAAGTTGCAAAAAATAAGGTTGGCCAATACATAAGTTCGGCACTTTGAATTGCACTTGGAGCTTTCCGAAATTACAAAGTTATGCAGCATATGTTCGTTTGGCATTTTTTAAAAAATTGTACTGATAACAAAAAATGTTCATTTTGTGAAAACAGTGAGCAGTTTCAATTAACAAGTACTGTAAACAGTACACTGAAAGAAATTTGTATACTTGAATCAAGAAAAATGCTTTCTTGAAATCAATTTAGAAAATTTTTAGGGAAATAAGAAAAATTGACTTAATTATTACTGGAAATAAGAAATTGAGTTTTCCAAAAACGAGACAATTATTTTCTTATTCAAGAACACTAACAAAATCTATAGAAAAAAAATGTTAAAAAAAAAATGTTTAAATAAATAAGAACATCTTTTCTTAAATTTACTTAAATGAAGAAAATCTTTTTGTTAATATCAAGAAGAA
The DNA here is from genome assembly GCA_960531455.1 of Urophora cardui. Classification (NCBI taxonomy): domain Eukaryota; kingdom Metazoa; phylum Arthropoda; class Insecta; order Diptera; family Tephritidae; genus Urophora; species Urophora cardui. The sequence goes on from OY482673.1 coordinate 53,641,692, forward strand.
TTTAAGAAAATTGGGTTTCGACGAATTGGAACAACAACATACAGCGAAAAAAAATGTAAAATGAATAAGAAAACGTTTTCTTAAGCGAAGTAAAATTTTTCTTGCTGAATTTGCATTTCCAAAGTTACATGTATTTTTTTTCATTTGCCATCCGCTTTGCATATTTCTGAATATTTTTGCAATTCTCAGATTGTTAGTGAAGCATTTGGTATAAGGAGTGCACTATTTGCATCTTCATTTATATTAAAGAAAATGTTGTCATTTCAATAAACAAGTCCTAGGAAAATACTAGTTGACTAATTATGGTTTTCTAATCCCTCATGATTAGTTTTCATTTTCCTTATTTTTTACGTTTTTAATATTTTTAGAAAATATTTTCTTAATTTAATATTTTCTTATGCCTCGGACACACATGTGGTATGAATATTAGAATATCAATATTATGATTTGGCTATGCTATTAAAATTTTCAATTAAACTACAATATGAGGGTGACACATATGTGGTATAGATCGAAATATTATTACTATACTACGATGTGTGTCTCTCGCATTACTTACTTAAGCTCGTATAAGAAAAGTTTTACTTGCAACAAAAAAATAATTTCTTAATTTATTTCAAAAAACAAGAAAAAACACTTATCCTAAGTAAATTATTTCTTATTTATTTAAAATCCAATTTTACTTGAAGCAAGAAAATGATTTCTTATTTATATAAAATCTAATTTCACTTGAAGCAAGAAAATTTTTACTTATTTATTTAAAATCCAATTTTCTTGGATTTTCTTGATATTAAGAAATTATTTTCTAAGTTCAAAATCAAGTCTAATTTTTCTTGTCTCGGCATTGATTCTAGTAAAAAATTCTTTCCGTGTACTATTCAGGACCTGGTTAACTAGGTTTTGATGAATCATAATGAGTTTCAGAAAAGTTAGAGAACATTTAAATTTATGGTGTATGGGTCTGGATATCTGTTTCAGCAAATATGTTTATCTTAGCGAAAAATGTATGCGAATGCAAACCAAAATTAAAAACCCCCCCCAAGGCTAATTCCTGCGCACGGCCCTGAGTGAAATGAAAACAATAATTAAATGAAAATAATTGAAAAGTGCACATATGTATGTATTGGCACAATCTAAAGTAAATAATCTAAAGTAAATAAGTGTGGCATCAATATAATAAAATATATTTGAGCGCCAAAAATGGCTTCGGCAAAGTATTCGATGGAGGTTTTAATTTCAATGTATTTGTAATTGGTTGCTCCCTTTTCTCTATCGCACGGCCTACTTCTTGGAACTTTAGAGTTTTCTTGCGCTCTATCGCCCTGGCATTTATAAAAATCATAATAGAAAATCTACAAATCACTCATAGACAAAGATTTCACTCATAGAGCAAAGATTTGAGTAAATTTTTCGAATGCGATCCCAATGTTCATAAATAAACAAAAAGGAAGAGAGAGAGAGAGAGAGAGAGAGAGAGAGTGCTTTCAAATTAAAGCAACTCTTCAACTGTGTTTACGATATTTGTAAACATTTTTACGATATCTCTTTCTCTTAACTAAAAACTTTATTTATTAATTATAAAGAAATTAAATAATTTATAGAAAAAAATATATGCCTATGCACTGCTCCTCACTCATACGAACACATCCATATCAATTTTATGTGGATATGAGTATGTTAAATGTACAAAACAGCCTGGCAATTGTTTGTATGGGAAAAATGTTAGCCTATTAATATATAGATGTTTGTTGAGGTGCCCATGCGTGCTTTACCAAGACCTGGATTGTTTATTCGTTGAATATATCTGTGGCAATTTGCAATAATCGCTTAAGTCGAAAAATATGATTTCGAGATAAATTGATTTTTACATTCGACAGAGTTTCTTAACAAATCAGAAAAGTCGATTAAAAACTATGGACGCTCAATCAATGAGCCATCCACAATGTTACGATCAAATTTTGTAAATAAAACAAGATGTCATGAAGAAATTTGATTAAGTATATACGTCTACTTTGGCTGTTATAGCAAGTTTAATATACCTCCATTGTAAGTTTAGCCTAAATGTTTTTATTTATATCTTTTGATTGAATTAAGTTATAAGCATGGGGGTTTTACAGAAATATAGAGTTTTCAAAGGAGAATAACGTGGTATATATAACTAGAAATCTTCCTAAGTCGACTTAAGCGGTTATTGCTTGTGACCACAGATATAATAAGATATTACGAAATAAAGGAAAATTTTATATGGGAGGTGCCCATTCCTGCTATTCAATAACATTAAAAACATTTCACATTTCGTCGTACCATACGAAAACTAGCACATTTAAAATTTCTGGCGAAAGCTAGCAATAAAAAAATTCTGTACGAAAAGTAGCACATTTGACTTTTGGCCGACGAAAAGTAACAAAATCGACTTTTGGCCGACGAAAAGTATCAGTAATTATATATTCTTTTTACATTAAAATTGTTGTTGTTTAAACGAAATTGATAGTTTTCGTCAGCCAAAAGTCGAAGTTGTTACTTTTCGTCAGCCACAAAAAGTCGAATGCTAGTTTTCGTATGGTACGACGATTTATAATATAAAAGAAGAAAAGGATACATATGTACGACTATGTACATATATTTATCTATCAGCGGCGGACGCTATATACAAGCCGAGAAGCCCGGAAGCTTGTTTTATCGCTTTCTCTAAGGAGAAGTCAATTGCTTATTTTCAGAGTTAAATTAAAAAATGGTATCAAACCGCTTTTTTATTTTCCATATCAAATTTGTATGCGAATGAGATTCTGTCTTCGGCATTCGTGATTTGATAATCAACCGTGCTGTCCACAGTCTGATATTTGATATTTACGCTGCATGTACATAATTTCTAATATGCAAACGTAGATATCAAATATTAGACGGATTGATTTTGATATTTAGCAACCGTTAATTTTGAGTAATCTGAAATCAGCACAATATCAAAATAAAGGCCGGTATCGACCTACCGGTAGTTCTCTTTCGTGCTACTTGGCGTTCATTCACTTAAACAAGTAAAATAAGATTTTGAAGTTATTTGTTTTTAATTCTGCGTCGGGAAATACTAACAACTTTTCTCCAATGCATTGCTTATGTGGAGCCATGTCTGCAAAATGAATTTAAGCAAAATCAACAACGGAACGGCAATCAGACTTTCAAAGAAAATTACATAAGTAAATGGCTATGCTTCATACATAGATATGCCCAGCCAATTTATGCTAGGACCGCCACTGGTATTTATTATTACATATTATTATTTTTTTGCCGCGGTAGGTAATTGCTGGGATTTTAGGCCAGGCAGTAGAATGTAAATGGAAATGGCATGACTTCATATAAAATGACTTAAACAGAATTAAAGCCCTGAAAAAGAAAGTTTGGATAAGATTAGATGAGATGGTATACATAAGTAATTTTACTTATTCTCTACTTTATACAGATTTCTTTGAGTCCTGGGACATTCCATCGTGACTCCTGGGACATTTGACTCCAGAGCTTAGTCAACTTTGAATTATAAAACTGACATCGGGACTTAAATTGCTATGAAATATATTTATCGACATCGATAAATATCCAATACAACAAATGCATTAAAAGGATTAGCTAAATAATAACAAATAGCTTTGTAACTAGTCAGTAAATGAGTGTGACTCCTGGGACACCGAAAAATCCCTTTGCTTCACCTTTATGAGCACGAATACGAATTTTAGTTCAACTATTCAACTTTCACCTACAATTTGTATATGGTCGAAAAAACACACTGCATAGTACCATATTCTATAAAAATATTTTATATATTCAAATTCAATTAACTATTTTCAAATATTTAAACTTGTGACTCCTGGGACAAGTGCGAAATATGTAATATACTAGATTATTGAAATCAGTTTTATTACTGTTTTAGCCCTTTTTGACCAAGTTATTCATAAATTTCTCCCAGCAGAATTGAAACCAAGCCAATTAAATAAATAAAAATAAAGTGAATGCAAAATAATATTTATATTTACTTCAAAGTTCTGATTAAATATTTATTTAAAACAAGTCTAATTCAACATCTCTCGAAACAAGTATTTAAAACTCGCTGTTTCCCTTTCCTCTGTGCGGTATTCATCTGAATAATACATTAGAGTTCAGACTCTTGTGACTCCTGGGACACATTTAAAAATAGTCTAGAAACCACAGTATGACCCTATTAACTTAAAAAATGTATTTAGACGGTGAACAGCCTCTTAATCCTTACTTCCATAAATATCTGGTTTCGTAGGGTCATACCTGAGGTTACCAGACCAATTTTTATGCCTTTTCGTGTGACTCCTGGGACACCCCATATGAATCAATTTTATGAAGATATACACAAAAATCACATACCTTTTTTAATTTTTTGTTATGCAATTATTTAAATTTTTCCTCGCTTTACTTGAATGACTTGCAAATTGTTTTTTACAAATGAAAATATAGCTAATATAGCAATGCAAACATGACCAAACTTTTTCCGCAAAATAGTTAGGTGTGAAGTCAAAGTTCTATGGAAAAGATTTTGCGTTTTTACATATTTTTCTATATTTCTGTTACCAGATTAGGAAAATATACACATTTAGTTACAGGTAACTGAATAAATAGGAATGATTAGTGGCATTTTAAATTTTATGTCGTTTTCCTCTTTTGGCTGGAATTTCCCTCCTGCATATGCCCATACTTACCTAAAGTTCATATTTAACGAAAAAAAAAAGTCTCTTGTGACGTGTTAGTATAAAACCGTTTTCCATTTTCCTTTGGCAGCTCATTTAACAGTAACTGGCAAAATTCTTGCGTGTGAAATCCTTAAAAGAATCCCAAGCGAACATCAATGAATTGGACTTTTGGGAAAAGTCATTGTTATTTTACAACCATTATGACCTATATCGGTCTTTCATATTAAAGAAAAATCTTTTTGGAACCCCTCTTCGTTTACATAGCTTTAGAGGAATTTAAAGGGATTTACAAGCAAAATATAATTAATGTTAAATTATTCTCCCTGCGGCATACATATCTATTTGGTATTCATACATTCATACTATATGTATGTATGTGCATATGTATAATATATGTATTTGCAATAAAAACCAAATATAATAAAATTCATTATCATTTGTTGTGCAAATTTTGGGGTTTTTCAATAGAACACCAGCTTGCATTTTGATTTTTATTCATACATACATACATACATACACATTTACGTGATGGGATATGTGTGAATTATATTAAATAGAATATAATTCCCACGCAAAGCACATCAGCATCTCTTTGCCCGCCATTTAACGCATTATCCTTGTTGTCATCAATACAGTTAACATTCCACCATCCAGGCTTTCGATGAAATGAATGAATGTATTATCCAATCCATAGACAGGATGAAGTTTCCTCTGTGAAAATATATACAATTTTTGTTTGTTCGGCCCAGTCAATAAAGCCGCTGGATATAGTGGGATTTCGAAAGTATTCAAAAATCTATGCGCCCATACATATATCTACTCACACATATGTATGTACTATGTGTGTTTAACATTGTGTATCTTCTTTTGAGTCAAACGCTGTGCAAATATCATTTTCATTTCATTTTGTTGGATTTTTTCTGCTTTATTTATTGAATGTCAGCTTATTTATATTTGCTGTTTGCGCTGTTTGTTGGCTGACTGTTGAATGTTGAATGCTGAATGGTTGGTTGGTTGGTTGGTGGGTTGTTTGCTTGGGTGGTTGGGTGAATAGTGGAAGGGCGTGCGCGCATGCCAGGCGTTTGAGGCGCTTGCCGCTGGCTAATCCCACACGGATGCTTGCGCTGCTGCTGCTGCTTATTCTGCCTGGCTGATAGATACTTTTTTTGTTGGCACTAAATGATTTTCTAGTTGCTGAAGCAACAAAGGCAATAATAATCCTTCATGCATCCCGCAAGGACATTGTTCGCACGTGCCATTTTTGTTTATCCAGTCTGAAAGGATATCCCTCCTCGCGCCCAAAAGGAATTCACACAGTTCCATCAGAGGCAAGTTGTTCGAAGAGTCACTTTGCGACATACACACACACAAACAGGTTCGTACGCATATTCATATGTATTTATGTTGATACATAGATATATGTACATATACGAGTGATGCTGTCCCATAAAAGGGGTGGTTAAGGCGACTTACCAGTGGCTTAAGTTAAGTCTGAAGGTGTGCTGACGTACCTACATAGGTATGCATCGCTTTGAACTTGTTGAGTTGACGTCGAACGAAAGCCAAATATGTATAGAGGTAGTTAGATCTATAACAAAGTCTGAAAATAGGTGCTATGCATTTTTTTGTTAAGAGAACATTGTAAAGAATTCAAGAAATAAAGTCTTATTTGGCACTTATTATGAAAATATGTACATACATATGCATGAGTGCACTTAGTATACAGTTCACTGAATTGTATTGTATAGAATGTAGAAATATTAATTTCAAAATAGATTTTTCTTAATGACACGATTGAGGTGACCATACGACGCTTGTCACATACATAAATAACTCAATTTTTGTTTTGTTGACATTTTATTTGACACGTGACTAACTGGCGGTTGGCTGGTATTTAACAAGTCGCCTGAGCGTCGTGGTTACTTAGCGTTTAATAGCTCCTTTGTGGTGAGAAATAATTCATTAAAGGTTAACCTAACACGTACATGTGAAAATAGAAACTATTTATATGTATATGTACATATGTATGTATGCATGTGTGACCCCAGGTTAATTTACTATAAATAGCAAGTTCGACTTAATGGACTCATATATGTACATATTAGGGATTCCAATCCCGGGATCCCCTGATCCCGCCATTTTTGACACCCCGAAAATCTCGGGATAGCTAGAATTTTATCCCGGGATTTTCGGGATAAGATAAAGAGAGAATATTCCGCTATTATAGCAAAGAAAAGTTGTACTTTATATAATTTTTAGTGGTCTCAGATCTGTATACTAATAGCATTTCCTATTCTGAATGAAAATGTTGCATTATTACATTGCAGCATTATCAACATGTGTCCTGTGCCCTATTAAAATGTTGCATTTTTATGTGATGAATGAAACAAAAATAATGCAACCCTTTACCTGTGCTAAGAGCAGAAAATGTTGCCCGTAGTCGGGCCAGTTTTATATTTTGTCAATAGAACAAACAGCCCTAAAAAAAGTGTTGAGTCTGTGTGGAAGAGAACAAAAAAATGTGACAGCTGGAAGAAAGTGCGACATTTTTGCTAGAATAAAAAAGTCCATTAGTAAAAGTAAGGATTAAAATTTTTGATTTTTTTTAATAATTAAATTTTTCTGAGTTGAAGTACGCGGTGTAAGGGAACTTACGTTAGGTATTTTTAAAGCTTTTAGCTTGTGGCAAAGTTCATTTGATAATTTCTATTTCCTGATTTTTGGTCATTTATTTCTCAAATCGTCGTACCATACGAAAACTAGCACATTTAAAATTTCTGGCGAAATCTATCAATAAAAAAATTCTGTACGAAAAGTAACAAGTTCGACTTTTGGCTGACGAAAAGTGTCAGTAATTATATACTGTTTTTATACTCAGCTGTACTAGTACACAGAGTATTATAGTTTTAATCACATAACGGTGGATTGTAACAGAATGAAATAATCGAGATAGATATAGACTTATATATATCAAAATGATCAGGGTGAAAAGAGAAATCGATTGAGCCATGTCCGTCCGTCCGTCCGTCCGTCTGTCCGTCCGTCTGTAAACACTCTAACTCGCGCAAAAATTTAGATATTTTGATGAAATTTGAAATGCAAGTTGGTATCTAGACTGGGACGGTTGGTATTGAAAATAGGCGAAATCGGACCATGACCACGCCCACTTTTCCCATATAGAAAAAATCGGAAATTTGGTATCTCAGTCACTAATATAGCTGGAGCGATGAAATTTTACCCACGTGTTGAGCTCAGGCCCCTATGAAGAAATTTGATGAAATTTTGGAAAATGGGCGGTGCCACGCCCACTTATTAAGGGTCAAACATGGAAAGTTTTATATGTCATAACTCAGAAACCGTTGAAGATATGTCGATGAAATTTGGTATGCGTGATTTACTTACTTAGCCAAACATTTGGACGGAAAATAGTTAAAATCGGTTGACGGCCACGCCCACTTTTATATATGGGTCTTATAAAGTGACCTAATAAAAAAGTTTTAAGCTATATCTCTGTCAAATATACAGATATATCATTGAAATTTTATGGCAGGAGTGCAACTATGGACATAAAACAAAAACCACAAAAATTTTGGAAAATGGGCGTGGCACCGCCTCTTTTTAGAAGCAGGAATATACTAGATTTCTGAGCCCATAACTCGACAAATAATTGATATATAATGACGAAACTTGGTGCGTACACTTCTGTCACTTGTGGTAATACATGTTCAAAATTTTAGCGAAATCGGTTGACGACTACGCCCACTTTTATATATGGGTATTATAAAGTGACCTAATAAAAACATTTTAAGCGATATCTTTGTCAAATATCAAGGTAATTCATTCAAATTTTGTGGCATGAGTTCCACAATAGACCGGAAACAAAAAGTAGAAAAATTTTGGAAAATGGGCGTGGCACCGCCTCTTTTTAGACAAAGGAATATACGAGATTTCTTAGCCTATAACTCGACAAATAATTGAGATATTATGACGAAACTGGGTTTATACACTTTTATAACTTGTGTTAATAGACACGCAAAAATTTATTCAAATCGGTTTATGACCACGCCTACTTTTTGACAAAGATATTTCTGGAACACCCTTTGGGAATTTGTAACGTGACATCTTTGTAACTAGAAGTCATAAAGGAATGAAATTTTGAGCAAAGAATAATATTCATATGCTTAGTGGGATGACTGATAAAAATGTTGAAAATAGGCGTGGTTACGCCCAATTTATGCAGCACTCGCTTTATATAAAATACATCGTGATTCTATCAGACGCAAACAAACAATGAAAGCATACAGCTGAGTATCTAATGTTCGATTCCACTCGAACTTAGGCTTCCTTACTTGTTTACATTAAAATTGTTGTTGTTTAAACGAAATTGATAGTTTTCGTCAGCCAAAAGTTGAACTTGCTACTCTTCATCAGGCAAAACTCGATTTTGTTACTTTTCGTCGGCCAAAAGTCGAACTTGTTACTTTTCGTCAGCTACAAAAAATCGTATGCTAGTTTTCGTATGGTACGACCAAATGTTTTTTGGAATTTTCCAACATGGAAAGTAAATAATGGAAGAAACTGGAAACAAAATTTTAATTAGACTTGATAGTCTTACAACACTGTACTAAAATTAAATACGCAGCTGCATACTCGGAATTCATATCAAAATTTGTGCCTCCGATATTTATCTATTCAGAAGTTGCATTAATTTTCTGAATTTTTCGGCAAGCTTGGAAATATTCGCTTAAACAAAGTGCGTCGTTAAATTCTAAAAAAATTTTTATTGGAAATTATCAAATGATTGCAAGCCTTTTTATTAATATCCTAAAAGTACCAACTGCAAAGGCAAATGTTTTGTTCATCAAATGTATGTATGTAATTTTCGTTGTTGGTTGTGCTTTTTAAAGTAACTCTTAGGTATTATTAAGTAATACGCATGATTTTACGTTCCTATTTTATTTTCTAACTAATGAAATAATAAAAAATGGCAATAAAAATCTATTTTTTCTTTGCATTTTAAAGTTGTAGCGTTTCTCTAAAAATGTATTTACTTTTTTCAACCCCAAATGTGGGAAAATAGTACTGGTCGAAATAAAATTCTACGTTTCAAAAGGATTTCGGTATAGTTTTTGAAATATTCATGTCCAAAAGGCGAAATACGCAGTTTGTGGCCTCAATATTTTTAAAATTACTCACTTTCATTAAAAACTGATTACATCTATTGAAAGCACGATCATTTCTTTTGAAGACAATGTAGATATCTGAATAAGATACCCGAAAAAGCAAAGCGCTGTTTTCAAGAGAAATGATCGTTCTTTCAACAGCTGCAATCATCTTTTAATGAAAGTAAGTAATTTAACAAATTGAGCAGTGAATATAGCAAAAAATCGCATTTTTCGCCTCTTTGGACATGAATATCTCAAAACCTACACGTATTACCGAAAATCCGACTTCAGATTCAGAATCAGTGCACCGAAATCCTTTAGAAAAGTAGAATTTTATTTGAGTTAGAAAATTTTTTGGAAATTTTGTCGGCCTGTGTAATTAAAGTCCAAATCCCGGGATAAATCCCGGAATCCCGTGATTATAAAATAAAATCTCGAAAATCCCGGGATCGTAAAAATCGGAAAAATTGGAATCCCTAGTACATATGTACATATGTGCATGTACGTTAGGATGGTCCTTAACATCAAACTAGCGATTTTCTTCGGTCTCACTCCCTACATCGGTAACAGCATAGTCGAAGATATCACGTATAAATTTTTGTCCCAATCGATGATGTGTAAGGTGTGTCGCACAGGGGTCAAAGTTGAGAAAAGTCTATGGAGATTCAAAAAATAAAATTAATATTTTTTTTATATCTAATGCCTCAAGACGATAGTCCAGCATTCGAGGATACCAAATATAAATTTTGATCCCGATCGGAGACGGTTAAGGGGTGTCGCACAGGGGTCAAATATTACAATATAATACATACATATGTATGTGACCTCTGTGGGACACCCGATTTTTTTGCACCCGCAAGATTCCCACCCACTTATTCCAGCAAGGCGTAAAAAGGCGGAACACCGAAGAAATATTTAAGAATTCCACGACACAAAAGAAATATTGCAATTATAGGTAAGTGAAACAATTTATTACTGACAGGTTGTGTAAGCGGAAAAGGAAGTGTTAAGTAAACTCGAGTATAAGCCGCAGTCACATACACATCTGTACATATGTGTGTACATTCACAAAGGCAACAACCTATACACTCCTTCATATACATATATGTACACTCCTTCAGTAATATGCTCAAGTTCCTTAACTTACATTATTTTTCTTTGCAAAGTTTTACATAAAAAGGAAACTTTTCGATGACTTTTCGGCGAGAATGTTTGTCAAGCGAGTCAAAAAAATGATGTATGCTCGCTGGTTGGCGCTTAAACCACATCGTTTCCGTATGCAAAATAAAGAAGTGTATACCTAAGTACAAGAGGTATTTGCTTTTTAAACATCAAGTACGGCTGTACTATTACGTACTTACATATTATACATACATTTGTATTTAAACCAAAGTGTAAATCACATTGCATTTTGTTTCTTCTTTTTTATTTGATTTATGTGGTAGGAGCATAAGAGTTCTTTATGGTTCTTGAAGACTTAAAATGAGATTACATAAATCGTTCTGTTGTAAATTTCGTTATCGTTTTGACTGGAACTCAACTGTCTAGACTCTAGACGGCTTAGAGGGAGGGCCATTCATCAATTAAATCCTCTCCTGTTAGTGGTAATTGTCATAACTAGGGATCGGATTTTTATGAAATTTCAATATGCAAAAAATAAGGAAAATATGAAGGAATATATTTGTTTTGTCTAGTTTAAGGCAATGAAAAGCATTTTAGTTAATTCCTGCTATAAAGTATACGCCTAACTAATTAATAAGCTTTTTTTATTCAATCGGTTAAAAACGAAATTAAATGGGGTTTTGAGCTAAGATATGACATGCTAGGGGACAGTCCGCTGATTATTTGAAGAATTAAAAAAACTAGTGATGGGTGAGTCCGAGAGGTTTTATTCGATTCTCTCGTTTCGAGATGGTTAGAATGCTCTCGATAATTTTCAGTCGTATTCGAGTCAAGTCGCGAATAGCCGTGAATCGAAACAATCGCTAAAACATCTCGGACTCGCTAACCATAACATTTGTTGTTGCCGCTTGAATGTCAAAATAATTACTGCTCGCAAAATTCATTTGATCCGTAAGCGTTTCTATGTAGGACAGTTTTCAATTTGACTTACTTGTTTATGTATTCACCTCACTTTCATTTAAAATTCCACCTACTTCATCAACAAAATTTATTCAATTGATTTTTGCAACTGAAACATATCATCAAAACACCGTCCAGCCCGTCAACTCTGAACAATCGCATAAACATCTCGGCAGTGTAGTCGAGATGCCATCGCCGCTTGGAACAATCGCATAAACATCTCGGCATTGTAGTCGAGGAGCCAGTTAACTTTTGACTCGATTGTGATTTTCCAAATATGCCGATTCAATCGATTATCTAAACATCTCGGACTCACCCATCACTAGAAAAAACCATAGCCTCCTAATTTAGCAATTTCAAAAAAAAAAAGAAAAAAAATCACAGATGTTTTTTTTTTATTAAAAATTATTTCTTCCGATATACAGAAACTTCCTACCATTTTAATAAGCCAATGTATATAGTATGTACTACATACTTCCATATCGTTGCCGCAAAAATTTTTGAAAAAGTTTACTTTTATTAATAATAGGGAACAGTTTAAGTTCCCCTCCTCTTATCTTTTATCTTTTCAACAATACTCCGCTCTCTTCGTTAGAGTTGAGTTTGCAAGTAGCACATACATATTTTTTTACGAGGAGGAAACATCGAAAGCCTTTACCCCGTCAGTGTGGAACTCAAACCTGCACTGAATCTTCTAGTGTTAGCGTTCCGAACCCCCCGGTAGGTACTACCGTCGAGATACCATCGGGAGGTGGGTTGAGCATCAGTTTCTGCTTCCGCTGCGGTCAGATTTTTACCCTTAGTCGAATTTGCATAATATTATTTCATACATGCTGAATGTCCAAGGGAACTGATTGCAGAACAAAACAGCTTTCAAACTGATCTTCGAGGCATCAACAAGAAGTCTCCAATTGTCAGAATTTTTCCGGGGAACTCATTTTTGCCATACAGTTTCACTTATTAGGTCACTTTCTCTTTGGTTCCTTTGCGCAGATGAGAGCTTCCGATATACATATGTATATACATATGTACAATAGCATTGTAGCCAGGGATGCCACTAAGAAAATTTTTTTCCTACCAAAAACCTACCAAAGTGGCTTCGAACCTACCAATTTTTTTTTTTATGTGAGATTTAACCATATTATATAATAATAATAACAAATTCATTTAGGGTATCTGTGCCAGTAACCGACTACCCTGCAATAACCGAACACCTTTGTTTTTTTACCGCTTAAAATAAAAAAAACTGCTTATTTATTTTTTTTTTTTAAACTTTTATATTAAGTTTAATATTATTTGTACAAATTTCAATTAATTTTAGAATGAGTGATAAAAATATGAAGGAAAAGGGGAGGAAGCAGCAGTTTCCAGATAAACAAAAACTTGAACTGACGTTAAATGATATTCGGATAAGGTTGGATTGGGTATTAGTGGCTGCCACCACTCGTCCAGTGCGGAGGAAATCAGGATTTACATTTTGTGGAATAACATTTGAGGAATAATGAGGGCAAGTGACTGTGGCAAAGTGACGAAATGTACCAAATCAGTGATTTTAGTTGAACGAAGGCAAAAACCTACCAAAATTCAAATCGTCCTACCAACCTACCAAAAGGAAAAAACCTACCAGTTTTGGTAGGAAAAGCCCAAAAGTGGCATCCCTGATTGTAGCCTGCACTACTATGGTATTTACTTTACTTGATCTGTTATTTCTTTTGTCTTAAAGAAATCTCTAGAAAAATGAACTAGAAACCCCTAAAAAATAATAAATTATTTCTTATACTCGTATAAAGTGCGCTGACTTCATCATAAAATTTTATTGTAAAGATCTGTATAGAATCTATACTATAGATGTTTATTGTGATATGCATAAAGTTAGCAAAGTTCCCAAGCCACCAGCAGCTTATCAGCATAAAACACATCGCTGTCGTGTGTTCGTTTATTCATTCCATTTTTTTAAAGTCGCTCAATTAGGATTTTACTTTGTAGTCCTTCGATTAAGGTGAGAACGTGCACTCAATTAAATAGGAATACGCTTTTATGTTTAGCACCATGAGAGGAAATATCAATAACGACATCTACTTACATATATACATACATGCATATTTACGAGTATATGAGTAATTCACATTGGACGAGTATACTTATATTTTTTTATCATCAACCTCATTCATTGTTTCGACATTTTGACCTCTTCCTTCACACAGGGCATACAAGATACATACATATGTAGATACGCATGTTAGTGCAAACAAACAAACAAATGATGACATGTGATCAAAAGTAGCCGATAAACGCTTACAACAGCTTCAATTGTTTGTCTGATTGCACCGCAAGCATTTTGTCAGCCTTTAAAGCGGTGGAAGGCGGAAGGCGGCGGATGGTGGCGTGGCGTAACATGCTGTCTGCCGCGTGTCGGAACTTAATTGTTAAATGTTTTGTAGCATTTTGTGCAGATTAGCATCACAAAAAAAATGTGCGTACGTACTAGTGCATACATACATACATAAGAAGGTCGTTGAGTCGCAAGGATTCACATCCGCAAAAGCGGAAAATTGGCCTAAAGCGATAGCGATCTGCTGGTGTGTGTGTGTTTTCTCAAGTGAAGCATAAAAAAGAGTCCTTGGCGTGTGTGATCGACTAACAAGTGAAAGAAAGAAAGCGCAGAGTGTTGGACGGATGGCAGATGAATGACTGACGGCGGCGCTTGATGTGTGGCGCGTAACCAACGAAACGGCAATCAAAAATATAAATATGTATGTATGTATGTATGTACATTTGCAGATGCTCAAGCATACATACACTCAGAGAAAGAACATTATAAAATCCACGAAAACGTGCTTAAAATAGACAAAAACGTATTTAAAAGTGATGTAAATACGAACATTTTTATTTTAAAAATGTTCATTGTAAAATTGTAAATCAAGTAAAAACATTTTAAATTTAAAAATGTTAATTTTTATTTTAAGAGCTTTGCGTTTTTATTCCATTTATGTTCATTTTTAATTTAAATACCATTATTTTTATTTTAAATAACAAACGTACTTAATTTAAAAATATTTATATATAAATCAAATATGAACGATTTTGAATAAAGATTCTGCATTTTTAAAATAAAAATGCACATTTTCTTTTTAATAATGAAACATTTTTGTTTTATATACGCACCACCCTTCATTAATTCACCTTTATTAAACCATACAAAAATTATTAGTCCGGTTCAGAATTTTATTCGTATACATTTTCAAATGCAGTTTTTTAGAAAAAAAACTTAAATCTAAACTAATAATCATACACATATGTACATGTACATACATTACAAATTCATATTGATTTTGGTTTTACATACATATGTTTTGCCATTGTTAATTTAATATAAATGTAATGGTTGTGTTTTAAAACTAGAAATATTATGATTTTCAATGTGTAAATGACTGCGGAATGTAGTAAATTTCGTGAATAATTGATTTTAGGCAAAGAGTGTGAAAGATTTTAAAACAGATATCTAAACCTTCTAGAAACGACTCAAATTTATAAAGTGTTTTATCAAAGTATATATAAAATTCTCTTATGTCAGACTCAGATTTTTCTTCGACAATTATGAAAGGTTGTATTGTCATTCCCACAGAGTAGTATGTACTTATCAATTCATCAATTTTCCTTTCGTAATCATTGATTGATGTAAGTCGTAAGATGAAGCTTTCTTGGGAATCTGCTATGGTGGCTTTTTCCTTAACTTTCCGGAAGGACTCTGAAACCTTGCTGATGGTGGAAGGACTCCATTAAGTAGCTTAGTAAGTATGTAGTCTTGCGTGTCTTAAAAAATAAATAAGAAATTAGCGAGAGTAGAATGATTTGAGCTTTTTTTATTCTTGATTTTTATTTACCTGTATTAGTTGAAGCTTTAGCTAACGAAAAAAGCTGTTTACAAAACTCGTTATGAAGATTGGTTTCATAAAAACGTGTAATTCTCTGCTTAAACATTTCCCATTTCGAATAAAGGCAATCCTCCTTGCCAGGGTACATAATTTTAAAATCAAGTTTTATCTGAAATATGTACGTGTCAGTAAATAAAAGCTGGCGTGTTATTTTTATATTTGAAATTAAATTTTCCGTTTTTGGTTTAGGTGAGAAGATTGTAAGAATGTTACATTTTTAAAATAAATATGTGCATTTTAAAATTAAAAATGTAGCGTTTTTAAATTAAATACATACATTTTATTTTAAAAATTTCATTTTTAATTTAAAATTTTTTATTTTTAAATTAAAAATGATCTGGTTTAAAACGTGCATTATAAAAATAAAAATATTATTTTTGATTTTAAAATGCTGCTTTTCTCTGAGTGTAAATACATACATATTTACATATTTACTTTTACCTCTCAAATCAACTCAATTTCTCAACTTCAAGTGTACGTTTCCTGCACTGAAGTGCGCTTATATATATGTGCATTTGTATGTTTATGCCTATGCGTACGTATGTATTTAGGTGCATGAGTGCAGGCATGTGCCATTGTTTATTGATATGTATGGTATTTTTATTGTGCACCGTGCTAATCCAGCATCGACACGTGAGCACTTTCTTGTCAAGTGATGTTTGCAACGAAACAAAGGTTCTGATTTAAATTTTTTTTTTAAATTTATTTTTTTTATTAACATGAAGGTGTAAAACGGAAAATTGCTGCAGAATTTCGCAATTCAAAAATTATAATTTCAAGTAGGTACGTATTCAACTTTAGGCGGATGTACTTATGTAAATATGTATCTAAAATAGGTTTGTCTAGGGTATATTGTATAGAAAAATTTGAAAAAATTACATTACTCGACAAATTCTGATCAACTTTTGATCATCAATCTTTTGCAAAATAAGTATTTCGATCGCTTGAGCAGAACCCGAAATAAAACACGTTCAACATTCCGAGGAATGTAATATATGTATGTATATATTTTCAGTTCCTTTGGTCCTTTAGGTTCATTTTGCAAAGATTTCTTCTGAAATTTTATGGCAAATAATTTTCTAGAACACTTTAACCCTCTAGCACCGCTAATAAATATTTTTTTTTTGACCCTCATTTTTTAGAAAATCAGGAAAAATAGTATTTTTAAGGTCGCTGGTTGGTTAAAATGTTCTAGAAAATTATGTGGCATATAATTTTACTAGGGGTCTCCTCAGAAAATTTTTCTGTAAAATTAACCTAAAAGACCAAAGGAACCGAAAAACCTATATTCCTAAGAATGTTGAACGTGTTTTATTTCGGGTTCTGTTTAAGCGAACGAAATAATTATTTCGCAAAAGATTAATGATTTTTGACTACGTTTAACATGCAGAAGTAAAAAAGGTACATTAGGGTGGTATAAAATAAGTACTGGGTGGTAGTGACCCCAATGGCGCACATAGGGTTAATAATATTCCATAGTATAAGCCGACCTTTCAAGCCAAAGACATTGGTGTATTAAACTTAGAGGTCGGACTATAAATACCGAAGATATGAGAAAAATAAATTTTAACGACATCTAGCGGCGTCCAAAAAATATTTAAAAATTTTCCGGAAATGTTTTTCAAAAAGACATCATATGCGGAGGCGTACGGCGAACTTTATTTTTTGCGATACGGTCTAGTGTACATACAGGCATACATACATACATATACATATGTACATATAGATACTCCCTACGCCTTCTTGTACGTTTATCTGTCACGTTTCTATAAAAACGTTGACTGGTTACAGTTTGCAAAGGCTTCTTGTCAAGCTTCGTTTATTTTTATACCATTAATGAACATAAAATCTGGATATGGTGTGGTGGGGACCCCTTTTAGAAAAAGGCGTCTACGAGACTTCGGAGCCGCGCAAATCTTAGCGACATCGGTTTATAGCTACCGCTCCCTTTAAAAAATAAATATTTATAAAATATCCTTTAGAAGTTTGCAACGTGACATCTCTGTGACTAAAAGTGCTATGACATTCAAAGCTTACAGATAACTGTAATTAAAGCTTACAGCTGAGTATCTAATTTTCAATTCCACTCGCACTTAGGCTTCCTTACTTCTTTTGTCTTTTGCAAATGGCGCAGTACTTTTTCATATTTGTTATTTTTTGTCGCTTAGTTTTGGGGTTTTCTCCTCCCATTTGCTACTATTTCATGTTATCGCTATCGGCGGAATACTTTTGTCCACTGGACCCATTTTTTCTTGTGTTTCTTTTCGTATTCTTTTCCTTGCGTATTTTTATTACTATGCGCATATTCCGCAAAATGTTCACTATCATCCATTTTTCTGCATTTTTCGTCGTCTTGTTTTCTTTTTTTTTATTTGTCCAATTCAATTCTGTGGAAAATCGCTTGGTGGAGTCAGTTCGTTGGTTGGTTATCCTTCTTGATTTGGTGCTTGCATTTGCGATAAACTTACATACATACATACATATGTAGTATGAACAACAATACTGAGCTTTGCAATGATAAAGCCGAAAAGGGGGAGGGGGAGGAGGGCAACTAACAACTAACTGGTCTAAATATTCGGGTTATGTGTAGCTTTTGGTATTTATGACTATTGTAGGAAAGCAAATATTTGTCTGCAGCACATAAAAACAACAGTTAAGCGGATACGAAACCAGGGCTGGACATACGGCAAACACACATTTCCTTCTACATATGTACTATGTATTTATATATGTATGTACATACATACATATGTACATGCATAGATACTTTATGTACATTAGACTGGGTTCGTCCCCATACGAAATAAAAAAGTTCCAAAAGTCCGCCCCTAAATTTGAAGCTTATGTTGAGAGGGTTAAGGGAAACAATTTTGTTTCTGATCCCGCGAAATACCGCCGAAATGAGTTTATTTTATTGTAACTATGTTATTTAACATCCGATTTTCAAAATTGATACGTCATCATTATCGTATTTTGATACTGTATATTTCCTTCGAATGTCCTTTTGAGCTCTGAAGGATTTGAGAGGATTAAAGGACAATTTTTTGTTTTTATTTCTGATCTCGCGAAATAGAGCCGAAATAGTTTTTTTTTTATTGTAACTTTGTTATTTGACATCCGATTTTTAAAATTGATATGTCATTATTTTCTGATGTCCTTTTGAACTCCGAAGTCAAATAACAAAGTTACAATAAAATTACAATTTCGGCGGTGTTTCGCGGGAGCAGAAAAAAAAATGTTTGTCTTTAATCCTCTCAATATAGGTTTCAAATTTAGAGGCAGACTTTCACATTTTTTTTTTTCGTATGGGGACCAACCCAGTCTAATGTACATACTTATGTGCATTTGTAAATAAATAAAGAGCAAACGTCTATAAATAGAAGTGGGATATATCAAATTGTTCAGTCAGTCTCCATTCGCTCGTTTTTGAATGTTTTCTAAACACAGCCCACTCCAATGGACTCAATTCAACAACACGGATAAATAAACGATCGCTATGTCTACTATGTCCCTTCAGAGTACTGCGTGGAAAAGCTTAGATATACAGACGCTGGAAGAAAGAAAATAAAATTTTTCAAAAACTCATAGTCCAAACTAATTTTCACTACTATTTTAGACGGCAAATAAAGTAACTGCAGTTGTAAGAGAAAATGACTATAACCAGCGATATTATTCAAACCCTCTATAGGCCTTTCAGAAATGTTCAAGCTGCCTTAAATGGTGCATTAGATAGGCTTGCCATAATTTTTTCACCCCAATGCCTGACTAAAGCGAAATGAATACAGCCTAAAGTTAGAAAACCATAAAATTCATTCAAGAATATTTAGCAGTCTAAAAATTACAAGTTACTGTTACTGTTGTTTAGTTTCAAAAGGTACAAAGACAATTGTTTCGGCGTTAATTACCCTTAAAATGCACATTTCGGCCAAATTACTCACGAAATTACTCTACAATCGGTCTCTTCCCTAAATTTTATTGATTATAATCGAAAACACCTTTACCAATCGCTAATATTTCACATTAGCTGTGTTTTATTTTAGCGTATATACATCTGCGCTAAAATAAAAACACGGCTATTAAATTTGTTCGCAACGGTTTCTTAGATATATTTTCATTGTATATTGCATAAGCGATTCTTTAATTATAAAAAAATTAATTTGGTGGGAGTATTTTGTTAATGATATTTTTATTTAAGTTGACCATGTAAACATTTTTATTTGGCGCAGGAACAGCGTAACTGAAACACGACTATATGAAATTACTCAAAAACGTGTGTAAACGCGCGTGATTTCGGAAAGTAATTTTGGCTAATCAACGTAATTTCAAATGCAATCTGAAGAGGCTATGAATGTGCTTTTATGACACGGAATAAGAGATAGAAAGAAGTTATCGATAATCGCACAAGACTTAAACTTACGCTGTGTTTACACTCGACAAGATTACATACATATCTGATGTTCATACGGCTTTGAATAAAACGGAATAAAATTTATACAAAATATCAATGTACACAAAAAACTTTTCAAAATGCCTGACAAAATTCGTTAGGCGCCTGATTGCCTGACAAAGTATGTAATGCCTGACAATCAGGCCAAATGCCTGACGTATGGCAAGCCTAGCATTAGAAGTGTTTCTTTGGGCATTTCTCTGGTTGCTTAGCTGACAGTTTT
Source organism: Urophora cardui (assembly GCA_960531455.1). Classification (NCBI taxonomy): domain Eukaryota; kingdom Metazoa; phylum Arthropoda; class Insecta; order Diptera; family Tephritidae; genus Urophora; species Urophora cardui. The sequence continues at coordinate 53,662,250 of OY482673.1, forward strand.
CATACAAAATGTTGGAGACCTTAAGAGAGCTTTAGAGATTATGTCAGCTATTCGTAACTGGTTATGCCAAGTTTTTTCTATTGTAACTTAATAGCATTGAAAGACGGCAGCAATAATCCGGAATATATAGCTAATTCGGAGTTATCTTGAGATTTAACTGGAGGTAATCCGGAATATATCTTGAGTTAGTCCTCAAAAGTTTAGTGGTATAGGGCATTTTGTAATGACATCTCTGGCGAAAAATCTCTATTGTGAATGAAAGTGAAGAAAACGAAGAACCCAAGGCAGATATAGGAAGGTAGGCGTATAGGCGAATTCAGAAATTTCCAATGAATTTTGTTAATGTAATTGGTAGAGTATAATGTCAAAATGATATTTGACCGTTCGGCAGCGATAATCCCGATTACCGCAACACTTACTTACTTAATTGGCACGTAACCGTCTAGACGATTTTGGCCGAATCCAACATAGCGCGCCAGCTATTTCTGTTTCGTGCCGCGTGGCGCCATTTGGGAATACCTAGGGAGCCAGCATCACTGTCCACCTGATCTTCCCAACGTCTGATCTTCCCTCTCGAATACTCTAAGCACCATCTCATCTGCTTTTGATATAGTCCATGCTTCTGCGCCGTACATGAGGGCTGGGACGATGAGTGTCCTCTAGAGTGTGATTTTGGTTCGCGAGAGGACTTTACTTTTCAATTGCCTACTTAGTCCAAAGTAGCATTTATTGGCACGAGTGATTCTTCTTTGGATTTCAGTGCAGACATTATTTTTGGTGTGTATGCTGGTTCCCAAATAGACGAAGTCCTTAACAACACTTAGATCGATTCAAATTTTACCCCGACAGACGGCAAATATTGCGGATTAACAAACAGGTGAAGGAAGGTAGGCGCAGCGGCGAATTCAAAAACTTTTTTTATTTCCAAAGGTAGAGTGTAATGTCAAAATCGAAGCGAATTCACATCAATATGCGCCTACCTTCCTAGACCTGCCTTGGATTCTTCTTTTTCTTCACTTTCATTCACAATAGAGATTTTTCGCCAGAAATGTCATTAGAAAATGTCCTAATCCGCTAAAATTTTGGGGACTAGCTCAAGATATATTCCGGATTACCACCAGTTAATTTTCAAGTTAACTCCGAAATAGGTAGATAATCCGGATGATCGCTGCCGCCTGTCAGTGATATTAGTCTTGCCCAGACGAATATGGCCATTATTATGTTAGATACTTACATATCTATTGATTTTCGATTATACTCGGACCACGGACTCCAAAAACATTTTATGCACATCACTCGCAAATTATTAACCACAAAATTAATTTTGATCGGAAATTTTTACACACGAATTCAAATTGTTCAAACGATTGAATGCAATGAGCTATATGAACGGCCATTGAACATTTTTCGAGCAAATGGGCATTGGAGCCATTTAGAAGTTTAGCTGAAAAATGTACACAGTGGATACAATTTGGCCCGCAGTAACAAGTACATTTTACATACATACTACATACATAGATATGTACATAAATATGTATAAATGCTCTTATATACATATGTATGTAAATATGTATGCATGTATATTTCCATGAATGGTTAGCGTATTGCGTGCAGCGCATATTGATTGTGTAAGTGAAGGAGTTTTATGACCACTTAACACCCTCAGCCAATGGTTGGTTTCAATGCGAAAAGTGTCGACAGCCAAAAAGCCAAAAGTGTCGAATGAAAAATAGTCCAACTGAAAACGGATGATGAATGCGCAAAATGGCGGCATCGGCGGATATAGCCAGGAATTTAGCTTTGTACTTGTATGTGCCTAACATACACAAAAAAAAAAACGCGAAAAAAAGAAAAACAATCTAAAAAGCCGAACAAACGAAATTGAAAAATATTTGAAAATGCATAGAGATGAATGCTGTGTTAGGCAACAACAAAGAGCATAACATAAAGTAAAAAAAAAAATTGAAGAAAAAGCTAAACAATGTAGCCAAAGCTGGCAAAGTTTAAGCTCGCGGATGTCGATGCCATAATATTTACGATTGCAATTGGGTTGCAAGTATGCTACTTATGTATGTATGTAATATTGTACATATGTATTAGAAGGCTGCACGAATGGATTCGAAACGGCCAACAAAATATTCGCGGCCGTCCAATTACAGTACCTACTTGTTTCTGACGTTTTAGAATAAACGCAAGTAGAGCACAACCATAAACAGAACCAATACAATTACTTATTCGTAGCGACAATTACATGACCTTAAAAAGGTTCTGCAAATAGTGTACACTACTTGCGAATACTTAGTGATGGGCGAGTCCGAGATGTTTAGACAATCGAGAGAATCTCCATCGTTGCAAAATCACAATCGAGTCAAAAGTTGACTCGCTCCTCGACTTCACAATCGAGATGTTTTTGCGATTGTTCCGAGTCGCCGAGTCGGAGATTGTTTCGATGAAAATTCGACTACACAAGCGAGATGTTTTTGCGATTGTTCTGAGTCGGCGGGCCGGCTGTTGTTTTGATGATATGTTTTGGTTGATAAAATAAACTGAATGAGGTTTGTTGATAAAGAAAGTAGGATTTTTAATGAAAGTGAGGCAAATACATAAATAAATTAACCAAATTGAAAAATATGCTATACATAGACGCTGCATTATTGCAATCACAACTAAAGAGTGTCGTGCATAATAATAATAATAAATTATTTAAAAATTAATAAATTTTCTGAGGTGTGACGCTTATGAAGCAAATGAATTTTACGAGTAGAAACAACGGCAATAGATTTGTACCACTCTGTATGTTTTTTAAAGCAATTTTAATACCGCCCATTAACCATACAATTTATCGTACTACACCGTCGTACGATAAATCACATGCTTCGCCACTAACGTTCCAACTTCTACGTCGATTTACCGTCAAACATCATTTTTACCAACGCCTTGAAGAGTAAACAACAAGCCAATGCATACAGATTGTACATGTAATAATTAAAAAATGCTAATACTTTGGAAAAGCGGAAAAACCCAATTAGCTCATACAGCGATGGTAGAAAACCACTTTCTTCATCATCAGACATCTTCTCGGGAGCACACCAGGCATTGAACCTACGCTCCAACCATCAGTAGTCGAATATTAGCGAAACGCTAAGCACTGCGGCTACCGATGGTCCTGCTGAGCTGTTGGATTTTTCACTTATATATGCCATTGCTCTATTCAATCTAACCTCACTTAGTGTACGATTTTCGTACATCTGCTATGCAAGTGTTGAATAATGGTAGGCAGCTGACGGACAGCGGGCGCTGTGTACAGTAGTTGTATGTACAACAGCACAATTTATAATTTAACATTATTGGGTATGTTAGTGTCTAGCACGAAATTATTATTTTTAATTTTAATTTTTATACCTTGGAATAAGCGGAAAAATCCAATTAGCTCATACAGCGATGGTAGATGTGATAGCTATTTCGAAGAAAAACCACTTTCTTCATCATCAGACATCTTCTCGGGAGCACACCAGGCATTGAACCTACGCTCCAATCATCCGCTTATTCCAAAGTATAAAAATTAAAATTAAAAATAATAATTTCGTGCTAGACACTAACATACCCAATAAAAAATGCTAATTTTTATGTTATAAAAATATATAAGTTAACTGTTCAAATTTTTCGCACTTAATATTGCACATGTGGCAATATTTTTGTAGCAATTAATTAAATTTTGCCACTTTTATTTCTTATTTCCAACATGATGCGGGCGATGCTTTCACTTCAGCGAGAAAAAAATTATGATACTAACCTTCCAATTTGTTGTACAACGCGACAAAATATCAAAATCGTTTGATCTTCATCCAACTTGCAGTCAAACTTGTACAACAAGTCCACTAACCTGACGATTTGTTGTACAACGAGGCCAGGTCGTACGATAAATTGCATGGTTAGTGGGCTGCATAATATTCAAGCGGCAACAACAAATATTTAGGTGATTCCCAAAGTGTCATAAAGTCATATGTCATATTAAAATATTGTACGGAAATAGTTATAAAAGACTTTTCAGAAGGCCTGTGAAGAAGTAAACAAAAACAGCTGATCAAATACGACGACTCAAAAACATATCGTGCAGAGTTGTATTTATTTAGTACACATATAGCATAGAATGCAACAACAAAATATTATGACTTATGACGATATGACGCAATATGACAGGTTGTGAATCCCCTAATTATGTATTTTTTGCAGCGAGTCCGAGATGTTGTAGGGTTGCTTTGAAAACGAGAGGAATCGTTGGCGAGCCCGAGATGTTTTAGCGATTGTTTCGACTGACGGTCATTTACGACTTGACTCGAATACGAATGAAAACCATCGAGAGCATTCGAGATGTTTCAACAATCGAGAGAATCGAATAAAACATCTCGGACTCGCCCATCACTACGAATACTTCGAATATAATCGAAATATATGTATGTACATACATATTTTCATAAACACACAACCAGACGTTGTGTTCAGCAAAATTACGCTGCTAGTGTGAGTGTGTGTATGTGCATATGCATACACACTAGGGCGGGTCGATTGTCAGGGGCCAAAAAAAAATTAATGGATACATCGCAATTATAAAAATTTGGGTAATTTCAAGCTTTTTTGCCTAAGAAACCATATGTCTAAAATAAATTTCGAACCAGAGCTTTTTACGATCTACATATTTCCAACTGTTCTATAGATTTTAAAATAACTCGGTAACCAATACTTCGATTCTTTTGATTTTTTCGGCATTAGTTAGGAAAATTATTTGGCATATTAAGGTGGTTTTATGAAGGAAATAAAGTTCTCCCGAAATTCGCGGAACACCCCGATTTTCATGCGAATATAATATGGAAATCTATACCTAAAATTTGTCCTTAATATATTAAAATTTAGAGGTCATGCAAATGCCTCCAAATTTCTTTCTCCTTTTATATCAGTGATGATACATAATTTTTTTCAAAGTCCTTAATGAACAAGAAAAACATTTCTTATCATTAAAAAATGGAACATATGTTTGTTGGGCTTCTATTTTTTGGTCCACCTTAATGCCATATGCACATTAAATAAGCAAACAAACCAAAGAAGCAACAAGGTTTTGCGAATACTTCATAACATGGTTATTATTATGTTCTATTCTATCGTGGCGAATATGTACACTAATCGCTCCAATAGAGCAAATAGAAATAATATTTGTATTCCAAATGAAAAGTATGGGTTATATTCGTATCTGCATTGAAATTGTGCTGTGACTAATTGTACAATGCATAGAGTATTCGAAAATATAGAAGAGGCAAATGGTATTGTGCAGAGGTCTAATATGTATGTGCATACATATGTATGTATGTATGTAGTATCTATGTACATATATAAGAGAACAGTCCAGCATTTAAAGAAAGCGATTTTTGGAATTTCTAATATTAGACTAAGAAAACCATGTACTCATACCTAGTTGATGGCATTCTTTTGGAATTATACCCACAACTCCGGTATTTAAATCGCAATGGCCCGGATTTATGTACATATGTATATTCGAAATAAAACTGCCGATCGGACTATACTTCCATGCTTTTGTGGACACCGGATTAATTGATTTTTTTGAAGATATTGTTTTTTATGTCTTCTGCAAGCTTCAACGAAACACTAAGAGGATGGTTTTACCTTATCACATCTCGCTCACTAGAATTGCACCCATTCAAGTCCTCCGCGACCGTGTTCAGGACATGCATAGATGAGGTAAGGCTGGAGTTACATAGGTATATGAATAGGGAATGTATCCATCCCTACCATAAGCAACCCAAAAATCTTGGCTGTTACCTTCCACAGCCTTGTCTCCTTCTCCGCGCATACGACCGCGATCGCGAATAAGGCTCAGAATCATAAAAAATCCTCAAATCGTTAGCCGGCAGCCCTTGGGAAAAAGACAAATAATCCCTTATCGCTACACGCAAAGCAGCCGGCCGGCCGGTCTGAAATTATGCGCCGCCAATAGGTCACTGAGAGCATGTAGGGCCCAGTGGAAAAAAACTTTGAGCCTTCCAGAACTCTGTGTTACGAACCGCCACAGGAAATCTCCTGATGTCGCCGGAACACCACATAAACCATGAGGACAGGTGCTCCTAGTCGAGAAACATAATACCTACCATGCTTAACAAGCAATTCCCTCTGAAATGACACCGCAGAGGACATCCAAACAACCTCCTACTGCAGCCTGAGCCTACGCCCGACACGTCAGGTGTCATTTCTTCCACCCTCCTGGCAAGCTTTATTGAGATCCACTAGGAAACAGTCTCTACCTTTGCTCCATCCCGTCCCTCATATGTGATTCTAAAGGATCAGTCGCCATCGATACCTGGAGAAGAATTGGAGTTGCCTAAGGAAACTCGCGTCACCCTGTCGTAACTTAGATCGGGTTGCTGTAGTAGGCTTAACTCCTACAGGACCAGAATAGACCCCGACATATCGAAATGTAATATGTCCGGCGTGTGGAGAGCCGTCGCATGACACACGGCATGTCTTCACATCAGACATGGGGATCTGCAATTACAAAATTTTTTAATTACAATTACTTGTAATTGTTATTTAAAAATTTCCAATTACAATTACTTGTAATTGTAATTGAAAAACTTCAGATGCAATTACATGTAATTGTCATCGAAAAGGTATCAATTACAGGTAATTGTGAATGAAATGCATCAATTACATGTAAGTCTGCTGTTATGACCCACCCACTTTGATTGATTTTTATGCTCAAAATAACTATGTATGCTCTTAGATGTAATAATAATAATAATACAATGGCGCTATTATAACTCTGACGAGTTTTATGGCCGAGCTTCTCTCCCAATTCGAGGTGTGCTCCTTTTTGTTTTTCCTACTAATTGGGTGGACCTACAGTTTTATGCCGGCTCCGAACGGCGAATGCATTTTTTGTGAGAAGCTTTTTCATGGCAGAAATACACTCGGAGGGTATGCCGCCCACTACCGAGAGATGACCGCTGCTCTTAAAATACCAAATAATTGTTTTGGTGTTTGGCTCAGACCGTGGTTTGAACCCGAGACCTCTGGCATAGCAGGCGAGCACTCTACCCACTGCACCACAGCGGCTCTTAGATTTAGGTATGTATTAGCTTAGGGATGCGCCAACAGCCAAAAAAATTAACTAATTCACTGTTCAATTATATGTAATTGAACACTATTCGGTAACAATTACATGTAATTGAATACTACCGATTTATTTTAATAGCAGCATTTCAATTACAATTGCAAAAATGTAATTGGAAAATTTTCCACTACAATTACTTGTAATTGTAATTGAAAAATATCAATTACAATTACAAGTAATTGTAATTGTTGTGTGTAATCAATTACAAAGCGTAATTGAGTATGCCCATGTCTGCTTCAAATGTAGTCTCAAACCGATGCATCTAACACCCTTGTCCCGCTGGACAAGCCAAATAGAAGCTGCAACATTCTCACATATGTACATTAGAGTGGCCCTTATTTTCGAAAGTCGGAAATTTGCAGGTGTTACCCCCTGATATGTTTTTGTTTATTAGAAAAATAATACCCTGAAAATTTTGGCCCGATTGAACAACTCAACCCCGTGCCACGACGAGTTGAAGTTGAAAAATTGGCACCATCACTTTTAGTAAGCGCTGCTTTTGGCTATTCCGCGATAAATATATATATGTGCGTACCTATACCCGAAAACCTAACTCCGAGATGTTTACAAGTTTAACATTGCATAAAATTAATCAAAGTACTTTTATTATTTTACCGTTACAATTGCTTGAGTAGCAGGATTCGTAGAAGATGTATGTACGTATGTAGATGACATCAAATTTTGGTTCTTACGTAAAAAGCAACATAGTATTAGAACAAAAAATCAAACATTTCACTTAAGAATAGTGTATTAATTTAAAATCATAGTCTATATGCTTTTCTTCCAATACAACAACTTTAAACGTGCAACTGGTGAAGTCAGTTAACTGAAGCACACGCCACACATACCTTTTTAGCATATGTGAGACAAAATAGTTTTTTACAAACATAGCAAAAGTGAGTATCTGTCGGCATTGCGAAAGTTTGTGTCCGTATCACGGTCACTTTACTCATACTCAGCGTAACTATCGTTGAAAATGCTTCAGAAATAGAATATCGAGACGGTCCAGCACTATTCATGATAGAGTTCTCAATGTCGGTTTCCCATTCATGTTCTTCGAGTCATTTATAAGAATTTCATCCGAGGAGGTACTTAGAATATTAAAATATTAAAAGGTTCCAATTTTCTACATTTGGACACCATATTAGTTGAATTCTGATATAAATAAGTGAATATTTTAAAAATATAAAAATACACGCGCGCCATCTGCTGGAACATAGCGGTGGTTATAACCCATGACCCAATTAAAAGGTCATGTCAGTTCGCTGGCCGCCATATTTCTTTCGGTTTTAGAAAAAAGTATCAGGTCCTTATACGTCATTTCCTTTTGCAATTGGCACAGCTGTTTGTTTGGTTGTTCGCGGATTTATTGGTCCTGTGACGTAAGCAGTATTTGACCTAACGACCTTCGGAATTATATTTTTTGCCTACTTTCTAAAAAGGGGGAAAAGCGACCTCATTATAGCTATTGCAATTGTTTGGGGGTTTTACTATGTGGATAGTGGTCTTTCATTCTGTGTGAGAATTAGCTACCCAAATTGCCAACTGCAAACGCTGGCACAGTGAATGAAATGAAAAAACTCCAAATATTTTCATACAAAATAGGACTTATTTCGTTATGAAATAACTCGCAGTGTGTTGGGACTTATTTCATTTCCTTCCTTGTGAGTTATTTAATTTCTTTCATTTGGGAGATATTTCACTGCTCCGCAAACGCTTTCAATGGACTTTCAAGAGAATTAAAGTACTGAATTGTATTTCTTATTTGTGTACAAGAATGTACATATATGTATACTAATAGAGGGCACTTATTTTTAAAATTTTCCGTATAAATATGTATGTACGAGTATATGAAAAACATACATTAAAAAGATCAATTTTCTCAAATTGTTTGTATATAGGAGTAAATAAGGATCCATGACATTTCAGAACTTCAATGTATAGAATATCAGTATATTTTGTTTATAAATCATTTATTTGTAGAATCTAATAAATAACCACCTTGTAATCTACTAAAATTCAAAAATAGAAGAGAATTCGTCCAATATAAGCGTCCACCGAACCATAAAACCTTGGTTCATTATTTCAACACATTGTGGCACGGGTAAACGTTGACCAATCGAGCAAATATTAAACGGGGAATATTTTCTTCGTACATGAAACCATTTCAGGGGGTAACGTCTCAAAAAAGAAAAAAAATTTTTTTTCCATAGGCGTAAGGGCCACTCTAATGTACATAGTACATACATACCTACATACATACATACATATGCATGGAGAAATTTTGAAAAAAACTATAACAAAAGATCGGATTATCGTAAAAAAATGGCATTGCTTCTGGTTCAACGAACTTCAATATTTGCTAAACCATGATGACAAATACTCATAATTGTTGGGATATATAAATGTAAACAAAATACAATAAATAAATGAGATCCCACAACAACCGCAAAAACCCGTACACGGCTGAATGGAGTTTGGGTAATAGAAAATTAATTTTCACGTTTTCTTTATACAATTTTTTTATTTAATGTTTTGTGTCCCCATCACAAAAACCAACAAACAAGAGCTTGGACCACCTTGCGTGCATGAATAGCAAAAGGACGAATATATGTACATGCATGTGGCACATGTATTATTCAATGAATAACATCTCGCTTGATCCCCGAAAGCCAATGAATGAATGAATGAATGAATGCATAAAAATCGAATTGTGCGGGATGGCAGCAGAGGTTGCCAATTTTTTTATGATGTTTATTTTAAGTGACTAAATAACAACAGCGGGAGGCTCTTTCACACATTTGTTAAATGTGCTCAGGTACACTGGTGGCGAAGAAATAAAAGTCGAAATGTAAAAGGAATTTAATTACATTTAATTATACCTTTCATGAATATGAACTGGTTGTACAAAATTTTCTCGACACACTATTCCTATAAGTAGCAAAAGGAGAGGCAAACAACCTGTCAAAATACACTTAAAGCCCTATTAACAGACTCATTAGTTGAGTCGGCTAAGCTCTGCCCGTCTGTCTGTTTAAACTGGTACCTCAGAACGAGTTTACGAATTGTCGTGATCGACCATTTATACCTCGATATGGCTTCCATAGAAGCAATTGTTAAGTGATAGAACATCAAACTTTGCAGTATGTATTTTGCATTAATATTGATATTCATAAAGTCACTGAAAATTTGAAACTAGTTGAGGCTAAATTCTTTGTGCTTAACGGAGCACACTACTAACATTTTTAGGAAATAAATGATGAGTTTTTAATTTGTTTGCCACCACTATGATGCGCACAAGATAGTATGTACACTAGGCTGTCTCGTCTTATAGGGACCTAGAAAGTCCACCGTATGATGGGTTTTTGGAAAACATTTCCGGAAAATTTTTAATTTTTTTTTTTTGGACGCCGCTAGATGTCGCCCAAATACATTCTTTTTCTCATATCTGCGGTATTTATAGTCCGATCTATAAGTTTAATACACCAATGTCTTTGGATTGAAAGGGCGGTTTACACTGTGTAATAGTATTAACCCTATGTGTGCCATTGGGGTCACTTCCATCCAGTACTTAGTTTATACTAATTAAATGTAACTTTTTGTTTGCCGGGATGTTAAACGTCGTCAGAAAACATTAATGTTTTGCAACAGAAGTATTCCGATCGATTCAGTAGAATCGGAAATAAAACACATTTAGCATTCCGAGGAATATACATTTTTCGCTTCCTGTGGTCTTTTAAGTTCATTTTACAAAGATTTTTTCTGAGGAGACCCCTACCAAAATTTTATGGCGAATAATTTTCTAGAACATTTTAGCCTTCCAGCGGCCTTAAAAATACTATTTCCTGACTATACTATATTTCCTGACTGTATAAAAAGGGGTCAAAATAACCCTTTTTAGTGGTGCTGGATGGCTAAAATGTTCTTGAAAATTATTTGGCATAAAATTTCAGTAGGGGTCTCTTCAGAAAACATCTACGAGATTTCGAAGCCGATAACTCGACAAATAATTGAGATATTATGACGAAACTTTGTGTATAAACTTTTATTATTATTATGTGGTAATAGACGTGCACAAATTTACCGAAATTGGTTTATGACCACGCCTGCTTTTTAACAAAGATATTTCTGGAACACCGTTTGGGAATTTGTAACGTGACATCTTTGTAACTAGAAGGCATAAAGGAATGAATTTTTGCACTAACAATAATATTAAATATATTTAGTTGGATGATTGATAAAAATTTTGAAAATAGGCGTGGCTACGCCCACCTTATGCGGCAATAGCGTTATATAAAATACACCTATTCCACTCGAACTTAGTCTTCCTTACTTATTAAATAAGTAAATGTGATTCGTGAATGCTTTGAGGTAAACATCCTCGTGCTTAGCGGAGCACACTCTTCAAATTTTGAGGAAATAAATGATATGAGTATTAATTTTGTTTGCCACCACTATGATGCGCAAAATATAGTATTTAGGTACATTAGGGGGTCCTTAAATTAAAATTATCGATTTTTTCGGTCCCACGACCTACTTCGGTAACAGCATAGTCAAAGATACCACGCATGTATAAATTTTGGTCCCAATCGGAGATAGTTAAGGGGTGAATTTTTTACCCCCGTGCGACACCCATTAACCGTCTCCTAACGGGACCAAAATTTGTATTCTTTGAGTGCAGGATTATTTTTGGACCTCCATAGAGTTTTCTGTAATTTGACCCCTCTGCGGCAGCCCTTAACCAGCCCTGATCGGGACAAGGGTTTATATCGAGCCATAACCGCCAGATTGACGTAACCAGCATGTACAAATTTTTAGAGGAGAATGTTTTCTTTCGTAAATATCTACACAAATAAGCCACATATTTCAACGAAGTTTTGCTGCATTAGATACCAAAAGTGGATTAAATCATCATACAAAATTTCACTGGAATGCGTTGCTCACTTACGTAGATATTTGCAAAAGAAAACGTTCTCCTCTAAAAAATTGTATATGCTGGTTACGTCAATTCGGCGGTTATGGCTCGATATGTGGTATCTTCGACCTATGTAGAAGGTGAGGTTGAAGAAATGTGATATAAAATTTGTCTAGGCACCACCCTAAAGTATACTCATCCTTACATCACTTCTTTCAAAGGAGTCTGCTGCAGGAAGGGTCCTGCGTGTCTTTCACATTTCGTGCAAACGAATCTGTCAACATTGAACTTTTGTGCGTTCACAATGCGAGCAAAGAAAAGAAAAGAAAATAAATTTTTGGTGTAAGTGTTCTTAAATAAGGTCTATCGAAATCATCATTTAATCGGCTACAATAAAGTAATGGTTATCATCCCTTTCTACAACAACAAACACAAAAAGGTATGCTATATGTGCATGCACACACGGCAAAAAAAAAACAAAAACAAAAAACAGGATAAACAAAGGAAAGAAAAGGAGTAGAAAACGGAGATTCCCAGCGCCTGACTTTATGCTCTTGATTTGGTTTTTTTAGTTTGCTTGTTTGTTTTTTTTTCTGATTTTTTGCTCTCTTTGTTTGGGTTCCAGTGTGTTGTTGTGGTTGCGTATTTTGCTAACTTTCAAGTGTTTTAATAAGCCGTCGGGAATGATTGCTTCATATTCATTTAGCTGCATTCGCTCAGCAGGCCAACAATGTGGAGTAGACTAATTTTTGGAACCCCGACGGTCTGAGTACCACCACCCGGCCACTCTGCAATACACACACACACGCTAGCAAAGAAAGGGGCAAACAATTGTTTGGAAGAGATATTTGTGTATCTGGGCTGTTGAAAGATTTAGGTACTCGTGCAATGGATAATAATAATTTCGCAGATGTTTAAAATGTTCGTGGCATGTCATTTCGTACATATCTTGTAATTTTCATTGTTGTTGTAAATGGTAAACATGTACATATGTATGCGCACAGTGAATTGCCATCAAATTAGTTTACATTGCAGACGAAATGGTCTGTTGCTCGTTTTGTCCATCCGCAGCTATTGTAGATGGATATATGTATGGCTGTATGTATGTACGTACATTTATATTTGTATAACAAACACTTAACTTTCAACTCTTCAATCATGTACATACATACATACATATATTTCCCGCTATTAGCCTTTGGCAGGAGCCAAAATCAAAGATATGCTGCCGAGTCTTATGTCAACATTTCATGACTTCGATATTTCACCGCTGGGTACGCGGCAAAGGGACAGCGAGCGGCATGCCACAAGCGGTAAAATTGAGTAAGTAGATATTTACATGCATACATACATATGTAGGTATGTTGCGTTAATGGAATTGTAAGCCATCTGTTTACCGCTCATTTGACTAAAAGCCCGTCTCCACATAACTTTTTTCACCAACAAAACATCTAGCAAAACATCTCGCTAAATAACCCGTCTCCACGTGGCTGATCGTGATTCAGTTTAACATTTCTCTTTCTTGCTCTTCTTAAATGTTTGTATGTTTGCTTATTTTTGGGTTTTTGTTTTGGTCTGTGTGAGATTTCGATAGATTTTCGATACAAAATTAGAGAAGACATCGATATCATCGAGGTTGGCAAGATGATTCAGAATGAAACAATGTTTCAATCTTCACTCGCTCTCAGAAATTTGTATGGAAATTGGCGAGTTTCGGCACTGGTTTCCGTGTCGAAACAAGATTGAGAGAGAAAATGCAGAAAAAAAGAGCGAAACACGTTATGTGGAGACATTTCTCTCTCAATCTTGTTTCGACACGGAATCCAGTGCCGAAACTCGCCAATTTCCATACAAATTTCTGAGAGCGAGTGAAGATTGAAACACTGTTTCATTCTGAATCATCTTGCCAACCTCGATGATATCGATGTCTTCTCTAATTTTGTATCGAAAATCTATCGAAATCTCACAGAGACCAAAACAAAGACGCAAAAATAAGCAAACATACAAACATTTAAGAAGAACAAGAAAGAGAAATGTCAAACTGAATCACGATTAGCCACGTGGAGACGGGTTATTGAGCGAGATGTTTTGCTACATGTTTCTCTGGTGAATCAAGTTATGTGGAGACGGGCTTTTAGTCAATTATTTTGTAAGTATGTATGTACATATGTAGGTATTATGCATATAGGAAACAAATAAAAGTGAAAGTGCATAAGGTTTGTTTGTTTGTACATACATATGTATGTAATTATGTACCCTCACGGAAAAAAAAGTTAGTTGCAAAAATAAATATATTAAAAAGTGATTTATATTCAACTAATTTTAAAGTAGTTTTAAACAAATGCAGCGCGGGACAGTTTCTTGTATATGTACATATTTATATGTAAACACATGTTTTCAGATCTAAGTATGCCAAGATTGTTTTTTCCATTTTTTGGTTACCGTTTTTCAGCTTCACTTCCCATTAAACACTGAAAACGAAATTCTCAAACGGAGAAAATATTGTTTCATATTTATCATTTGAAAATTAACATAAATTCAATTGTTTCTCAAATATTGTTTATCAACTTGAGAACGATTTGCGAAATTTGAGGAAAATTTGTTTCGCATTTTTACCATTTCTTGAATTTCGACATCAAATGCAGGATTAAGTTATTTATATTAAACTACAAATAAAGTAGTTGAAAAGAAACTCAAGATAAAGTTATTTATTTTAAACTACTAGTAAAGTAGTTGAAAACAAATGCAGGATAGGGCAATTGACTGCTTGCTATGACATCGCCGTGTTAAAAAAGTCAGTTCATTGCAAAGGAAAAAGTCACATTTTCAATTAGTTGTTATTGAAAATAAAGTAGTTTATAAAGTGATTTAAAATTAATTAAATTTCCTACAGGGTATGTATGTACATATATGTGTTTTTGTCTGTGTCTTTAAGAAAAGTGCAATAAGGAAAAAAGGTTTGAGATATTCATCAAAAGAGTTTGAAACTATTTTTTATTTTAACGGAATGAAAACGGCGATCTATTAATTTGGTATAATACTTTCACAAGAAAATAGTAAAAACAAAAAAAATAAAACAGTAAGAAAGTAATTTCTTCATTTCGTAGACATCAGACCACTTTGGTTGGATAATTCCAATGATGAGTCGCCCCAACACAGTACTTTCCGATATAAATTTGTATGTACAGGAGCGGATTTACATAGGGGCAATATGGGCAGCTGCTCATTTGCTGCATTTGCACTTTTCAAAATACACAACTTTTCAGGAAGGGCAATTTTGAGGTTCAACCGCCATATGGTGCGCAAGTAAATGCAACATTTGGTTTTTATCTGAAGCGCTTAGTTTTCAACAAAATTTTTCTAATTTTTGTTTCCGGTCTATTGTAGAACTCATGCCACAAAATTTCAATGAATTATCTTTATATTTGACAGAGATATCGCTTAAAATGTTTTTATTAGGCCCCTTTACAGTTCCCATATATAAAAGTGGGCGTGGTCGTCAACCGATTTCGACAATTTTTCGTCCAAAGATTTGCCTGAGTAAGTAAATTACGCGTACCAAATTTCATCGATATATCTGCTACGGTTTCTGAATTATGGCTTATACAACTTTCAATGTTTGACCCTTAATAAGTGGGCGTGGCACCGCCCATTTTCCAAACTTTCAACAAATTTCTCCATAGGGGCCTGAGCTCGAACACGTGGGTAAAATTTCATCGCTCCAGCTATATTAGTGACTGAGATACCAAATTTCCGATTTTTACTATATAGGGGAGGTGGGCGTGGTCATGGTCCGATTTCGCCCATTTTCAATACCAACCGTCCCAGTGTCGATACCAACTTGCATTTCAAATTTCATCAAAATATCTCAATTTTTGCGCGAGTTAGAGTGTTTACAGAAGGACAGACGGACAGACGGACGGACATGGCTCAATCGATTTCTCTTTTCACCCTGATCATTTTGATATATATAAGTCTATATCTATCTCGATTATTTCGTTCTGTTACAATCCACCGTTAGGAAATCAAAACTATAATACTCTGTGTACTAGTACAGCTGAGTACAAAAATAGAAGAATGAGTGCGAATATCAAAAAGTTAAGCGGCGCAGCAAACAAAAAACGTGCAGCCGAGAAAGTGCAGAAAGACAAAGATTTACTGTCGAAAATCAATAAACTTGATTGTTTTTTTTCAAACTCCTCGAAAAGAAAATGTCTCCGTTGTTGATCATAACCAAAAAGGTAAAAACGCATAAGTCAATTGATCGACAGCTAGGTTAGCCCAGGTAGATTCTGGGCCAGAAAGCCAGATTTCGCTACCTGGGAGGCACCCTACTGTCAAAAATTGTGAGTTTAGTTTCAGTACGAAACATTTTCACTATAAAATTGTTTTTCAGATTCGAATCATGAACTGCAATTTAATGATATTGCGAAATCTGTCCCACCTAATAATGAGGGTTTAAGATCAGATCATTTTGAAGGTTAGAAAATGGAAAAAAATGTGGTACCTATATAAGAGTTTTAATTATACATATGTTTTCCGTCATCCCTTGTCAAGTTTGGTTTGGTCTCCAAACCAAACTTGACAAGGGATGACGGAAAATCGTTCCACAATACATCATATTCCTACCCTGTCGGAAAAACAAGCAACCAAAAAGTTATATATTTTATACATTATATAGGTCAAAGTCTGGAAGGTAGAGATGGGAAACTATCGATGGCACTATCGATAGTATCGATATTTTATTTTTTTGAACACTATCGAAGACCATCGATGGCTTTTTCAAAACTATCAAGAACTATCGATATTAATGTGTACTATCGATAGTTTTACAACCTTTACATCCCCATACTATTTCAGATTCTGTTGAGGTTTTATATTCGTATATGTAAAAAAAAATTAAACATTATAAAAGGCTTTGAAGATTTTTTTTGTTTCGACTTCAAACTTTCACTTCCGTGTACTAAAATATACTGGACTGAATTTAAAAAAATTGAGATTTTGATGTTTCCTTGACTTTTTCAAATTTTCGGCGATAGTTCTATCGATAGTAGTATCGATGGTTTATTTTTTGAAAACTATCGAAGACTATAAATAGTTTTTTTCAAACTATCAAAAACTATCGATGGTAGCACTATCGATAGTTTCCCACCTCCAATCGAAAGTGGAAAAGTCACATCAAATCTTCTTACATGTGACATACCTATTCAGAAAAATGAAGATTAGAATTCCCCACAAGACCCTAGTGGACTGGATCAATTGATTTTGAGCGGTACGCTTCATTTATAAATAAAAATTAAATAAATATTCTTTCTAAGAAAACTGGAATCAGATTTTTTCAATCCGTAAAATTTATCAGTAATGAAATGTCACCACACGAAGGCAAGTACAGTTTTTTGGAAATATTGGGGCGCGGCTTGATTTGTTTGCCCAGGGCGCTTCTAGAGGTAAATCCGCCCCTGTGTATGTATGTACATTAGACTGGGTTGGTCCCCATACGAAATAAAAAAGATGTAAAAGTCCGCCTCTAAATTTGAAGCTTATGTTGAGAGGTTAAGGGACACAAAAAAAATTTCTTTGACCCCGCGAAATACCACCGAAATCGTTTTTTTATTGTGACTTTGTTATTTTTCATCCGATTTTTTAAATTGATACGCCATTAGTTTCGTATTTTGAAGCTCTACACCCACCCTGCCAGTATACGGTAAAATTTCAGGTAATTATGAATGGAGATGTGCCGCTTTTACCGACATATGTATATGTTAACTCTCTCGCTCTCTCGCTGTTAATAACATAGATATCGGTTATTTATTGCATATTTTTAGGCGGAGTTTTTCGTGTTACTATAGCAAATAAGCGAGCAGATGAGCGCATAACAGAGAATTAGGTTTTAACATTTTCAGAGCGGAGCGAATGAGCAGATAAACGAAAAAAGAGTGTGCATTTATTTGTATGTATTTCATTGAAAAATGTGTAGATGTGTGGTAATTTTGCAACTTTACGATCAAGACGAATATGAAGATCAAGACGAATATGAAGAGAATGATTTTTTAGCAAAATTCTAAGCTAACTGTGCATACAATGTGAAATACAGCTGGAAATAGTGGAGTCCCAACTAACACAATTAAAGATTTAATTTGCTTCTGAAAGTATGTAACGTTAAATTTATTTCGAAAGCCATGATACCATTTTATGGGGGTTAGATCTATAGAAAAGCAGAAACAGACGGATTAAAAGAAAGAAAGTGATGCAAAATAATATGATCATGATTCGCTCACGGACAGTTTAGTTTTTCTAGCAGCATTTAGAACTTAAAAGTGAACTTGCCGCTCTAGTTTTAGATTAAACATAGTAAGCAAACAGGCCTTCGCTCGCCCGAACATATTTAGCATAGAAGTTAATAGGTAAATTTGTTACCTACAATGAAACGAGCTTTATACCAGTCTCCACATAACGTGTTTCGCTCTTTTTTTCTGCATTTTCTCTCTCAATCTTGTTTCGACACGGAAACCAGTGCCGAAACTCGCCAATTTTCATACAAATTTCTGAGAGCGAGTGAAGATTGAAACACTGTTTCATTCTGAATCATCTTGCCAACCTCGATGATATCGATGTCTTCTCTAATTTTGTATCGAAAATCTATCGAAATCTCACACAGACCAAAACAAAAACGCAAAATATAAGCAAACATACAAACATTTAAGAAGAGCAAGAAAGAGAAATGCTAAACTGAATCACGATCAGCCAAGTGGAGACGGGTTATTTAGAGAGATGTTTTGCTAGATGTTTTGTTGGTGAAACAAGTTATGTGGAGACGGGCTTTTAAGCAGTTAAAACGTGGCTTAGATTTAAATATATGTATAAAACTAGCTGCACCCGGCCAAGCTTTGCTTTGGCCCACTTCCTATTATAGGTACTTGAAGCGAAAAACGGCACACTTTAAAATATGTTGAAAGTATCTAGAAACCGAAATTACCTCGGGCTGCAGAGCTCAGCACAATTCAGATAAGTTTAAAAAAAGTGAAGGAAAAAATTGATATTTTCAAAAGTTTGCCCTCTTCATGTTCTTATCCCATTTTTCTTCGTATTAATCTCCAACTGCCTTTCCCTCTACTTTTCTCTTTCTCTTTCCCTTTCCATTTATCTTTCCTTTCGTTTCCGTTTCCTTTTTCCTTTCCCATCACATTTCCGCTTCTCTTTCTCTACCACTCTCTCTTACCTCTCCTTTTCTGTCTTTCTCCTTTTTATTCCCCCCCCCTCTTATTCCTTTTATAATTCCCTGTCTTACTGTCTCTCTCCCCATCCTCTTCATTCCATTTTTATTATATTCTCCCTCTCCTTTTCCGTCCCTTTGCCTTTGCCTCTCCCAGTCTCATTACTCTTCCCCTTTCCCTAGGGAACTGGGTTTAGCATAACATACCCTGCATTCCACTTCTAATTTGATACCATCATTGCTTAAAAACATTCAGTGGCGTCCGAATCGTTTCTTTTACCCATAATTTGGTATCGGGACTAAGAATCACTATGAAAATATCTCTATATAGCAGACCCGGTCAGCACTTTCATTTTATATCAGTATTGCTCAGAAGCATTCCGGGCTCATCCGGGTCCACTTATTGACTCACATCTGGGAACTTGACCTAGGAACCATAATGGGTACGGTATCTGGAGACTTGACCAAGAAATCGTAATGGGTACGGCCCTAAATGAGAGTCCGTTCAACACCTTTCATTTGGTACCAATATCCCTAAAATATATCCCGGTGTTATCCGGGTCCACATATTGACCCATACCTTGGGATCCCACCTAAGAATCGTGATGCGCCGTGATTAAATAACAATATTGCTGAGAAATTATCCGGGGCCATCCGGATCCACATTTTGACCCACATCTGGGGACCTGATCTAGGAATCATAATGAGTTCATCTCTATGTAAAAGCCCTGCCTTTCAGTTGACACAAATATCGTTCAGAAATTTTCCGGGGCCATCCCGGTCCACGTTTTGACCCATATTTGGGGACCCGTCCTAAGCATAATAAAATAGTTCTATGTTGAAGCCCTCATCAAGACATTTCATTTGGTACCAATATCGCTCAAAAACATCCGAGGATCATCCGGGTCCACATTGTGACCTATATCTGGAGACCCGGGCTAGGCATCACAATTATAATAGTTCTGTGCTGAAGTCCTCATCAAGACTTTTCATTTGATACCAATATCGCTCAGAAACATTCGAGGGTCTGGTGGCCCGATCTAGGAATCACAATGTGTACTATTCTATGTAAATTCTCTGCTCAACACCTTTCATTTGATACTAATATCGCTCACAAACATTCGAGGGTCATCCGGGTCCACGTTTTGACCCATATCAGGAGAGCCGACCTAGGCATCACAATGAGTACTATTATATGAAAATTCTCTGCTCAATACCTTTCATTTGATACCAATATCGCACCCAGAAAAAAATAGTGTGAAATCAACCAAAAATCAACAAATTTTGTGGTTAATTTTTTTCAACCGGATGCTTAATGTATGCCATCATGTAATCGTGTAAATTTAACACTACTGTCATGTGTTAGTTTAACAGGATGACAACTGTAGAATTAACACTAAAAAGTATTGAGTCTTCCTGTTGATTTTATAATTTTAACTAGTTAATGTTACAATAAAAGCTGGTTAAATTAACACGAAATGGTCCTGTTGAATTAACAATAACATCTTTTTGATTTTACATTAAATTTATTGTTAAATTAACTAGAAGTCTTGTTGATTGTACAATTTATTTTTTTAAATGAAAAAACATATAAAACATAAAATATATAATCATCACTTCAATTAAGCACATTCGTACATCACCCGCACAACTGACCAAATTGAAGGCGTCCTTCTCATACGAACACAAATGTACCGGCGATAGTTTATACATGGGCGATAGTACTATCACTTGCACCGAGTAATGTTTGGCCGCTAATGCAACAAGCGCATGCTGCACGCAAACCCCCATTCGCTAAAAAACCTCCTCGTGATATTGCAACCTTTGAAGAGGAAAAATAAAATATTGAACATTAAATACTTTTAGAAACAAAAATGTAATCCTCTTTTAACTCACCTGCAAACTGAAAATATAAATCGAAAACCTACTATCGCGAACTGACAATGATGCTAAACTCGCATCACTGCCACGGCACAAAATTTTCCTTTTTTTTTTTTAAATTATAGTTTGCGTTTTGCACGAAAATCAGACTTCAAATGATCAAAAAAATTATGTATGTATGTTTCAAAATAGTTTTGACGTTCTTTTTTAACACTTTTTTTTAGATTACATTGACACTATGATGGTGTTGAATAAACCAAAATTACAAATGACGTTTATGTTTGAACATTGTTTCGTGTTATATCAACAAAATTTTATTGTTAATTGTGGTTCTTGTTGTTTTCACATTTGTTTTCATGTTGTATTAACACTAAAATTGGGACGTCATTTTTCTAAAATTTTTTTTAGTTTATATTGACACTATCATCATGTTAAATAAACCAAATTCCAAATGAAATTTAGGAATAAAATTTTATATTTGAATCATCTTATATATTTTAAAATTTCTTCATGTTGCATCAACAATAAAATTTGGTTGAATTTACCAAATTTTCAGATGACAGTTACAAAGCCAAAATCATGTTTCAAACATCTTGTAATTTGAAAAAAATTGTTGCTGTTCTATGTGTAAAGATCGATCGTGTTAATTTTACATGAATCGTGTTAATGATTTTTTTTCTGAGTGTAGGAATCACAATGAGTACTATCATATATATTATTTCTAATTGGTGTTTTTTTGCAATCCCTTTTTCTGCTCACATAATTCACCTAAATTAAAAAGTAAGGCATCGTTTTAAAGGTATAAATTAGCTATGCATGCCAAACGTTGCTTTATTGGGCGTGGTACTTTTTTTAATAGTATTTTGCAAAAATAAAGTTTAAATTTAAACTAAAAGAGTTGCGCCTAAAACTATGCCTTCAGAATTATTTTATTCTAACAAGAGTGCAGTGTTAAATACAAATTTCAAATGTAGATGTTGCTCCAGATGAATAGTCGTGTATATTTTAAAACACTTTTATAAGCTTTAGCTGTATGTTTGTATGTAAACATCACATTATTTTAGGCGAACACGTGTATATTCATACTTACGCTGAATGGGGGTTTTTAGCATGGGATGCGCTTATTTATACACAGCTGTTCGTAGTACAATATATGTATATGTATTTATAGTTTTGATCAAATAACGGTTGTACGTAAGACCATAAAATATTGAGATAGATATGGACTTACATAAATCAAAACGATCACGATGAAAAAAAAATTGATTGAACGGCCGGTCGTACATAATCTAACTGGCGAAAAAAAAGAAATATTTTAATGAAATTTGGTACACAGATTCTAATGGGAACAGAGAAGGTTGGGGTTGAAAATAAGGCATATGTATGTATTTCGAAAAATACGTAAAACATGATAATTAAGTCACTAATAAAGCCCGAGTGATGGAATTTCATCCATGTAATGAGATTATGCCGTTATGAGGAAATATGCTGAAATTTAAAAAAATGGGCCAAGAGGGGCAAATTTTCAGAGATTTATAAGTCAAAACTCAGGAACTGTAGCAGATAAATCGATTAAGCTTGGACCACTGATTTGCTTGCAAAGGCAAACGTGTGGAAAAAAATTACCCAAGTCGGTAGGGACCACATACATATATGCATGTACATAAAAATATATGTAAACTATATAAAAATATAATGCACATACCTATATATGTAGGTATAATAAAAACATTTTATGCGATATCTTTGTCAAACATATAGGTTGTTCATTGAAAGTTCCATAAGTTCCACCAAACCAAATAAATAATAAGTTTTTTAAAATTGGCGTGACAGCACAAACCATACCGACTAGCGCCACGTATGCTTTGTTATTTTTTGCGCAAGATGCGCACGGGTCCAGCTAGTTTTATGTAAATTCTCTGATCAATACCTTTCATCTGATACTAATATCGTCCAAAAATATTCAGGGGAAAGCCGGATCCACGTTTTGACCTTTTGACCTGTATCTCGGGAACCGACTTCCGGATTTGAAAAAAATATGTATATAAACCATTTAGGGCAAGGTACTAAGCTGGTGTGTAAATTTGGTCAAAATCCCTCCACGCGTTTGGGCGAAAGCCGGCGACAAAGAAATGGGCTTGATTTTTGTATATATACTAGATGGACCCGTGCGCATCTTGCGCAAAAAATAGTAAAACATACGGCACCAGTCGATATAGTTTCTGCTCTCACGCCCATTTTATAAAACTTATATTTATTTGGTTTTTTGTCTACAGTGGAACTTATGGAATTTTCAATGAATTACTTATGTATATTAAGGTGGAGTGAAACTTTTTTTTTGGAAATTTAATTTGTTCCAAAGCCAGAACGGAACCTTTCTAGCCCAGTAATAAGCCTGTAAAATTTTATTGACCTACTCGCATGTTTAGAGGTGCCCCCAGCCCCGCAAAGTTGAAAGCAATAAGCATGATCTGGTACAAATATGAAATTTTGAAAATTATAAAATAAAAAAACGCAGTATGAGGATTGATAAAGATGGCCAAGCTGAGTATTAAAGTGATTTTTTTTTTTGGAAACAACAACAACAAAAGTTATTAAAGGTCAAAGTTTATATTGTGCATTTTTAAATTGCAATTACTTAAAAATTACTGAACCGATTTCGAATATTTTTATACCAGTCGATAGGTATTTTTAATCCCTTTAATTTGATATACATTTTATGTGGGTTCCATAACACTCCCCGCTGCGGGGGTCAACCCCCCTTTTACCCCCCTTACTTTTCATATAAAGTACCACACCCAGTAAAACACCGTTTCGCATGCATAGCTAATTTATACCTTTAAAACGATGCCTTACTTATTAATTTTGGTAAATTATGTGAGCAGAAAAAGGGATATTTATAAAACACCAATTAGAAATAATATATATGATAGATAATGTGTATCTTCTAAAACAATAAAAAAAATATCTTTTGCACCAATATTTTCTTTTTTCGTTGAAACAACAGTTTATCACTTTTTTAACATAACGATATGCACACATCTTTATATACAATAGATAAAATACCTCAACACTTCAAAAAGGAAAAGCCAAGTGAAACCTTGATATTTTAGATGAGGATGGTTGGTGGTCTGGTAAGACATTTAAATAGCTGCAATGCTTCAAGACCGCCAATGTTTTGGTTCATGCATATCCTTGCTTTTTGTTACACACACATCACAATGGAATAATAACATAAAGATAAAAACAAAAGCGAACGCCTAGAATAAATATTTCCACGCTTCAACTGATCCATAAAAGGAATAAAGTATAAAGTCAGCAAAGTTGCGGTGAAAGAAACATCATTGATACGTGTACAAAAGTATGTACCTATGTATGTATGTATATTTGTAAATACATACATATATTTGTGCATGTTTGTATCTGCGTATAAAGGCAAAAAACTAACCCAAACAATACCGAAGAATAAAGAAAAATGGCAGAAACCAACTTTCATACGCCATATTTGCTTTGGCTTTCTAAGTAGACTTCAAGTTGTAGTTGTTCGAGCGAAGAAAAAACTAAATTTTAGTAATAGGGTGATGTTTTTGGAAAATCCAGAAAAAAATATATACATATAGGTATGTACATATTTTTTGACAGTCGCTATATATATGTATGTTCTGTATAGGTTTATAAAACTAACCGATTTCAACATAATTTGAGTTGTGCCACTTTATGTTTTAGGGTGCGATATATGTAGGTAGTAGGGATTCCAATTTTTTCCGATTTTTACGATCCCGGGATTTTCGAGGTTTTTGATTTATAATCCCGGTATCCCGGGATTGGTCCCGGGATTTGGACTTTAATTACACAGGCCGGCAAAATTTCCAAAAAATTTTCTAACTCAAATAAAATTCAACTTTTCTAAAGGATTTCGGTGCGCTGATTCTGAATCTGAGTTCGGTAATACGTGTAGGTTTTGAGATATTCATGTCCAAAGAGGCGAAAAATGCGATTTTTTGCTATATTCACTGCTCAATCTGTTAAATTACTTACTTTCATTAAAAGATGATTGCAGCTATTGAAAGAACGATAATTTCTCTTAAAAACAGCGCTTTGCTTTTTCGGGTATCTTATTCAGATGTCTACGTTGTCTTCAAAAGAAATGATCGTGCTTTCAATAGATGTAATCAGTTTTTATGAAAGTGGGTAATTTTAAAAATATTGAGGAGTGAATATTGCCACAAACTGCGTTTTTCGCCTCTTTGGACATGAATATCTCAAAAACTACACCGAAATCCTTTTGAAACGTAGAATTTTATTTCTGTTACAAAAATTTTCGACAAGTATTATTTTCCCACATTTGGGGTTAAAAAAAGTAAATACATTTTTAGAGAAACGCTAGAACTTTAAAATGCAAAGAAAAAATAGATTTCTATTGCCATTTTTGTTATTTCATTAGTAACAAAATAAAATAGGAACGTAAAATTATGCGTATTGTTTAATAATACCTAAGAGTTACTTTAAAAAGCACAACCAACAACGAAAATTACATACATTTAGTGAACAAAACATTTGCCTTTACAGTTGGTACTTTTAGGATATTATTAAAAAGGCAATCATTGCAATCATTTGATAATTTCCAATAAAAATTTTTTTAGAATTTAACGACGCACTTTGTTTAAGCGAATAAGCTTTCCGAAAAATTTAGAAAATTAATGCAACTTCTGAATAGATAAATATCGGAGGCACAAATTTTGATATGAATTCCGAGTATGCAGCTGCGTATTTAATTTTAGTACAATGTTGTAAGACTATCAAGTCTAATTAAAATTTTGTTTCAATTTTCTTCCATTATTTACTTTCCATGTGGAAAAATTCCAAAAAAAATTTGAGAAATAAATGACCAAAAATCAGGGCATAGAAATTATCAAATGAATTTTGCCACAAGCTAAAAGCTTTAAAAATAACTAACGTACGTTTCCTTACAACGCGTACTTCAACACAAAAAATTTTAATTATTAAAAAAAATCAAAAATTTTAATCCTTACTTTGACTAATTTTCTAGCAAAAATGTCGCACTTTCTTCCGGCTGTCACATTTTTTTGTTCTCTTCCACACAGACTCAACACTTTTATAGGGATGTTTGTTCTATTGACAAAATATAAAACTGGCCCGACTACGGGCAACATTTTCTGCTCTTAGCACAAGTAAAAGGTTGCATTATTTTTGTTTCATTCATCACATGAAAAATGCAACACTTTAATAGGCACAGGACACCTGTTTATAATGCTGCAATGTAATAATGCAACATTTTCATTCAGAATAGGAAATGCTATTAGTATACAGATCTGAGACCAATAAAAATTATATAAAATATAACTTTTCTTTGCTTTAATAGCGGAATATTCTCTCTTTATCTTGTCCCGAAAATCCCGGGATAAAATTCTAGCTATCCCGGGATTTTCGGGGTGTTAAAAAGGGCGGGATCCCGGGATTGGAATCCCTAGTAGGTAGGTATGCATAAATTTGCATACATATGTACTACGTACCTACCCTGGCAGCCATAGGTATGTAAAAAACAAGGGTTTACCTATACGAGTTACATACACTTGAACCAAACGGGAAAGTTTCTGGTTTTTATAAATAGAGCACTGCAGATTTTACCGACATATGTTAACTGTCTGGCCCTCTCTCTCTATCTCTCTGTTAATAACATAGATTTCGGATATTTATTGCATACTTCTAGGCGGAGTTTTCCAGTGTTACTATAAAGGCCCTTGGCAACTTACAATCTGGCATGTCAAGCAATGTTTATGTGTGAGTGTTTTTTTTTGTGTGTGTTAGTGCAATCGGCAGTCGTCGTGCTACACGTTCTTGTTGTCGGGCTCGCGGCGACGAAAATCAAAACTTTTTGATATTTGCGTCAATCACCCGACACTCACACATATACACCGCTTAACAATCCAGATTGTAAGTGGCCAAGGGCCTTAACAAATAAGCGAGCAGATGAGCGCATACCAGAGAATTACCCTGCCAGCCATCGTCAACCCCTTCTCGGCAAAATTCTCACCTACACATTTTTCAATGAAATTCAAATCCATACACACCTTTTTTCTGTTATTTGCTCTGTTCTGAAAATGTTAAAACCTAATTCTTACTAAGTTTTTCAAACACCCTGTATCACACTCATTCTCTGCATATATTTTATACTACATTGATATGTACTTATATTCTGCTTTTGAACCACAGAAAAAAACCAAAGAACAATAAAAATAAACACAAAGCAAATACCTACCAAACAAGAACAAAAACAAGGCCACCATTTTTTGTTTTCTCGTTTCTTTTCAAAAGAAAGTGTCGTCCACTTTGTTTCCAACTTAGCACGAAAGTCTGTCTTCTTTACACATTTTTTTCTGCTTTCTGCATTTTAGTCCAACCCCCTCAAAGCTATCGATCGCCCTTTTCGCACACCGCTACCGCCCGTTGGTATGCCGATAAATGTATGTGTGTGTGTGTGTGCCCAACAATCGCAGGAATCGTCAACTCAGTCACTCACCACTCAGTGCTCGCCAATGCAGCCATTGCACACACAAAAATGAAGAAGAAGACTTTTTTGTTGTTGCGGTAATCAGAAAAAACGTACGCAAAAGACAACAACAATGGCGAACAAAGCTTTATGAGCGCAAATATGCACAAACACATACTTATGCATGTATGCATGTTTGTCAAGCTTTACAGAAAAATAGTTCCCCTCCTGGAAGTTTCATTTATGAATAACAAGCGTCGAACAAAAATTTCCCATTTATCTCAGTAAATTCGCTTTACTCTCTGTTTTGTTATATGTACAGATATGTACATATGTATGTATCTATTAAGATATGTTTATAAGTAAACCGTTTTGAATGCTATGCAGCATTCACCAATCAGCGCCCATGTGGGCTGTGACTTTCTCTCACTTTGTAAGCACAAAAAAATAACAAAAACAACAGAACTTAGTCGTGCATGAGTAATTTCCCTGTGTGCATACACCCAGCCACACGCATACATATCCGCGCATGCTGACGGAAGCAATGAAGGGAGCATTTGGTATGCATTTTGGTACTCCGCTGAGGGTTGATAACGTACAACCAAAGTGGAATTGAGTAGAATAATCACTGAAGCATGCGTACAAATTACTACAACCCCTGTATAACTTGATAGCACATTTATCAAGTAGAGTTGCCAATTGTTTAATAAATTTTCATAAATTTAGAAAGAAGAAGGTTGAATGACTAATTACCTATAATACATAACACATATTTATTTAGTTGCAAGCTTCGAAACAATAACTCACTTCCTTTTTAACATGCTTTTATTAGCTTCACATGCATGTATGTATGCACATATGTTTGTATGTGAACGAATGTGTAGCCTAAAAATATGCAATGGATGCGTTTTAAAGTGTGTCTCATATTTCATGTTTGTACTACCTACTATCACACAGCATCCATCATTATACAAAAATGACAATGGAACCAAAAATTTAAAAAGGTAGGTACCTATTTAAAAAAAAAACTAAAAAACACGCTGAATGATAAAAGAAAAACTAAAAAATTAGAAATATATTTTTTTAACATGTATAGGAAGAAAATGAACAAAATATATGTAGGTATTACTACTTCAGGGCCGTGCGCAGGAATTAGCCTTGGGGAGGGTTTTTAATTTTAGTTTGCATTCGCATACATTTTTCGCTAAATAAACATATTTGCTGAAACAGATATCCAGACCCATACATCATAAATTTAAATGTTCTCTAACTTTTCTGAAACTGCATACTCTGATGCTTAAAATTATACCCAAGAAATTTTTTTGGTTGTAAAAATTTTTCTGTATTTGATAGAGAATTTGTGATATGGTGGCATATTATTCGCACTTTTATGAATACGTGGCTATAATTAAAGTCCGTTTAACATTGCGATTCTTCGAGGTACGGAAAAGAATTCTGTCAATACTGAATTTATGTCCACATTCACATTGCGATGTATATTCAAGGACGCGAGTCCATTAAGACGATCTTCTTTCATTGTTGACCTCAAGTAAGATTTTAATCGTCGCAGCGTCGAAAAAGTACGTTCATTTGTTGCTGTGGTAACCGGTAAAGCGGCCATGATACGAAGCACTTGATGAACATTTGGAAAAGCATCTATTTTACCAATGTCAAGAGCTTCTAGTGGATTTTGAATATCCATAGATGCAATACGTTCCCTTCACAGCTGAACTTCGCTTATCCACGCTTCGGGAAATATATCATGTAATATAGTCTCGTATGATTTAAACAGTTCTGTGCAAGCCGCTTCCTCAAAATTTTGCATTCTTTTGGGGAAAAGGCAAGCAAAATTACACAGAATATTTCGCTGATTTAAGAACCGATCTTTGAGATGTGTGACGAATAGATCCAAGTATGGAATATATGTACTTATTCGATAGAAATCTTCTACCGTGTCGGTTACGATGTTACATCGGTGTGTTTGCTTTCCAGCGAATCTTGGTTTTTGGACCGGGATTTCATCTTCCGTAAAATTATTGTACTAATTTTGTCAAAAATTATGAGTCAAGATTCAATGCAAAATTTATAAACTGTGTTTTGAAAATTTTTGCAAAATCATTGCAACTTAGATTTGGTCATGGGGGGTTTTAACCCCCAAACCCCTCCCCCCCCGTGCGCACGGCCCTGTACTACTTCCTATATAGGGAAACGCGTGGGGTGCTCAATATATACATAAATTCAAGAAAATATTCGATTAGTACAATTCATAAAATCTTCAAGAAAGTAAAAAATAATATTACTAAAAAAATTTCAATTTTAAATATTGCGTGGCATACCCAGGAACCCACGCTTGTTTTTGCGTTATACAGGCCATGTTGATAATTTCCTACTTGACCTCCCTTGGCATTCGTACGAAACGACCGGCGAACTTTATTGCGTTCAGCCAGAATCCGTCTAGAGTCTAGACCTTTAAGCGCCAATTGAAGAAAGAAGAAACCCTGATACAAATATTCTTCTTAACATTATAGACCCACGAACGGGATTTATCCGGCAAAGTAAAAATTCTTAGAAAAAATATAACTCTATGAAAAGAATAATTCCTCTGGCTTATGCCATTTTTCGAATGATCGATCCTCAGCTCAGCTTCGCAGACGACAACGATAATCCCGATTACCGCAACAATTAATTCGATTCAAATTTTACTCTGACAGATGGTAAGTCTTGCAGATTAACAAAACAGGTGAAGGAAGGTAAACGCAGCGGTGAATTCAAAAACTTCTTTTTTTTTTATTTCCAAAGGTAGAGTGAAATGTCAAAATCAAAGCGAACTCACATCATGGTCAATAGGAATGAGCGAGTCCCAAGCGAAATATCATTTTGACATTACACTCTACCAATTACAATAACAAATTACATTGGAAATTTCTGAATTCGCTTATGCGCCTACCTTCCTAGATCTGCCTTAGATTCATCTTTTTCTTCACTTTAATTCACAATAGAGATTTTTCGCCAGAGATGTCATTACAAAATGCGCTAATCCGCTAAAATTTTGAGGACTAACTCAAGAGGTATTCTGGATTAGGTCCAGTTAATTCTCAAATTAACTCCGAATCAGCTAGATATTCCGGATTATTTTATTTAATTTAGCGAGCACAGGCCCAGGTTATATTTTTATTTTTTTTTAGAAACTAGAAAATCGTTGCCGTCTCTCAGTGCTATTACTTTGACCTATTTAGTACAAGGTCAAAGCGATAAATATTTTTTTTGTGAAACCAACGTTAACTTCTAACAGAAGGCATGAAATTCCATTTTATTCAGAAATATGAGGAAATGGTTTGACCGTTTGGTTAAGGCCAGTCCTGATTTTATGCGGAGAGGTGGCCGCTAGTTTTTTGAAAACCCAATTATTTGTTTTTTTTTTATATGTATGTAGTAATATAATTTTTTGGTATTCGACTTGACAGGGAATAGAAGCATGAGGCTTCTTGCATGGCTGGCAAGCAGCACATTCATACTTTGATATGTGTAAATATTTATAATCTTGAGTTTACAAATCGCAGATTTGCGAACTATGGCAACCCGGAGAGTGTCAGTATCACATTTGGTGGTTGGTGCGTTTTGTTATTATTATTGTTCACGTGTTATTGTTATCGAGGGTATTTGTTGTTACTGGAAAGAGTAGGTATGTGCAATCGAAAGACGTTTGAAGGGGTTGATCTGTGATATACATATGTATGTATGTAATTTTCTCCAATTTTTTTCTTTATTTGTAGTGCTCGTCTGCAGCATGATTCCGAACTCTCACTCAGCGCTGACAATGCCAATGGGTGGTTTAAGTGAGCGAGACCTTAGTGCGATGATTCAATGGAGTTGATAGTGAAATATTATGATTGCATCGTCCACCAAATCACATGTGAACTGACAGCGGACGTTGACGGTTGATGAACGCGTAAAAAAAAATACCGAAATAAATATCAAAATATCTGATAAATTACAAATGTATGTATGTACATATTTGCATATGTGTTTGTGTATGCATAAATAGCAACAACAAAGTGTTCATAATAATAAACGAAAATAAAGTGAGTGCCATAACAGTAAATGCTAACGTGCGACACGATAATCCCCAATGGGTCGGCTGGTGAAAGTATGGAAATGTTTGTAGGTACCTAATAAAAAAATCACAAGGCTTACAGGCTTACACCAAAACAACAACAACACAGAAATATAACCGATTTTTTTTTTAACTCATTGCAAATCAAGAAACAGTGATTTTGTAAAAAAAAATAGTAATTTTGAAAAAAAAAAAAATTATCAAAGTGTTTCAATTCCGAATAGACAATGCTTGAATTCTATCCAATGCCAACAAATTTAACACGTGGCGCTGGTTTTTATCCTCACCATCATCAAAATCATCATGGCGGTGCGCGCACATTTAATAATGGGCCTAATTCGCTTGGAGCGGCGATTAATTCGACTGGATTAAATGTTAACAATTGCGGACAACAACAACAACAGCATCATCAACAACAGCAACAACATCTCCAGCACCAGCAGCAGCAGCAACAACACCAACAACAAAAACAATTAACTGCCTCGCCAACGCATGCAACATGCGCTCCCTTAAATAGAAACAACAACAATATACCAGCAACGGCAGCCACTTCGACGCCTACATCGACATCCACCGGCACGGGCGCATCTACATCCTGCGGATCTGTGTCTAGGATAGCATCTGCGGAGGCGGCAGCGGCAGCGGAAGCGACGGCATTAGCCTCTGAAGTCAATTCCAGTGCAACACTTACTGCATTTGCTCCTCCACCGTCGGCCTCATCAACGCCAACCCCATCCACATCCACACCTACTCATTTGTTAATGATTCCCACTTCTCAATCAAACTCTTGTTCATCATCGCCTTCGTCAGCAGCATCGTCGTCTCTGATGGCGAGTTTAACACCAAGCTCGGCATCTTTAGTACCGTCGGCAATGACGGCGATGAACGCGACGGCAACAACAAACACAGAGCTGTCGCATGGATGTAATGGTCGAAAAGGTAGAAAAATTAATAATTAATGGCGTCCTAAAATTTTCTATATTTTTTTTTTGTTTTGGCTGAATAATAACAACACAACTAAGAATTGGCACAAGTTAGGGTGAAAACGTGAAAAGGAAGCTTGCGTACATAAAAAGCACTTAAAAAGTCTCAAGAAAATTGAGGGAAATTGTGGAGCAAACATCCGTCTACATAGATTGGGAGAAAAAGAAAAATTCAAAATCATAAAACATTAAAAAAATGGATGCTATCAGAAAAAAACTAGGACACGAAGTTGAAGGTTCGTGAGAAAAAAAAAAAACAAAATTTTAATTTTAGGCCGCATTTTTCCTCATCTGTGGAGTGTAACAACAAACTGAATAGGCACGCTATTCGCTTTAGCGGATTATTTTACGTATGACTGAATAACAACTTTTTTTCTTGTGCAAAATCATAACTTTTTTCATACATAAATCTAAACATACCTTGAAATACTTGAAAGCTGCGCATCCTGTTTTCATATTCCGGTACCGAAAGGAGGATCTCAGAAGGTTTGAAGAATCTCATAAAAAAAAGCATGCAAAGAAAGGTTTTCAGAGAAAGTCTTCCAAGGCGGATCACAGTTAAGAGAAATGGAGAACATTTCTCCGCCCACAAGAGCTCAAAATATTTTAAGATCATATCATGAAAAAATAGAAAAGTAATGAATCTCGCAATAAATCTTTATTCTAAATTTCCTATACACTCAAAAAGAAAACTCTCAATCAAAGACATATCGTCCCTGCGAATAAAAAGCAGTAACTTTACAGGAGAGCAAAAATTTTTTGTCCATTGGCAAAATTTAGCAAACTTTTAATTCAGAAAGGATGGTACTATATCATTGTTATTGATTTGTGAAAAAATAAATCACTTTTTTACCCATTGCGACGTGATAAAGATTTGCGCATTTTTAATGCACATATCGTCGGTTTCCCGCCAGAAACACGAAAGTGAAATTTTTTTCAAGTGCGATGTCTGCTCTTTATGGGGTATATATTGATATAATAACAATTAATATTTGTATATATACTTATGTACATACACGTACATATTATGTATGTATGTTTACACAAGCATTTATAGAAATATTAATTGTTATTACATCAATATATACCCCATAAAGAGCAGACATCGCACTTGAAAAAAATTTCACATTCGTGTTTCTGGCAGGAGACCGACGATATGTATGTAGCTGTTTTTATACACCAATTTTTTTTTTGTAAAAACATATGCAATCTGTACACAATACACCGCTAGTCCTAGTTTGTATGTGGAAAAGTTGAGTATCGGACTAATTGCCATTTTGCCTGAATACCTATAGGCGCATAGGTACATTTTTCTCAGAACATTTATGCTATAAAATTTATAGTACTACACGCGCATACTTTATTTGATAACTTCTAAACCAAACCAGATATGAAAAAACTGCAAACGCAGAAATGTGGGTAATGAATAGGGCTAGTAAAAAATGCAATAAAAAAAAATTCCTAAAAATTTACATAACTGTTTTTTATTCGCAGAGCCGATATATTTCCTTATTTTGAATACGCGTTCCAACACATAATTTTCTTTGTTTTCAGTAAATTTTCTCAAAAATGTGGAAAAAAACATTCAAACAAATTCTCTGTCATGGTGATTTATATGGGAATTTAATTTATTAAAATCAAAGAAATCAAAGCAAGGCCAAGTGGGGAATGGAATGGCGCTTAAGAACTTTTTCCTTATTTTGATGTATGTAGGTATGAATTTCTTTAAAACAAGTATATGAAATCATGGCAACGCTGTAAAAAACATTATTTTATAACCCTTTTAACATGTCTTAGGGAAAATTTACTCATAACAAAGAAAATTCTGTTCAATATAGGGAACCAGTTTCTTTGACCCCTCCATATATTTTTTTTCTCAGTGTATTTTGAAAATTCGCATAAAGCTAAGTTAAGTTAAATTAAGTAAGGTTGGCTAGGATAGGTACATTGATCCCTCACATACACCACATCCTTATAGAATAGAATTAATGTTGAGGTTTGTACGTCGACCTATTGGTCTATTGCAGCGATCGGCACCGCTGGCAGGGCAACCATGCTTACCTGTCAACGTACAAGTGCAAACTGGTTCGCGGCCAGCGCAGCGATAGCTTGCTAGCAGCGCACACACGATCTATACATGAGAAACGAGCGGCCCCAAATGGCCCAGCTGCCGATCGCCGGTCTATTGTACTCTACAACATCCTTATACGGAAAAAACTATATTGATGTCACATCCATATATATGCACTCAGAGAAAAGTTGCGGACTAAATTCAAGCTTTGTCATACTTGATTGAAGAATTACAGAAATTAAAGAAAAATAAATTAAAATTAAATTTCCACAAGCTTAAAACAAGATAAAAAACTGAAAATATTTAATTTAAGTATAATATTCTTGACTTTACAATGAAATTCTCAATATAAGTATAAGCATTCTTAAAATGTGATTGGACAGGCTCGCAGCAGTCATGGGTTGTGCCCAAAATAAGTTTACATACGCTTTTTTCGAAACTGAACACTCTTAATATAAGATTTATAACAAATTTGGTTCTACAAATAAGAACAAATTCTTGATTTTAGCATTTTCAAGGTTAACAGACTTTCATGACGCATTCGGCTTGTTTCAATCCCGTTTGACTTAAATTTAGCTTGTTTTTTCCCTGAGTGTGGATAATCCTGTCTGATCCATAAACTATGGATGTCATATCCATATTTTTTTATATATGTATTACAAATTTTTTTTGATATGATACCCATTATATGGATATGACATCCATAAATTATGGATCAGACAGAATTATCCATATATATGGATATGCATCAATATAGTTTTCTTCGTGTAGTGTTGCCAACATCGTATTGGAGGCATTATACTGAACTTGGAATGCATGATTTCGCTAGTTTTAATATTTTGTGTATTTTCTGCAGAGAATTTTGTTTATACATACATATCTGTAGAGTATTTTCGCAAGTACCTGGAACAGACATCGGGGAGAAGAGACGGAGGCCCTTTGCCCAGGCAGCAACCTCTTGGAGGTTTTAGCCGAGGATTTTTGCCGCCCGCATAAGGCTAAATCAGCATATTTTCTTAATGAAAAGCAGAATATTCTGAACTTTGGCGGACTCTAGCTCCGACAAGCATACGTAGAAATAGTTGCGAAGGCTACCGAAGAGCGGAACAGTGGCAAAAATAATGTAGATAACACTTTCTATTTCTTCCTCTTATCTGCAGCTGCTACAAAAGCAATGCGTATGGGGTCCTGTAAGTGTGTCGTGCGTGTCTGTAAGACAGTGACCTATTAAAAGACCACTTAATATTTTATTACAGTGTGCAATAGCATTTTCGAGGACGCGGTAGCTCTCATATATCGCACCCTAAATCATAAAGGGGCACAACTCAAAATTAAAAAATTTTCAGGAGAGCCAAAAAACTTTTTTTATTACAAGCAATCGTGTGGCAATGGACCAGGTATAATGGTTATTTTTCGGTCGAAAGAGATAGTTATTCAAAAGTTTTTTTTGGCAATCTCCAGAGATATGTTCCGTATACCCGTTTATGAAAAAAACTCGATTTCGAAAAATTTTGAGTTGTGCCCCTTTATGATTTAGGGTGCGATATGTATAATGAAAGACCACTACCAATAGAGTAAAACCTCAAAACCGTTTTCTCTCATTTGGTGAAATTTCTTTTAATTGCCATTTTAAATTTGTTAACTTTCGTCGGAGTTTTGTTTTACAATGAATGGAAAAAAGGTTAAATTAAATATCGTATAGAAGTACACCCAGAAAAAAAACAGTGTGAAATCAATCAAAAATCAACAAATTTTGTGGTTAATTTTTTTCAACACGATGCTTAATGTATGCCATCATGTAATCGTGTAAATTTAACACTACTGTCAAGTGTTAGTTTAACAGGATGACAACTGTAGAATTAACACTAAAAAGTATTGAGTCTTCCTGTTGATTTTACAATTTTAACTAGTTAATGTTACAATAAAAGCTGGTTAAATTAACACGAAATGGTCCTGTTGAATTAAAAATAACATCTTATTGATTTTACATTAAATTTATTGTTAAATTATCTAGAAAGTCTTGTTGATTGTACAATTTTTTTTTTTAATAAAAAAACATATAAAACATAAAATATATAATCATCACTTCAATTAAGCACATTCGTACATCACCCGCACAACTGACCAAATTGAAGGCGTCCTTCTCATACGAACACAAATGTACTGGCGATAGTTTATACATGGGCGATAGTACTTATTATCACTTGCACCGAGTAATGTTTGGCCGCTAATG
The DNA here is from genome assembly GCA_960531455.1 of Urophora cardui. Classification (NCBI taxonomy): domain Eukaryota; kingdom Metazoa; phylum Arthropoda; class Insecta; order Diptera; family Tephritidae; genus Urophora; species Urophora cardui. Next base: position 53,699,351 of record OY482673.1, read on the forward strand.
CAACAACCGCATGCTGCACGCAAACCCCCATTCGCTAAAAAACCTCCTCGTGATATTGCAACCTTTGAAGAGGAAAAATAAAATATTGAACATTAAATACTTTTAGAAACAAAAATGTAATCCTCTTTTAACTCACCTGCAAACTGAAAATATAAATCGAAAACCTACTATCGCGAACTGACAATGATGCTAAACTCGCATCACTGCCACGGCACAAAATTTTCCTTTTTTTTGTAAAATAATTTGCGTTTTGCACGAAAATCAGACTTCAAATGATCAAAAAAAGTATGTATGTTTCAAAATAGTTTTGACGTTCTTTTTTAACACTTTTTTTTAGATTACATTGACACTATGATCGTGTTGAATAAACCAAAATTACAAATGACGTTTATGTTGGAAAATTGTTTCGTGTTATATCAACCAAATCTTATTGTTAATTGTGGTTCTTGTTGTTTTCACGTTTGTTTTCATGTTGTATTAACACTAAAATTGGGACGTCATTTTTCTAACATTTTTTTTTAGTTTATATTGACACTATCATCATGTTAAATAAACCAAATTCCAAATGACATTTAGGAATAAAATTTTATATTTAAATCATCTTGTATATTTTAAAATTTCTTCATGTTGTATCAACAATAAAATTTGGTTGAATTTACCAAATTTTTAGATGACAGTTACAAAGCCAAAATCATGTTTCAAACATCGTGTAATTTGAAAAAAATTGTTGCTGTTCTATGTGTAAAGATCGATCGTGTTAATTTTACATGAATCGTGTTGATGATTTTTTTTCTGAGTGTATGTGGTTAGGAAACATATATATACATTAGATGCGTTTTTTTCGGCAAAGTTTCTCAGATCTTCCCTCCGGCCACAGAATATGAAAATAGGATGTTGTAGGATAACTAAGCTGATTTTTGTTTTTTTTTAGACAAAAAACTGAGTTGGCTACTCCAAAAACAGCGATTTTTCTTAAATTCCATGATAGGTTTAGATTCATATATGAAAAAAATCACAGAATTAAAAATAAAAAAACGAAAAATACATAGTCTCATGTAAAATTAACGGCTCAGTTTTTTAGTGCGAGCCATAGGGAAGGTGCCAAGATCGCCTAAAGTGGAATTTTATTTTTTTTAGTCACGGATTTTCAAGTTTGGATCCTGGCATTTTCAAGATACCTTAAATTTCTTTTTAATCAAAATACACAGGAATCTGCGCAAATTAATGCAGTTTTCAGAAAAGTTTATTTGATCGAAATCGATCTTTTTTACCCAAGCTACTTTGGTTTAAATGAAATATTCCAAAATAACTTTCATATTGAACAACATTTTTTATTGTTGCAAGTACAAAATTCGAAAATTTATTATTTACATATGTAAAAAAAAATGTTGTTTAATATGAAAATGATTTTGGCATGTTTCATTTGAACCAAAGTAGCTTCCACAAAAAAAGCTCGATTTCGACCAAATAAACTTTTCTGAAAACTGCATTAATTTGCGCAGATTCCTGTGTATTTTGATTAAAAAGAAATTTAAGGTATCTTGAAAATGCCAGGGTCCAAACTTGAAAATCCGTGACTAAAAAAAATAAAATTCCATTTTAGGCGATCTTGGTACCTTCCCTATGGCTCGCACTAAAAAACCGAGTACACCATTCGATTAAGCCGTTAATTTTACATGAGAATATGTATCTTATTTTTTTTTATTTTTTATTCTGTGGTTTTTTCATATATGAATCTAAACCTATCATGGAATTTAAAAAAAAATCGCTGTTTTTGGAGTAGCCCACTCAGTTTTTTGTCTAAAAAAAACAAAAATCAGCTTAGTTATCCTACAACATCCTATTTTCATATTCTGTGGCCGGAGGGGTATGTTAGATTAAAAAAAACGCAGCTAATATACATACAATTAGGGGATTCACAACCTGTCATATTGCGTCATATCGTCATAAGTCATAATATTTTGTGCTTGCATTCTATGCTATATGTGTACTAAATAAATATAACTCTGCACGATATGTTTTTGGGTCGTCGTATTTGATCATCTGTTTTTGTTTACTTCTTCACAGGGCTTCGGAAAAGTCTTTTATAACTATTTCCGTACAATATTTTAATATGACATATGACTTTATGACACTTTGTGAATCACCTAAATGTAATAAAATTGCTCGAACATTAATTCGAAAGAAAATAATATTTTGAAGGCCACTAAAGGGTTAAGATCAGGGACCCATAATAATCATTATTCGTTATATTTTCAGTGAAAAAAATCAAATACTTGCAAACATCGTAGAAGAGTATTAAGTTTGTGTGTGTGCATGTCTGAAAGAGCACTATCTGAATCCACTATGATCGAAAAATTTTAAGCGATATCCATAATCAAAAATAATCATTATTTTTTAGTTTTATTTTTTTGATCGAAAATAACACTTTTTCCTTGAGTGATATATTTATCGCTCAGAAATAAAAATTATTCTTTGAGTTTTATGATGATTTTTTTTATGTGATATTTTTGATCGAAAAAAATAAAACTCACACAATAATGATTATTTCTGAACGATAAATATATCACTCAAGGAATAAGTTTTATTTTTGATCAAAAAAATAAAACTCAAAAAATAATGATTATTTTTGATGAAATGTAAAAAAACTCAACATATAATGATTAAATGGCGATTTTTATTATAAAACTCATAATGATTACGGTCCCTGGTTAAAATGTTACAAAAATTATTCCCCATAAATTTTAAGTAGAGGTCTCCTCAGATAAAATATTTGTACAAATAACCCAAAAGGCCACAGAAAGCTAAAACATATATTCTTCGGAATAATCAAAAAAATTGAATGCTTTCTCCATAATTCGACTCGAAAGAAAAATCGTTCGCCTTCGAGTTCTATTCCATATATTCTACAGAATAAGAATGCCTTTGAATCGAGTTTCGCTTTCGTATAGAACTACAGCTGTTCGGAGCCGGCATAAAACTGTAGGTCCACCCAATTAGTAGGAAAATCAAAAAGGAGCACACCTCGAATTGGTAGAGAAGCTCGGCGCCATTGTATTATATTATATAGAACAGTGTGAGGGCCCAGATGTATTTTACATATCAAAGTTGTTGCATACTTCATGGCGTGATTTTTGATTATTACTTCCTGTGATCATTTACGTTTAAATTTAAAATGGCAATAAAAAAGAAATTTCACCAAATGAGGCAAAACGGTTTTAAGGTTTTACTATATTGATAGTCCCTTTCATTCTGTTTTGGAATTATTCCGCCTCTGGCAACAAACCTTAAATTGTGCCACAGTGTTGCATGGGTTTATTTACGTTTATTTTGCGTTCAGGCGCCTATATGTATGCAATGAATATTTCAAATGGTCTTAAAATAAGTGCCATATAACATATGTACATATTTGGTGAGTTAATTTACATTAGAGGGTGCAACTTGTTGCCCAAATAACAACGCCTTTTTTGATTTGGTCACAAAAATTGCAAAAACTCTACAAAAATAGCTTTGTTCATTTATTTTCAGTTATCTTTGCATTTTCCATGCAATACATATGCATATAATTTACATTCAGAAGTTTACATGCACTCGTACATGCTGCCATACCTAAAGTTATTTATTATATATTGTGGGATGCCATTTATTTACATATTTTTTCATTTATAAGGGAAAAAGATGGAAAAGCTTAGGAAAATCGCCTCATTTGCATAGGTGCATACATATACACATACATATATGTACATACATGTGTATATCGTTTTTTGTCCCTAAAATAAACAAGCAAGCCCACAGATTCTGATGTATGTATGTATGTATGTACCTGTGTGCAAGTTTGCATAGGTGTCTGGCAGCGCGGGCTGTTGGGAGGAATGCGAGGCACGTAAGTTGACCACGAAATTATGCCGGCAATGAACCTGAAAAGCGCACACACCAATTAGTTTTCAATGCGATTGGACAAGCACAAAGTATGTACACATACATGTGTATGGATGTATATATGCAAATCCAAGCATGATATCACATGAAAATTATGAATTTGAATTTGGAGAATTTGCATGCACGTGCACATACATACAACCAAACCTTCGTAAACATACGGACCTGCATACGAATCCATCAACATCATTTTGTGTTGCCAGTGCAACGCTTGTGGGGCTGGGCGGCGTCTTTATATCCTTGGGTTGATATCAGATGCCACTTCAAATTATTGAAATAAACACAAATTTTTCTTACTAAAAATTTTATTCCCATAAACTCCTAGAATTTAGCAAAATTCGCAAACAATGCCAAACGCTGAGGAGCGCCTGCATTCTATCAAAATATGAATGTATGTATGTACTTTAGGGTGATCCTTAAAATCAAATTTGCGATTTTCTTCGGCTTTACACCCACCCTACATGAGTAACAGCACAATCGAAGATATCACGTATAAATTTTTGTCCCAATCGAAGATGTGTAAGGTGTGTCGCACAGGGGTCAAAATTCAGAAAACTCTAGGGAGATTCAAAAAAATAAATACATTTTTTTATATCGAATGCTCGAAATCGGTAGTTCTGAATCCAAAGATATTAGATAAGTATAAATTTGGGTCCCAATCGGAGGCAGTTAACGGCCCAATAAACCAAAAGGCTTGAGAACAATATTATAACAAGCTTACAAATATAAGCGTTAAGCTTGAGAAACTATTGTGTAAACTATTGAAAAAGACTTAAGATCAATTGTAGAAAAATCAAAACGGCACCCTTTTTATAAGCTTACAAATGTAATTGTAGAAAAATATTACTTGTGAAAGCTTGTTGTAAGCTTATAAATACAATTGTATGTATAAATAGTAGAAAAAAGAAAATAATAAATTTTTATTTGCATTTTTTTTTCATTTTCTTTCCTTCTTCACCTTTACTGCAATGTTCTCTATTTTATATTCTCCTCCTGTTTCGAACCATGACATCAACCTGTAATTCAATCCAACGGTATCATATAGTGAGACATTCAACATTATATTGAATTTTATTGTGGCTTTTATACTTCCCTTTTCCGAAAAAGGAATAATGAATTATATGAATCATTGTAAACCCAAAATTAAAAAAAATTTTACAGCAAGCTTATAACAATGTTATTATTAATAGTTTTTCAAGCTTTCATTTTAAGTGTAAATTAAACTTATTGTAATATTGTTTTCAAGCTTTTTAACATAAGGAGTATTGAGGAAGGCTTACATAAAGTAAGTGTTCCTCAATTATTACAATCATGCTTGTGAGTAAGCTTACAATTAAGCTTATAAAAACTGTATAGCAATAAGCTTACAATGGACAATTGTTATAAGCTTGTTCTCAAGTCCTATTACATTTCGCTTACTTCCTGGTCTGTTGGGGGGTGTCGCCCAAGGATTACATGTGGTAATGATCAAAATGACGTCACATTAATAGGTTCCACACTTTGTCAACACCGAAAAAGCAAGTGAGAATCTATCGATTGACGTTATTATGACGTCACTCAGTCGAAAATATTGATAGAGTACAGTTACAGAAACTCAGTACAGCACTAGTTCAAGTTTTGACAAATTTAGAAGTATAGCCATTGGCTCGTTGGAAGTTCTTCGTAGTAAATACGGATACAAAACCTTCCTACACAAGGAAAAGGTTCATTTCTTGGTCTAGGATAAGGACAGAGAAAAAGTGAATAAAAATCCGCAATTAATCCAGATTCAGGAACCAGGGATATGTCGTGAACGCATCTGCAGCCTTAGAGGGATATCTTGAGGCAATATCCCGCACTTTATAGGGACAGGAAGCCCGTGGGCTTGTATTATTAATTAAAAACTGATTTTTTATACATACATAGATGATAAATAAACATTTTGTTGGCAATTTCACATGCTCTGAAACAGCTGTGTATGCATTTTTGCACATGAAAAAGTGGTTAATACCTCAAAATCGCTAGAAGACGAAAATAGATGTTTCTGTGTAATTAGATTTGTCTTTTATGTATGCAAACGATATAATAATAATATATGTATTTCCATAAAAAAATGGCTAAAACGAAAACACCTTAATGTATTTGCATTTGTTCAATTAAATGTTGTATAAGATATGTATGTATAAATTTTACAGATGCATATGATATGTACATATATATTTACACATGTACAAGTATATATAGTAAATGTGCACTACATAAATGCGTACAAGTATACAAGCATGTTTTATATGCAAGGAAGGAAGTCCTTGCTCTAATGTTACAGCAGCGCACCGATACGCTTTAACCACAAATATTCTCGGTGACATGTGTGCTTATGTCAAACCGTCGCCAAATACACCTTGTGGTTGTGACTGAACCTAGATCAACATCTCATTAGGCACATACATATGTATGTACTATATTCATATATGCATACATACTATTACATAGGATTGTAGATATGTACATTTTTTGGATTTGCGCACATAATTTAAGGCTTAAAATGGGGACGAGGCATTTGTCAGAGAATTTTGCATTTCGAAAGCTCTGGTTTTCTTTCTTTTCACGGACAAACGTCTAATTAGTGCAGTTATAGTCAGGAGCGGATTTACATAGGGGCAACATGGGCAGCTGCCCAGGGCGCCGTTCCAATAGGGGCGCCAAAACTAAGACAAGGAAATTTTTTTTTTTTTTATTTATCAAAAAAAAGTTTTTTTGAATATTACGAGTACAATAAGAATGAAAGATTTTTTCAATTTTTTACAGAGAAAAAATTAATCAAAGTACATTTCAGTACATTGGTACAGTTCTTAACCTTCGCCCCAGTGGGACTTATATACTCGTATCGCTCATTTGCTGCATTTGCACTTTTCAAAATACACAACTTTTCAGGAAGGGCAATTTTGAGATTCAACCGCCATATGGTGCGACATTTGGTTTGTATCTGAAGCGCTTAGTTTTCAACAAATCATAAAGAATTTTTTACTCAAATGAAGTATGATGTAACTAACTATTCTGCAGCATTAACTCAAAAATCACGTTCTTTTTTATTTATGCCGGTCTTGCAGCAAATGAGCGATATGTAAACACTAATAGCGTTTTCGATTCTGAACAAAAATGCTGCATTATTACAAGGCAACATTATCAACATGCGCCCTGTGCCCTAAGAAAATGTTCCACTTTTCATGTGATGTATGAAACAAAAATAATGCAACCCCTTGTTCATATTAAAGGCAGAAAATGCTGCCCTGTGGTCGGGGAGAGTGCGACATTTTTTTCAATAGAACAATCAACCCTGAAAAAATTTGTGGAATAGAACAAAAAAATTGACAGCCCGATAAAAGTGCAGAATAAGTGCGACATTTTGGCCAGAAATTCTGGCCCAGAATCGAAAACGCCATAAGTTTTAGCAGCTTGTGTGCAGAAAATAACGTGAAAGATTCAAATTTAATTGAAATTTCAAATTTAAAAATCAAGTAGGCATTGAATTATTTTTTCGGGGAAATGCGCGAGCTCACTTTTTCAAAGGAAACTAAGATCTGAATATTTTCTCTTTCTGGTTAATTTGAATAGTTCGCGCCTCTATACAATGCGCTGCATACATTATATGTAATCAAAGTCGTTCCGAGTTAAAAATATCAAAAAAGTGTCAATGAATTAATGTTTTTGTGAAAAATAGAAGAATGAGTGCAAATATGAAAAAGTTAAGCGGCGCAGCAAACAAAAAACGTGCAGCCGAGAAAGTGCAGAAATACAAAGATTTACTGTCGAAAATCCCTAAACTTGATTGTTTTTTTCAAACTCCTCGGAAAGAAAATGACTCGGTTGTTGATCATAACCAAAAAGGTAAAAATGCATAAGTCAATTGATCGACAGCTAGGTTAGCCCAGGTAGATTCTGGACCAGAAAGCCAGATTTCGCTACCTGGGAGGCACCCTACTGTCAAAAATTGTGAGTTTAGCTTCAGTACGAAACATTTTCTAAAATCGTTTTTTCAGATTCGTATGATGAACTGCAATTTAATGATATTGCGAAATCTGTGCCATCTAATAATGAGGGTTTACGATCAGATCATTTTGAAGTTTAGAAAATGGAAAGAATGTGGTACCTATACAAGAATCGAATCAAATTTTTTCAATCCGTAAAATATATCAGTAATGAAATGTCACCACAAGACGGCAAGTACGGTTTTTTTTTGGAAATATTGGGGCGCGGCTTGATTTGTTTGCCCAGGGCGCTTCTAGAGGTAAATCCGCCCCTGTTTATAACAGTGCATTGATATTTTATGGCGAATAATTTTCTGGACCATTTTAACCCTCTATCTGAACTTTTAATTTATATTATCTCCATGTGTTTACAAAAAGGGTTAAAACAGCCATTTTTGTGGCTATTTGTGGGTTAAAATCTACCGCAAAGAAATTGCCTAGGTATTAAATTGTGTAGAAGAAGTCCGAGCTAAAAACTTCATTTGAAATATGTAGCTTTTATAACATATTTTCGATAAAGTAATTGCACCTCCAGCTAAAACTATAAAATTTTCGTCATCTAAAACAAAAGAAGCATTTGAAAACATGGAAAGCTGAAGAGTCTTAGTTGTAATACCACACTCAATCCTGTTTCACTTCTCAAATAACTGAAACTGAATCATATAAACACACATGCAAATGCAAAGCTTTCTAAATATTTCAGTATGCAAAACTGTTATATAAAAAATGTACCTATAATTATACATATTTGATGACAAAAATAGCGCTTTTGGCAACTAAATACATACTACATATATATGTAAATACATATGTACATTTTTTGCACAATAGGTGTATCTTTAAACATCAATATGCATTGTGTGGTGCATGTAAGTACGAATATATGTACATACCAGTGGCGGACCTAGCATAAATTGCCTGGGCAAGCCTATGTGTGAAGCAGAACCATTAGCCATTTATGTAATTTCCCTTGCTGTATTATTTAAAAGTCTTATTTCGTTCCGTCATTGACTTTGATTTAGAGTTCTCGATTTCTTTTTAACATTTTCGAGTGGCCCGAATAAATGCTTTTCAATGCTCGAACGCTCGCTTGTTTGTTTATTACGCGTATGTTTGTACGGGCATATGAATAATTCGGGTATTTGAAGATCGTTTTTTCTCGTTTATTTTTTTTTGTTTTTTTCATATGTATTTTTTATTTTTGTTTTCCTGATATACATTTTTTTCCCTTGCTGTATTATTTAAAAGTCTTATTTCGTTCCGTCATTGACTTTGATTTAGAGATCTCGATTTCTTTTTAACATTTTCGAGTGGCCCGAATAAATGCTTTTCAATGCTCGAACGCTCGATTGTTTGTTTATAAACGTATGTTTGTACGGGCATTTGAATAATTCGGGTATTTGAAGATCGTTTTTTCTCGTTTATTTTTTTTTTTCGTTTTTTCATATGTATTTTTTATTTTTGTTTTCCTGATACACATTTTTTTTGTTTGTATACTCAGAGAAAAGGAATCAAAAATAAAATTTTTATTTTTATAATGCACGTTTTCAACCAAGTCATTTTTATTTTATAAAGGAAAATTTTTAAATTAAAAATTAAATTTTTTAAATTAAAATGCATTTAGGATTTAAAAAGAAACATGTTTAAATTAAAAATTAAAATTAATGGAATAAAAACGAAAGTTTTTCCTTCAAAATCTCATAGTGTTTAAAATAAAAATAAACATTTTTAAATTAAAATTGTTTTTTCTTGATTTTGCAATTTTACTCTGAACATTTTTAAAATAAAAAATTTCGTATTTACATAATTCTTAAATATAAAAACGTGCGCTAGGGAAATCTTACACGAATGCGCAGAGGTATGTTTAGTTTCCCTATACCGACGGAAATTTCAGCAGTAGCAAGTGTATTTGCTTATTGCCTAAAAAATTGGTGCTTTAGTTTTTGAAAAACTGAAGTCCAATTTGATTTCCACCGCTTTTTAAAATTATCTTGATATTGTGCCAATAGTCGCCAAAAATCACAATCAACCCTTTTATAATCTGGTATTTGATATTTATGTTTGCATGCATATGCAGATGTAAGAAATTATGTACATAAGTATGTACCTACATGCAAACGAAAATCAAATCAAATATGCATATGGCTGTGAATACTGAACTTTTGAATGCCGAAGCCAGCTTCATATTTGCATACAAATTTGGTGTGAAAAATAAAAAAACTGCTTTGCTAGTTTTTTTTTCAATTTAAGTCTGAAAATAAGCAATTGGTTTCTCCTTAGCGAAAGCGAGAAAACAAGCTATGTTATTCTGTTTTGAAAGCCAAGTAAAAGCTAATGTGTGGAAACGTTGAAGCATGCTCACTGTGCTGTGATTGGCTGTACAAACAAAATACACATTGTGAGGTGGATTGGTGGTGTATTTGCGCTATTTTCTTAGCAGGCTTTTAGGGGCATGTTACAGTGGGGGCTATATTATTGAGAACTTAAATAGTAAACACATTTAAAACGTAAATAACCAGATTTTAAAGAATTTCGTATGAAATGAACGAAAATGTGTACGCAAGCCGGGCTTCTCGGCTTGTATGAAGCGACCGCCTCTGGTACATACATATGTATGTACCAGAGATCACCATGCGATACATTTTTTGTGATTTAGAGTATACTCATAAAAAATGCGGTGGGAGTATGACCGCAACCGCAAAATATGCGATCATATTAAACACCGTACCGCATTTTCTTGATCAATTCCGGTATGCGGTAGTATGGATATCACAACACCGCAAACACCGCATATCGTAAACACCGTATACCGCAAACACCGCATATCGCAAACACCGCATATCGCAAACACCGCATACCGCAAACACCGCATTTCCCAAATAGAGATATTTACAATGTTGCCAATACACTTTTTTGTTTGTAATTTTTACCGTCTTATGGATTTCTGATGAAAAATAATACTGATTACAATTTGATTTTAACCAAAGAATATCTATACAGGAAAACTCTCACGATTAGTTTTAATTTAAAGTTTGTTTACATTCAAAATAATTTGACTAATGAATTTCAAGATAAAAATATGTCCTATTTACATGAAATAGAGTTTTTTCCTAAAATCCTTGAATCACATTTATGGCTTCTTAGTAATACACATACATAAGTTTTGTTTACACATTTTAGTTTGTCTGTGACATAATTCTTTATTTTCCAACGAGGCATTCATTCAATTTTCACAATCGACAAAATTGGCTACGATACATTGATTGAAACCGAAGTTTTTGTCATTTTATTGGGGCAACAACAATACATATGTTTATTTTTATACATTTTATTATGCGCCCGTCGGAATGAATACTTTTCCTACAATCTAGAAATTCGTTTAACTGAGAAACATAGTTGAATTAGATGTCTTTTTTACGGCAAAGCTGAAGTACTGAATGTGTCGATCGTCAGTTAAATACATTTAATTCAACTTGTTGTCAATTAAACGGATTGCTAGTTTGACGGAAAAGTATTCATTCTGATGACCCTATTAGTCATATTGGATTTCAAAAATGAATTTTTGATTATTTCATTATTGAAAAATATTTTATTATTCAAAAAACATCCACAAAAAACAGAGCACACAAAAATAAAAAAAAAATACTTGAGAATAAATTTGCTGTATATCTTATAATCAGTAACACATATCTATGTATTTATGTACAAATGAATTTTCAATTGCCTATACCTTTGCAGTGTGTGAAAAATTTCCGGCAACACTGAATAGTATACAAATAAACAAATGCGGTGTTTGCGGTGATTGCGGTGTTTGCGATATACGGTGTTTGCGATATGCGGTGTTTGCGGTATGCGGTGTAAACAACACTAAATACCGCAATATCATTTAGGTTTTTAATCAATGCGGTGGCGGTGAATTTTTTTTCTGGGTACTTATTTTTTGAGCCACTTAAAAAATAAGTATTTTTGCGGTGCTTTAGAAAATGCGGTGCACCGCTGCTGGTCTCTGGTATGTACATACCAATTTACATATATGCACATGAAGATAAACTCCAATTGATTGCTTTCAAATGATATTCTATTTTCCATCGATTATTGTCCCTATTGCCTATTTATAGCCAATCAACAATATTATTCATAAATAGATAAGCTTTTTATCATAATTCGAGTGCCTAACTGTCATGCTGTCAATCGACAGGAACTATCTTTTTTTTTGTTTATGTATTTTTTCTATTTTATTTACTCATTTTATCAAAGATAACTCGTTATCAAAGCTAATAGCTGCAGACGTATTCGCCGCTTTTTGGCAGGTATTTGATACAGTTCCCATTATTTGACATGCAATTGCAAATGCTAAACAATTCACCTTTTAGATTTTTTTTTCACACCCACTGGTATGTAAATGTTTTTATGAATTTTGTGCAAACATACATATACATATTGCTGGCCGCTGTGGTGCAGTGGGTAGAGTGCTCGCCTGCTATGCCAGAGGTCTCGGGTTCAAACCACGGTCCGAGCAAAACACCAAAACAATTTTTCTAATTAGCAAAAATCCAATTATTGGGTTTTTTAAGAGCAGCGGTCACCTCTCGGCAGTGTGCGGCATACACTCCGAGAGTATTTCCGCCATGAAAAAGCTTCTCACAAAAAATGCATTCGCCGTTCGGAGCCGGCATAAAACTGAAGGTCCAGCCAATTAGTAGGAAAAACAAAAAAGAAGCACACCTCGAATTGGGACAGAAGCTTGGCCATAAAAGTCGTCAGAGTTATAATAGCGCCATTGTATTATATATATATATTATTATACATATACATACATATTAGGGATTCCAATTTTTCCGATTTTTACGATACCGGGATTTTCGAGATTTTCTTTTATAATCCCGGGATCCCGGTATTTATCCCGGGATTTGGACTTTAATTACACAGGCCGACAAAATTTCCAAAAAATTTTCTAACTCAAATAAAATTCTACTTTTCTAAAGGATTTCGGTGCGCTGATTCTGAATCTGAAGTCGGATTTTCGGTAATACGTGTAGGTTTTGAGATATTCATGTCCAAAGAGGCGAAAAATGCACTGCTCAATCTGTTAAATTACTTACATTCATTAAAAGATGATCGCAGCTATTGAAAGAACGATCATTTCTCTTGAAAACAGCGCTTTGCTTTTTCGGGTATCTTATTGTTGTCTTCAAAAGAAATGATCGTGCTTTCAATAGATGTAATCAGTTTTTAATGAAAGTGAGTAATTTGAAAATATTGAGGAGTGAATATGGCCACAAAGTGCGTTTTTCGCCTCTTTGGACATGAAACGCTACAACTTTAAAATGCAAAGAAAAAATAGATTTTTATTGCCATTTTTGTTATTTCATTAGTAACAAAATAAAATAGGAACGTAAAATCATGCGTATTATTTAATAATACCTAAGAGTTACTTTAAAAAGCACAACCAACAACGAAAATTACATACATTTGGTGGACAAAACATTTGGCTTTGCAGTTGGTACTTTTGGGATATTATTAAAAAGGCTTGCAATCGTTTGATAATTTCCAATAAAATTTTTTTTAGAATTTAACGACGCACTTTTTTTAAGCGAATATTTCCAAGCTTGCCGAAAAATTCAGAAAATTAATGCAACTTCTGAATAGATAAATATCGGAGGCACAAATTTTGATATGAATTCCGAGTATGCAGCTGCGTATTTAATTTTAGTACAGTGTTGTAAGACTATCAAGTCTAATTAAAATTTTCTTTCCATTTTCTTTTATTATTTACTTTCCATGTGAGAAAATTCCAAAAAACATTTGAGAAATAAATGATAAATCAGGAAATAGAAATTATCAAATGAATTTTGCCAATGGACTTTTTTATTCCAGCAAAAATGTCGCACTTTCTTCCGGCTGTCACATTTTTTGTTCTCTTCCACACAGACTCAACACTTTTTTAGGGATGTTTGTTCTATTGACAAAATATAAAACTGGCCCGACTACGGGCAACATTTTCTGCTCTTAGCACAAGTAAAGGGTTGCATTATTTTTGTTTCATTCATCACATGAATAATGCAACATTTTAATAGGGCACAGGACACATGTTGATAATGCTGCAATGTAATAATGCAACATTTTCACTCAGAATAGGAAATTCTATTAGTATACAGATCTGAGACCAATAAAATATAACTTTTCTTTGCTTTAATAGCAGAATATTCTCTCTTTATCTTATCTCGAAAATCCCGGGATAAAATTCTAGCTATCCCGGGATTTTCGGGGTGTAAAAAAGGGCGGCATCCCGGGATTGGAATCCCTAATACATATGTACATACATACTCTGCAAAAAAATGTGCGATGAAGTCCGAAAGAGATTTGTCCCGGATTGATCTCTTTCGGGAACAATCGGTCCACAATTAGTCCCCGATTGTTCCCGTACGGGTATAAATATAGACTAATTATAGGCCAACTCTTGCCGAACGGTTATAAATGTAGATTAATCGCTTTCATCGCAAACGGGTGCAAATCTAGATTGAGTACATAAATAAATTTTACAAAAATATTTTTTACAAAAGTAAAACTTATTGTATAATCTTTCCTTAAATAGGCATCAGCATTTATAATTTTTAAAGATTGTTATAAAAAATAGTCTTGGCTAACAACTTTGAAAAACTCCTCACATGTCTTTTACACTCGCATAATGCATTCTCAAAACTTAAAATATTTGGAGAAAATGCTTAATTTTTTTTTAAAAGATTTCACTACAAAATACACTTTCTTCTAATATATATAACAATTTATAATTTTTAGACATTTTCTTAAAAAATAGCCTTGGCTTGCAACTTTGGCTGAAAGCGATTGATCTACATTTGAACCCGTTCGGTATGTTAGTGATTAATCTACATTGGTACCCGTTCGGGTATACAAGTTGAACAATTATGGCGTTTTCTTTTCTACAAAAAAATGTTGCCCTCCTATATCCTAATTATCGAATTACGTAACGTGACTTTCTATAAAATGGCTGATTTTGTAGATGACGTTGCTCTCTTACTTAGTTAGAAGTAAATGTTCGGTGAAATTACCAGACAGACATACAAAATGGCTAAGAAAGCCAAACAGGGCAACATTATTTCGAGAAAAGAAAACGCCATTAGTCTCTTCATAGGACATGCTCGAACAAATGCGATAAACTCACTTCATATAAAGGGATGTAAAATTGTATTAATCGCATGCTCCCTTGCGATTGATCGCCGACACGTCCCGGATTAAACGCATTTTTTGCAGGGTATGTATGTAACTTATGTGTGTTCGAGTCTCGCGAGAAATCTCGTCTGGCTCGAACTCGAGAAATCGTAAGCTCTAGTTGTTATTCGGACCAATACGACCTATTTTGCCCTCGTTCGAAATTCATATCGGATATGGGCGATTCCAGAATGCCGAACGTGACGTTCGTACGCCTTCAAAGCTCAATAAAGTATGCATAGCGTTGAATATTTTTTTCTTGTTTTCACTTTTAGAAAGCACTTGAGCAACACTATAATCGGTAAAAATAAGAAGTACTGTGGATTTCAAGTTTCTGAGATATTAGCATTTAAAGGGCGATGGCGAACGTGACTAAATGAAAATGAAATTTTTAGGTGCTATTAGAAAAGTGCAAAATTCTGCGAATTTTGGTCCCACATTTTAAAAGTAATGATTGAGATCAAAGTAGAATAATGTAGCTCTCCATTGATGGTTTTAGCGTGAAAATATATGCACTATTTTGATTTTTATAAGCTTAGGAAGAAATTTGTAACGTGACATGGCGAACGCGACAAAATTTCCCAACCGGGGTCATAACGATTAGTTCAAGTAATTTAAACTAAGAATAACTTAAATTAACAAAATTTTTTATTTTTTCGATGAAAATAATTGCATACTAGCACATATAGTGTATATTCAATCGTTAAGGGGAACGCGTAAAATCGCGGAAAAATGAAAGTTTACATTGCCAAATATTTATTAATTTGTGTTGTCAATTCGGGAAGTTATGTGTATAAAGATTATTTAGAAACGTTCTAGTAGCTTAAATGTGGAAGCCATACCCCAAAAAAGCTATATCTGAACAATCGATTGTATGGCAGCTATATGTTATAGTAGTCCGATTTAGCCGATTTCGACAAATGATCAGCTAGTTATAAAAAGATATCCACATACCAAATTTCTTTGACCTAAGTTAAGAAAAACCCCTTGATTTTTAACATTTAATTTTTTCCTAATTATGTTTTTTTACACGGATTCGCCCATATCGAGTATTCGACACAATGTTATTTCCTATTGGAACATATTAGACAGACTTTTTAATATTCCTATGCAAAGGAAGTCGACCCACAAGGGCAACCAAATATTGAATGAAATAAAAAGTAGTAGATAACTGTGACGTATCGGATCCAAAATTAAAGAAAATTATATCGACGCCTGAGTAAAGATCACCCTATTTCAAAACTTGCATCAATACCGCCTCATTTCGGAATTTGTTTCAATAACGCCCTATTTCATAAATTGAATTCGGAAAGACCGCATTTCAGAGAAAATTCCATACATATTTTTCTCAAATAGTGCGATTTTGAATCAATTTCCGAAATAGGGCGTTATTGAAGAAAATTCTGAAATTGAGCTTTTTTAAAAAAAATTCTGAAATAGGACGTTTTTGAAACAAATTTTGAAATAGGGTGATCTTTTACTCAGGCGTCGATATGTGGATAAAAAACATTTATGGTTCAATGCGCCTCATGTTTTGAAAATCTTTTAAAACAGAGTTTGCTACAGTTTCGGATTAGTTCATAAATGGTTACTTTCTGATTTAAGAATAATAAGATGACTCGAAATTTTTTTATCCTAGTGTAAAAATTGGGAATTTTTTTTTATTTTACATATCGTCGCTGCGCCAACAAAAATAGCTATACGTTTTTCAGCAACTTTTCAGGAGAGCAAAAAACCGTTTTCTGGTGATCCTGGAGAATATTTTTTCTAGTTTGAATTGTTAACTAATGATACTACACATATGTAATAGACTTGTGCAATTTTTTTTTTTACTTTTTTTGACCAACCACTTCGCATGAAGCATTTGCGCCGTTTTACAGCACATAGCTCTTTTTACAAATTGTTTAAATTTGCTAGTGGGGGTAAGAAATCGTGAAAGATGTGTATACAATTCTTCGCTAGGGTCCGATGCAATTAGCGATAGCTTGGAAATGCATTATTTAATTGACCAGTGCCCCTCCTATTTTGAAAATTGGTCACATACGCTTTTTTATAATAATTTTTTTACACAAAAATAACCTGAAATCAAACAAGTAAGGAAGCCTAAGTTCGAGTGGAATCGAACATTAGATACTCAGCTGTATGCTTTCATTGTTTGTTTGCGTTTGATGGAAACACGGTGCACTTAATACAAAGCGAGTGCTGCATAAAGTGGGCGTAGCCACGCCCATTCTCAATATTTTTATCAGTCATCCAACTAAGCATATGAATATTATTCTTTGTGCAAAATTTCATTCCTTTATGACTTCTAGTTACAAAGATGTCACGTTACAAATTCCCAAAGGGTGTTCCAGAAATATCTTTCTTAAAAAGTAGGCGTGGTCATAAACCGATTTCAATAAATTTTTGCGTGGCTATTAACACAAGTTATAAAAGTGTATAAACAAAGTTTCGTTATAATATCTCAATTAATTGTCGAGTTATAGGCTCAGAAATCTCGTATATTCCTGTTTCTAAAAAGAGGCGGTACCACGCCCATTTTCCAAAATTTTTCTATTTGTTGTTTCCGGTCTATTGTGGAAGTCATGCCACAAAATTTCAATGAATTATCTTTATATTTGACAAAGATATCGCTTAAAATGTTTTTATTAGGCCCCTTTATAGTTCTCATATATAAAAGTGGGCGTGGTCGTCAACCGATTTCGCTAAAATTTTGAGCGTGTATTACCACAAGTAATGAAAGTGTACACACCAAGTTTCGTCATTATATATAAATTATTTGTCGAGTTATGGGCTCAGAAATCTCGTATATTCCTGTTTATAAAAAGAGGCGGTGCCACGCCCATTTTCCAAAATTTTTCTATTTGTTGTTTCCGGTCTATTGTGGAAGTCATGCCACAAAATTTCAATGAATTATCTTTATATTTGACAAAGATATCGCTTAAAATGTTTTTATTAGGCCCCTTTATAGTTCTCATATATAAAAGTAGGCGTGGTCGTCAACCGATTTCGCTAAAATTTTGAGCGTGTATTACCACAAGTAATGAAAGTGTACACACCAAGTTTCGTCATTATATATAAATTATTTGTCGAGTTATCGGCTCAGAAATCTCGTATATTCCTGTTTATAAAAAGAGGCGGTGCCACGCCCATTTTCCAAAATTTTTCTGTTTTTCGTTTTATGTCCGCAGTTGGACTCCTGCTATAAAATTTCAATGATATATCTTTATATTTGACAGAGATATCGCTTAAAATGTTTTTATTAGGTCACTTTATAAGACCCATATATAAAAGTGCGCGTGGCCCTCAACCGATTTCGGAAATTTTTCGTCCAAATATTTGACTAAGTAAGTATATCCCGCGTACCAAATTTCATCGATATATCTTCAACGGTTTGTGATTTATGACTCATAAAACTTTCAATGTTTGCCCCTTAATAAGTGGGCGTGGCACCGCCCATTTTCCCAAAATTTTTGTGTTTTTCGTTTTATGTCCGCAGTTGGACTCACGCGACAAAATTTCAATGACAGATCTTTATATTTGACAGAGATATCGCTTAAAATGTTTTTATTAGGTCACTTTGTAATATACATATATAAAAGTGGGCGTGGCCGTCAACCGATTTTAACTATTTTCCGTCCAAACGTATGCCTAAGTAAGTAAATCATGCGTACCAAATTTTGTCGATATATCTTCAATGGTTTCTGAGTTATGACATATAAAACTTTCAAGGTTTGACCCTTAATAAGTGGGCGTGGCACCGCCCATTTCCCAAAATTTCATCAAATTTCTTCCTAGGGGCCTGAGCTCAACACGTTGGTAAAATTTCATCGCTCTAGCTATATTAGTGACTGAGATACCAAATTTCCGATTATTTCTATATAGGAAAAGTGGGCGTGGTCATGGTCCGATTTCGCCCATTTTCAATACCAATCGTCCCAGTCTCGAACCAACTTGCATTTCAAATTTCATCAAAATATCTCAATTTTTGCGCGAGTTAGAGTGTTTACAGACGGACGGACAGACGGACGGACGGACGGACGGACGGACATGGCTAAATCGATTACTCTTTTCACCCTGATCATTTTGATATATATAAGTCTATATCTATCTCGATTATTTCACTCTGTTACAATCCACCGTTATGTGATTAAAACTATAATACTCTGTGTACTAGTACAGCTGAGTATAAAAACAATTATACGAAAATAGATGTATGACAGATTTTACAGAGCATTTCTACTACTGAGAGCATATAGCTGTGTTTGATAACTTCTAACCAAAGAAGGATATCAGAAAACGCGAAATGCAGAAATGTGGCTAGTGGATAGCGCTAAATAAATATGTAATAAAAAAAAAAAATCGAAAAAAACATATAACTGAATTTGTTGGCGCAGCGACGATATATACCTATTAGGTATACTCGTACCTAATATTAGTTATCAGTTCAAATAATACTTAATTATTTAATATTCATACATATTTCAAATTTACAGAGGTCGGACAAGTGAAATGTGAAAAGAATTATGAGATCTGTGAAGGTTGCGGACAAAAAATCCACGATCGTTATTTGATGAACGTCGGCGAATCGAATTGGCACGAACATTGTTTGGCTTGTTGTTATTGTGGCATTCAATTATTCAATACCTGCTACGTACGCAATGCAAAGCTTTATTGTAAGCTCGATTACGAACGGTGGGTAAAATTCAAACACCTTCATCAAACTTATGTACTTCTGTTTACTTGAACGATCATTGTGCCCAAAGCAAATCTTCTACTTCACATACATATTTGATAAATATTCATGGTTATTTCGTTTATTGCAGATTGTTCAGCATCAAATGCACCGGCTGTTGCCACCCAATTCTGCCTCACGATATGGTCATGCGACCGATTCCCGCCTACATTTTCCACCTGCCTTGCTTCATTTGCTACCTTTGCCGGCTGCCACTGCTGAAGGGCGAACAATTCTTGCTGCGTGATGGTCAATTATTTTGCTGCCGGCACGATCTCGAAAAGGAGATTTATCTGGCGACGGCACAACATTGCGGCTTCGTTGGCCTAGACGATGACGATTTGATGCGTCCACGAGATGGACGTCGTGGTCCGAAACGGCCACGTACGATCTTAACATCGCAACAGCGCAAACAATTCAAGGCGTCATTTGATCAATCACCAAAACCCTGCCGCAAGGTTAGAGAAGCTCTGGCGAAGGACACGGGTCTTTCGGTGCGTGTGGTGCAGGTGTGGTTTCAAAATCAACGCGCCAAAATGAAAAAGATACAGCGGAAGGCGAAAAATGGCAGTGGTGGCGTTAGTGGCAGTGGTGTAAATTCCCGCAGTGGCGACGAAAAGGATATGAATAAGGAGGATAAGGATGGCATAAAGCAGGAGTGCAGCGGCTTAGGTGGAGTGGAGAGTGCTTATTTGAGTTTGGGTGATAGTGGTTTCGGTAGCCAACCACTAAATCCGAATTTGCCATTCTCGCCGGATGGTAAGTGTGCGCGTAAAACAAGCGCATTGAATTGGAAATATTTGTTAAATAAAACGTTCCAATTTTTTTCTTCTTCTTCTTCTGTAGATTATCCGCATAACTCGAACGACAGCTTCTGCAGCTCGGATTTATCATTGGATGGTAGCAATTTCGATCAATTAGACGATGATACAGATTCTCTATCGCTGAACAATCTGGAGCTACAGTCCACGGGCTCATCGGGCAATCAACATTCCAACCCGCACGACATCATAGCCAATCTCAGTACGAGTTTAGTCAATCCGATTGATAAGCTCTATTTAATGCAGAATTCTTACTTTAATGTTGAACAGTAACTCATATTGTTCGATTTATAAGCAAAACAAAACAAAAGAAAATATATAACCGGATACGAATTTATTAGTATTAAGTAAAAAGTGTTCGTACATAAGTGGGTGAACAGGTGAAGTTTGGCGATCGGCAGAAATAAGCTTGTGACTGTGTTTAGTATTTGCTGGGCAAGCGACGTATATACATACATATGTACTAGATAGGGTCGAAAAAAAAAGTTGTAAAAGTCCGCCCCTAAATTTGAAGCTTATGTTGAGAGGATTAAGGGACACAAAAAAGGGGCGGACTTTTACAACTTTTTTTTTCGTATGGGGTCCAACCCTATCTAATATGTACGCTGCAGGGAACTCAATAACTAGTGAGCAAAATTTCTAGTTCCGAACTAGGGAAAAGGTGTGAAAAATGAACTAGATCAATTGTAGTTAGACCCTCACCAGTTCAGAAGGAGTGAATTGAGTGACCATTATAAGACACACCTTGATTTGTAAGCAAAATCGAAGTGACAAAAATTCTATGAAAATTGTTAGTTCGTTCAATTGCCGTCGGTTTTGTATATTTCTGCAATTCTCAGATGTTTAGTGAAGCGTTTTATATAAAGAGTTTTCTATTTGCATCATAACTTGTATGAAATGAAATGTTCCCCTAATTATGCTTTTCTGATCCCTCAGGCTTATTTTGAATTTTTTTTATTTTATTACTATTTAAATATTTTCATAAATTTTTATTAAATAAATAAAAAAAATATTAGTTAAAAAAAAAATGTCATCCGCCTCGACACCAACAGGATTTGAACACACGCTCGCCAGATTGATTGTCACACGCGTTAGCCAGACGGCCATCGCGCCATTTTGCATGAAGTGTATCAAAGGCTGCACTTAAGCGGCAGATGTAAAACTGTAGAATTTGTAGGTACTTGTAGCTAGTTCAGAACTATCGAAATTGTGCCAATAAACGAACTGGTGTAAACTGTAGAATTTAGTACTAGTTCGGAACTATCGAAAATGTAGTGCAGAGAGTGACAATTGACACCGCCTAGGTCATCGCCGTGTTAAATTCGCCAGTTGATAACATGCAAAAGAGATTTAGCTCGCACTAGTAGTGTCGAAAAATGCACTAGAAGCGACCTAGTTCGGAACTAGAGACTTTCCTACAGGGTAAATTCAGTAAAGATGGCTATGTATAACCAAACAAACGCGATGATGTCTCGTTGCTTTCCCAGTAAGTACTGCCGCTGTGGTGCAGTGGGTAGAGTGCTCGCCTGCTATGCCAGAGGTCTCGGGTTCAAACCACGGTCCGAGCAAAACACCAAAACAATTTTTCTAATTAGTATAAATCCAATTATTGGGTTTTTTAAGAGCAGCGGCCACCTCTCGGCAGTGGGCGGCATACCCTCCGAGTGTATTTCTGCCATGAAAAAGTTTCTCAAAAAAAATGCATTTCGCCGTTCGGAGCCGGCATAAAACTGTAGGTCCACCCAATTAGCAGGAAAAACAAAAAGGAGCACACCTCGAATTGGGAGAGAAGCTCGGCCATAAAACTCGTCAGAGTTATAATAGCGCCATTGTATTATTATTATTATATTATTATTACTGCAGCATAGAATATAATAATCTATGTATGTACATAATTTAATGTAAGCCTTCATAGTTGTGAAGTGCTGACATCTGGTTGAGATTTGGAACAAAGTACGCTGAGTGTGCATGATCTGTTCGGGATGATGATGCAGTACGAAACCGAAAGGCAGTTAAGTATTTATAATGTAATGTAGGTAAACACGTGTATGTTGTATTTAAGTTATAAATGCCCGCTAAACCATAATACAGTTATGTAGTATGCATACATACATACATACACCTGTAGCAACAACATTTGTGATTTAAAATTTAAATTTTATCTAATGGAAAAAACAAAAACACAGATCTTATTATTGTTAGTTTTAATGAGAAAATAAAATAAAAATAAGTTTGAAAGTTATTATATAAAAGTAAGCGTATTCACTTGTTTTTGGCATCAGATTTGGATATATGTACATAGATATTTAATTTGGGATAGATTGAATGAATAGTATACCTACATACATATCGTTGGCTTCGTGAGCAAATGTGCTAAGTCCATTTGTGGTAACTTTTCAGGAGAGGCAAAAAACCTCCTAACTTTTTTTGTTGTTACTATTTTAAAAATCTGAAAATGCAGTTTTCTTCCTCTGATGGTCGTGCTAAAATACCAGTTATCGGCACATTTTAATATAAAGCTTGTCCAAAGTTATGAGCTTCTTTAGGACTTAGCACATTTGCTTTCTATGATTTTGGTTTTTTAGGTGGACTTAGCACATTTTCTCACAAATTATTATACTCAACTGTACGTAGTAAAATTGAAATATTTTGATGAAATTTGGTACAGAGGCTCTTAACTAGACAGGGAAGGTTGGTATTGAAAATAGGCGAAATTGGATGATAACCACGCCCACTTTCCCTATATAGTATATATCGAAAAACACGCAAAAAGTGATAATGGATGAAATTCCATCCATGAAATGAGCTTACGCCGTTATAAAGAAATAAACTGAAATTCTCGAAAATGGGCGGTGCCACACCCACTTATGAATGGATAAATTCTAAAAGTTTTATAAGTGATAAATAACTCAGAAACCGTAGTAGATATATAGATGAAATGTGGAAGGCGTAATTTACTTGCTAGGGCAAAGGTTTGGACGAAAAATTGTCCAAATCGGTATATGACCACGCCTACTTTTATATATGGGAACTATAAATGGAACTAATAAAAACATTTTAAGCGACGTCTTTGTCAAATATGAAGATAACACAGGCCGACAAAATGAGACCGATTTTTTTGACCATAAACCAGACCATACTGTCCCAAAAGTTTTCGATGCGCTGAATTCAAATCTGAACGCAGATTTTTTTGTTTAAAAAAGCACATACAGCATCTTAAATAAGAAGTCTTTCTCTTACGAATGGCGTTGAGCTTGCTCAATTATCTTTTTTTCTCGCTAAGATAGAGCAATTTAAAGTTTATAAATGCTTAAACCCCACAAGCCCACAAAACACAATCCCACAAACTATTAACACATAAATTTTAAATTGCTCTATCTTAGCGAAAAAAAAAGATATTTGAGCAAACTCAACGTCATTCGTAAGAGAAAGACTTCTTCTTTAAGATGCTGTATGTGCTTTTTTAAACAAATAAAATCTGTCGTTTATATATAACCTCAAAAATAGGCAAAAACTGTGTTTTTTGCACATTTAGGTTAGAATATCTCAAAATTCTGACGTGATAGAGCAATTCTGCGTCCAGATTTGAATTCAGCGCATCGAAAACCTTTAGGAAAGTATGGTCTGGTTTATGGTCAAATTTCTTGTCGGCCTGTGTAATTCATTGAAATGTTTTGGCATGAGTCCAACTATGCACAAAAACAGAAACCATTTGTAATCACGCCTACTTAAAAAAAAATTGTAAAACTCCCTTTGGAAACTTGTGACGTGGCATCTTTGTAACTAAAAGTCATAAAGGGATGAAATTTTACACTAACAAGAATATTGTAGGCTTGGTCTGATGAGAGATAAAACTCTTGATAATGGGTGTGGTCACGCCCATATTATGCTGTACCCTCTTTATATAAAATAGGTGCACCGTTTTCGATCAAACGCGTACAATTACAATAAAAATGTAAAAAGTACCGCAAACTAGTTTGCATATCAAATTGGTCATTCCCGCAAATTATTAATGTTTACTGTCCCAAGCCATGCTTACTAAAGCAATGTAGTAATAATTCTATATCATTCTACAAAACAAATTAAAAAAAAAAACAATAATTTCTCATTTTCACCTGGACTTAGCACGTTGATTTTTGAAAAAAAATTTTTTTTATGGACTTAGCACATTTGCTTAACACTGCATTACACCATCAAAAACAGACATTATGGTAACTTCTTTTTGGCAGACGATGTATTTTTAGTTGTACTATCTTACTGCGTTAAAATCTCAGTTTTGGTAAAAATTGGACTTAGCACATTTGCTCACGAAGCCAACGATATACCTTCTTTGAATACCACTTCATACACCAGAGTTTAGTTTGAGCTCTTTTTAAGCTGCATTCAAGCAAGAAAAACGTTTAATATGCCACGCTGATGAATCTTTGTAGAGAAGTTTATTCTTCTCAGAGATACTAGATACATTCTTACGGCTTGCCAACCATTACGGAAAAATCCCAAGACACCATTTATTTTAAGCAATCAAAATCTTTGTCTTCCTCTTCTTCTTATCCATCGTCTTCCTTTGCATCTCCATTTTATTCTTATTCTATTTTTTCTTTATGTTGTTATTGTAGCCACCAAGCCACTCTCCGAAGGTTTTGGGAAGTGTAGCGGAAGTAACATCCCTTTACCGAATAAATCTGGTATGCTCGGGTAGTAGTCATTTCTGACACTAGTCCGACTGTCGTGCGAACGATTTTTTTCTTTGGCCATTATCAATCTTCTAGGCCGGTGGATTTTGGTCGCCTCTTACGATAGGCATTCCTTACCACGGGTACCCGTCCGGCAAAACATATCAAAAAGCGCTCATAACGATGACATAAAGTTATCAGAAAAGTTTCTTATTAGCCGCCTGATGACATCTTTATGATAACATTTTTCTGAGTTCTAAAAGTTAACCTATTTTAGATAACATTAAGATATCTTTTGGTCATTGATGCCGGACGGGCATCCCACTGGGGGGGCTTTTTTCTTTCTCGTCATTCTTCTTTTATTCTTCTTACTTCAACTATCTGTACTACTCCTTCGTCTATTCATTTTCCATCCTCTTTTTCCTCATCTTTTTCTTATTTTGCTATTGAAAGTTGAAAGCTTGAGTTTCTTTATTATCTCTTACCATGTATTCCAAGGATGAGAATTCAGCACAAGCATTACAAAAATCGCTACTACTAAACGCCATAGCCGGTGAAATGTCTGGCATACAAAACAGACCGATTAATGGTACCAGCTCGCAGCAACATACATACATATGTCGCATTTAATATGAATTTAAAATTTTATGGGGATAGCTTATAGCGATAGCGATTTCTGCAAGTCGGGTGCATGATCAGCGATGCCACTAAGAAAACTTTTTTCCTACCAAAAACCTACCAAAATGGCTTCGAGCCTACCAATTTCTTTTTTATGTGAGAATTAACCATATTCAACAAATTCATTTAGGGTAACTGTGCCAGTAACCGACCGGTGACAGGTAACAAGGTCAACGGAAATAATGTTTTTGGAAAACGCAATAAGGTCAACGAAAATTTGGAAATAAAATAATTGACCTTATTTCCCAATCCAAATGGAAATAATGTCAACTATGCTTAAAACTTGTTCATTCATGAAAATATTTGCTGAGTTCTTCTGCAAACCCGTTATGACTGACGAAAATCTTATTGCGGATTGTGATGCAAGTATGTCAGACGCAAGCGGGGAGGAAGACAATAATGAAGTCATCCATTTCAGCCAGACAAATGCCATTTTAAATTGTATCCTCTGTACCGAACCCCCTCGCGATACGGTATTATTTCCATGCAGCCATTTTAAGCTTTGTGCCGAATGCTATTCAAAAATTGCGCAAAATGCCGCTCGTGTAAAGTGCCCTGTTCTCTGCCCCTACTGCAGACAAGTTGTTGCCAACACAGCAAAAATATTTCAATAAATTATATAATAATGTAAAGTATGTTAAATATCTAGTTATACAAAAATTTAAATAAAAATGTATATAAAAACTATGTCTACTTGCCTTATCCTGCGGCATGGCAAAAAAGTAGGAAAATGAAAATTTGGAATTAAAAATCGCGCGATTTTCTATTCCAAATTTTCGCCTGCGGCGCTTAACTTTTCTAATAACAGCAGCGACGCGAACCGACACGGACCGATGCGAAGCTAAATGCTCGAAAACGCAATTATATCAATTGACCTTATTTCCATTGACCTTGTTACCTGTCACCAACCGACCACCCTGCAGTAACCGGACACTTTTGTTTTTTACCGCCTGTCCAGTGCGGAGGAAATCAGTATCTACATTTTGTCGAATAACATTTGAGGAATAATGAGGGCAAGCAACTGATCCTAAAGGAAAGTTTAGAAGATTTATCGAGGGAAATAGCGGACAATGGAGGATATTAATAAAAGCCATGCATTTGCTTTTGCTTAAAATTTCAGACCTTTTACTCAAATTTTGAAATTTAGTTCAAACAAATTAATGTCAAAGTTATAAAATCTTGAGTAAAAGCATTTGCTTGGTTTTTATTAATATGGCCCATTGTTTCCAACCTTGTTTGCTTCATATAGCGTAAATTGTCAGATGCCTTTCTGTTTTCAATCTCCTCCAGTTGTGTCTGTGGGGGCAAGTGTACTTGAAGCTCAAAGAAAACGTTTCTATTTAACAGAGTTTTGTGACAAAACTCTACTGAGAAGACACGTTTTCTCAACAGTGTTGTGGCAAAGTGACCAAATGTACCAAATCAGTGATGTTAGTTGAACGAAGGCAAAAACCTACCAAAATTCAAATCGTCCTACCAACCTACCAAAAGGACTAAAACCTACCAGTTTTGGTAGGAAAAGCCCAAAAGTGGCATCCCTGTGCATGATACAAAAAATCGCTATCAGTTACCTCTATCCTTTCAGCTTCAACTATATCAAATGCGCCTAATTGCATGCACTACATACATATTGTTAGGCGCACCTCATATAAATTCAAGTATTGTTACATTCGTTTGCTGAATTGCAAATAATCTTGTTCAGCGTTTTCGAGCAAACTTTAATGGACGCGACTGTTTCAGCACGCTTTTCGCGTTTCAGACTACCACAAACAAATTTTTTACCATTTTCATACATAGATGGCGCTATTAGGCGAAAGGTTGTTGAAGTTGGTAAATACAGTAATTTAGATTAACGTAAAACATAGAACGTAAATTGAATGAACTTACTTTGCTAAACGTAAAAAACGCAGAAGCAACGCACCGATGTGGCAACACAGCCACAGTCATCAGCTGTTCAATTTTGACAACCAAGAAATTTGTTGCTGGCGCCGGCAAAGAGCGTAAATGACTATAAAGGTCGCTCACTATCCGCTGCATTTTCATGCAATTGCATAATTTTGCTAACCTATTTGCACCTAATTATGAATACCCCTATAAGCCTCCGCACACGAGCATGGTTTAAGGGTGTTTTAGGCAAAAATCGTGTTTTCGGCGTTAATTACCCTTAAATAACGTTGTTTTGCCATACAAAAATGCCAGCTGAAATCACCCTTGAAATGCGCATTTCGGCGAAAACACTCACGAAATTACTCTAGAATCGGTCTCTTCTCTAAATTTTATCGATTATAATCGAAAACATCTTTACCCATCGCTAATATTTCACATTAGCTGAGTTTTATTTTAGCGCGTATACATCTGCGCTAAAATAAAAACGGCTATTAAATTTGTTCGTGACGGTTTCTTAGATATATTCTCATTGTATATTGCATTAGCGATTCCTTAATTATAAAAAATTTAATTTGGTGGGAGTATTTTATTAATGATATTTTCATTTAAGTTGACCATGTACAAATTTTTATTTGGCGCAGGAACAGCGTAACTGAAACCCGACTAAATGAAATTACTCAAAAACGTGTGTGAATGCGCGTGATTTCGGAAAGTGATTTCGGCTAATCAACGTAATTTCAAATGCTCGTGTGCGGAGGCTTTATAGTATAATTTAGATTAACGTAAAACATAGAACGTAAATTGAATTAACGTGCTTTGCTAAACGTAAAAAACGCAGAAGCAACGCACCGATGTGGCAACACAGCCACAGTCATCAGCTGTTCAATTTTGACAACCAAGAAATTTGTTGCTGGCGCCGGTATAAAAACACATTTAACAAATGGTAAACTAAACTAAATAATTTAAATTTAATTTTTAATGCTAAAATAAATTCATATTTTCTACACATTTCAGCTATTCTATTCATTTTTCAAGTCCCTTGTGGGAAAAGATGTTGTAGTGGAGCTTAAAAATGATTTGAGGTAAGCACAGGAACGCGCAATCACAAGCGACTGTGCGGCTCATTACTTTTCCTATATATGTACATATGTACATACTTTTTGGCTTTCTTCATATTGCAGCATTTGCGGAACATTGCACTCAGTGGATCAATATCTGAATATAAAACTAACCGATATTAACGTTACGGACCCAGATAAATACCCGCATATGTTATCGGTGAAGAATTGTTTTATACGTGGTTCGGTTGTGCGGTACGTTCAATTGCCAGGCGATGAGGTTGATACACAATTGCTTCAGGATGCAGCGCGAAAGGAGGCCGTAGTTAGTACGAGATGAATTTACACACATTATACATATGCATGCATACAAACTTGGCTATGTATGTTTGTATATTTAAGCTCGAAAATCATTAACATTAAAGAATTTCCTAGATTATTTAATACTTTGTAATTGAAGGAGTTTCATAATTTGATCGCAATAAGAAGTGGAAACGGTTTATAATCGAAGGAAAGGAAGCACTTCCAAGGTGAAGATTGCAATCGAACAGCTTCCCAAATGGGGTAGAGTGATCGCCTTCACTGCAAGTGGTTGCGGATTCCAATCCTGGCTGAATTCCAATCAGATACCAAAATTAAATATTGAAAAATTTTCTAATTAATTAAAAATCCAAATATGGGGGTTTCAGAAAATAGCAGTCACTCAATACAGTGGTCGGCATACATACCTTCCGAGTGTATTCTGACATGATGGTTATGAATGTTTTCCTTTGTAACACCATTGGAAAACTTTTAGTCAAATTTATGTCGGAAATCACCTTGGCGGATTAGTTCCTTTTCGCTAACCATTGGTTTTTTATTGCAAGGTGCCGATTTTATACATATATTCATATGTACACGGAAAAAACTATATTGATGTCACATCCATATTTATGGATAATACTGTCTGATCCATAAACTATGGATGTCATATCCATATAATGGGTGTTATATTCCAGATTTTTAATATATACAAAAATATGGATATGACATCCATAGTTTATGGATCAGACAGTATTATCCATAAATATGGATGTGACATCAATATAGTTTTCTCCGTGTATGATTACTCTGGCTTTGTTCAGAAACTCAGTTTGAAGCGCAACCTGATTTTATAGTACAGGCAGAGCTTTCATAAACGTAAATTTTGCATGAAGCGTCGCTCATCACAATCATCAAAAAAATAATTACTGCCGATGTTGCGTTTCATGCTGCGTTTCTGAACATACCCTATGTCATTTCGTCGTTAAAGGATCGACACACATTCAAAGGGTAAGGGTATGCATTCTAAAAAGGTAAATACTAAATAGTAATGCTTAGGGATGGGCAAATTGGAAAAAAACAATCGTAGAGTCATTTATGGGTGCTATTTGTAAAGTGTCAACCAAAAAGGAAAACCTGAAAATGCACATATCGGTGTTTAAACTTCATAACCGCCTAAATTAAATTTCATAACCTAAGCGGTATTGTGGCAAAAATAAAATTTGTCCATAATTCAATTTACTCCTACTTTTATACGAAGTTGATGCTTCAGTCAACAAATTGATCTACAAAACTATTGAAATTTAAGTTTATACATAGAGACAAGTTTTCTCAAGTGGGCCACATAAAATCGATTTTTCGATATTGTATGGTTTATGGATCAATTTTGAAAGCTAACAAACATTGTAATGTCCGTGTCCAAACACAGCAACTCTGCCGCGAAATTATTCAACGATTCTCTTTTGTGCCGCTGTTCTGTCTTCCATTGTCGACGTCCAAACACGGAGACACGAAGTTGAGCAACCCGCTGCTTTTGTTCGTTTGTGGGTGAGAAGGCGACGAGGAAAGGAGGGGGGCACCAAGTCGTCGGTGCTCGGACAACACGCTTTGTGCAGCAATTCTTATCGCCAGTGACCAATCAGAGCGTTCGAAGAATGCCAGAACAAAACATAATGAACCAAAGTTGGCCAGCGACGAGTTGATGTGTTTGGACAAATGGAAGACAGAACAGCGGCACAAAAGAGAATCGTTGGATAATTTCGCGGCAGAGTTGCTGTGTTTGGACACGGACATTTGTCCAAACACATCAACTCGTCGCTGGCCAACTTTTGTTCATTATGTTTTGTTCTGGCATTCTTCGAACGCTCTGATTGGTCACTGGCGATAAGAATTGCTGCACAAAGCGTGTTGTCCGAGCACCGACGACTTGGTGCCCCCCTACTTTCCTCGTCGCCTTCTCACCCACAAACGAACAAAAGCAGCGGGTTGCTCAAATTCGTGTCTCCGTGTTTGGACGTCGACAATATGATCGCAAAAGGGTTTTTGCTAGTTTTGATTTTTCAGCAGTGGTCCGCATTTCTGCAAACAATTGTTTGCGCTCAAATCACACCGACACGTTACGCTCTTTCTTTACTAGATTATTTAGTCGTCACTGAGCAAGTGGCGTAGCAACATCGCAAAGTGCAAGGCTTATCCAATACAGGTTAAGTTACTTGCGTTTGCTTTATCTTGTTTCTTCTTTAAAAATGTCAATGTGAAAGAGGAGAGAAATGAATTTCAATGTAAAATTTTTCCCAATTCGTTTTGTCTGACATTCACACTTTTTAGTATACATACACAATTCCAATCAGCTTATCTACTACGATATCCTTCTTTAGATAATTCTTGGCAGAGTGCTTGTCGCTTGTTTGCACGTTGAAAACAATTTACTATGCTACCTAATATCAACGCACGTGGTCAATTTACTATCAAAAATTTCTCATACCCACATAATTTCTATAATTTCTGTAACCGAAATTGAAGGGCGTGCGTATTAAGCAAACTCGACTCCCAATTATCGTTTTGCTGACAGTTGAAACTAAGCATTGTGGGTGATTAATTGCAAAAAAATTGACATTAGCTTTCGATATCGTGTGTGTTAATTACATATTCCACAAAATAACAAGATTTTCTCGGATTTTCTATATTTTTAAATTTCTTTATCTATATACGCACGTAAGTCAATTTCGGTTCAACGCATATGGAAAATTTGCGGACGTGCGTCAATTTGAGGCTTGCGTACATATATATGTATTATTTACGCATTGCATTTGCCCGATCACAGTTCGTTCGACCGACCATAGCGCTCTCACTAATCCAATCTCAATTTCAAATTTGCCTACCACTGTTTTTCAGCGAGTTATTCGCGGTCAAAGTTAGATCTTTTTGCCAAATACACAGCAATATTTCGGCAACTCAACATTTAACATACTCTTGTTTATTCAGCTTGAATTTAGCAATTACTTACGTACATATGTATGTAGTACTATTATACTAGCCTAAAAGTCGGTAATATGACAGGATGGAAACAAAAATAATAATAACTAAAAGCTAATATAAAGCGAAAATTCTGCTAAAGGTTTTGACAGTATATAAGACTGCCGACAATAATACAACCCGACTCTATTCCCCCAAAAAAAGCAACTGGTAAGGATAGTGTTCCAACAAAAACAAAAAATATGTTTGCTCTCAAACCATTTTTTGCCCAATACAAAACGTCTCCAGAAAATTAATGGTATGAGAGTCCTCACTAAGGTCATATTCAGAAACGCATCATGTAATTGTAATTGAAGGTGTAATCAATTACAAAATGTAATTGAGGTTGCCCAGCTCTAGTATTTGCAATGCATTTTTTAACAAATTTTGCAAATACATACATACATGCATACCTACACGAAGAAAACTATATTGATGTCACATCCATATTTATGGATAATCCTGTCTGATCCTAAACTATGGATGTCTTATCCATATTTTTGTATATATTACAAATCTTTTTTTTGGATATAACACCCATTATATGGATATGACATCCTTATAGTTTTTTCCGTGTACTTATAACAGAAGAAATTGTGAAAATAGTCTGTCAGGACCCTATTGCTGGGAACATTCATAGCTTTATGTAACCTATTCAATTTGTCTATATGTACTTAACCCAACATATGTACATGTATCCCTCAAGTGTCCTGCCTACTTAAAAAAAAAACAACAACAACAATTCAGTTTTTATTCCAAAACATAATTTTTATTTTATAGAATTAATCCTACCTGCTCTGAATTTAATTATTTTAATAAATATGTAAATATATTTATTATCTTACCAACGGATACATTTGAATTTAGAATAAAATGTAGATACCTATTAAGTATTTACATACGTATGTACATATGTATGTACAATGTACATTACATATACATATGTAAGTATTTAAGTCACGTTTAAGATTACACATTTCTCCATAATTTACTTTACAACTTAGTTGCTTATCCCTGCAAAAAATGCGATTAATCCGGGACGTGTCCGGGATCAATCGCAAGGCAGCATGCGACTAATACAATTTTACATCCCTTTATATGGAGTGAGTTGATCGCATTTGTTCGAGCATGTCCTATGAAGAGACTAATTGTTCAACTTGTATACCCGAACGGGTACCAATGTAGATTAATCACTAACATACCGAACGGGTACAAATGTAGATCACAATCGCTTTCATCCCGAACGGGTACGAATGTAGATCAATCGCTTTCATCCCGAACGGGTACGAATGTAGAGATTAATCGCTTTCATCCCCAACGGGTACAAATGTAGATTTTTCCTTAAAAAATTTTAAATGTTCATGCATATTTAAATAAAGATTATATAATGCTTTACTTTTGTAAAAAAATCTCAATAAATAAATTTAAAAAAATTGTAAGTTTTGAGTATGCATTATATGAGCGTAATGTAAAGGATTTTTTCATAGGATATTTTAGGCAACATTTTGTTAAAATTGTTATTAAAAAAGGGTGTTCAATTCGTTTTACCGGTTGTTCTACAATTTTTTAAATACATTGCATATTTTTGTAAAATGTCTACATTTAAGGAATCTAGATTTGTACCCGTTCGGAATGAAAGCGATTAATCTACATTTATACCCGTTCAGGATGAAAGCGATTAATCTACATTTATACCCGTTAGGGAACAATTGGTCTACAATTAGTCTACATTTATACCTGTTCGGGAACAATTGGTCTACAATTAGTCTACATTTATACCCGTACGAGAACAATTGGGGACTAATTGTGGATCGATTGTTCTCGAAAGTGATCAATCGAGGACAAATCTCTTTCGGGATTGATCGCACATTTTTTGCAGGGATTAGTTTGTAAGACGACTGGTAGTTTGCTTGTACATATGTACATATATTCAATTAACTTAAATTGCTTGTACCTATTTGCTAATTTTATGCTTAACATAGTTTATGTTCATGCAATAAAAAGTAAAAAAAACAAGTAAGGAAGCCTAAGTTCGAGTGCAATCGAACATTAGATACTCAGCTGTATGCTTTCATTGTTTGTTTGCGTTTGTTCGATATAGGGTGTATTTTATATGAAACGAGTGCTGCATAAACAGGGCGCAGCCACGCCCATTTTCAAAATTTATATCAATCATCCAAATAAGCATACAAATATTATTGTTAGTGCAAAATTTCATCCCTCTATGACTTTTAGTTACAAAGACTTCACGTTACAAATTCCAAAAGGGTGTTCCAGAAATATCTTTGTTAAAAAGTAGGCGTGGTCATAAACCGATTTCAATACATTTTTGCGTGTCTATTAACACATGTTATAAAAGTGTATAAACCAAGTTTCGTCATAATATCTCAATTATTTGTCGAGTTAAAGGCTAAGAAATCTCATATATCCCTTTGTCTAAAAAGAGGCGGTGCCACGCCCATTTTCCAAACTTTTTTATTTTTTGTTTCCGGTCTATTGTAAAACTCATGTCACAAAATTTCAATGAATTATCTTTATATTTCACATAGATATCGCTTAAAATGGTTTTATTAGGTCACTTTATAATACACATATATAAAAGTGGGCGCGGTCGTCAACCGATTTTGGTAATTTTTCGTCCACACATTTGGCTAAGTAAATATATCACGCGTACCAGATTTCATCGATATATCTTTAACGGTTTCTGAGTTATGGCTTATTAAACTTTCAATATTCGCTCCTTAATAAGTGGGCGTGGCACCGCCCATTTTCCAAAATTTTTGTAGTTTTTGTTTTATGTCCATAGTTGGACTCCTGCCACAAAATCTCAGTGATTGATCTTTATATTTGACAGAGATATCGCTTAAAATGTTTTTATTAGGCCCCCTTATATTTCCTATATATAAAAGTGGGCGTGGCCGTCAACCGATTTTGATAATTTTTCGCCAAAACATTTGACTAAGTAATTATATTACGCGTACCGAATTTCATCGATATATCTTCAACGGTTTCTGAGTTATGACTCATAAAACTTTCAATGTCTGCCCCTTAATAAGTGGGCGTGGCACCGCCCATATTCCAAAATTTTTGTGTTTTTTGTTTTATGTCCATAGTTGGACTCATGCGACAAAATTTCAATGATAGATCTTTATATTTGACAGAGATATCGCTTAAAATGGTTTTATTAGGTCACTTTATAATACACATATATAAAAGTGGGCGTGGCCGTAAACCGATTTTGATAATTTTTCGTCAAAACATTTGTCTATGTAAGCAAATTACGCGTACCAAATTTCATCGATATATCTTCAACGGTTTCTGAGTTATGACATATAAAACTTTCAATGTTTGACCCTTAATAAGTGGGCGTGGCACCGCCCATTTTCCAAAACTTCATCAAATTTCTTCATAAGGGCCCGAGCTCAATACGTGGGTAAAATTTTAAAACTCTAGCTATATTAGTGGCTGAGATACCAAATTTCCGATTTTTTCTATATAGGAAAAGTGGGCGTGGTCATGGTCCGATTTCGCCCATTTTCAATACCAACCGTCCCAGTCTCGATACCAACTTGCGTTCCAAATTTCATCAAAATATCTCAATTTTTGCGCGAGTTAGAGTGTTTACAGACGGACGGACGGACGGACGGACGGACAGACGGACGGACGGACGGACGGACGGACGGACGGACGGACGGACGGACATGGCTCAATCGATTTCTCTTTTCACCCTGATCATTTTGATATATATAAGTCTATATCTATCTCGATTATTTCATTCTGTTACAATCCACCGTTATGTGATTAAAACTATAATACTCTGTGTACTAGTACAGCTGAGTATAAAAAACTTGCGATATTTTACAAATCACTTAAAAAATGGTATATGAATAATAGTTTGTGCACATACAGACGTTTGTATGAACATAATTAATTAAAAATAATTGTCAAAAAATTATAGTAATGACTTATTCGCACGTCTTGTATATATTAAGTACATATTTAGTACACATGTTCATACATATATGTATATGTACATATAACTTAAGCTAGTTGTGCCGCATTAAATAAAGTGAAATAATATGTATGTATATGCCATTGGCTAATGTGAAATAGTAGTGTGAAGTCAGTTTTTTCCAAGATACATACATACAAAATTTTAGTTTTCATTTCTCTTTGAAAGGTAAACCGGAAGTCTAGGCCATGAAGGCTTGCTAAATGCAATCGGTATTTCTTAAGCCGATTAGCTTTGTAGGGTTAAATCAACCAAATTTAAATTTTTGACTAACGTAAATCAATTTTATGACTTGCTGGTCTTTTTTCAAAGAAGATTATGATTGCTAAGAAAATATTACCAAGCCAATGGAAAACCTTTCACTTGGCGGTCGAATGCAAACGCATAAAGGCGAGCTGCAGAGATGAGAATGTTTTACAACAACTTGATTTAGCTAACATTTCAATTTTAAGCATCAATGTATTGTGAGAATAGTCACTTACTCTCTCTTGATATTCCTAATTGGCGCCCTTTTAAAGGTGCAGACATTGGTGACTTATCTGAAACCTTATAAAACAGCTGATTCAACCAACCTTACGACAAGCAGTGTTATTAATCATTGGTGCCTTATCGTAATTCTGTAGTCGTATCGTTAACTTACAGACCAATTGGATTTTGGTTAGCAACCCTAAATCCGTAAACAGCTGACATTTGTGAAAGCATATATAGGTAGGTAGGCGCATAGGCGAATTCAGAAACTTCTTTTTTTTTTATTTACAAACGTAGATTATAATATAAAAATCAAAGCGAATTCAGATTTTAACCAAGGAGAAATATTATTTTGACATTACAATCTACCAATTACAATAACAAAATATGTACATGGGAAATTTCTGAATTCGCCTATGCGCCTACCTTCCTAGATCTGCCTCGACAAGTGTCAGCTGTTTACGGATTTACGACACCACTAACAGCTCACATGGATAGCGATAAAGTAAGTCTCAATGACTTTCAAAGACTTGAAATCTAAAATAAGTGTTTGCAGGCGGAAAAAGTTGACTTGCAGTAAAACTTTAAATTCGGAGGTACGGTATAATGCGCTTATTTACATATGTATATATATATTATATACATATATTTATATACACCTATAAGTATTAATACATAAAAGTCTTATTTATTAACTTGGTGGTAAATATTTCCAAAAAAGAAATTTCTTAATTCCGCATCATATCGCAATTTTTTAATTGTTTTTTCGTTTATATACGAGCAAAGCGGATACCTCAAACCTAGCTTAGTAAGTCTATTTATTATATTTTCAATTGAAACTTATGTACATATGTACACATTTTTCCTAACCTAATGTCACTCACACATTCGCAGCACTCTGATCTGAACTCATTCTACTATTCTTATAATCATGCACGCGAGCAACCGATGCAAGTGATGTTGTCTTTCCTGTCTGCGCCGTTTCTGCTCGTCCATTAGCTGTTGTTGTTGTTGTTTTACTGGGATTTTTGCAGCTATACACCACTGTACCATATGAGTTTTCAAGCGGCCATGTACCATCATTATTAGTGACAGAAAGAGCAAGAGTAGCTTCATTATCATCATCTTCATCATCATCATTAGCCTCTTCATATTGATTGACAATTAAATAGGAAGTTTGCGTGTGTTGATGTTCTTCTTTCTGCTGTTGTTGTTGTTGTTGTTGTTGTTGTCGGTATAGTGTACAACTATTCCGTGAACTACGTTCCGAATTGAAGTTATGCATAACAACATTGTTGCCTGACATTTGCAGTAAGCTGATATGTTCCTTGGAGTTGCTGTCAATGCTTGATGTGCGATGGTAGCTGGCCTTGCGGAAGCTGCGTAATTGGCGTCCATTGGCGTCGATTTGTGTAACAGCGGTGTTAACTGAGGGCGTGCGCTGGGAGTCGGCTCTGGAATGGGAAATTTGTTGTTATTGTTAGTAACTATATATTGTTTGGATGTTTGGTTGATATAAATTTATGTTTGTTTATTATCCCCCCCATAATAAAAGTTAGGTACTTTTTGCAAAAAATCTATTAATGTATGTATGTAGGTCAGCCCACGCTTAGGATAAATATGACACTATATTATTAATAATTATATGGACAATGAATAAGTAAGTTTATGTTTATGCATATGCATACATATATATTTTTATGTACATATCTAAATAGGTGTAGGAGAATATGCAATATATGTAACAAGTAAACCCTGCCACGCGATGCTGTGGCTTTCGATTACACTGTGAGACAATTTGAGGGTGGAAGACCACATTAATAAATTACTAATTTTGAAGCAAAGCCCTTTCATATGACACCTCAAATTTAAAAATCAAACAAATTATAGCGTAAAACTGAATTTTTGAACAGGTGGCAACCCTTTTTGTAAAAATTTTAATAAATTACTCATTTTCAGCTCAAGCCCTTTCCTATGGTACCTGAAATTTAAAAATCAAACAAACTATATCGTAAAAATTAAATTTTGAACAGGTGGCATCTCTTTTTGTAAAAATTATTATAAATTACTTATTTTCACACAAAGCCCTTTCATATGACACCTCAAATTTAAAAATCAAACAAATTATAGCGTAAAAATGGATTTTTGAACAGGTGGCAACCCTTTTTGTAAAAATTTTAATAAATTACTCATCTTCAGCTCAAGCCCTTTCATATGGTACCAGAAATTTTAAAACCAAACCAACGATATCGTAAACATGAAATTTTTAACTGGTGGCAACCCTTTTCAGAAATATTAAACCTTCCTGCACATCTACAGGTAAAACCCTTTCATGTGACACCCCATTTTCGAAAATCGGTGCAACGGTGTAAAAGTTATGGTGCGTACAAAAAATCGCTTAGCGTAATATACATATATGTATAAAGAAATGTACATTAGACCGTATCGCAAAAAATAAAGTTCGCCGTACGCCCCCTCTTTTTGGAAAACATTTCCGGAAAATTTTTAAATTTTTTTTTAAATTTTCTAGAACAATTTAACACTCTAGCGACCTTAAAAATACTATTTTTCCTGATTTTCTACAAAAAGGGGTCAAAATAACCCTTTATTGGCATTGCTAGAGGGTTAAAATGTTCTTGAAAATTATCCGGCATAAAATTTCAGTAGCAGTCTCTTCAAAAAAAATCTTCGTAAAATGATCCTAAAAGACCACGGGAAGCGAAAAACTTATAAGTATTCCTCGGTATGTTAAATGTGTTTTATTTCCAGTTCTACTGAAGGGATTTAAATACTTTTTTTACAAGAGATTAATGATTTTCGACGACGTTTTACATGCAGATAAAAAAAGTTACATTAAGGTTATATAAGCTAAGTACTGGATGGAAGTGACCCCAGTGGCGCATAAAGGGTTAATACAATTATAAAGTAGAAACCCTCCTCTCAAGCCAAAGGGATTGGTGTATCAAACTTAGCGATCGGATCATAAATACCGAAGATATGAAAAAATGAATTTTAGGGACATCTAGCGGCGTAAAAAAAATTAAATTTTTTCCAGAAATTTTTTCGAAAAGGACATCATATGGGGGCGTACGGCGAACTTTTTTTCGGGTACGCTCTAATGTACATTAAGGTGGAGTGAAATTTTTTTTTTGGAAATTCAATTTGTTCCAAAGGGAATCAAAATACCTATCGAATGGTATAAAAACATTCGAAATCGGTTCAGTAGTTTTTAAGTAATTGCAATTTAAAAAATGCATAATATAAACTTTGACCTTTAATAACTTTTGTTGTTATTTTCAAAAAAAAAAATCACTTAAGTAAATACTCAGCTTAGCCATCTTTATCAATGCTCATACTTCGCTTTTTGATTTTATAATTTTCAAAATTTCATATTTGTACCAGCTCGTGCTTATTGCTTTCAACGTTACGGGGCTGGGGGCAGTTCAAAACGTCATCCTATCGCCATACAATTTTGTGGGATTCATTAACTCGTACAAAGGCAACTTTTCATTGCTGTTACGTTCAAAAAAAGAACAAAAAAAACCCCTTTAGTTTTCACTCCACCTTAATGTACATACATACATATGCCGTAGGCTTTCTGACGCAGATTGTCTTTTTTAATTCACTCTATGCTGTACAGAAGATCTCAATCCCAAAATTGAGTCAAAATTGCTTTCCATACAAATCGGTATTCGTAATGTACATACAAATGTATACAAATTTTATCCCTGTATATGGCGTTTTTTCAGCGACCTTCCATTAAATCTGTTTTGATAACAGGTTAAAAATGGCTGTAGATTTGGGCGTTACAGGGTTCAAATTCGTTTTTTTTCTGTCTGATGGCAGAAATTTCATTTGAATGCCATTTCATTTTATACCATAATCAGTCATGTATAACTATTAAGTGAATACTAACCTGTTTAAGCTATTTCCAGCGTGTCCATTTTTCTGACTGGATTTCTTTTTCATTGGACGCAAATGGAAAGCACCATAAATGACCGGATTTACCAAACTATTTGACATACCAAAAGCGAATATAACCGAAACCAAACCTTCACTGAGCTGTTAATGAAAAGAGAAACAAACAACAACAACAAAAATAATACAGCCTAATTCAAGTAGCTTATATTCATCACTTTTACTGCGATTACCTTTTTATCGGGATTGAGAAACATTAAGATGATCATCATAACATAATATGGCGTCCAACAAATAATAAATGCAATTATTATCACAACCGATATACGCAATGATTTCATTTTCGCCTTATGTATGAGACGTTGTCGATTCGTTTGCATTGTTTGAACGGCCGAATTGGGCGGCCGACTTGGGCCCATAAACATTTTTTCACTGTCTGAAATTGTTATATGATATACATAGGAGTTAGTGAGTGGATGAGTGGTTATATGTGGATATGGTATAGTATGTCTCATTCGTCTTTGCAACTTACTTGAAATTGTACAAAATGTCGACATATAGGTAAGAAAGAGTATGCACAAAGGCAATAGGAATGTAAAGATCAATGTAAAGATGGTATACAATTGCTCTTGCCAGTGGGCTGTGTAGAAGCCGTGTGTGACGCATTGATGGAACTCTTCGACGAAGGGACCGCGCGCCAAGTGAAATATGAAAAACTGCAAGATAAAAAAATTTGTTTACAATATTTTTTTTTGTATATCAACATAATTTACAAGCAAATAAATTTTAGCAATGATTTATATATGTATGTATGTATGTATGTATGTATGCAGATAATTGAAGCGGCTAACATCTGTTGGGGGTGCGTATATTTTCAAGATTGGAAGCCACATTTGACAGCCTAGTTATATTATAGTCAGGTGTGGGCATTCTTGAATTGCCGCTAAAACGCACTAGTTATCACCAAAAACTGAGTAGTTGGGCTGTTGAAAAATACATTTAACTACCATTAAATTTGGGTAGTGTAACTTAATCTCAGTACCAATTCTCACTTCAAAATTTAGTAAAATATGCCCAAACCTGCTATTTGTTTATTAAAATCGACACGTGCCTCAAAAATAAGTTTATCTTTCTATTCTATTAATCTTAGATCAAACTCTACGTTACACAAGTTCAACAAAAAAAAAAAAAAACTTACTCATTCCATTTTATTCACGCGAAATTCATCAGAAACACTTATGCCGTTTTCTTTTCTCGAAAAAATGTTGCCCTGTTTGATTTTCGTAGCCATTTTGTCAGCTTGTGTGGTGATTTCAACGAATGTTGTCCTCTGACTAAGTAAGAGGGCACCATTAACTACAAATTCAGCCATTTTATAGAAAGTCATGTTACGTAATTCGATAATTGCGATATTAAGGGGCAACATTTTTTGTCAGAAAAGAAAACGCCATTATATAAATGAGTATTTATTACCAATTTTATTTATTTTCCCTACTGTACATATGTTATTTAGAGTGAGTTCGTTGGAAGGTCAGTTTCAATAATAAATTTTTGTATTGAGTACTACCTATCACCTTTTTTCTTGTTTGCTTTTAATGCACATTTCTTGTTACTAAAATAAATACGTTACTGTGCAGCGTTGCGTGATTCGAATCAATTTTGATTTCAAATCAACTTTCAAATAAAGAATCAACTCGATTCGTGATTCAAACTATTTTCAAATCAAAGATAATTTTTATTTGTGATTCATTTCTCAAAAGAATCAAAACTACCCTTTGATTCGTGATTCAAACCATTTTCAAATCAAAGATAAATTTGATTCGGTATTAATTTCTCAAAAGAATCAAAAATACCCGTTCAAACCATTTTCAAATCAAAGATAAATTTGATTTGTGATTCATTTCTCAAAAGAATCAAAAATCTTTTTTGATTCTTGATTTAAAAAATATCTTTGATTCGACTCAAATTTTTGATTCGAATCAAAAATTTTATTCGAATCAAAAATTTGATTTGAATCGAAAATTTGTTACGAATCTTGATTCAAAATATATTTTTGATTCGAATCAAAAATTTTATTCGAATCAAAAATTTATTTAGAATCACAAATACTGTATCATCTCGGTAACTTAAAACACAAAAATGTATAAAATGCACCAAAAGTCCAATAACAGCCATATTGTATGCTGACGCCAAATGTGTACATTTGTATGTATACATATATACATATTTCTGATTGTCGTATTTACGTTTGTGCTACGCCGTACGTACATACAGACATACGTATGTATGTATGTGCATAGGCATTTTATTTGAAATAAAGTTTTGATTCAAAATAATTTTTTGATTCGAATCAAAAGTTTGATTCGAATCAAAAATTTTATTCGAATCAAAAATTTATTAAGAATCTTGATTCGAAATCAAGTTTGAATCAAGAATCAAAAAAGATTTTTGATTCTTTTGAGAAATGAATCACAAATCAATTTTATCTTTGATTTGAAAATAGTTTGAATCACGAATCAAAGGGTATTTCTGATTCTTTTGTGAAACGAATCACAAATAAAATTTATCTTTGATTTGAAAATATTTTAAATCAAGAATCAGAAAATATTTTTGATTAGTGATTCAGTCAAATCAAAATCACGCAACCCTGTTACTGTGTATGTAGGTATGTACTTATGTATGTATGTATCTATGGGCATCGGAAAAGGTTTTTTAATTTATGTACTACTCCCGGTGGATGAACCATGCCACGTATTGTATGAAAATCAAGCCTAAACAGTAGGCATATAACTTTTTACAATTTTTGCAAATACGAAAAACGGCATACCATAGTCGAATAGAGCATAAAAAAGTATGAACCCCAGTATTTTTTTTTTTTTTGCGAAATTGCAAAAAAGTTTCCGCGCAAAACGAAATTACTTTTTATCAGAACTGCTGAAAAAAAACAAAAAAGTTTTGTACAGTGTACACGTTTTTATACTCAGCTGTACTAGTACACAGAGTATTATAATTTTGATTTCATAACGGTGGATTGTAACATAATGAAATAATCGAGATAGATATGGACTTATATATATCAAAATGATCAGGGTGAAAAGAGAAATCGATTGAGCCATGTCCGTCCGTCCGTCCGTCCGTCCGTCCGTCCGTCCGTCCGTCCGTCCGTCCGTCCGTCCGTACGCAGGATAACTCGCGTAAAAATTGAGATATTTTGATGAAATTTGAAATGCAAGTTGGTATCGAGACTGGGACGGTTGGTATTGAAAATGGGCGAAATCGGACCATGACCACGCCCACTTTTCCTATATAGAAAAAATCGGAAATTTGGTATCTCAGCCACTAATATAGCTAGAGTGATAAAATTTTACCCACGTATTGAGCTCAGGCCCTTATGAAGAAATTTGTTGAAGTTTTGGAAAATGGGCGGTGCCACGCCCACTTATTAAGGGTCAAACATTGAAAGTTTTATATGTCATAACTCAGAAACCGTTGAAGATATATCGATGAAATTTGGTATGCGTAATTTGCTTACCTAGACAAATGTTTTGGCGAAAAATTATCAAAATCGGTTGACGGCCACGCCCACTTTTATATATGGGAACTATAAAGGGGCCTAATAAAAACATTTTAAGCGATATCTCTGTCAAATATAAAGATCTATCA
Source organism: Urophora cardui (assembly GCA_960531455.1). Classification (NCBI taxonomy): domain Eukaryota; kingdom Metazoa; phylum Arthropoda; class Insecta; order Diptera; family Tephritidae; genus Urophora; species Urophora cardui. The sequence continues at coordinate 53,743,755 of OY482673.1, forward strand.
CTGAAATTTTGTGGCAGGAGACCAACTAGGGAAATAAAACAAAAATTATAAAAATTTTGGAAAATGGGCGGTGCCACGCCCACTTATTAAGGGGCAAATATTGAAAGTTTTATAAGCCATAACTCAGAAACCGTTAAAGATATATCGATGAAATTTGGTACGCGTGATATATTTACTTAGCCAAATGTGTGGACGAAAGATTACCAAAATCGGTTGACGACCACGCCCACTTTTATATATGGGTATTATAAAGTGACCTAATAAAAACATTTTAAGCGATATCTCTGTCAAATATAAAGATCTATCACTGAAATTTTGTGACATGAGTTCTACAATAGACCGGAAACAAAAAATAAAAAAGTTTGGAAAATGGGCGTGGCACCGCCTCTTTTTATACAAAGGAATCTACGTGCCTATTACTCGACAAATAACTGAGATATTATGACGAAACTTGGTTTATACACTTTTATAACATGTGTTAGTTGGCCGCTGTGGTGCAGTGGGTAGAGTGCTCGCCTGCTATGCCAGAGGTCTCGGGTTCAAACCACGGTCCGAGCCAAACAAATTTTTCTAATTAGTAAAAATCCAATTATTGGGTTTTTTAAGAGCAGCGGTCACCTCTCGGCAGTGGGCGGCATACCCTCCGAGAGTATTTCTGCCATGAAAAAGCTTCTCACAAAAAATGCATTCGCCGTTCGGAGCCGGCATAAAACTGTAGGTCCACCCAATTAGTAGGAAAAAACAAAAAGGAGCACACCTCGAATTGGGAGAGAAGCTCGGGTAACTAAAAGTCATAGAGGGATGCAATTTTGCACTAACAATAATATTTATATGCTTATTTGGATGATTGATACAAATTTTGAAAATGGGCGTGGCTGCGCCCTGTTTATGCAGCACTCGTGTCATATAAAATACACCCTATATCGAACAAACGCAAACAAACAATGAAAGCATACAGCTGAGTATCTAATGTTCGATTCTACTCGAACTTAGGCTTCCTTACTTGTTCTTCATAATAATAGATATTTACCGTAAGGTCTATTAAAAGAAATGTGGAAATCATCACATACTTTAAACTTATTTCATATAACAATTGACAAAAATGTTAAATAAAAATATAAAAAAAAAATTTTTAAAAATCTGACTTTTTTAGAAATCCATTTTTGCGCGGAACGTTTTTGAACCGAAATCACATAAAAAAGTGATACTCATTACTTGTACAATATTTGCCACCACGTCGTGGTATGCCAAATTTTTCGTCAAAATTTGTTATATGCCTACTAAACAGCACGATGTATTGTGGAAAAGCAAGCAACCAAAAAGTATAAACATCAGAGTTGTCATAGAAATTTTGAGAAGTTTAACATGGCCTTGATATACCTACATACATACATCTGTACATCTATGCACATTAAGGTGGAGCGAATTTTTTTTTTTGGAAATTCAATTTTTTCCAAAGCCAGAACTGCACCTTTCTAGCCCATAAATAAGCCTGTAAAATTTTATTGACCTACTCACATGTTTAGAGGTGCCCCCAGACCTACAAAATTGAAAAAATTAGCACAATCTGGTAAAAATATGAAATTTCTAAAATTATAAAATCAAAAAACGAAGTATGAGGATTGACAAACATGGCTAAGCTGAGTATTAAAGTGATTTTTTTTTTTTGGAAACGACAACAACAAAAGTTATTAAAGGTCAAAGTTTATATTATGCATTTTTAAATTGCAATTACTTAAAAACTACTGAACCGATATCGAATGTTTTTATACCATTCGATAGGTATTTTGATGTGGGTTGCATAAAACCCCACCTACGGGGGTCAATCCCCTTTTACCCCCCTTACTTTTCATATATAAAATGTATATCATATTAAAGGGAATCAAAATACCTATCGAATGGTATAAAAATATTCGAAATGGGTTCAGTAGTTTTTAAGTAATTGCAATTTAAAAATGCATAATATAAACTTTGACCATTAATAACTTTTGTTGTTGTTGTTTCCAAAAAAAAAAAAATCATTTTAATACTCAGATAAGCCATGTTTGTCAATCCTCATACTTCGTTTTTTTGATTTTATAATTTTCAAAATTTCATATTTCGTCGTACCATACGAAAACTAGCATATTTAAAATTTCTGGCGAAAGCTATCAATAAAGAAATTCTGTACGAAAAGTAACAAGTTCAACTTTTGGCTAACGAAAAATAACAAGTTCGACTTTTGGCCGACAAAAATAACAAGTAAGGAAGCCTAAGTTCGAGTGGAATCGAACATTAGATACTCAGCTGTATGCTTTCATTGTTTGTTTGCGTTTGGTGGAAACACGGTGTAGGTACTTTATATAAAACAATTGCTGAATAAAGTGGGCGTAGCCGCGCCCATTTTCAAAATTTTTATCAGTCATCCAACTAAGCATATGAATATTATTCTTTGTGCAAAATTTCATTCCTTTTGACTTTTAGTTACAAAGATGTCACATTACAAATTCCCAAAGGGTGTTCCAGAAATATCTTTCTTAAAAAGTAGGCGTGGTCATAAACCGATTTCAATAAATTTTTGCGTGGCTATTAACACATGTTATAAAAGTGTATAAACCAAGTTTGGTCATAATATCTCAATTATTTGTCGAGGTATAGGCTCAGAAATCTCGTATATTCCTGTTTCTAAAAAGAGGCGGTGCCACGCCCATTTTCCAAAATTTTTGTGGTTTTCGTTTTATGTCCGCAGTTGGACTCCTGCTATAAAATTTCAATGATATATCTTTATATTTGACAGAGATATCGCTTAAAATGTTTTATTTTATTATGTCAACCGATTTTGGAAATTTTTCGTCCAAACATTTGCCTAAGTAAGTATATCACGTGTACCGAATTTCATCCATATATCTTTAACGGTTTCTGAGTTATGACTCATAAAACTTTCAAGGTTTGACCCTTAATAAGTGGGCGTGGCACCGCCCATTTTCCAAAATTTCATCAAATTTCTTCCTAGGGGCCTGAGCTCAATACGTGGGTAAAATTTCATCGCTCCAGCTATATTAGTGACTGAGATACCAAATTTCCGATTTTTTCAATATAGGAAAAGTGGACGTGGTCATGGTCCGATTTCGCCCATTTTCAATACCAACCGTCCCAGTGTCGATACCAACTTGCATTTCAAATTTCATCAAAATATCTCAATTTTTGCGCGAGTTAGAGTGTTTACAGACGGACAGACGGACGGACGGACGGACGGACATGGCTCAATCGATTTCTCTTTTCACCCTGATCATTTTGATATATATAAGTCTATATCTATCTCGATTATTTCATTCTGTTACAATCCACCGTTATGTGATTAAAACTATAATACTCTGTGTACTAGTACAGCTGAGTATAACAAAATCGACTTTTGGCTGACGAAAAGTATCAGTAATTATATACTGTTTTTACATTAAAATTGTTGTTCTTTAAACGAAATTGATAGTTTTCGTCAACCAAAAGTCGAACTTGTTACTTTTCGTCAGTCACAAAAAAACGTATGTTAGTTTTCGTATGGTACGACGATTTGTACCAGATCGTGCTTATTGCTTTCAACTTTGCGGGGCTGGGGGCAGTTCAAAACGTCATCATATCGCCCTAAAATTTTGTGGGGTTCATTAACTCGTATAAAGGCAACTTTTCATTGCTGGGACGTTCAAAAAAAAAAACAAAAAACAAATCTCCATATGTTTTCACTCCACCTTAATGTGCATACATATATAATCAAGGCTTTTCCTTATGTACATATTAACTGGTTTTTATCACGAAAAATAGATTTACAAGTAACAGCATAAATGCGAAAGCTCATCATTAGGTTTGTGCAATGGATGATAATGAAATGATGAAGGAAATACATCGAAATGTTGAAAAGTAAGTTTGATATTGAAAAATTTAAGAATACGAATTCTATGAAAGTTTTTTTTTGTTTTTAAATTGCATCGCTTCAAACTTTATAACCCCTGATTACACTGGATCACAAAATGAAATTTGTTGTCTGTACTTTGGACGTGACTACCCTATATATATGTCAAATCGGTCGCTGATTCCGAAAATCGGGTTCATTTTTAATTCTATGGGAAGGTTTTTGAGATATCGGCAATTTACCGTTATTTGACCAATGGCTCCACTTAATCCTGAATGTCTCTTTAACGCAGTGAGCTATCTTCCAAACGAAAGAAAACTGAAGGTGAAAACATTGGTTTTAAAGATATTTCCTGACAAAGTCAATTTTTTCTTCAAAAAATCGTAAAAAATCTAAAAAATTAAAATTTAATCGTCAATATTTCAGATACTATAAGAGTTAGAGAAAAATGTTATAGGAGCCATGAAAAGGAAATTTAATTTTCTTTCGTTTGGTGTTACTTCAAGGAAGATAGCTCACTGCGTTACAGAGACATTCAGGATTAAGTGGAGCCATTGGCCAAATAACGGTAAATTACCGATATCTCAAAAACCTTCCCATAGAATTAAGAATGAACCAGATTTTCGGAATCAGCGACCGATTTTATATATAGATAGGATGGTCGCGTTCAGAGTATTTTTTGGCTGTAGAGCAGTGTTACCGACGAAATATGTTAAAACAAATTCTACTTCAATAAATACTTAATTCAAACAACATAAAAATATTAACTCTAAAAGCACTTTATAGTTTGAAATCACACCAAAAACACGCTTCTGCCAACTCACCTGAGGTATACTTAATACAAAAGATATCACATATGTGCCGCAAATGAGGCGAGTGCTTCTTTGCGAGCGATTCAATGATTTCATCGGATATTTAACAGCAATCCAGCGATCCACGCCAATCAACACCAATATATATGTAGACAAGTATAAACTGAACATTTGAAATAATTTCACCAATTTGCATGCAATTTCACCGGCCAACCATTGCACCGTATAAAACCAAGCAGCCTCGCCAACAATACAAAATCCAGTTACAAGCAAATCGGCAATGGACAAATGGAATATCAGCGAATAGATGGCGCTCCAGGTGTGTCGTGAGCTACGCCGTCGTATGCGTGTCTTGTAGATATTCCACATGGTGAGAACATTGCCGAAAAGTGATAGAATCGCCATAACAACCAACACGTACACCTTGATCATCGTTGTTGGAGAGAGTTTTGGTGCGTGTTCCAAATGTAGGCCATCATTTTCCACAAATGTTCTACTTCGATTCACCAACAGTGGGAAGATTGTGTTATTTGTTGTGTTTGTTGCTATCATGAAAAGGCTTTCGGATAGACGTAATAATGGGCGCAAGGAATGCGGTCGCAGCGTTGAGCTTGCAATTTCTGTTGCCGTTGTAGTTGCATTTGTTGGTAGAGCGAGCAGTTCGCCATAATTGTGTATGTTGCTATTGTTGTTATTAATGTTAATGTTGTTGTAGTTTGTTAAATTGTGTGTGTTAATTAAATTGGCAACGAAATTATTTTTGACAACTTCCGTTAAGGCATTTACAATAAATGGTTCGGCTACACTTTCGCTTGCCATTTAGTTAATTTTTGATTGTATGTTTTTATTTTTTTATATTAAATACATTTTAATGTGTAGTACTTTTGCTTTGTCTTGCTTTAATTTATTTAATTTTCTCTTATTTCTTATTTCGCTCCGCTATTTCATTTTCTGCTTGCAGACCAAAAAGCCGTGAACTGTTGTAGGTATTTGTCTGAAAGCAACGAACCAGATGTGTACACATAACCAATTAGTTAAATAAAGACTTAAAAAATTAAGAATAATGATAATACAAACACATATAAAAATGTATATACTTATTTATGTACATATGTTTTAACGAATATTGCCAAAAGTATATCAACCCCACAACTGCTTAACACTTTGCTGAAAGCCACAGACAGCGTTGAAAGTACTGAGTTAATCAAAAGACACCAGTTAAATAAATAATAACTCTTTATCACTTCAAGTGCACATCGACCTCACAAATTTTTTGAATTTTTTATTGCTTTTATTTGAAGCTTAAGAATTATACATACGTTTAGAAGTTTAAGAACGGATAATGAAATTTTTCCACAGTCTCATATTATCAGCTACAAAAAAAAAAAAGAAAAGCAAAACGACAATGAGTTATGTATTTTCGCTTTAGGAACATAATCGTGAAATAGAATAGACGCAGCTAGTTCATGGCACCAAGTATGTCCTGTTGTTGTTTCGTTATTGTGGACAAACTCAAATTCGAAATTTGACATTGATCAGATTGGCTTAAAGTTCATAAGCTTGTTTGGCATAGTCATGCTTCGAATTAAAATGATTACACGTAATATTTTACAGATTAATGAGAATGTTTTCATTTCATTATACATATTTCATTTCCTTTATTAAAAATATAACATTAGTACAGTAAAAACAAAAATTCTTCTTTTGTACAAAAATTATAATTATGACAAGAATATAAATAACCAATTACTTAACTATAGCTTAAAAACTAATTAACAAATAGTTAAATACATATGTAGGCCTACCTTCTTTGGATGGCGAAAGCAAGTAGAGAAAAGTAAAAGATAAATAAGAAGAAAATAAATAAAGATAAGTAAGAAAGACAACTGAAATGCTCACAGATACATACATCGTTTAAAGTTGCTTCCTTTTAGTCCTTTTCTGATATTGGAGGGAATAGAGTTCCATAGAAATCTAGTGTTGACGAAAAATGAGTCTGGCCGAAGCTTTATCAACCTGAAATCGGGTATATCTAATGGGCCCGTCAGAAAGATTACTTTTCCGGCAATCCGGCTCCATTTTATTGGCAGCATAATTAAATTTGGCCGCTGTGGTGCAGTGGGTAGAGTGCTCGCCTGCTATACCAGAGGTCTCAGGTTCAAACCCCAGTCCAGACAAAACAGCATAAAAAATTTTTTTCTGATTAATTAAAATCCAATTATTGGATTTTTAGAAATAGCGGTTACCTCTCGGCAGTGGGCGGCATACCCTCCGAGTGTATTTCTGCCATGAAAAAGCTTCTCACAAAAAAAAAATGCTTTCGCCAATTATTAGGAAAAACAAAAGGAGCACACCTCTAATTGGAAGAGAAGCTCGGCCATAAAACTCGTCAGAGTTATAATAGTGCCATTGTATTATTATTATTATTCAATTGTCAGTTAAACGGACTGCTGAATTGCCGGAAAAGTATTCATTCTGACGGCTGTTATGGTTCGCACTTGACCTCGATTACGATCTGCGCTTTGTGGCGCCCTATGCCACCAACAGCGATGATCTCTTTGGACAACCTGATCAATCTCACCATCTCGCCGCAACGCAGTGGCGGCGCAGGGCCTGCCCATCTGGGACTTGCGAGATAGTAAGGTGTCACTGGCTGACCAAAAAGCCATCGAGTCAGCACGTTGGGCGCCATCTGTTATGGATACGCGTTTTCGACCTCGATTACGATCTACAATCGAGTGGAGCAGCAATGCATGGCGGTCGGCATGATCTAGGGTTGCACTGTGGCTAGTCATTGTCGGCTGGGCGGGGTTCTTGCCTACATTGCTGTCCTGCGCCATAAACAGAAAAAATTCATATCATGCCTTTTCAAACCAAAACGAGTAAAATCACACTAAAACAACATCCGGTTTAGGCGGATGCCACGGACGGACCGTTGAAAAATTCGAAAATTCAAAATAACCCGAAAAATCCAAATTCAAGAGGCCAGGCATCAGTTAAATTTAAATAAATGCAAACCGAGGGAAAATGTCGTTGAAATTTGAATATGAATTTTGAATGTACGTTAAAGTCAGATGGACGTTAGCAAAACATTTAAACCAAAATTTAAATCGGACGGAAATACTGACATCACGGAAAAATTTGGAATTAGATAAGCGGACGTTATATTTAAATAATTGCGGACGGAAGAGAAAAGAAGCATTGCATCAAATTTTAAATTTGAATGTACGTTGAAATCTATGTGCACTAAATTTGAATAGCCACTACAAAAAAAACTGTCAAAGTGAATTTAAATTTGAATATACATACATATCGCGAAAAAAAATCGTTAAATTTGAATTTAAATTTGAATCAACCGGAACGACCGATTATTAACAGGCATCTGAAAATACATAAAAGAAGCTGAAATTTAAAATATATGAACAATCAAAAAAAAGTTAGAGGCCGAACTCACAAGGGGGTGGCGTTGCCGATGTTGTTGCAGCGCCGGTGCGTTTTTGTCCCACCCTAATCCATGGTTACTGTCGCACCCGAATATCAGTAACCCCTTACCTGTGGTGCGCCGCTGGTGTTGTTGCAGCGCTGGTGCTTTTCGAGCCACCCTCATCCATAGTTACTGTCGCACATGAATATCAGTAACCCCTTACCTGTGGTGCGCCGCTGGTGTTGTTGCAGCGCTGGTGCTTTTCGACCCACCCTCATCCATGGCCATCGGTGCACCTATATTTCGATGACCCCATATTATTATGCGCCGCCGGTGTTGTTGCAGCGTCGGTGCTTTTCGACCCACCCTCATCCATGGTCATCAGTGCACCTATGTTTTGATGACCCCATATTATTATGCGCCGCCGGTGTTGTTGCAGCGTCGGTGCTTTTCGACCCACCCTCATCCATGGTCATCAGTGCACCTATGTTTTGATGACCCCATTCCTGAAAACCCTATGCCTTTTAAATAAGGGTAATCAGCATTCCCATTTTAAATTTTTGACAATTTATTTGGAATTCATTTCCCCTTTTCTTATAGCCTACGTCTAATTTTTCTCTGCGTTTAGCATATCAGGGCGCCCTTTCTAATAAACTAGTATTAAATAACAATATTGTGGCAAGCTTGATAATACTCGATTAAACCATCAAACAAAAGGAAAGGAAACTAAAGAACAATTGTAGGGGACTCAAAACACCGGCCCTTGTGTAAGCTTATAAATGAACTATAAAAGGTGTTATTGCAATAAGCTTACAATATACAATCGTTCTGAAGTCCTATTACATTTCGCTTACTCCCCGTCCTGCTGGGAATCTACATAATTATGCACATACGTGCGTCAATTCAAATGATGAAAATTTAAAAGGAAAAAAATTGAAATATACAAAATAATAAAAATAGCTTACGACCTAGGCTCCGGTGACTGGTACTGATGCTGCTGCTGTCAATGTGCTGTTGGTGATGCCGCTACTGTAGTAACCGTGACCCTGGTGTTGCTGCTGCAGTGCTGATAATTTTTTTTTTTTTTTTTTTTTTTTTGATTAATTTTACTTTATTTATTATAAAAAAAATTTTTTTTTTTTTTTTTTTTTGAGTTTTTGTTTGGAATTTGGTAGCTTTTAGGCAAGCTTTATCAGTTCTCTTAAATATTTGTTTAATTTTGCGATTTGTTCATAATTGTTTATCGTCGGAGTTTCGGTTTGATTATTAGGGCTGTCGGTTATCTCCGCATTTCAGTGTTCGTATCCTTGTTTTTTTTTGTATGTGGTTCAAATAGAATATACGCTCAAATGTTGCCTCATCACATAGATGTTCGTGTAAAACTAACATTTATACACATTTATATCAAAAATTTTTTTTTTCTTTTTTTTTTTTTTTTGTTTTCTCGCAACGAAATTTGTCAGAGTAATATCACATTTTCTCTCACTAGGATCTCTTTTATATACAAATAATCATTTTATTGACTGTTTACTTTTTTATATGCATATATTTGCTTTGACATTGTGTTAGCAATAAAGTAAAGAACCACGAAATTAGTTAATTTTGCTTGATTTCTATGTTTTACTTCCATTTTTAACTTTGGTAATTATCTAGTTTACGGTGCAACGACTAAATTAGTTCCTTCTTTGAAAAGAGGGGAATCAATCTACGCATTTCGATCTCAGGAACACGAATCAGGAGGCGGAGCTTAACTTTTTTTATTTCAATGAGAAGTTATTAACAAAAACATTGACACATTTTGCTTGCCGCAAAAAAAAACCACGAATACACACAATTTTGCATTAGTCAGGGAATTTATGATATTTAAAAATTGAAGTATATACATATATATGTACATAGGTTACACGTGTATAGCGACTAAAGTGTGCTATTATAGCAGATCAATAACCATTGTTTATCATATTAATGGTCGGAGTGACAAGTCACTTTGAAATTCCGCGATCTCCACTTCTAGCAAAGAGATTTTTAAGTTTTCAACTTTTTATTTTATTTATTTTTTTGTTATAAATACTAAATAGTATTTAGTATGAGCGGTGCTACCACTTATTAATTACGCTCGTTCACTTTCTCGCCCAACTCGTTTTCGCACGATTTTGACACCACCGATTCGTTCGCATTCCCGTACTCAACTCCTCGCTGTACTAAAATTTTTTTGTATCCAAGCGTGCCTTCCACCTTTTTATCTATCCAGTTTGGAAGAGTCCCGTTTTCTTTCCATATAGCCTGCAGTGGTGTAGTGACGTGTGCATAATAGTGGCGTGACTTTACGGTTACCCGAATGTCTATATCATGGTATGACGCTAGCAATGACACAAGCGAGATGGAATGCGATTGCCATGTTACACAAATAAAAATACCAAAACTTTCGGAATAAAATGCCTCAAGCATTTTTCCCATGAAACTATCTCAAATTAATCGCTTATATTCGTGCCCTAGTAAATTTACTACTGTAAAATTCTATTAGTGTACGTTGGGAATATTAATGGACATTGTTGTCCTACGCTCAAATTATAAAAATGGTAAGAGACAAAAAAAATCTGATTAATGAAATAGTATGTTTGTTTCTTATTAAACTAGCAGCTAGCTGTCAAGTGAAATGAAAAGAGCAAAACGGAAAGAATTACGCTCATAAAGAGTGAAATGAACAGAAAATCAAGAAACCTTCTGCCAGCCCAACCTGGCTAACTATCCATAACTAGCCAATAAGAAACAAACATAGTAAAATTATTTGGTAAATAATTATTTAATTTTCTGTGAACTATGTAAAATTTAAAATTGTATGGAGCGCATAAGAACATTTTATAATAGGTGCATTTGAAAGTACTAAGTATCCGAATAACCACGTGTTACGTATTTTCACAATAAGAAGTGTTCATGGCAACCCTGGAGAACCAGTTTCTCCGTCACCAATACATGTGCATATCCCGCCATTGGAACGATGGTCAGGGTTGAGATGGGAAGTTTCTGTTAAGCTTTCCCCATGAGAGGCCCATTTGTAGAGGTTGGCTCGAAAGCTTGCCTATTTGCAATAAAAAAAAATTTCATGCAATCTATAAGGATTGAAATCTTAAGAATGAATCAAAACCACATAACCATATAACCATCTAGAAGAAAAAAAAAAAGAAGATCGATGTAAATTTCGGATAAACCCACTCACTTAAAATTTGTTTAGACACTTAGTGGAGGAAAAAAAGAATTAATTACAGGATTTTGAATAAAAAAAAAGGTTACATTTAAGATATCTAGTAACTGAATAAGAAAATACAAATTTTAAATATTGCCAGAACACCACCAGTGGTGAATGAAATTTACTCGAACAAGGAAATGACTCTTGTCAAAAAAAATTGTCAGCTGTTGCCATCGAGACAACCTCAAAAATCACCCTCGTTTCGCAGTGCGGCCACCTGTTACACTAGCCCATAGCTCAAACATACAAGGTCGATGCGAGGGAGAATCGCTCTTCTTCTTCTTGGCATATGTCAACTTATTGTCTGTTGCTTTGATTTTACAATTTTGCATGCCTTGTTCGTAGAAGTAGAATGCCAAGCTCAAGGTTTATCCAAAGAAGGTTATATTAGTTACGTTTTGATGTGTGCGTTTCCTTTAAAAAAAAATGTCAACGTGAAAGAGGAGAGAAATTATTTTCAAAGTAAAAATATTTTTTTCCCAATCGGTTCTATCTGACGTTCGCACTTTTTTTTTTTTTTTGCACACATACCCAATTGCAATCGGCTTATCTGCCGCGAAATCCTTCTTTAAACAATCCCTGCTAAGTTGTGTGTTCACTTCTTTTTCCCTGCTTTTGACATTTGAAACAAGCCGCCTAACGTCAATCGCATATTCTGCCTCCCATGCGACGACCTGTTTAGTTTGGCCACGCGTCAACCATTCTTCTTCACCATGTCAGCACGTCGGCCATTATGAAATGGAAGTTATTTGAAAAGTACTAAGAAAAACTACTAAAATAGTGGTGCTGCCACACAGACAAAATTAAGCAACCGAAATTAACCCGTTTATGATCGATATCAGGATTGATACCGATAGCAAACCATAACACGGCCTATAATTCAGCCAGACGAGGAGACTTTGTAAAAATAAATTTTAGGTATAGAAAACTAGGTTCTCCTGAAGTAATAAGTTTATTCCATAATAATATGCAATTGCTTGCCTTTAAATAAAACATAATTCCACAGAACGATAGGCGGTGCTTCTACAGAGAAATTTGGACAAATCTTGCGAGGCCGCTAAAATAACGCGTGATGTTATTAAACATGACTTCAACCTTATGTGCAGAGTGACTATCCAGCTTATTATATATTTACTACCCCAGCGTAACTTATTATAACAAGTATTATCTGCATAGCAAGGTGAGGAGGGGTATAGACGCTAGACTTTTGTTGTTGTAGAAAATTACTTAGAAATTTATTATTTTATTATACATATTTTGGTATTATAAACAGGGATGTGATAAGTGGGCTTTTCCTACCAAAACTGGTCGGTTTTTTTCCTGTTGGTCGGATGGTCGCACGATTTGAATTTTGGTAGGTTTTTACCTTCCTTCAAGTAACATCACTGATTTGCTAGATTTTGCCACAACACTGTTGAAAGTACGTTTGAAAGTTCATGTATTCATGTCTCTTTCTCGCAGCAACAGTTTGCTTGAATACTTTTTGTGTTTCTCTTCGGCAGAGTTTTGTGTAAAGTGGATAAAAGAAGGTGAACGCATACGCATGAAAACCCTTTCTTCATTTTTTAGTTTGATGAAAAATGCGCTTAATGAAAATTGCTTTGGCGGGCTCACAAAATTTATTTTTAATCTGCTTACGCTTCCACACAGCTCTGCTGCACCGGGGCGCAGATTTTCTACACTTTCTTTAATAAAACCAAACTCAGAAACAAATTAGAAATAAGCACTATGCACAAAAAAAGATCTTAGATTCAATTTTGATATTTAATTAAAGTTCTGATCTCATTTGTATACCTACTTGGACCTACCTGTTAAACCATAGTCGTAACTATTTTAAAAGGTTAACATAGATTACATACACAAATTAATGTACATACATATGTATAAACGCATTCGTATATTATTATTTTAAGCTAAAACATGTGAAAATACTTGAAGAGTGATATTTATGTATAAGTTCCTATATATATACCAGTTAAATGAATATATAAAAATACATAAATTTTCAAAAAGCAGCTTATATGACGAATTTTGTGAAAAAAAAATTTGGTCGGCTGAAAGCTATTTTCGTAGGTTTTTGAGACGAATTTGGTCGGAAAATAAATGTCAAAGTGGCAACCCTGATTATAAAGCCTACATATTTATATGTACATACATTCTAAAATTATGCATACTACATCGCAAATCCAGAATCCTTTTCAACTACGGTACCCATAAACCTTTTTCTTTATCTAATTACATAAAGGATTAATGTCATAAAGTGTTTAATGAATTCACACAAAATGCACAATTAAATCTCAAATCTGTATATTTTAGATACCGCAATTGAACGCAGCGCTTGTTAAAATATGAAACGGTTAAATATGTCAACCAAAAAAGGATCTTTGAATATCAATTTCACCAGAAAAAAATCTAAATAACAATGATGTAGTAAAATTAAATCTCATGTTAACGAAGAGCAACAACAAAAACGCAAATAAATAAGAACGCTTAAATTCGCATGCAATAAAAAATGCTTTACAGTTTCCCCTTAGCGTTTTGTGCAAATTTAAAAGGACACAATAAGTTGCAATAAGGCAGAAGGAGCTAACAATTTCAATAAATTTTTGAAACGGCATCAAATGTCACAAAAAGGAATTTATTATAAAAAAAACAAGCCTGACGAGTGACAAGCGAAAATTTGAATCAATCCATTTTCATTTACATATATGTAAATAGGTAATCGTATATTTTATTTTGCACACTAACAAAGTGTCTTAAGGCTAAGCGTGAGATTAAGATGAGCTGTACACGTACAATTTTTGCGTTTGTTTTTGCATGACCGTTTATTTTTAATAATACATAATTACCGCTGTGGTGCAGTGGGTAGAGTGCTCGCCTGCCATACCGGAGGTCTCGGGTTCAAACCACGGTCCGAGCAAAACACCAAAAAATTTTTCTAATTAGTAAAAATCCAATTATTGGGTTTTTAAGAGCAGCGGTCACCTCTCGGCTGTGGACGGCATACCCTCCGAGTGTATTTCTGCCATGAAAAAGCTTCTCACAAAAAATGCATTCGCCGTTCGGAGCCGGCATAAAACAGTAGGTCCACCCAATTAGTAGGAAAAACAAAAAGGAGCACACCTCGAATTGAGAGAAGATCGGCCATAAAACTCGTCAGAGTTATAATAGCGCCATTGTATTATATTATTACTTTATATGTATTTAACTTTTGTTCGTAATTGTGATAAATCTTTGTCATGAGCAATTTCAATAAAATACTTGCCTGTCGAAATTTCTCCCTTTCTCATTTATGTACACCAAAAGGCATAATGAAACTTTTAACTGGGTATACGTGCTTAGTCTTTATTTACATTAAACTTTAAAACAGCACAACAAACCCCAAAATATTAATCTACAATTTGCTTAATTTTTTTTTTTTTTCAAAATTACAAAACATAATAACTCAATAGGAACGTAGAAACCTATTCATTAACATCAATCATATAATCCGCGATGAAAGATAACAAACGTAAAGCTTTTGATATATTTGACAGTGTGTGAAAGTCTTTCAGCTGGCATTGAGAATTATCTGTGGAGTGGTTCTTCATTTAAATGCGACACATGACCCCTTTGGTTATACAAGTGGTTGTAACCATGTATGAGACACATGGATTAAGCATGTAAATTAACTAAATATGATAAACTTGCAAATATGTATGTATTCGCTCATGCTTTATAACAAAGATTTTACGATGGTTTCTCTTACAACCGCAAATACTGAAATAAATTAATTACGTAAACAGCGGCGAAGGATTGGATTGCGAAAAAAATTTCTCATCAAGAAAAGCGAATTTATAACATGTAATTAGAAGAGCCATACACAAAAAAGTGATTAAATTTTTTTGCGAGGGGAAAAAAAGATGACCTTAAAACCCAACTTTTTTAATACAAGAACGTTTTTGAAATAAATAAATAAAAAAGAAAGTTTACAGTGCTTCTCCTCATTTGGATTTTTTCCTCATGTAAAAAGGTTACTCATACGCCGTGTAGTATAACAAGAAGGTACAACCAGAAACACACGAGTTAACTACATAAATGTTGTTACTTTCGGACACTGCGCAACACAGATTCTCACTACCAAAGCTAAATATTGGCAACGTAAAGAAACCTGATAGTATAAATAAACACATACATACGTACATAGTACATGCCATATAGTCTATGTATATTAAGGTGGAGTGAAAACATATGGAGATTTTTTTTTGTTTTTTTTTTTTTTGAACGTACCAGCAATGAAAAGTTGCCTTTATATGAGTTAATGAACCCCACAAAATTTTATGGCAATAGGATGACGTTTTCAACTGCGCCCAGCCACGCAAAGTTGAAAGCAATAAGCACGAGCTGATACAAATATGACATTTCGAAAATTATAAAATCAAAAACGAAGTATGAGGATTGATAAACATGGCTAAGCTGAGTATTAAAGTGATTTTTTTTTTTTTGAAACAACAACCAAAGTTATTAAAGGTCAAAGTTTATATTATGCATTTTTTAAATTGCAATTACTTAAAACTTACTAAACCGATTTCGAATACTTTTATACCATTCGATAGGTATTTTGATTCCCTTTAATTTGATATACATTTTATATATGAAAAGTAAGGTGGGTAAAAGGGGAATGACCCCCGCAGGGGGGTATTACCTCAGCTTTTGAGTAATTGCAATTCAAAAAATGCATAATAAAACTTTGACATTTAATAACTTTTGTTGTTGTTTCCAAAAAAAATTCACTTTAATACTCAGATTAGCCATGTTTATCAATCTTCATACTTTATTTTTTGATTTTATAATTTTAGAAATTTAGTGGCAGAATAAATTGCTCAGATTTACTCGAGAGTATTGCATTTAATGTGCCACGTAAGGTTTTGCGACACAACAATTTGTTTTATATAAATTCTTATAGAACCAATTATGCCTTAAATGAGCCTATTACAAGGTCTCAGATTCAATTAAATAATGTGTTAATTATATATGATTATCTAGATATCTCCATGGATAGAAATTTTCTTAAACGAGAGATTTTTGAATTTGTCACAAACTAAATTTAAGGAATTATTTTTAAGCATTAATTTAATTATAATTTAATATCCTGTTTAATCTGTAAGGATGTAATACTCCATTGACTAATAAATAAATAAATAAATAAACAAATAAATTTCAAATTTCACAGATCGTGCTATTTTTTCAACTTTGTG
Source organism: Urophora cardui (assembly GCA_960531455.1). Lineage (NCBI taxonomy): Eukaryota > Metazoa > Arthropoda > Insecta > Diptera > Tephritidae > Urophora > Urophora cardui. The sequence continues at coordinate 53,760,358 of OY482673.1, forward strand.
GGGCTGGGGGCACCTCTAAACAGGCGAGTAGGTCAATAAAATTTTACCGGCTTATTTCTGGGCTAGAAAGGTGCCGTTCTGGCTTTGGAACAAATTGAATTTCCAAAAAAATTTCGCTCCACCTTAATGTATATACACACTTGTTGATTATTATAAGAACCATTTTCACTAGTGACGCAAGTAACTAAAGATTCAATGCATTTAAATTTTATTTTTACTATATTTAAGTATCTTTGAGTTCAAATTCATGTTTGGTGATTAAAAACGCCACTTCCATATTTTCCCATTTTGGAACTTCAAAAGATGTAATTCATTAACGTAGTAAGTTGTAGCGCTCACGATAATCAAGGTAAAACTATCAAACAATACATAGAAATAAAACGATGAATAACTTTTTGATATAAACTTTATACAGCAGTATTTGAGAGTGGTAATTATCCAGGCAATAAAAAAACCTTCTAACCATTTAACAAATTACATTTGCCAAAATTGGGTCAACACTTTTATTTTATTACTTTCTTTGACAATTTTATTTGTTGCTGATTACTTGTATGTTGTGTATCTAAGTGTTAAGTGTTGACATACACAAAGATACACATTAAACATTTCTTGTATAAATATGTACATATGTGTGTATAATTATTATGTATACATATGAGCTATGTTTCTATATTGATAGAAATCGTCTTATGTTACAACCATTTACTATAAAAATGGCATGAAATGAAACACTAAAAAAATATGGTATACGCATAGAAAACTAATAACATCCCACTAGGCTCATTTGTAAGGTGATATGTGTATTATTCATGCCAGGATAGTTGATTTTGTTAGATATGCCGCAGGTACTCCTTAAGTATGTTTAACGGCACTTACAAATTGAGCACATCTCATTTCTTCACTGACTAAAGTAGGAGTTAAGAAAAGTAAACCGAAACAGAAAAATTTATATGAATGAAGTACATAACTATATATTCAGCACTACAACACTGCTACCATTAATGCTGAATACCTAACAAGAATATAAATAATAACGACCATATGAAGAAAGCATGCAGTTTGGAATGAAAGTCCGACGCTTTCACTTCATTGCTTTTTTTACTACACAAAATCATTCATGCGAAGGCGGCCATCGCCGTGCGATAGTCATAGGGCATCGTCATGGAAGTTGTTATCTTCCCTAAAGTAAATGTAATGAGGAAAGTATTGTTGATTGTAGTACCTTTAGGCCTACTGGGTGTACATGGTTATGTTTGTAATACTGATTAAATAACTCCATGTGTATATAATTTCAACCTTAAAAATAAAGTAGAAGACATTTTTTTTCATTTCCTGAACTAAGACGCACATAATGTTAATGCCCTTTGTGTTCTGGCCGTCCATTGCTTGGCCTTTAAAGCATATCAGTAAATTATTTATAAGTTGGCCTAAAACTATGTATATAATTATAATATTATACGAGTATATGTGTAATCAAATAACTGTCACCATTGAATAAGTGACACATGTAATTTCTTAAACCAAAGCATTGATGTTACGTCAATTTATGATGACCGTAAGCGTTTGTATGCGAAACATTTTTAGAAGCAATGCCACTAAGAATCTTCGAAATTTATACCTTTATTTTAACGTCATCACAATCCCAAATTTATGCGTGAGTCGTTCGTTTTTTATTAAAAAGAATTTTTATTTTGGCCGGAAAAAATAAAAGTCCGGTTTTAACTTTTATTCTCGGATTCTTTTTGGTTGCTTGCTTTACCGACAGGGTAGGAATACGATGTATTGTGGAACGATGCATCCCTGTCAAGTTTGGTTCGGAACAAACCGGTTTCGGCTAATATGCACCATCTTCAGTGTCTTTTTTCGGGACAAGAGATGACGGAGAATCGCTCCACAATATATTCTTTTATTCTCGGACTTAAAAAATAATAGTCCGGGTATACATACCTAACTTTTTTTTTCTACCAAAAATTTTTTTTCAATTTTTCTTAATTAAAAACTGGCCAATAGCTCATATAAACTTCACATAAAACTAACTTTTTTTAATAATGAAAGTTTTTCAAGGACTTTAATTTTTAAAGTTATAACTGTTTGGGTCTCTGGATATTATAGATTTAGCAGCTTAATTTTGCATTTTTATATGGGTACATAATAATGAATGCTGATATTCTTAAATATGTACATACTGTAGGGTTAATTTAACTTTGTTTCTTATTGATCTTATTGATCATGATTTCTATTGTGAAATTTGAAATAATAACTAATTTTGAAAGACCAAATTCTATAAGTAAACTGCAAAAATTCATTGGAATGGTAAATTATTACCATCGATATATTCCAATGATTGCAAAGGAACTTCTTCCTTTACATTATATGCACAACCATGCATTTTTTTATTTAAGTACACAGAGCCAAAAGACCACCTAAAATGCCCTGTAAATCAGAACAAAGTTTAGCGGATTTCTCTACGCTTTCTCTCCAATAAGATGCCCGTCTTATTATGACTGGATATCTCATTTTAATAAAACTAAGTAGATATACTGTAAAACTAATATGAAAACCTTTTCAATATTATTAAGAAGATAACCCGTGGATTTTAGATGAAATCATTTCAGTAAAATTTAATGGATAACCTATAAAGCTAAGATGAAAACCTCTTATATAAAATTAAGAAGATGACTCCTAGAATAAATATGGAAACCTTTTCACATAAATTTAGCAGATAACCTGTAAAATTAAGAAGAAACCCTGTTTAATATTATTAAGAAGAGAATCTTGATTTTCATCGGAAAACATAATTAGTCAACTAGTATTTTCCTAGGACTTATTCAGACAAAGGGCAACATTTCATTTCATATAAGTGCAGATGGACATAATAAACTCTTTATACCAAGTGCTTCACTAATCGTTTGAGAATTGTAGAAATGTGCAAAGCCGTAGTGAAATTGACGAACGGAGGAAACACATAAGAGCTCTTTTAAAAATAAAAAGTTCTCCCTTTTAATTTCTTGAACATGTTATTGCACACATACAAAAAAAGTGGCTGATGCAATAACTGTTATGCATATTTCTAGTATGTACGAGTATATCCATACATGTACGTACGTTAAGACGTTTATAGAAAATTTTTAATTAGTAAGGGCTCTTTTAAAAATAAAAAGTTTTCCTTTTTAATACATAAATTCAAAAAGGTTCTAGTCAAAATTAGAGGATGTCCTTATTGATTTGCTTTATAAAAATTTTCTTATAAAAACAAGCAGATTTCTTCTAAAAATTTAATTTTTTTGACAAAATGACATAAAAAATTAATAAATAAGAAGTTATCTCCTCGTTTTCAGACGGTATCCTTTTCAATAAATTTAAGAAGAAATTCAAGCTAAAATCTAGAAGATTTTCTAGCAAAAATTTCTTCAATTTTGCCTCCTCTCGCTCTCCTTGGCCAAATAGCTTTTTTTAGATGGCAGTCTCTTTGATTATAGGTGAACTTTTTGGCTCTGTGTAAACTTGCAAATACCTTAGCTTATGCTTGTATTGACACACGCGGACACATTTTTAGGTATGTATACATATGTATGCATCATTGCGTATTTTGCTTTTGTGCAAATATCTAATTTATCTTGAATTATTCTATGCTCTTCTAGCCATAAATCAAACTCAGGAAGTTTTCAATCAATTTACCACTTCAATAGCTAAAAGGAAAACTCATTCATTACCGATATACGCACGACACCGACAACAATGGAAAAGTTTCCCAACAGACCAGGAGGTAAGCGAAATGTAATAGGACTTGAGGACAAGCTTATAACAATTGTCCATTGTAAGCTTATTGCAATACAGTTTTTATAAGCTTAATTGTAAGCTTACTCACAAGCATGATTTTAATAATTGAGGAACACTTACTTTATGTAAGCCTTCCTCAATACTCCTTATGTTAAAAAGCTTGAAAACAATATTAAAATAAGCTTACTTTACACTTGCAATGAAATCTTGAAAAACTATTAATAATAATATTGTTATAAGCTTGCTGTAAATTTTTTTTAAATTTTGGTTTTACAATGATTCATATAATTCATTATTCCTTTTTCGGAAAAGGGAAGTATAAAAGCCTCAATAAAATTCAGTATAATGTTGAATGTCCCACTATATGATACCGTTGGATTGAATTACAGGTTGATGTCATGGTTCGAAACAGGAGGAGAATATAAAATAAAGAACATTGCAGTAAAGGTGAAGAAGGAAAGAAAATGAAAAGAAAAATGCAAATAAAAATTTATTTTTTCTTTTTTCTACTATTTGTACATACAATTGTATTTATAAGCTTACAACAAGCTTTCACAAGTAATATTTTTCTACAATTACATTTGTAAGCTTATAAAAAGGGTGCCGTTTCGATTTTTCTACAATTGTTCTTAAGTCTTTTGCAATAGTTTACACAATAGTTTCTCAAGCTTAACGCTTATATTTGTAAGCTTGTTATAATATTATTCTCAAGCCTTTTGGTTTATTGGGTTTCTTTTCTTTATTTGTATTTGATGACTTCAGCATGTGTAAATACATATAAAAATTTTCCAGTTTAATCAACTGTCTAATAGAAGTACATAACCATGAAAATGGGACAGACTTTAATTGTGTGCAGCAATTACACTTAAGTTGATTATTTCTCAAGGCATAAGTATACTTAGAATATTTTCCACAAAATGTCACATTAATAACAAAGCGAACGTTGCTTAGCAATGGTTAAGTTAGATGTTTTATTTGGTTCATCATACCAAACGATTAAAGAACTGCCCATCGAGGACATAGATTTCTCATACTTCTAATAATACGAAAAGAAAATTCAGAAAATAACTTTTTTTTTAAGAAGCGCAAGCCGATATCAATTTCTTACTGGGCAGACAAAGACAAAATTTAAAAACGTAGAAATGAAAAATGTTTCTTGCAAGATTCTGAGAACACATTCACTAAAATCTCAACAGAGAAAAGCACTTCCATGACATCGTATAAGTACTAATAGAAGGTAATAATAGCCACGCCATTATAAAAGCAATGGCCGTTTGAATATAAATTGATGTTTTGTGCGGCAGATTTCCAAGAATTCCAATAATGAACTAAAGTTTCACGGCTAACGTGCGCTTCACTTCGAAGAATACGATTGGCGTGGGAAATTAAGTACTTAACAGCACTTAAAGATGTTTTAAAATTTTATAAGTTAAACAACACATAAGCTCTTTGCGCAAAGCTAATGTTTAGATTCGCCGTTCGGAGCCGGCATAAAACTGTAGGTCCACCCAATTAGTAGGAAAAACAAAAAGGAGCACACCTCGAATTGGGAGAGAAGCTCGGCCATAAAACTCGTCAGAGTTATAATAGCGCCATTGTATTATATTATTATTAATGTTTAGATAGCTTTATTACGTACATAGATATCCTCATTTTATTTTTGTACTGCTTATTTGCTTATTTTTCGAATTTTCTGTTGTAATTCCTCCTATGATATCTAATTCAATATATGTAAGTACCCTGCAGGAAGAAAAAAATCAATTGCTAAAAGTAGTTGACTTTTAACTGGCTATTTTGAGACAATTGAAAAAAATAATCAATTTGTATCAAACAGCAAGAAACCCATTTTTAATTAGTTGCTTTGTCATGCAGAAAAATCCAAAAAAGGAGAAAGTGTGCATTGACAAAAGCTTTCAAATGCCTGATGAAAATATTTTTATTCAAAAATACATATGTATGTATTTAAACCAGGGACCGATTTTAATCGTTATTTTCATTTCTTCGGATAAAAAAATCATTATGAAAACTTCGTTAACAATAAAATGCAAGTATGCCGATACAATGATTTTAGCACATTCTATCCAAATATGAGCTCATCTTTATTCTAAAGATTTTTATTTTTTAAATTTTTAAATAACCATTATTTACGATTTTTATTTTTTCGATCAAAAATAATTTTTATTATTGAATTTAAATTTTTCCGATGAAACTTGATCGATATTTTATGATTTTTATTTTTTCGATCAAAAATAATTGTATAATTGGATTTAAATTTTTCCGATCAACTTTAATCAATATTTTTTTATTTTTTCTGCGATCATAGTAAAGTTTTTCAAACGTTAGTGAATCCTATATTTGATGGCTTGAAGTTGACGATTGTGCCAACATTGGCGCAGTTCTATTTGAGAACAAAATTTGCAAGAAAACAAGTTTTTAGAGTTTATTATGATCGGAAAAATTTAAATCCAATAATAAAAATTATTTTTGATCGAAAAAATAAAAATCATAAAATATCGATCAAGTTTCATAGGAAAAATTTAAATCCAGTAATAACAATTATTTTTGATCGAAAAAATAAAAATCATAAAATATCGATCAAATTTCATCGAAAAAATAAAAATCAAATTATAACGATTAAAAATTATTTTTTTTATAGAAATGATAATCGTTACGGTCCCTGATTTAAACTGTTAGAATTTTGCTGTGAAAAATCTCCTTTTTGGATTTGGGAAGCGAAGCAATGGAATAATATCGAAATTTTTGCGAATTCCATGAATGGAAACATGTACATATGTATGTGTGTAACAGCTACATCTGCAACCATTTCCCTTGTATTTTTTGTATAATTTTCTAAATATGAATGAGGTTATATTTGGGGATCAATTATTTTTCACCCAAAAAAAGTTAGTTTATAGTTACCCTCCAAGTAATGCAGAAGTACACAGGGCTGACTTTTTTATCGCCATTCCCATACAAAAGTAGTTAGCTTTTTTAAAAGAAAATATACAATTAAAAGTGACCACTAGTGTTTTGTAAACAGTTTAAAGTCAGTTTTAAGTTAGATGCACTTCCTGCAGGGTGAGAAAAATATCTCGCCCACATTTACATACAAGAACATTTAAGCATATTCGCTTTGAGTGAATTATTTATTGTCTGCAAACATATCGCTAGCTTAGAGTGCAAACTGTGTAAGTCCATTTTTATGAAAAAGTGTTTTTAAGTGTAGAAAGCCAAAAAAATCAAATACGCATCACGCTAAACAAGTCTGTGATACTTGTCATATTTCCACTCGTTGTTATTCACTGATACACAAATTGTGTAAGTCCAAAAAGCGAAGAAAATTGTGTAAGTCCAAAATTTTTATATGAAAAGAAAATTTTTTTTCATTTTGAAATTTTTTTATTTTTTGTTTTTTGTCTCTCCTACAAAGTTTGAAAAAAGGACTTACACAATTTGCACTCTAAGCTAGCGATATGCATTTTATGATTGCCAAGTCTAGAGCTATGCTGGGTTTTGTAGTGACGAATTCAAAGGAATTTCTGGTTCTTTTTACACTAAAGAATTTGTATTTTACGCTTGTTTGATCAAACCTCGAAATGAGATCCATTCTACTTATATGGCTGCATATCTAAGTATTGAGCAAGTTCAAAAACTGCACTGAATTTGCTATACATTCCCTTCGTTGGCCTTCGTAGTGCGCATCAGCATAAAAGTAATAAATATACTCACATATCATGTAAAAGCAAATACATACCTCTCATTTGTTCCATTTACCGTGTCATAAGACAAATTTTAGTTGTAATGAACCATTTACACATTGTTTAAGGGAGTCTAAACAATTTATAAAAATTTAGACATAATCTCAAACTCACGAGATCTGTAATAAAGTTATACGCTTTTTGAAATGTAATTAATGTATTCTAATCAAATTGTTTACCGCGCATATTTAAGCTTTGCTATTTAGTTATCTATTTGAGTTGTACTTTAGTTGATGAGTAGTTGATAAATAAATAAATATTAGTAATTAGTATTCAATTTTCAGTTCGGCTCTAATTAGCTATGAAAATATTCAAATTAAAGTTGGTCGTTGGAATTCCTATTATTCTAGCGCAATCAAATAATTTACATGTACACATGTATGTATGTATATCTGGCATATTTGCATTTGTGTGGAAAGCAACTATTTACCTACATATTTACGCAATGTATTTAACAATAAAACCGTTATTTCCTACAGCAATACAATACGTGCTTAAGTTATTAAAGCATATACAATTCAAGCTGTAGTGCTGTTTGATCGTCCTGAATAAACTGATTTGTAATAAGTATTTTCTAAAATTAAATAAGAAATAAAAGTTTCAGCAATGCAACTGCAGATTAAAATTAAATTGTGACTTAATAGTATACTAATTAAGTAATTACTGAACACATTTGAAGGTTCTTAAGACGAAGTAATTAATATTTAAAATAAAAAGTACAAAGAAATCTAAACAAAAAAAAAACACATTTTGTTTCGGGTAAATTTGTATTTTTCGGTATTCCTATGCAAAGTTATTTAGAGACGAATTTCGTTCAAACTGACACGATCTAATGTGTACTAATATCATTATTTTTAGTAATATGTACATTAAAGTTCGAAGCAAATAAAAATAAATGATCTCCACCATATGAGTAAATATGAATATATATAGATAGAAAAAATAACGGTGATTGGCGTCGATGAAAGTGAAAGTGCAAAGTGCGCTTATCTCATTCATGAATCTATTTGTGCGCGCATATTTGCACATATGTAGAATGTAAATACATAGGTATATATGTTTATAGAAAAAAACAAGAAAACATTCACTTTAACTTTACTTGCATTCGCTAACCGGCAGATGCTTTTCATGTTTGTTATTATTATGTTTCTTGTCAACATCGTTAATAAATATTATAAAAATAATTTTTTTAATGTTGATACGATCGACGACGTACTCATACATACATACATATTCTATGCAACTTAATTAGGCACTTTAAACGTTTTCTATATGTTTATATATATTTATGGGAATGTTACAACTTAAGTCAAGCGTGTGTTTATAAATGTATGTACATATGTATATTATATAGGCATATGTATGTATGTATATATAAAAAAATTTACACTTTTCAAAGAGAAAAGGCAATGGAATGGAAATAGACAACAGAAAAGTTAAAAGCAGTAACAGAAAAGGCAGTAAAAATATATTTAAAACATTTAATTTTTCTAAAAACTCATTATAAATTATACAAAAAAAAATATTTCACGAATTTCAATCCGTGTACGTTTTGAGACACGTTTTGTTCATTATAAATTCACAATTCCACTAAATCTTCAATTTGTTATTTGCACAGTTGGCAAACGCTTTGCTGGCAAAGCACAAGAAAAAAAGAACATATAGAACAAGCGAGTCAACATAAAAAGATTTCTGATTAAATGTAGTCTGTACTTATTTCAGTTGGCTTTCATATAGCTAAAAAACCTTGAAAAATAAATAAAACATTTATATGTATTTTGTTAAGCACTCATTAATATATTATTATTATATATGAATATACATATGTATGTCTGTATTTATTTAATTGTGTACCTTGAAAAAACAAAACGCCAATTAATTTGTCTTGGAAAAAATCGCAAGACACTTTTCGCTACTTTAAATGTTGACTGCAAATTTTAGATCTTGTTGTAAGCAGGGACCGAAAATAACGGTTATTTTTTTTTTTTGGGTGGTGAAAAGGTTACGCAAAAATAACCTTTATCTTCTTTTGGGAATTTTTAACCATTATTATGAGAAAAATTTTTTTTTTGGTCATTAATAACCATTATAACAACCAAAAAACTGTTTTGGGCTTGAATAACCGTTATGGCAACCAAAAAACTGTTTTGGGCCTGAATAACCGTTATTCAGATTTTTATTTTTTTTTGGTCAGCTATAAAAGTCAAGAAAATTTATTTGTCAATATTTCTGGAGGATATTGGTACCAAATGAAAGGTGTTGAGCAGGGCTTTTACATTGAGGTGTATTTGTTAAGATTCGTAGGTCGTGTTCCCAGTTATAGGTGAAAAAGTGGACCCGGATGCCCTGGAATGTTTTAAGCAAATTAGTATCAAATGAAAAGAGGTAATCAGAGCTTCAATCCCTGCTCAAAACCTTTCATTTGATACCAACATCGTCCAGAAATATTGACAAATAAATATGCTTGATTTTTATAGCTGACCAAAAAAAAAAAAATAAAAATCTGAATAACGGTTATTCAGGCCCAAAACAGTTTTTAGGTTACCATAACGGTTATTCAAGCCCAAAAAACTTTTTTGGTTGCCATAACGGTTATTCAGGCCCAAAACGGTTTTTTGGTTTTTATAATGGTTATTAAGGACCAAGAAATTTTTTTTTCTCATGATAATGGTTAAATATGACTTTTACCCCATTTCTCTTATAACCGTTACGTCCCTGGTTGTAAGCCATTTTCATATTCATACACATATAAACTTAAAGCTTATGTTAAGAGGGTTAAGGAACAATGGAAACCATTTTTTTTTTGACCCCGCGAAATTCCGCCAAAATTGTTTTTTATTATAACTTTGTTATTTGACATCCGATTTTTAAAATTGATATGTCATTATTTAAGTAGGTATTTTGAAGCTCTATATTTACTTTTAATGTCCTTTAAAACTCTGAAGTCGTTTTCAGATAACCTTTTTCTTTTTGTTTTACCAAAGGCAAGTACTTAAAAATTCATGACAATGTTGCTTTCACACGGTTTTACTAAATTAATAAACAAAGAAGTTACGTCATTTTAAGGACTTTTACAACTTTTTTTTTCGACCCTAGCTAATATAAATGCAAACATACATACATATATACATATTTATTTATTATATATATTTTTATATATTTTTTGTGTTTGGCCATTTAATTCTATTAATTATTTTTATGTGAATTTTATATGAGCTTTTGGCCAGTTTTTTATTAAGAAAATTACAATCTAAATACCAACCAAAAAAAAATTTTTCAGACTACAAACCAATGATGCCCAAACATTTCTTACGGGCGAGCAATATCATAATTTAAAGAAAAAAAATTTTTTTTCTATATGTTTGTTTTTGTAGTTTTCTACAACTTCATTGATATCTCGATAACCCAGTAAAAAAATTAGGACACAAACATATGTATACATTTTTAATTAATAAAATTAATATTAATATTTATAAATAAATAATTAATTAATATTGATAAGTGGATTGTTTTTAGAAAGCTTAAAAAATATCTTTAATACGAGATTTATGGATTTTGGCTACTATTACTGAATTTTTTAATTAATTTTCAATGCCCTCTAAATTTTTCAAAATATATAAATAAATAATTAATTAATTATTAGTGTGACAAAGTTAAATATCTTTGCCTCCGAGCGTTTATTTTAAAACTTTCGTCAATGTTTTTAGTACGTATAAATGTGAAAGTGTATTTTCAAAATTAAAAATTGTAAAATCAAAACACAGAAACCGGATCTCAGACAAACACCTCGAGTCAGTTTTGCAACTATCAACCACAAATGTTGAAATAGACATAGATAACATTCTCGAAAATATGAACGAATCAAATTAATATACATATGTATATACGTATATATTCCACATTTCATTTTTTCATTACTGGGTTGGACCTGTTCGAATCAAAATAAAAAATTGTTTTTGTGTTTCCATAGAAATGTTTCGGGAGTATACAAATTTTGTTTTCCTATGCTCGCCTATGCTCGCCATATACACAAATTTCTTATGAAAGTGTATAGGCGAGTGAAGTTCAATACCTACGAGCACTACAAAAACAAAATGTGTATGCGAGTATAGGGCTTGGGCAACTATGCTACAAACCAACAAATTTTTTTTTTTAATTTTTTAAATTAATTTTAATTTAAAAAACTGGCCAACAGCTCATATAAAATTCAAATAAAAATATTTTTTTTTGTTTTTTTTTACTTTTTTCTTTTTGTTCATTTCCCTGCAGGAAGTGCATCTAACTTAAACTGACTTTAAACTATTTACAAATACACTAGTGGTCACTTTTAATTGTATATTTTCTTTGAAGAAGGCTGTATGGTCTATGACACACCACTATTTCAAACGTCGCTCTAAATTTAATACCGATTTTAGTTTAAATATTTTTGCATAAAAATATTTTCATCAGGCGATTGAAAGCTTTTGTCAATGCACACTTTACGTTTTTTTTGGATATTCCTGCATGACAAAGCAACTAAATAAAAATGGTTTTCTTGCTGTTTGATACAAATTTATTATTTTTTTTTTTCAATTGTCTCAAAATAGCCAGTTAAAAGCCAACTACTTTTAGGAATTGATTTTTTTCTTCCGCAGGGTTATATTTATATTTTTTATATACATCCATATGTACCTATATATGTATGTACATATTTTTATAATTTTTACTTTTACTTTTTTTCATTCGCATTATAAAATTAACTTTTCACCTGTGTATTAATAAAGAAAGACCACGTAAGCATTCATGCTAATCAAATTTCGTCAAATGCTTTAGCGCCGTTTATTTAATTATTGCACATTCTCACTTTATTCGCACATCCGTTTTTCACGACCAACTTGGCGGATTTTTTAACATCAACTGAATAAGCAGTACTTGAATGGCAACAAGCAACTTTTCATTTGAGCCGACTATCTACCTACCGAGAAGCAACAGAGTCCAACAATGAACATACCCAAGTGCACATTCACACGCATACACACACCTATATTAATATGTACCCTGCAGGGAACTCAATAACTAGTGAGCAAAATTTCTAGTTTCGAACTAGCGAAAAGGTGTCAAAAGGGAACTAGATCAATTGTAGTTAGACCCTCACCAGTTCAGAAGGAGTGAATTGAGTGATCATTATAGGATACACTTTGATTTGTATGCAATTTCGAAGTGACAAAAATTCTATGAAAATTTTTCGTTCGTTCAATTGCCATCGGCTTTGTATATTTCTGTAATTCTCAGATGTTTAGTGAATCATTTTAAGAGTTTTCTGCAAATAGAAGTGAAATGTTCCCCTAATTATGCTTTTCCGATCCCTCAGGCTTGTTTTTAATTTTTTTTTAATTAATTTTCACATATTATTCTAAATTTTTATTAAATAAATAAATAAAAAAATATTAGTTAAAAAAAATTAAAAAAAATTATTATCCACCTAGACACCGACAGGATTCGAACCCGCGCACCTCAGATTGGAAGGCACATGCGTTAGCCAGTCGGCCATCGCGCCGCTTGCATGAAGTGTGTCAAAGACTGCCCTTAAGCGGCAGATGTAAAACTGTAGAATTTGTAGGTACTTGTAGCTAGTTCAGAACTATCGAAATTGTGCCAATAAACGAACTAGTGTAAACTGTAGAATTTAGTACTAGCTCGGAACTATCGAAAATGTAGTGCAGAGAGGGACAATTGACACCGCCTAGGACATCGCCAGTTGATAACATGCAAAGAGATTTAGCTCGCACTAGTAGTGTCGAAAAATGCACTAGAAGCGCCCTAGTTCGGAACTAGAGATTTTCCCTACAGGGTATGTATGTATTCCCATTTTAACGCTTTTGCCGAGCGCGAGCAACACGTTTCAAACAAGTTCTCTGCCGGCATTTCAGCTTTTCATTGTTTTCCCTCTTTCATTTATTCACTCCAACATAAACAAAATAAGTTCTACCATAAAATCGTTGCGTATATTTCTGAGTATGTTTTGCTTGTTACTAACATTCTTTATATGTTGCATACATCAAGGCATTTGTTTTGAAAAACGAATAAATATCTAAAACACACACAAAAACATGTAACTAACAACAAATCAAGTATCTAATATGAGTTCGATTGGTAGTGGACATTAATGCTTCTACATTTGTACACATTTAGGTAGTTTTCATGGAGAATTAATAACAAAAAAGGTGGAAAAATTATTATAAATTTTTTTTTTTTGTATTTAAATCTGCATAATCTTGCATTTGCGTAACCAAAGCTTGCGAAATATTTATGCTGAAAAATGCAAATGGGCGGTGAATAAATTCCAAAGCCCTTTATTGAATAACGTGCTGACATTTCTAGGCACGCATATTAAATTCTTACATATTATTTTTTTTATTTTTTCTTCCAACTACATACTGCAAAAACACTCTGAAGGATGACACAGGCTTACTTATGGCTATAAAAACATAGGTATAACATTTGCGTAATTTTAATATATAGCAGACAAGGAATAATTTTATATGTATGGATATTAAGGTGGAGTGAAAACATATGGAGATTTCTGTATATTTTGAGAGCTTTTTGGCCGGTAATAAATAAGCAAAACTCAGTTTTCTTATTTTCTCCTACGCGTTTCGGCTTGATTCTCAGCCTTCATCAGGGAGTCTATTTATTTAAACAATTAAAAAGAAGAAAACACACAACATAAATACACAGACTGATACTATATACATATACATACATAAATAAATAAATTATATGACATCAATAAATATTATACCTAAAAATTGAACACTTTTAAACAAAATACTTTTCACTTACATTTTAAATATTCAACAAGTTACATTACACTACATTTATATATTTATATATATATACATAATTATCGTGGTCTATGTTTCCTACTGTCATTCGTCAATTCTATTTCTACTCGTTAGTATTGATCTGTAGGCGCAATTTATGTTATCGACGTCCTCTTTGAAATTCATTGTATTTTGTATTTGTTGCTGTATTCGCAGACTTTCTAATGTTAATCTTGTTCTCGTTCTTTTTTCTATGTCTAGTATTCTTGTGTTACCAAAGTCTGCTACATGTCCCGTGTTGGTTAAGTGTTGCGCTAGTGCTGTGGTCGACTTTCTGTTGGAGATTTCTTTTTTGTTCTTTTTTTGATTGATGGAAAAATGTTGATCCTACACTACGTCAAAATTAGCGCAGAAACAGCAATTTTTGCATCTTAATCATCTTTAGGCCAGGATATCTCGGAAACTAGATCTACTACAAGCAAGTATATGTGATATTCGGAATCAGAAGAAGATTCTACTTTAGAAAAGTGTTACTTTATTGCTCTTAGTCAAAAATTGTGGTATTTGGATATTTTCATTTTGCGTTTAAACGAGTGGAAGTTGTTTAGAAACATGCTTTTTTTTTCAACAAAACCGCAACAGCGAAATCCAACTTTTTATACATTATTAAACGTGTTTAAAGTGACAAACAAAATGAAAAAGAAAGTAAAGCGATAACGTTAAAATTACTGGTTGAATTTAAAAGGGTATGGGTTGCTATACTTAAAACAATTCTACATAAACTTCAATCGAAAATGGGCACGCTCAAAATTGATTTTAGAGGCATGCTCTAGATGACTTTTTTTCATAGAATTTAATGCAGAATCCGAATTTGCTAGGAACACTATGGCTTAGGTTCCGCCCATACAAATTGACCCACCCTAATATACATATGTACGTTTGTTTCATATTTGTACAATACCTAAATTTTTTTTGCATTGCATTGGGGGAAATCAATGATCAGTGACCATTATGCATAAGAACTGAGCTCTTGACCAAAGAACTCAACTAAAAGTCAATATCAAGAAATAACAAAATATGTAATGCAAATTAGTTTGATAAGATTTTGTTAAATTAAAGTTTTTTGATGAGAGCAACCAAAATTTTTGACAAAAATCAAACAATTTGAAAAATTTTTGTTCAAAGAAAATATGAATGAGCTACAGCTCGCTCTATTTTAAGGAGATTTGCATGAATTTACATATGTATGTAAGTATGTAGTTAAGAAAATAAAAGGTAAATATAAGCGCATACTACAATCATATGTATCTACATATGTATGTCTGCTTAATCCAGGCCCGACGAGAGGGGGGGGCTGAGGGGGTCAATTGCCCCGGGCCCTGGCTTTAGAGGGCCCGGGAATCTCAAAATGATATCCAAGTTTTTGCTTACAGAAAATAAACGAACAACACCTTTAATCACCTTTCGTAGATAGCAATCATTTTAAATTTCAACAAATTTTATAAATCTCTTAAAGTGTCTGCACCCCACTTAAGGAATTGTTGGTTTTTGGCGTCGACTTTGCAGCATAAATTTGAATTCGTTTTCTGTTGCAACAGAAAAATTCGGTATGATGCAAATTCTTATACAGCGATATGGGTATATCCTGGGCGTTTCGGACGGTATGTTCGCACGATTTTTTGAACTTTTGAGGCAGAAATATCGCGAAATATTGTATCGTTTTATGATAAAAGGAAAGATTTAGGCCACAGCTAATGATTGAAGTATGTTAGCGACAGAAATTTAGTTTAATGCCTCTGTTTTAGCCACTTAAACTGCGTTCCGGACGCTACAAAAACACGTCCATTTTTTTTTTTTTTTGAGTGGCTAAAACAGAAGCCTGGCATAGCAGGCGAGCACTCTACCCACTGCACCACAGCGGCCATGTATAGATAAATTAAAGTTCGTAACTATATATTCATTGAATTTTGATTTTGAGAATTTGTTCATTTAGTATGGGGGCCCTTAGTTATTTTGACCCCGGGCCCGGATTTTCTCTCGGCGGCCCTGGCTTAATCTCCTTCTGGGATTCCTTAAGCATAAGCATGTGGCATATTCAGTAAACAGCTTTTAGTGACCTTTTTGACGCAAATTTTATATTGACTTTAAAAAAAGATATCTGCTTGTATGTATTTACATATCGACGCTTCCAAACAAAACTGTACTAAATCTGAAAACTGTGTTTTGCAGGAGAAGCTCTCAAAGTTTAAACTCGATATGAAACTTCGGTTGTATGCTAAGTATATTTTCACTTATAACTTCTGTTTGGATTGAACGATCAACACCAAAACTCGACAATATCAAAGTCAGGGTACGCTTTATATAAAACCGTAAGAAAAAATAAAAATTTGCTACGTGGTTTTTCATGGTAAGCTCTCAAAATTTTTATTCTGTGAAAATTTCGAGTTGTATTATACATATCGCACGTTTTATGGAATATGGATTTAACTCAAAAAAATTTTTTTTTGGGAAAACGCAAATAAACTTTTATAATTTCAAATAGTTTCCTTCTACGGCTAACTACAAAATTACTTTTATTTCCGCCATTTTTATCCTTTTGAGTATTTTATTATAAGGCTAGACTCAAAGGCACGACCCAGTTATTGAACAATATGGCAAAATCCCAGAAATCGAAAATTTCCAGTTAAATCCCTATTCCATAAAACGGGCGATATGTGCACTTTTGCTTATAACTTTTGATTGGATTGTCCGATTGATACCAAAATTAGACAGCATCTAAATTAAGAACCGGTCTACTTGAAAACGCCAAAAACGCGAAAATGTACTAAGTCGACTTAGTGCAGTATTGTTTGGAAGCGTCGATGTGTAGGTACCCATGATTGGTGCAGTGAAATAACGCCCGTGGAATTAACGCCCGCGGGCGTTATTTCCCAAAAAAGGAAATAACTCCCGCGGGCGTTTTTTCCTTTCTTGAAAAAGAAATAGCGCCTGCGAATAAAACGAAATTAAACCCGTGGGCTTTATTTCCATTCAGAAAGGGAAAGAACGCCCGCGCGCCCTATTCAGCGATGTGGGCTTTATTTCTCTTTCGAAAGGGCAATTAACCCCGCAGACGGGGTTTTCTTTAAATATGGTGTATTATTGGGAAAAGCGCCGCAGGCGAAAAATTGGAATAAAAAATCGCGCGATTTTTAATTCCAATTTTTCGTGTTTTTTTTAAATATGGTGTATTATTATTGGAAAAAACGCCGCAGGCGAATCAAATGAGTTATCCCGAAAATAAGACATGTGACACAGAAGACATTGATGTATCCGAAATGGATTGTTCTGACTATGAAGAAACGGCGGACAGTTTTTGCGAGAGTCAAAGCATGTTGTTGTGTGTTATTTGTTTTACCAAGCCACGCGATGTTCTCTTAAGCCCATGCAATCACTTTAAATTGTGTGCGGATTGCTTTGGAGAGCACAGTAAGGTTGCAATCGTAAATGGCAATAGAAATATTTTGTGCCCGGTTTGTCGTCAAATTGTTGAAAACTCTATATGAGTATTTGTTTAGATTGTGGTCTGAAAGTGCCAATATGTATGTAATGAAGTTATGTTTATTTTGATTGCGTATTTAAATATTTAC
Source organism: Urophora cardui (assembly GCA_960531455.1). Taxonomy (NCBI): domain Eukaryota; kingdom Metazoa; phylum Arthropoda; class Insecta; order Diptera; family Tephritidae; genus Urophora; species Urophora cardui. The sequence goes on from OY482673.1 coordinate 53,778,328, forward strand.
TTACTTAGAGACCTTGAAAATTGTTAGTAATAAATGATTATAGAAATTTACTGAAGCTTTGTTTATTTTGATTGAGTATTTGAATATTTAGAAGGGGATTTAAAAAAAATTGAAAGAATCGAAGAATTGGAATTAAAAATCGTGCCCGCGGGCGTTATTTCACTGCACCCACATGATTGGTGCCAACGTGTTTACTCTTCTTCTCATGCGCTTTACGGCAATTGTGGTTTTTTCTCAGTACAAATACGCGAGCCGCGTACAAAATCCCATTCATTCACTTTTTATTATTAAACGGTTTTATTTAGCTCACCCCGTTTGTTTTATTTATTATTTATTCTTGTGTCAAATTTAGTAATTCAAATTTCACCCTCTTCCTGTCAACCGATTAATCTGAAATAACCCCGATGACAATGCAATATTATGAAAAAAAAAAAATCCGATAGGTGGCGCGTGGGTCGCTATATTTACAAAAATCGCATTTATGGTCCGATTTGGCTGAAATTCGGAACATGTATTACTACACTCAGAGAAAACCCGCATTGTAAAAATGACTATGAAAATATTCAGCTTTACTATTCGCGTTTTTACTATGAAAACACGGAAATATGACTATGAAACAACTTAATCTGAATATAAACGTATTATTTCAACCGTTCAAGTATGAAAGATATTCAACTTGAATATGAAAAGCTTTGAGTTGACTAGTAAATACTAATCCAACTGGACAAGTATTAACACCTGTAATATTTATTTAACTACTGTTGATGCTTCAACTTCAATATGATTCATAGTAAACTTAAATATTTAGCACAGTAAAAGCAATTTATGCTGTGTAGATTTTCGTTCCTTCATTTGAATGCGGCTTTTCAAATTTCCGTAACTCTTAGATGGTTTATACATTGTTCGAGCTATATAGCATGATTGATCAACTCAAATATAACTCATTTTCCACAAGGGAAATGAGTTGGCTTATTTAAAGCCATTTTTCATACCCCAGAGGTTGGCACTCTCGCCGAACCTTGGAGCTACAGCGCTCCCCCCACGTGAATACATAAAAGGGTTTAAAAAAACACATATATATACATATGTATGTATGTGCATATGTACACACAAAGTTTAGACACATAGTTAAATTCAATATGAAATATATTTAAAACAAATACGCTGTCTCTTAGAGTTGAATAAAAACATATTGAACTTCAATATCAATCATAGTAAACTTAAGAATATGTCATAGTCAGCTTCAATATGAATATTTTTTAAAACAACTATGTTGTAACTTTAACTTGACTATAAAAATATTCAATTTGAATATGCTGCATTTTTCAACATATTTAGGACAACTATTTTTCATAGCTATTTTTACTATGACAAACTTCAAGTCGAGTATGGTTAATTTTCATTTTAACTACTTAATATTTATTATGATGGTATGAAGTGCAACGTAGTCAGAATCACTATTTTCATCCTAGGCGCAAAACCATTGGTAAAAATAGTCAAATCAAGGTGTAAATAATCAGATTTACGTGCGTTTTTTGCTGAGTGTACATGCGAAACTGTTTGAAGAAGGTCAAGCCTACGTGGCTCTTAGTAGAGTAAGAACTTTGCAGGGACTACGTATAGAGGCGTTGGACTGCAATAAACTAACGGGCAAGAAACCTTGCAATAATGAAGCACTAAATGAATTAAACAGAATGCGAAATAAAAACTAAAAACTAGAAAATAAAAATAGGTAAAAAAAACTTTTTAAGTTAAACGGTTTTATGTTATACATACATTGCAATGTTTAAGATAAATGTACTAAAAACCAAAAAATAATAAAATAGATACAGTCGTGGGAATTATAAACATTTGCATAGACTAGACTAAAATAAAACCGGGGGGCACGTCAATTGTCTACAATCGTTGATTAAGATGTTTGGACGTGTGATAAGTAGGGCTAGAATGTGGAAAAAAGCTAGCAAGCTCGATTATAAGCGAGTTTTAGGGTTTCATAGTGGTGAGCGAGTAGTACTTTTATCATATGTTTTGTCGATTAAAGACAAACTACGAGCAGTGAAACGATTCTTCCTGTGAATGTCCAACGATAAACTAGTTGAAACATCTCTTTTATTAACATGGAGTGTATAACTATTGGAATTTCCATGAGCAAGAAAATAGTAAGTAATTTCCTCACCGTCTGCGGGCCAACTGCCTAACGACGAATTAAACGATTCTTCTATCGCACATTAAGTCGATAATTCGTAGACAATTGACGTGCCCCCCGGTTTTATTTTAGTCTAGTCTATGCAAATGTTTATAATTCCCACGACTGTATCTATTTTATTATTTTTTGGTTTTTAGTACATTTATCTTAAACATTGCAATGTATGTATAACATAAAACCGTTTAACTTAGAAAGTTTTTTTACCTATTTTTTTATGACTTCCCACGCTTCTGCTATACACTGTCGCCTTTTTTTGCCCTTCGAGAAAAACTTTCTTAAATCGAAAATAGAATTTTTCAAACCATTGAACGCTGTCATAATTTTCAATTATTTTATTAACCTACGATTTTAAGATAAGAAAATTGAATGAGTATTAAGGTTTGCATATTCATTTACATGCAGATTTTTTAGTCGTTTGTAGGCAGTGTTTAAAAAACTGGCATAAGTTTCATTTCTGTTGATTTTGATTTTGATTTTGATTCCGCTTTTAAAAAATCAGAAGTCGCAGTTAATCAATATGAAAAAATATGAAAATGAACGATTTTGCCTGATTTTCATTTTGCGCTGATTACATATTGCTCAAAATCAAAAGCGGCCTGATTTCAAAATGAACAATTTTGCCTGATTTTGATTTTGTGCTGATTTCATATTGCTCAAAATCAAAAGCGGCCTGATTTCAAAATGAACAATTTTGCCTGATTTTGATTTTGTGCTGATTTCATATTGCTCAAAATCAAAAGCGGCCTGATTTCAAAATGAACGATTTTGCCTGATTTTGATTTTGCGTTGATTTCATATAGCTCAAAATGAAAAGCAGCCAAATATCAAAATTAGCGATTTTGCCCGATTTTCATTTTCTGCTAATTTTGATTTTGTGCTAATTTCATATTGCTAAAATCAAAAGCAGCCAACCCAGCAGTATTTATCAGCTGGAAAACAGCACATATTTCCTACTGAATATTCAGTAGATATGTAGTTCTAAAATCTGAACTTTCTCTTTCGTTTTTATATAAGGGTGGCGTCGAAAATCAACTACCTGAAAACTGCAGAAAGAGAAGGCAGAGTTTATGTATGAAAAAAGGCCTGAATACGAAGGGAGAACTTCCATAGCATATATTTCAATACACCTGATGGCTTCACTTCGTGTTCAGTTATTTTTTCAGCAATGAATTTTGAACTCAGTTTCAGGTTATTTTTCATACTGAATATTCTACTGAATATGCACCTCCTTACCTTAAATACTGCTGGGAAATATCAAAATCAATGCTTTCACAGTTTTGCTATTTACGCTTACATGCGCATACATACATATGTATGTATACAAACGTAAAACAGAGGGTACCCTGCAAAAATTCCGAGTACTCCATTCGCTAATCCATGGAGTGCTCGCTATGGACCAACCGAGTACTCCATAACTTGCCACATTTCATACAAAAAATATGGTCCATTTAACATTGCATGTCATTGCAATGGAGTATATACTCCAGTCCCGCATAACAATCATATTAATCCATGGAGTACCTACATTGGATTAATTGATGGAGTACCTAACAGTTAGCCGAACATAACAACAAAAACCAAATGTTTATCGCGACGACGACGAATGACGTGTATCCATTCAAACATATGTATGTATGTAGCTATGTATGGATACACATATCGTCTTCGTCGCGATAAAAATTTGGTTTTTGTTATGTTCGGCTAACTATGAACCGATGCAGATACATGAATCACTTTGAAAGTACTCCAACTTACCACAAATGGAGCATATAATCCAATGATTTTTGCAGCGTAAGAAATTACGTACATACACACATGTGTTCATGTAAGCGTAAATAGCAAAACTGTGAAAGCATTAATTTTATATTTGGCTGATTTTGATTTTAGCAATATGAAATTAGCACAAAATCAAAATTAGCACAAAATGAAAATCAGGCAAAATCGCTAATTTTGATATTTGGCTGCTTTTCATTTTGAGCAATATGAAATCAACGCAAAATCAAAATCAGGCAAAATCGTTCATTTTGAAATCAGGCCGCTTTTGATTTTGAGCAATATGAAATCAGCGCAAAATCAAAATCAGGCAAAATCGTTCATTTTGAAATCAGGCCGCTTTTGATTTTGAGCAATACGAAATCAGCACAAAATGAAAATCAGGCAAAATTGTTCATTTTGAAATCAGGCCGCTTTTGATTTTGAGCAATACGAAATCAGCACAAAATGAAAATCAGGCAAAATTGTTCATTTTGAAATCAGGCCGCTTTTGATTTTGAGCAATACGAAATCAGCACAAAATGAAAATCAGGCAAAATTGTTCATTTTGAAATCAGGCCGCTTTTGATTTTGAGCAATACGAAATCAGCACAAAATGAAAATCAGGCAAAATTGTTCATTTTGAAATCAGGCCGCTTTTGATTTTGAGCAATATGAAATCAGCGCAAAATGAAAATCAGGCAAAATTGTTCATTTTGAAATCAGGCCGCTTTTGATTTTGAGCAATATGAAATCAGCGCAAAATGAAAATCAGGCAAAATTGTTCATTTTGAAATCAGGCCGCTTTTGATTTTGAGCAATACGAAATCAGCGCAAAATGAAAATCAGGCAAAATTGTTCATTTTGAAATCAGGCCGCTTTTGATTTTGAGCAATATGAAATCAGCGCAAAATGAAAATCAGGCAAAATTGTTCATTTTGAAATCAGGCCGCTTTTGATTTTGAGCAATACGAAATCAGCACAAAATGAAAATCAGGCAAAATTGTTCATTTTGAAATCAGGCCGCTTTTGATTTTGAGCAATACGAAATCAGCACAAAATGAAAATCAGGCAAAATTGTTCATTTTGAAATCAGGCCGCTTTTGATTTTGAGCAATACGAAATCAGCACAAAATGAAAATCAGGCAAAATTGTTCATTTTGAAATCAGGCCGCTTTTGATTTTGAGCAATACGAAATCAGCACAAAATGAAAATCAGGCAAAATCGTTCATTTTGAAATCAGGCCGCTTTTGATTTTGAGCAATACGAAATCAGCACAAAATGAAAATCAGGCAAAATTGTTCATTTTGAAATCAGGCCGCTTTTGATTTTGAGCAATATGAAATCAGCGCAAAATGAAAATCAGGCAAAATTGTTCATTTTGAAATCAGGCCGCTTTTGATTTTGAGCAATACGAAATCAGCACAAAATGAAAATCAGGCAAAATTGTTCATTTTGAAATCAGGCCGCTTTTGATTTTGAGCAATACGAAATCAGCACAAAATGAAAATCAGGCAAAATTGTTCATTTTGAAATCAGGCCGCTTTTGATTTTGAGCAATATGAAATCAGCGCAAAATGAAAATCAGGCAAAATTGTTCATTTTGAAATCAGGCCGCTTTTGATTTTGAGCAATATGAAATCAGCGCAAAATGAAAATCAGGCAAAATTGTTCATTTTGAAATCAGGCCGCTTTTGATTTTGAGCAATACGAAATCAGCACAAAATGAAAATCAGGCAAAATTGTTCATTTTGAAATCAGGCCGCTTTTGATTTTGAGCAATATGAAATCAGCGCAAAATGAAAATCAGGCAAAATTGTTCATTTTGAAATCAGGCCGCTTTTGATTTTGAGCAATACGAAATCAGCGCAAAATGAAAATCAGGCAAAATTGTTCATTTTGAAATCAGGCCGCTTTTGATTTTGAGCAATATGAAATCAGCGCAAAATGAAAATCAGGCAAAATTGTTCATTTTGAAATCAGGCCGCTTTTGATTTTGAGCAATACGAAATCAGCACAAAATGAAAATCAGGCAAAATCGTTCATTTTGAAATCAGGCCGCTTTTGATTTTGAGCAATACGAAATCAGCACAAAATGAAAATCAGGCAAAATTGTTCATTTTGAAATCAGGCCGCTTTTGATTTTGAGCAATATGAAATCAGCGCAAAATGAAAATCAGGCAAAATTGTTCATTTTGAAATCAGGCCGCTTTTGATTTTGAGCAATACGAAATCAGCGCAAAATGAAAATCAGGCAAAATTGTTCATTTTGAAATCAGGCCGCTTTTGATTTTGAGCAATATGAAATCAGCGCAAAATGAAAATCAGGCAAAATTGTTCATTTTGAAATCAGGCCGCTTTTGATTTTGAGCAATACGAAATCAGCACAAAATGAAAATCAGGCAAAATTGTTCATTTTGAAATCAGGCCGCTTTTGATTTTGAGCAATATGAAATCAGCGCAAAATGAAAATCAGGCAAAATTGTTCATTTTGAAATCAGGCCGCTTTTGATTTTGAGCAATACGAAATCAGCACAAAATGAAAATCAGGCAAAATTGTTCATTTTGAAATCAGGCCGCTTTTGATTTTGAGCAATATGAAATCAGCGCAAAATGAAAATCAGGCAAAATTGTTCATTTTGAAATCAGGCCGCTTTTGATTTTGAGCAATACGAAATCAGCACAAAATGAAAATCAGGCAAAATCGTTCATTTTGAAATCAGGCCGCTTTTGATTTTGAGCAATACGAAATCAGCACAAAATGAAAATCAGGCAAAATTGTTCATTTTGAAATCAGGCCGCTTTTGATTTTGAGCAATATGAAATCAGCGCAAAATGAAAATCAGGCAAAATTGTTCATTTTGAAATCAGGCCGCTTTTGATTTTGAGCAATACGAAATCAGCACAAAATGAAAATCAGGCAAAATTGTTCATTTTGAAATCAGGCCGCTTTTGATTTTGAGCAATATGAAATCAGCGCAAAATGAAAATCAGGCAAAATTGTTCATTTTGAAATCAGGCCGCTTTTGATTTTGAGCAATACGAAATCAGCACAAAATGAAAATCAGGCAAAATTGTTCATTTTGAAATCAGGCCGCTTTTGATTTTGAGCAATATGAAATCAGCGCAAAATGAAAATCAGGCAAAATTGTTCATTTTGAAATCAGGCCGCTTTTGATTTTGAGCAATACGAAATCAGCACAAAATGAAAATCAGGCAAAATCGTTCATTTTGAAATCAGGCCGCTTTTGATTTTGAGCAATACGAAATCAGCACAAAATGAAAATCAGGCAAAATTGTTCATTTTGAAATCAGGCCGCTTTTGATTTTGAGCAATATGAAATCAGCGCAAAATGAAAATCAGGCAAAATTGTTCATTTTGAAATCAGGCCGCTTTTGATTTTGAGCAATACGAAATCAGCACAAAATGAAAATCAGGCAAAATTGTTCATTTTGAAATCAGGCCGCTTTTGATTTTGAGCAATATGAAATCAGCGCAAAATGAAAATCAGGCAAAATTGTTCATTTTGAAATCAGGCCGCTTTTGATTTTGAGCAATACGAAATCAGCACAAAATGAAAATCAGGCAAAATCGTTCATTTTGAAATCAGGCCGCTTTTGATTTTGAGCAATACGAAATCAGCACAAAATGAAAATCAGGCAAAATTGTTCATTTTGAAATCAGGCCGCTTTTGATTTTGAGCAATATGAAATCAGCGCAAAATGAAAATCAGGCAAAATTGTTCATTTTGAAATCAGGCCGCTTTTGATTTTGAGCAATACGAAATCAGCACAAAATGAAAATCAGGCAAAATTGTTCATTTTGAAATCAGGCCGCTTTTGATTTTGAGCAATATGAAATCAGCGCAAAATGAAAATCAGGCAAAATTGTTCATTTTGAAATCAGGCCGCTTTTGATTTTGAGCAATACGAAATCAGCGCAAAATGAAAATCAGGCAAAATTGTTCATTTTGAAATCAGGCCGCTTTTGATTTTGAGCAATACGAAATCAGCACAAAATGAAAATCAGGCAAAATTGTTCATTTTGAAATCAGGCCGCTTTTGATTTTGAGCAATATGAAATCAGCGCAAAATGAAAATCAGGCAAAATTGTTCATTTTGAAATCAGGCCGCTTTTGATTTTGAGCAATATGAAATCAGCGCAAAATGAAAATCAGGCAAAATTGTTCATTTTGAAATCAGGCCGCTTTTGATTTTGAGCAATACGAAATCAGCACAAAATGAAAATCAGGCAAAATTGTTCATTTTGAAATCAGGCCGCTTTTGATTTTGAGCAATATGAAATCAGCGCAAAATGAAAATCAGGCAAAATTGTTCATTTTGAAATCAGGCCGCTTTTGATTTTGAGCAATATGAAATCAGCGCAAAATGAAAATCAGGCAAAATCGTTCATTTTGAAATCAGGCCGCTTTTGATTTTGAGCAATACGAAATCAGCACAAAATGAAAATCAGGCAAAATTGTTCATTTTGAAATCAGGCCGCTTTTGATTTTGAGCAATACGAAATCAGCACAAAATGAAAATCAGGCAAAATTGTTCATTTTGAAATCAGGCCGCTTTTGATTTTGAGCAATATGAAATCAGCGCAAAATGAAAATCAGGCAAAATCGTTCATTTTGAAATCAGGCCGCTTTTGATTTTGAGCAATACGAAATCAGCACAAAATGAAAATCAGGCAAAATTGTTCATTTTGAAATCAGGCCGCTTTTGATTTTGAGCAATACGAAATCAGCACAAAATGAAAATCAGGCAAAATTGTTCATTTTGAAATCAGGCCGCTTTTGATTTTGAGCAATATGAAATCAGCGCAAAATCAAAATCAGGCAAAATCGTCATTTTAAAAAGCGACGAATATCAAAATCAAATAAAATCAAACATTTCACGACTTTTGCTAATTCCGACTGCAGTTTTTTAAACACTGTTTGTAGGTTTTTAGTTGTGTACACTGACAACAGCAATGGTTTTTCTTTGCCTTGTCTTTTGTGTGAATCTAGCTGATTTTCAAACATTAGTTTTTAAGAAAATAAATAAATAAAAAAAACATTTTATACAAATAAAGTATAAAAAGTGAAGTTAGTATTAATTAGAAGTTGAAGCGGTAAATAAATCAAAATGCATATATTAAAAGAAATTTAGTTAAACAAAAACAGCTAATATGTATGTACACATGTATGTATGTTAATTGAAGCTTAAGCCTGTCAGATAGTCATATGTTAAACACACCATCATAAATAATATATTATCATTATATTATCTGACAATGTCTATGTCAACTTTGACGTGTTAGCAAGCTTAATGGCTTACACCAAATCATGCGCATAATTCTATGATTTAATTACAATTTGAATACATACAAACAAACATATGTATGTACATGAGTATGAGTAGAGAAATGTGATTTAAGATGAAATGACTTATACTATGTTCACGTTGAAGAGTTAATTGGAGTTAAGTGGCCATTTCGAGTTAACCACTTAACTCTACACTGAGAGAAAAAAAATATATGGAGGGGTCAAAGAAATTGTTTACCTTGTTTGAACAATACTTTCTTTGTTTTGAGTAAATTTTCCTTAAAACATGTTAAAAGGTTTATAAAATATTGTTGTTACATGCGTTACCATGGTTTCATATACTTGTTTTGAAAAAATTCATACATTAAAATAATGAAAAATTCTTTAAGCGCCATTCCATTCCCAACTTTCCTTGTTTTGAAGACTTGATTTCTTTAATTTTGAGAAATTAAATTCCCATACAAATTCCCATGGCAACGAATTTGTTTGAATGTTTTTTTATGTTTTTTCCACATTTTTGAGAAAATTTACACAAAACAAAGAAAATTTTTTATTGGGACGCGTGTTCAAAATAAGGAAAATTATGTCTTTGATCGAGAGAAATTTTTTTTTTGAGTGTACTCTTAACTCTGAGTTAACCATAAAAATTATTTTGATAAAAATCGCCTTTAACTCCAATTAACTCTACTTTCATTTGGAGTTTATTTTTAGTTAATGGAATGCAACCCTGTTTTTTGTCAAAATTTGGTAGCACTTTTGAAACATTGGCATTAATTGAACAGCTAGGTGGTCGCAATAGACGGATGATTGGGATGCTTATGTCAATCTTCTATGAAGGTGACGTGTGATTTTGGCATAATATTCGCAGCAAATCTACAAATCTCAAATCTCAAAAAAAAAATTACTCAGATTATGGAAAAATGGGAATGATTCGGCGCTAAAGACATATTTCCATATTTTGATGTACAATTTTCTTTAAAACGTGGTTTTTATTCCTTGATTTGAAGAAAATCGTACATCAAAATATAGAAATATGTCTTTAGCGCCGAATCATTCCCACTTTTCCATAATCTGAGTAAGTTGTTTTTTCAGTGTATATACATATCGTCGTACTATACGAAAACTAGCATACGTTTCTTTGTGACTGACGAAAAGTAACAAGTTCGACTTTTGCCTGACGAAAAATAACAAGTTCGACTTTTGGCCGACGAAAAATAACAAAATCGACTTTTGGCTGACGAAATCTAAAAAAGTCGATTATGTTATTTTTCGTTGGCCAAAAGTCGAACATGTTACTTTTCGTAAAGAATTTTTTTATTGATAGCCTTCGCTAGAAATTTTAAATATGCTAGTTTTCGTATGGTACGACGATATGTAGTATTGCGGCCACCTAGCATATATCAAATTAAACTCTGAGTTCCATAAGACCCTCAACGTAAGCACTTGACAGTTATCTATTAACTCCAAACCATTAACTCTAGTTAATTAGTTTAGTTGGTGACTAAAATTTATATTTAAGCAATCCTAGTGAAATATTTTAAACTTCTAACCTTTAATATATTTTTGAATAAATTTTATTTTATTATTTAAGATCGTATGGTATGAAGACAATGCGATGAAACAGGATTCCTTGAAATGTTTCAGCGTTACTGAGACGGCTGTCATGGTTATATGTTAACTTATGTCATTTCAAAAGCTGTAAACACATACATACATATGTACATGCATAAATGGAAACACAGATTTCGTTGAAAGATATTAATGCTGGATAAATTGTTTGTGCAGACATACGCATGCACATACAATCAGAAACTGAGTTCGTGTTTTTCTTTTGGATTCTCGAAGACATCTAACAGACATGAGAAGAAGCACTGCAAATTGTTTTATTGTAAGAAATTGCTTTAGAATCAAAACTCCTACGTGTATGTACGTGATATGTAAACACATATACATACATATGTATGTATATCTCAATATCATCGAGGTGCAATGCAAAGTATTATATTACCCTTAAGAATTGTACGTGATAACATAAATTCAATTTCTTAACTGTAGGGACACGTAAATTCCATTAAATAAATAAATCCAAATGTACTCGTATTTATGTACATATGTAAAAAAATATATATGTATGTACATATTTATGTATGATCCTAAAATAGAGGGAAACAAATTGCAATTCATGCAAATCACACAATTGAGTCTCAAATCGCCATGTTGGAAATACCGCGATCAAAGCCGCCAAATGTTAGAACATAAAAGGATTAAATATGTACATATGTAAATATAAAAGGGTCTATCTAATCGATGCATTAACCTTAAAATTCATGAAATAAAGAAGGAATACCAATTTGTGAAAAATCTTGGCAGCTCTGACATAAATAATTTTCTGCTTTGCAATTGCTAGTCCGCCGTCATTTACATACATATGTACATATTATATTAGCAAATTTTCTTGAATCCGTGTATGAAGCCCAGCTATGAATCACATATCGGGCCGTGTGCATGAAAAATACGCATCAATCATGATTTGTGATTTTAGCTTCTTTATGAAAATTAATAATGTATTATCTATTTCCAAAATTTCAGTGCTGTGGAAGGTACCGTTTCGATGTTAAGGCCTAATTAAGTTTCATGGCTGCATAAAAAACGGTATGCAAAGAAAATTAAAAAAAAAAACTTCTGTAAAATTTCTATTTTGGCTCATACGTCTTTTTGGCGCATACGGCTCTATAAATTCCCTATTACTTTCGTAACAACTTTCTCCGCTTGTTTGTCGAACAGCCGTAAGCTCCGAAATTAATTAACTACCAATGCAACGGGAAGGAATTAGATTGCATAAATATTTCTCAATTAAAACAAGTAAGAGCGCGATTGTCTACGGCCCTATTCATGCACTTCATGAATGGGAAAATTGAACTTTATAAGATCTGATATTCATTAATTTTTAATGCGAATTTTGTGTGTTATGTTCACAAAGATTAATTAGACACATCTTAGTAGTTGAAATGTAGAAGTTATACCGAAATATTTCTATAACAATCGGTTGTATGGAAGCTATATGTTATACTGATCCCAACTTATTTTCAACAAAGTTGTTAGTGTCAGACTTGGGCATTATTCGAATAAATTTTTATTTAGATAATTATTTGAATAAAAATTTATTTTTCAAATTTTATTCAGATAAATTCATTCGAATAATTATTCTGAGGTTTATTCGTTATTTCATATCAAGGGTGCTCAACGCTCTCGTATTGAATGGGGAAACTCCAATACATCTACAAAAATTTATTAGTGCACTGAGAAAAAATGTGTGTTAGATTTAAAAAAAAAGTTACAAACTACAAGTAAATTTTTATTGTACGATTGAAAAATTTTACATACAACATAAATACATACATACTAGCCGGACCCGTGCGCATCTTGCGCAAAAAATAACAAAACATATATGTACATACATATATTATACTACGTACAACTGTATATAAATAAGCACATCCCATGCTGAAAAACCCCCATTCAGGGTACGTGTTCGCCTAAAATAATATGTTTTTTACATACAAACATACAGCTGAAGCTTATAAAAGTGTTTTAAAATAAACACGACTGTTCAACTGGGGCGACATCTACATTTGAAATTTTTTATTTAACTCTGTATTCTTGTTAGAATAAAATAATTCTGAAGGTATAGTTTTAGGCGCAAATTTAAACATTTTATTTTTGCAAACTACTATTTAAAAAAAGTACCACGCCCAATAAAACACCGTTTCGCATGCATAGCTAATTAATACCTTTAAAACTATGCCTTACTTATTAATTTTGGTAAATTATGTGAGCAGAAAAAGGGATATTTATAAAACACCAATTAGAAATAATATATATGATGTACAATATTTACAATATATTTTATTTATATTAAATTAAGATATGAACTCGTACATATAAAAAAAAATGTATCTACATATTACATAATAACAATAAGTGATAAGTTTATTCAAGGCTGTTTAATAAATTGTCAATATTTATTGTCGAATCAGAGGTGGATAATTGCAGAATTGCTTCCAAATGCTTTTGTGATAAAAGGTTTCTTTAGTTTGTTTTGATTAACTTAAGGCTAGAAAAGGCTTTTTCGCAAATATACATATGTGCTTCCGAACATGGATAAGTATTTTAAAATTTCATTTCTTATGAGTGGATACTTGTCATATTTTATTTCTGTCATATATGTAACTTACCTTAATTATTAATTTATATACGTACCTATAATTAATTAGCATAGACTGTGCCTTGCAATAATATTTCAGCAAAAAAAGCTCTAATTCCTATTTTTCTTATTAAAATCTGCTCTTATTTTTCTTCAAATAATTTGAAATACACTTTTGCCACACATTTTTCAATATTAACTAGAAATTTTGTTCAGTTTTTTCGTTTGCCTACAAATCGCACCCTAAATCAAAAAATTGCACAACTCAAAATTTTTTGAATCCATGAATAACGTATTTAGGGACTGCTAAATGTTAGTCTCCTCCCAGCAAAAGTCTTCTTCCTTACCCAAGGTTTTACTTCAAAGCTTCGTTTGTAAAGAAAAAGGTTTTCTTGCATTTCTTCCATTTATTTTATATTTATTTGGGTTTTGAGTTACGTCGCTTTTCAATTCAACAATTCAATTTTTTCAAAAAAATTTTATTTTCAATTTGTTAGTGTAATTTTCAATTTCATATGGGAAGGGCGACGCCAACGTTGCTTCATATGGGAAGGGCGAAGCTAACGTAGCTTCGCCCTTCCCATAAGAAACTCAATTACATTCATTTGAAATTTTTTATGCCTGTGGCAGGGGAAGAAAATTTTATTTTTATATTGAAAGGGCGAATTTGTATCTGTGCCTATGTCTGGGGGGAAAAACAAAAACAAATGTGATTCAAGGGCATAGGCATGAGCATCTATGTTTCAAATAATAAATAAAAAGTCAGGGTACAACAAAAAAACAACTGAGTAATAGTAAAAAAAAATTTTGTATATTTTTTTTGTTTGTATGTTTGTTTGTTCTTACATATGTAAATGAAAAATTATCTATTATTCGAATAATTTTTTGTTTGAATAAACGAAATTATTTATTATTCAAATAAAAATAAAAAAAATTTATTCATCTATTATTCTTATTCGAATAAATTTTGCCCAACTGTGGTTAGTGTACCATGAGTACAAATACTGCAAAGTTTCATGTTCTTGGTTGTTTTAATGGAGAAGTTATACACCAAAATTTCTATATCTGATCCGTTTTCATAAACAGACATCCACGCACATGCCGAGTTTCAAGCAAATACTTATCTCAAAACTGAGGGACTAGTGTGCGTTCAAACAGACGAACAGACAGACAAATGCGCATGGCTTAAAGACTCAACTCAGCTCACCATCCTGTAGTGATTTTCAGTAACTCATATCGATCAATGTTTTCGACTGAGTGACGGCATAATGACGTCAATCGATAGATTCTCACTTGCTTTTTAGGTGGTGACAAAGTGTGGAACGTATTATTATGACGTCAATTTAATCGACAATTCTCCCAATTCTGTTACAGAAACTTACTTCTGATCTTATTGGTATATATTTTGGTTGGTCTCTCACGCGTCTTTCCGCTACTTTCAAGATTCCTTTTTCTGCACAAAGTTCAGTATAATACTATTTCATGTTCATTAAAGGTATGCGCAGTAATGTGCTTATGTATGTACATATGTATGTATTTAAAAGAAATTAAAAAAAGTTACAAGAAATTACACAGAAAAGTATATAGTTTCTTATCTTCATCTGGATTTTCTGGCATATCAGTAATCATGTATAATGGCTAATAGCATTGACAGACGGCAGCGATAATCCGGAATATCTAGCTAATTCGGACTTAACTTGAGAATTAACTGGAGGTAATCCGGCATATCTCTTGAGTTAGTCCTCAAAATTTTAGCGGATTAGAGCATTTTGTAATGACATCCCTGGTGAAAAATGTCTATTGTGAATGAAAGGGAAGAAAAAGAAGAACTCAAGGCAGATCGAGAAAGGTAGGCGCATAAGTGAATTCAGAAATTTTGAATATAATTTGTTATTGTAATTGGTAGAGTGTAATGTCAAAATGATATTTCGCTTTGGTTGAAATCTGAATTCGTTCGGGACTCGCCCATTCCTATTGACCATGATGTGATTTCGTTTTGATTTTGACATTACCCTACCTTTGGAAATAAAATAAGAAGGTTTTGAATTCGCCGCTGCGCCTACCTTCCTTCAGCTGTTTTGTTAATCCGCAATACTTGCCGTCTGTCAGGGTAAAATTTTAATCGAATTAAGTCTTGCGGTAATCGGGATTATCGCTGCCGTCTGTCAATGCTATAATTTAGTGGAAACTGTGCAATTTTGTATAACAAAAATGTTACTCATACGCCGTGTCTAACTTAAATGTTTGTTGGGAGGTTGTATCTTTAGGTAACTATTTTATTCATTAGAGCTAAACATTGAATACGAAAGGGAATTAAATAAAATTTAAGAACATCTATTTGTAAATTATATAGATTGTAAATATTATACATCGTCGTTTAAAGTGCAAAACCGTATCGACCAAGTACAATGCCGCGTAAGCGACATTTTAGCCAAAAATGAGATTTCTCTAAAACAAATTCCTGGAGTGCCAACCCATCCATTCATACAATTTGACGCGTTATAGCTATGGGAGTAGCTTAAACGTACTTAAGGGAAAAATGAGTCAGTTCCTAAAAAGCTGAAATAATGCATCTTAGAGAGTACATTTTGCAGTTTTTTTTAACTCTTTCTCAGGCTTTCAACCAGCTTCAGCTCAATGATTTCACTTAAAAATCTTGCGCGGGAAACTGCTGGAAAATTACATAAATTTTCGAATATCTTGAATGTTTAAATTTCGACATAAGCTACTGTTCGATATGAACATAGATATATATAAACAAGTAAGGAAGCCTAAGTTCGAGTGCAATCGAACATTAGATACTCAGCTGTATGCTTTCATTGTTTGTTTGCGTTTGTTCGATATAGGGTGTATTTTATATGAAACGAGTGCTGCATAAACAGGGCGCAGCCACGCCCATTTTCAAAATTTATATCAATCATCCAAATAAGCATACAAATATTATTGTTAGTGCAAAATTTCATCCCTCTATGACTTTTAGTTACAAAGACTTCACGTTACAAATTCCAAAAGGGTGTTCCAGAAATATCTTTGTTAAAAAGTAGGCGTGGTCATAAACCGATTTCAATACATTTTTGCGTGTCTATTAACACATGTTATAAAAGTGTATAAACCAAGTTTCGTCATAATATCTCAATTATTTGTCGAGTTAAAGGCTAAGAAATCTCATATATCCCTTTGTCTAAAAAGAGGCGGTGCCACGCCCATTTTCCAAACTTTTTTATTTTTTGTTTCCGGTCTATTGTAAAACTCATGTCACAAAATTTCAATGAATTATCTTTATATTTCACATAGATATCGCTTAAAATGGTTTTATTAGGTCACTTTATAATACACATATATAAAAGTGGGCGCGGTCGTCAACCGATTTTGGTAATTTTTCGTCCACACATTTGGCTAAGTAAATATATCACGCGTACCAGATTTCATCGATATATCTTTAACGGTTTCTGAGTTATGGCTTATTAAACTTTCAATATTCGCTCCTTAATAAGTGGGCGTGGCACCGCCCATTTTCCAAAATTTTTGTAGTTTTTGTTTTATGTCCATAGTTGGACTCCTGCCACAAAATCTCAGTGATTGATCTTTATATTTGACAGAGATATCGCTTAAAATGTTTTTATTAGGCCCCCTTATATTTCCTATATATAAAAGTGGGCGTGGCCGTCAACCGATTTTGATAATTTTTCGCCAAAACATTTGACTAAGTAATTATATTACGCGTACCGAATTTCATCGATATATCTTCAACGGTTTCTGAGTTATGACTCATAAAACTTTCAATGTCTGCCCCTTAATAAGTGGGCGTGGCACCGCCCATATTCCAAAATTTTTGTGTTTTTTGTTTTATGTCCATAGTTGGACTCATGCGACAAAATTTCAATGATAGATCTTTATATTTGACAGAGATATCGCTTAAAATGGTTTTATTAGGTCACTTTATAATACACATATATAAAAGTGGGCGTGGCCGTAAACCGATTTTGATAATTTTTCGTCAAAACATTTGTCTATGTAAGCAAATTACGCGTACCAAATTTCATCGATATATCTTCAACGGTTTCTGAGTTATGACATATAAAACTTTCAATGTTTGACCCTTAATAAGTGGGCGTGGCACCGCCCATTTTCCAAAACTTCATCAAATTTCTTCATAAGGGCCCGAGCTCAATACGTGGGTAAAATTTTAAAACTCTAGCTATATTAGTGGCTGAGATACCAAATTTCCGATTTTTTCTATATAGGAAAAGTGGGCGTGGTCATGGTCCGATTTCGCCCATTTTCAATACCAACCGTCCCAGTCTCGATACCAACTTGCGTTCCAAATTTCATCAAAATATCTCAATTTTTGCGCGAGTTAGAGTGTTTACAGACGGACGGACGGACGGACGGACGGACAGACGGACGGACGGACGGACGGACGGACGGACGGACGGACATGGCTCAATCGATTTCTCTTTTCACCCTGATCATTTTGATATATATAAGTCTATATCTATCTCGATTATTTCATTCTGTTACAATCCACCGTTACGTGATTAAAACTATAATACTCTGTGTACTAGTACAGCTGAGTATAATAATGTCAGTAAAAACCACATAAAACCAGTTATGTGTTTTTCAACAAATTTTCGAGATAAAATACATATGGTATGTATTTATATACACAAACATGTAGTGGGTTTATAACTTGCTTGCTTCAATACAGTAAAGTATGAATGTAAATGTTTGCATTGAACTGGCCAAGTGTTTAATTCGATAAAATCAATACATGCCGCCTTTTGGCAATAAGGTGGGGCATATCGTGGTCTTATTTAATTTATTATTATTTTCTCCATTCGTGGAAATTTTCAACGAACATCAAGATTTTATAAAAAATGTATATACACCAAACTCAGCTTAATAATATTCGGTCAGTGTACATTTAATGGTAATTTTTTTTTTCAATATAAATTCTACAAGTCTTCCAAGTATTTGCTATTTGTACAATTGTACAGTTGGAAACCGCTTCGCTGGTAAAACACACAAAAAATATGTACCATATATTTATTTATGTACATATGTATGTATACATATGTTTTATACTGATCTGTACGTAGTACTGTACAATAGTTTTAATCATATAACGGTTGCATGAAACCGCATTTTGATAAACTTCGTTGCATAGATTCCCGTAGGGACAGGCCTAGTTGGTAATGAAAATGTTCGAAATCATGCTCACTTTCTTTATATAGCATATACTTGTGTACATACTATACTAACAAGAATATTTATAAGCTTAGTCTGATGATAGACACAAATTTTCAAAATGGCCGTAGCTACGACCATACTATTGAGCTCCCACATTTAAATTATCACATAAAATAGTTGTGCCAAAAATAAAAGAAATCGGATATGAAGTACTACCACCTTTCTTGTACTACAAATTATTACAATTAGAGCATACAGCTGAGTATATAATGTCCGATTCCACTCGAACTTAGGCTTCCTTGCTTGCTATACATATGTATGTAATTTTTTATTGTTTATTTGTATTTTAAATTATGTTTATTTTGCTTATTTTTATTTACTTTCATTTTGATATTTATTTAATTTTATTTTTTTTTTTATTTTTTAACTCTTAGTTGTCACCTTAGGTGGTATGAATATAGCAACAAATTTAAAAAATTCACTTTTCATTTATTTACGCACATAAATAAAAAAAAATATCACTTAATCGTATTTCTTAAATTTCGTCAAATACTCGAGTGTTGTTTATTTAGTTATTTAACATTCCCAATTTGTTGTTTACACATCCATTTTTCGTGACCAACTTGGCGGGTTTTTTACCATCAACTGAACAAATGCCTAACAGTGCTTGAATGACTACAAGTGGCGTTTCATTCGAGCCAACTGCCGAGAAGCAACGGAGCTCAACAACACAAATCGAAACACACACAACTGTGTGTCATATAAATGTGAAAAAAAATCATCCTTCGAACATTTTTATTTTGCCGAGCGCAAGCAACACGTTTCACACAAGTTTCCGAATTCCTGTTTCATTCATAAGATAGACATTTTCCAACACAAATAAAATAAACAGAGTTTGTATACATGTTTTGCATGGACTGCAAATTTTACAGACATTCTTTGTAACGGTTTTGTGACGAGCAAAAAAAGATACTGAATATGGCACTTCGCCGAAACCGGTTTACAACCAAATCTAACTTGGCAAGTGATGACGGAAATTCCTTCTACAATACATCATTTTGTGATGTCTTTCACACCGTTTTTTGTTTACTGCATACATCAAGACATTTTTGACAAAATTGGTGGTATGAAAAAGGAAAAAGATATTCATATGCGTGTAAAGACAAACAAAAAAAGAAATTGCGTTGTCTTTTGCCTTCTTTGTATAATAGAGAGTACCACACGTGTACTTAAGAACTCAATAGGGACAAGTTATTTCGAACAATTTCAAAGGATTACCTACATCTGCAAGAAAATCAATAATAAGAACAAAGATGGATAAAAAGGTTATGCCTTTTTTGTTTGCATTTAGATTTTTTTAAATCTTGCCAACAGCATCACTAAAACTTGCGTAATATTTATTTATAAAAAAAACAAAAAAATATTTGATGCACATAGTAAGGCAATGAATAAATTGCAGAGATCCTTATTAAATAACGTGTTAGCATCTCGAGGTATGTAGGTATGTACTTTTATTAAATATTTATATTTTAACTACTCTCTTTCCAACTTCTGCTTAAAATAATCTGAGAGATCGAAAAATGGTTCAAATCCATATTTGCATAAATTAATTTATTATAGGATTAAATAAGAGTTCAAGCTCATATTTTAACGAAATTTGATAGAAATACTTACTTATTAATATGTACATTAGATGAGTTTTTTTTTGTATGGGATTCTTTAAACCTTTTCAGATCCTCCCTCCGGCACCGGAATATAAAAATAGGTTGTTTTAGAGTAAGTAAACAGAGGAAAAAAATCACTTTTCCAAAAACTGGATGGAGCTACACCAAAACCCGCGCAAATTCCCAGAATTTCAAGGTATGTTTAGATTTATGTCTGCAAAAAGTAAGGATTTTGCACAAGAAAAAATAACTAAGCTAATTCCATGTGTAGAATATCTCACAAACTTCCTTCCCGTTATTAAATAGATTGGCTACTTCATGCCTAAACTACGATCATAGGTTTCACAAATCATACTTGAAGTGGGAATGCAATGAATTGTAGTGCAAGCCACAAATTTTCACTACCACTCATCAGTGATTGGAGAATGCAAGGCTGAATGCAATCAAAATTGAATGCACTGTGCCCAACCCTGTAAAAGGGTAACATACCTTAAAATTTCTAAATTTTTTAAAAAATTTTGCTCTTGAAGACGGTTTTTTGGGTTATTAGTGATTGTTTTATTTGGTTCAATAACTCCACAAATGTAAAAAAAAATTCGGAAAATCGAGACCATGGATAGCGGTAAAAACCGTGGACCCGGGTGGCCCAAAAATATTATTGGGCAGTATTGCTATCAAATTAAAGGTCTTAACTAGGGCTTGCATATGGAACTCATTACATGCCAATTTCTTAGCCAATTTCCGATATGCTGGCGAATAAGTGGTCCAGGATGACTACAGAATATTTTAAAGGATATCGTGACATTTGAGTCTAATTTTTGACTTATATGTGTCGAAACGGTGGACACAGCAAAATGGATTGGCTTTACATTGAAGTCCTAGTTAGACCTTTATTTTGATACCCATATTGCCCACAAATGTTTTGGCGCCATCCGGCTCCAGTTTTTGTCCGTTAACCGCGGTCTCGACCTTTCTATTTTTTTGCATTTGTGCAGTTATCCATCCACATAAAACTATCACTAAAAACAAAATTGTTAAAAAAATTAAGAAATTTTAAGGTATGTTACCCTTTTATACCCGGCCTTACTTCACTTAAACTTGATGAACTCATCTAAATATTATTCGATTTTTAATAGCTATACATTTCTGGAAGGCGAATTAAATAACGCAGCCTACCGTGTGATTTAATTAAAAACTAATGTCCGCGTTCGGGAAGAGTATAGGGCAAGAAATTGAAGATTCATGAGAAAAAAAAGAAAATGATCACTTTAGACCGCGATATTACCTTCCTTGGGTAGTGTACCAAAAAACGGAATACGCCATTCGATTTAGCGGTTAATTCTACATATGGATGGATATCACTTTTTTCTCGTACAAAATCCTAACTTTTTTCATACATAAATCTAAACATACCTTGAAATTCTGGGAATTTGCGCGGTTTTCGGTGTAGCTCCATCCAGTTTTTGGAAAAGTGAAATTTTTTTCAGTTTACTTAAGCTAAGATCACACGAATTGTACATTTGGCTAAAAATTTGCCAAATTCATAGGCAAACCGTGTGAACGGTAAATTTCATTTGACACAAATCACAAAAGCCAAATATTTAGCCTCTTGTGGCAAATCAAAAACAGCCCTTGTAGCCAAATCGTGTGAACACAAATGTGATACAGAAGGTAAATAAAAATGATGAAAATGGACAAATTTTGATTTGCCACTTGAATACAAATGATTGTGGCAAATATACAAATCTTTTTTGACAACTATATTATAAATTATGTTTAAATTAAAAAATATATAGAAATACAAGTTTTAAATTGGCCTCTTATAAGCTTCTGCTTTGGCCATAAGGGGAAAGAAGAAGTCCGGAAGAAACATTATATGGCGCACTGGCTTCTCTTTATAAAATGGAATACACAGATACCCTGCCATTTGAGATGCATAATTTTTTTATTTCAGTAATTTGAATTCCAATTTCGAAAAAAATTAATTTTTGAAATAAATATTATTTTCATTTAGTTTGAAGTTTAATGTCAATCAAATTGTTTTTAATGGAGTACTTAGCTCCATGATACAAACATTCAAGGTAGTTCCATTTCACTTTGACTTTGTCATTTTTGATTATAATATGGATTTTTCACGTCTCATTTTAAGTCAAAAATTTAGGATAGCGTTGCCCAATCAAAAGTTTTTGGCTGAGGGTATATTTGAACAAAATATTGGGTATTTTAAATGAAATGGCGTTTTTCACATATGCTAATCAACAAAACAAATGAGCCGATGTAATGAGCTTTTCAAAGAAAATAAAAAATAAGTTATTCATAAAAAATAAAATAGATTTATGCAGTTATTAGAGTCGAAAAATGGTATCAAAACGTCCTTTATACAATCAAGCAACTGCTTTTACTCAAAATTTCAGAAATTTGACATTAATTTGTATGAACCAAATTTCAAAATCTGAGTAAAAGGTCTGAAATCTTAAGCAAAAGTAAATGCTTGGCTTTTATTAATATGACCCAATATTTGAAAACTGTTCGATTTTTTATGAATAAGGTAAGAGTACTTGATTTTCTTTATATGTATTATTTATTGCGTACGTATAAATATATATATGCATATTTGGTTTCAATGTTTTATACAAGAATATTTCCACATTTAAAAAATATATTTATTAAAAAAATTGTTTAGCAGTTATATAACAATGTAAATTTAGTTTAAATTTTTATGTTGCAGTTTTCTTTAGTTTTTACTTGCGTTACTAAATTTATTTTCCTTTATTTTATTATTTACATAATTCTGAAATAGATTCTTCGCAAAAAAATCTTTTTAGTACCTTTTCATCTAAATTAAATTTTGTATTTACTAATAAATTTTGCATATAACCATGCCATCGGCCGCACTTGTTTTTTCGGTTGTAAGTTCATAAGTCGTGCCAATATTCATAATTTCTAAACCACTGAAATTTTTCAATGAAATTCACAGGAGGTGTAGTGGGAATGTAACATGTACTATACATATTCCACAAACTTACCGCAACTTATTTTTAGAATAAATCTTATTTTTTATATAATTATTTTTGATCTGATGTTATGAAGAATTTAACACGTAAATGTGCGTATTTATATATATATATATATATATCAATATTTAAATTTAAATTCGTTTTGTTGCAATCGATACCATGATTACCATGGAAATAAAAAATAACATAAATGGAGGATTTATAGCACTGAATATGGCAGCACGAAATGTCATAATCCATATAATTGTCAGGTGGTTAATATGGCGACAAAAATTTGACGTTTACACTACCTTCTTTCTTGTATCATGCTTAGCTCTGTTCGTGGCCGCTGTAGTGCAGTGGGTAGAGTGCTCGCCTGCTATACCAGAGGTATCGGGTTCAAACCCCAGTCCGAACAAACACCAAAAAAATTTTTTTTAATTAATTAAAACTCAATCGTTGGGGTTTTAGAAACAGCGGCCACCTCTCGGCAGTGAGGGGCATACCCTCCGAGTGTATTTCTGCCATGAAAAAGCTTCTCAAAAAAATGCATTCGCCGTTCGGAACCGGCATAAAACTGTAGGTCCACCCAATTAGTGGGACAAACAAAAGGAGCACACCTCGAATTGGGAGAAAAGCCCGGCCATAAACTCGTCAGAGTTATATTAGCGCCATTGTATTATTATATTATTATTTAGCTCTGTTCAATAACAAAAAATTGTTACGAATTTTTCGTAAAAAATGACAGCTCTCCATATGAAAATGACAGTTTTTATGAAAAATAAGTTACAAATTTTTAGTAATTGAACACAGGTTTTGTCTCTTTTCAAGAATTGTTTTTGTATTTTGACTTTCGGCGGGTTTTTCAAACCAAATATACCAGAGAAAAAACGTAGTGTCATATAGGCCGAAGAAGCATTTTTTAACGTTTAGCTAGAAAAAATTAGGAATAATTTTTTATTCCTTATTGAGATAATTTTGTATAATGAATACATTTTTGACGTTATTCAATTATTCTTGCTAGTCACACAAGTATACTTTTTCATAAAGTGATTTTTCGAATACTTTCCCAAATTAGGAAAGAATATTTGCCCGAATATGAACCCAATGTTTTCCCGAAACTGAACCGAATAATTTTCCAAATACTTTCCGGATCCTAAACCGAACCCCAATACTTTCCCAAATCAGGAAAGAATATTTGCCCGAATCTGAACCGAATGTTTCCCAAATGCTTTCCCGAATCTGAACCGAATATTTTTCCAAATACCGGATCCGAAACCGAACCCGAATACTTAACCTATTATTTTTCTAATAATTTCCCGAATCCGAACCGAATATAAATAAACATGAACCCCTGGTAATAACTCAGTCAGTTTCCGAGCGAATTTAACAAAACTTTGCACGTGACTATATCCTACTATTACCCTAACCATTTCTAAAAATAATCGAAATTGATATATGATTTTGATCCTTCATTTGTTTCTAACTCCGAAAATAGTCATTCCGAGCAAAAAAGTAACATAATCACTTTCATTCAAAATGAGTACATAAACAATTTCTTCATATACGATTTCGACGTATCTGCAACATTTCATTCACTTTTGTGCAACCAAAGTCAACATTTCACAATGACCATTTTTTTGGAGCTCGTTATCACACGTATTCTATTGAATGAATTAAATTAACTTTATATCATCTTACAGAGAATTAAATGAAGTATTATCCAGTTTTGAAATCGTGAAAATACATGTACTTATAATGATTTAATACCTATTTGATTAATTTTTGTTTGTTAATTTTTCATAAAATTTTCTTCCAAATAATGCCCAAGAAGAAGAAGCATACTTTTCTATATTTTTCATACGACTGTTTTATCATGATTGGTTAAATCGTGTGAACGAATGTGAACAAATTTGCCACTTTACTTCTATGTACAAATGTGTGGCAAATCAAAAGCTAATAAATCGGGCAAATCGTGTGAACGCAAAGCAAATCATTTGCACATCGATATCAAAATGGGCAAATGTGGACAAATTTAAATTTGTCATTTTCTGTACAAATGCGTAAATCGTGTGATCTCGGCTTTACTCTAAAACATCCTATTTTCAAATTCCGGTGCCGGAGGGAATATCTAAAAAAAAACTCATCTAATGTACATACGTCATTAGAAAAAATATCATTAGAAAAAAAAAATTGCCAGTTTATTCGTTATGTAGTTACGTTCTATTTCACATCCTGTTAATAAGTATGAAATCATCAAATAGTCAGTCTTGTTTCCTTCCGTTTTCTGTGTGGACTATCATCAATCAATCTTGTTTTTTCATATCACAAATACATAAATTCCTGTTCATATGCCCATTCCTTCTAAGCCATAACGTTTAGCACATTCTATTAATCGCAACCAAATTACATAAATATAACATGAAGGGAAATAAAGTGGGAAGTGATCAGCTTCCGGTTCAGTGAACTTTTTTTTTTTTGTGTTTATTGTGTATAGCCACATTGTAATTCTCTAGCCACATTCGCAACTATGTTAGCAGAAAAAATCGCATATACATACATACATATGTATGTACATATGTAAATATATGCACATATTTTCCACAGCGGAAACCAGAAATCAAAAGTAACTAGTAACGACCTACCCACATACTATTTACGATGCTTGCTAAAAGTGCATGAGTATGAGTATGGATTTATGCCTGACCAAATAACTGATATGTTTAATATTTTATAGAGCTCCAGATTTTTTTTGAACATTTTCGAGTAGCCCGAACAAATTTTGTTCAAATGCTCGAACAGTCGTTTGTTTGTTTATTACCCGTATGTTTGTACGGGCATTTGAACAATTCGGGCATTTTGAAGTTTGTTTTTTTCTTTTGTTTATTATTTTTTTTCTTCTTCATATGTAGTTGTTTTTATTTTTGTTTTTTCGATACACATTTTTTTGATGTGTAAACATCTTTGCTGCAGCTAGGAGTGATTTCGAAAAACAGGTAAAGTTTACGCGTAAACGTAAATGACCTTTGTGTTAGTGGACTGCTGCGTCCGTGTGAATGGCATTGTCAGTGGTAGGTAGGTAGATAGACATGTACTTACAAATGCTTCCATGCATCGTCGTGCAAATGCAAATATCAACAACAACAGCAACGAAGCGAAGTTTTCTGCAACAATGCGACAAATAGGCAAAATAAAAAGGACCAACCTGTTTGAACATGTATGCAAATGTATGGATATGCATACCTACATCTACCTATCTAATTTTCTGTGCAATATTGGTATCAAATGAAAGGTTTTCAGCAGGACTTCGATATGAAGCTCTTTTCATTGTGACCCCTAGGCCGGGTCTCCAGATATGGGTCAAAACGAGGACCCGGATGATCCTTGAATGTTTCTGAGCAAAATTGGTATGAAATGAAAGGTTTTGAGCAGGACTTCGATATGAAGCTCTTTTAATTGTGACCCCTAGGCCGGGTCTCCAGATATGGGTCAAAACGAGGACCCGGATGATCCTTGAATGTTTCTAAGCAATATTGGTATGAAATGAAAGGTTTTGAGCAGGACTTCGATATGAAGCTCTTTTAATTGTGACCCCTAGGCCGGGTCTCCAGATATGGGTCAAAACGAGGATCCGGATGATCCTTGAATGTTTCTGAGCAAAATTGGTATGAAATGAAAGGTTTTGAGCAGGACTTCGATATGAAGCTCTTTTAATTGTGACCCCTAGGCCGGGTCTCCAGATATGGGTCAAAACGAGGACCCGGATGATCCTTGAATGTTTCTAAGCAAAATTGGTATGAAATGAAAGGTTCTGAGCAGGGATTCTATACGGAGCTCTACTCTTTATGATTCCTATGTCGGGACCCGAGATATGGGTCAAAACGATGACCCTGATGATCTTGCATGTTTCTGAGCAATATTGGTATCAAGGGTGTTCAACAGGGCTTCTACATGGAGCTCTATTCTTTATGAGTCCTAGGTAGGGTCCCCAAATATGGGTCAAAATGTGACCCCGGATTAACCCGGAATGTTTCTGAGCAATATTGGTATCAAGGGTGTTGAGCAGGCCTTCTACACGGAGCTCTACTCTTTATGATTCCTAGGCCGGGTCTCCAGATATGGGTCAAACGTGGACTCGGATGTTCTTGCATGTTTCTGAGCAATACAAAACAAAACAACATAAAAAATCAAAAGTCAAAAACCAAAAACCAAAACAAACAAAAACAACAAAATAGTAGGAGTCGCAATGACAACAAAAAATTACAAAAACGATAGTCGCCTTTTAATCCATAGAAAACCAGGAAAAAAAGGAATAAGGAAAAGGGAATAAATATCCGATTTCGAAACTGTTTACACATCAATGTTCATGAATACCCGTTATTCACGCTTTAATTTTTTTTGTTTGTAAGCTCGAATGTTCGAATGTTTGTACGCATGGTATAAAAAAATACAGGTATGTGCATTGTCACTTTGACGCTGTCTTTTTGATTAAAACGCAGATTTTTGAAGTTTGATCTTATGTCAGTTTTAGAGTATAGCGATGCCAGACTTTAATTTTTTGAATGCGTAGATTTTTGTTTGAAAGTTTGGGTATTTCAGAAATCAAAGGACAGAAAGAGAAAGGGCACTAGTGAGCAGATTTATGGAACTTCCAGTAGCTCCTCTTCGCTCACTCCACAAATCTTCATCCACCCTCCGCGAATAAAGGGTATCGTCGGAAATTGGAAAAATTTTATATCACCGTCTTTGCAGCCATATTTGGTATTATTGCACCGCGGAAATAAACAACTCATATTGTTAAAATCTAGGGTACATATTTTTTTGTAATTGGATTGGACATATGTACATACATACATATATAAACTGAAATGCTCACTTGGTATGGTGGTGTACATACATATCGTCGTTTAAAGTGCAAAACCGCTTGACATTTTTGCCAAAAATGAGATTTCATCAAAAATATATTCCTGGCGTCCGTCCCCATCCATTCATGCAACATTTTTGAGATTCACACAACGCAATTCCAAATAATGACACAGTTTCAAAACCGCTTTTTTTGAGGAAATTTTTCGAACCAATACCGCGAATAATAGGTGTTATTGTTTTATAACTGTACTGTAATGTACTAAAGTTGATTATACTTTCATAAACACGAAATGGATTATAACTTTGCTTTATTGAAGAAAACTTTTTACGTACGCCTGCAAAACCGCCTATACGTCACTATTGAACAAAATAAAAGACGAAAAACCGCTTATAAATACATAAGTAAGCCAATAACTGCACATTTAACAGTTTTTCGCCAAAATGATATTCGGATTAAGAATATAATCCAAAAATCTACCTTGGTTTGGATGTGGGTTTGCAAAATTCCGAACCGTTTTGAATTAAAACAGTCTTTACTGTCTCCTGTAAAATTTGGGTGCTAGCGGATACGCGGTGTTGCACTTTATGCGACGATATGGAGTTATAATAGATCAATCTCCAAAAGGGGCTTCTTTGTAGTACGGCCAAACTGATATTCCCTGAAGTAAAAATCCGAAATGAATCTTTTATGAATCACTGATGAAATTCATTTATGACTGAGGAGGCATCAGTGAGTACTTTCAAATAAAGACTGCTGAATTTTTCATATAAATGGTTTGCTTTTTTCAAAAAAAAAAAAAAAATAATAATAATAAGAAGAAGAATCATCAATGATCATTCAGCAGTGAAACAAATTTACTGCAAGATGTGTAATTTTTTCCAGGCACCGTAACGATTATCATTTTTATAAAAAAAAATCATTTTTAATCGTTATAGTTTGATTTTTATTTTTTCGATGAAATTTGATCGATATTTTATGATTTTTATTTTTTCGATCAAAAATAATTGTTATTACTGGATTTAAATTTTTCCTATGAAACTTGATCGATATTTTATGATTTTTATTTTTTCGATCAAAAATAATTTTTATTATTGGATTTAAATTTTTCCGATCATAATAAACTCTAAAAACTTGTTTTTTTTTTTTGCAAATTTTGAACTTGATCGATATTTTTGATTTTTATTTTTTCGATCAAAAATAATTTTTATTATTGGATTTAAATTTTTCCGATCATAATAAACTCTAAAAACTTGTTTTTTTTTTTTTTTTGCAAATTTTGTTCTCAAATAGAACTGCGCCAATGTTGGCACAATCGTCAACTTCAAGCCATCAAATATAGGATTCACTAACGTTTGAAAAAGTTTACTATGATCGGAGAAAAAATAAAAAAATATTGATTAAAGTTGATCGGAAAAATTTAAATCCAATTATAACAATTATTTTTGATCGAAAAAATAAAAATCATAAAATATCGATCAAGTTTCATCGGAAAAATTTAAATCCAATAATAAAAATTATTTTTGATCGAAAAAATAAAAATCGTAAATAATGGTTATTTAAAAATTTAAAAAATAAAAATCTTTAGAATAAAGATGAGCTCATATTTGGATAGAATGTGCTAAAATCGTTGTATCGGCATACTTGCATTTTATTGCTAACGAAGTTTTCATAATGATTTTTTCATCCGAAGAAATGGAAATAACGATTAAAATCGGTCCCTGATTTTTTCAAATTGGAAAAATTTTTTTCAATTCAAATTGAAAAAATTCGTTACTAACTATGAATACCATGGTTACAATTTATTTAAAAAAAAAATCAATGTGACAAAAATATTAATTTCAACTAAATCCTAATTGATATTAGCGAAATGAAAAAGTTAGAGCAAAGGAGATTTACATGAATGTATCTATGTATATACATTAGGGTGGTACTTAAATGTATGGATACAAATTTCATATCATATTGCCTCAACCTCTCCGCCCTAGGGACTTACTATTTCCTGACTATATTATATTACCTGACTGTATAAAAAGCGGTCCAAATAAACATTTCTTAGATGTGCTAGATGGTGGAAATGTTCTAGAAAAGTTACCGCCATAAAATATCGGTAGGGGTCTCTTCAGAAAAAATCTTTGTAAGATGAACCTAGCAGACTACGGGAAGCGAGAAACTTATATTCCTCGGAATGTTAAATGTGTTTCCAGTTCTGCTGAAGCGATTGAAATACTTCTTTTGTAAAAGATTAATGATTTTTGATGACGTCTTACATGCAGGAAAAAAAGTTATATTAAGATGGGTGGAAGTGACTCCAGTGGCGCACATAGGGCTAATACAATTATAAAGTAGAAACCCTCCTCTCAAGCCAAAGAGATTGGTGTATCAAACTTAGGGATCGGACCATAAATACCGAAGATATGAAAAAAATGAATTTTAGCGACATCTAGTGGGGTCCAAGAAAAGAATTTCCAGAAATGTTTTCGAAAGAGAAATCATATGGGGGCGTACGGTGGACATTTTTTTGGTCCACATAAGGCGAGACGGCCTACTGTACATGCGCCTTGTACATACATTTACATACATATGTATTTACATATATAAATAAATATTAGACATATACGCCGACAGTGATTCCGGCGGCGGCGGCGCTATTCCAAAAACATTTCGGCGGCGGCGGCGACGCCGGCGTGCTTTTTCAAATCACAATCCTTATTCAAATATTAATTTTATTTAGTTACCTTAATAGCGCTGGCTGAATGGAATAAATAAACTAATTTCCACCTTAAATTGTTGAAACTTTTTTATTAACAGCAAAAAACAATTGTTACATAAACTAAAATATAAAATACAGAAAATAAATATTAAAGAATATACACAAATCCATATGTAAGGGTAAATTTAAATTCATTTGCTTATTTTGTATGATAATAAACATGCATATTTACTTATGTACATTAGGCATATAACAAGTTTTGACGAAAAATTTGGCATACCACCACGTGGTGGCAAATATTGTACAAGTAATGAATATCACTTTTTTATGTGATTTCGGTTCAAAAACGTTCCGCGCAAAAATGGATTTCTAAAAAAAGTCAGATTTTTTTTTTAATTTTTTTGTAATATTTTTATTTTTACATTTTTGTCAATTGTTGTATGAAATAAGTTTTAAGTTTAAAGTATGTGATGATTTCCACATTTCTTTTAATAGACCTTAAGGTAAATATCTATTATTATGAAGAAAAACGTGTACACTGTACAAAACTTTTTTTGTTTTTTTCAGCAGTTCTGATAAAAAGTAATTTCGTTTTGCGCGGAAACTTTTTTGCAATTTCGCAAAAAAAAATACTGGGGTTCATACTTTTTTATGCTCTATTCGACTATGGTATGCCGTTTTATATGCCTAATGTACATATTTACATATATATAAGGCACTTTAAAATAAATATATGTATATACAGTGTTGGAAAAAATAATAGGGACAAAATTTTGCAATTCTCCATTTAATTCATTTTAAGACCAAATAATAATTACCATATATTGATGCTTACACGGAGAGGACATGCTTCAATAACTCTGGGGTGGTTTTTGTATAATAATTTAATTTTTATGAATAAAAATAATGAAATGTATAATTTAAGTTGGAAATAATAATAGGGACAAACTTTAAATTCGATTGTTTTTTTCAAATAAACTACAATATTACTGCTGCAGCTAGATTTAAACTAATGTTTAGTTGAAGCTCCTTTATTTTTTATAACTTACTTCTTCGTGGCATAGGGTTGACCAAATCAGCGCAATTTGCAACTGGTATTAAGTACCAAGCTTCTTTAATTTTTTTTCCATAACTCTTGCTTATTTTTCCATTTTTGATCCCCCATCGTCTTCTTTAATATTCCCTATAGGGCTGAGATTCGACAACTGTGAGGGCTACTCAAAAACAGCAACTTTCTTACGTTCAAACTATGAGTTTTCGATTCTGGAGGCATGTTTGGGAACATTTTCGGCATCTAATGATATCAAGGAGGGTTGAAATGGTGCAGTTTTGAGTAGAACAATTAGCAACAGACCTCGAAACGTAGGACTAAATGGAAGAGATCCCAGAAAAGTTCCGTATCTGAGAAAAAATTATGTAAGCCAACGAACTGAAATTTTCCAGTAGCTTAAATTCCTTAGGACTGAGGCTAGTAAATTAGGGAACAGCTAAAGTTTTTGTTAATAACTTTTAACCGGCAAAAAACAAAACATTTCCGCATTCAGCTTCGTGTTCCTGAGGTCAAAACACGTTGATTGGTTTTTTTTTTTTTTTTTTTTAATTTTGAAGAACTTTAGCAGTTAGCAAAACTAGGAAAATATGTACACATCTCGCTCCATACGGGTACGGCGCGCCAGCGCACGCCGCCGATTTCACGGATTATGGCGGCGGCGGCCGATTATGAAGGTAATCGGCGCGGCGGCGGCGGCGTCAATCGGCGGCGTATATGTCTAATAAATATGTATGAGGCTATGTACTAAGTAGGTGTGCTATGGGATTAAGTTATCAGGAGTGGTTTGGGATATTATGGAGAAACTTATAGCGTTTTCGATTCTGAACCAAAATGCTGCATTATTACAAGGCAACATTATCAACATGCGCCCTGAGCCCTAAGAAAATGTTGCACTTTTCATGTGATGTATGAAACAAAAATAATGCAACCCCTTGGTCATATTAAGGGCAGAAAATGCTGCCCTGTGGTCGGGCAGAGGGCGACATGTTTGTCAATAGAACAAACAACCCTGAAAAAATGTGTGGAATCTATGTGGAATAGAACAAACAAATTAGACAGCCCGATAAAAATGCAGAATAAGTGCGACATTTTTGCCAGAATAGAAAACGCCATTAGTTTTGGGTGAAAACCACATATTTTAATTTAACTTTCCAGTTTATTACACATCAAATGTTGCACATATGGATTATTAAAAAAGATGGAATAGACACCAAAGACAGAAATGCCAAAAATGTTTGTTCAGTTGTTCTATTGACAAAAAAATTGTGATAAAAAACTGATAACGTTGTGGCCTTTAGCTACAAAAATATCCGAAATAGGTCACGTCTTAGTAAAGCAAATATTAATCTGCACTGGGTAATAATGCATAGTTCCTTTTTTAATCGTGATTTATTAAGATCATCGTCATCGTCTCATAGCATCAATTCACTTTTTTATCACTTCCCATGCTTTTGCTTTGTATTTTCATAAGTATTTTGTGGTTTTTCAAACCATTGCACACAATTAAAGTTTTCATTTGTTTCGTCAACCTATAGCTTTAAGATAAGACAATTTAATGGAGCTTAAGTTATTTAAGTTTTGCGAATTAATATCGTATAAAATAGATCTGCTCGATGTATTATGGAACAATCTTCTTAGGTTAAAAACCGGTTCCGGCGATATACCTTAAGATCTTTGGTATCTTCTTCCGTTGCACAATACATCATTTTCCTACCCTGTCGGAAAAATAAAAGAACAAAAAAGAAATGGAAGAAAAAGTCTGATGAGGGGATGTGGTGTTCTCCGAAATGGATCCATAACTTCTACTAAAAAAACAAAAATTTTTAATTTTTTCTTAATTATATAAAAAAAAACTGACCAATAGCTCATATAAAATTGACATAAAAATAATTATTAGAATTAAACAGGCATGTAAAAACAAAAATAAATATATTTGTTTCTTAGCAAACTTAATAGCTTTCACCAAATCATGTAATTAAGTTAGTTGTATGATTTAGTTACGTTTTGTATACATACATACATATGTACAAACCTAAAAATTAGTAAGTAGAGAGGTATTATTTAGGGGAAAACGGTTTAACCAATAACATTTAGTTGACTAATGTATCTGTATTTAGTACATACATACATATGTATATATGTATGTATAGATATATATAAGAAGACAACAAGCAACGGAAGACAGCCAAACATTAAACATCTAAAGTAAAAAAGGAGGCGGAATTGGTGAGATGGCTTTTATTTACCTATATTATTTAGCTTGGAAAAGGAATTATGTTTAGCTCAAAACTTTACGTATATTGTCAATAAGTCATAACAAACAATTATCATTTCTCTAATGGTTTTTTAAGTATATCGATCCCTAACTGCCATAAAAGTGTATCCAACAAAAAATAAATTTTACAGGAGAAGGTATTTTTTAATTTTCTTTGCATACAGTTTGTATGTAGCCTTGAAATTTTGGAAGTTGATGCGTATTACAATAGCTAAAATCGGTAACTTTGTTGGTTACACTTTTTTGGCGGTTAGGGCTCGATAAGTATGTGTAAAAGTTAATTCCATGTATGCCTAAAAATTCTGTAAATGTACAGATGACATGACGTATGAGTAATAATATTCACGTACACGTACATATATATGGATGTGTGTGGATAGTGCCGCTAATAGGAGCAAATTCAAATAGAAAACAAGTAAGGAAGCCTAAGTTCGAGTGCAATCGAACATTAGATACTCAGCTGTATGCTTTCATTGTTTGTTTGCGTTTGTTCGATATAGGGTGTATTTTATATGAAACGAGTGCTGCATAAACAGGGCGCAGCCACGCCCATTTTCAAAATTTATATCAATCATCCAAATAAGCATACAAATATTATTGTTAGTGCAAAATTTCATCCCTCTATGACTTTTAGTTACAAAGACTTCACGTTACAAATTCCAAAAGGGTGTTCCAGAAATATCTTTGTTAAAAAGTAGGCGTGGTCATAAACCGATTTCAATACATTTTTGCGTGTCTATTAACACATGTTATAAAAGTGTATAAACCAAGTTTCGTCATAATATCTCAATTATTTGTCGAGTTAAAGGCTAAGAAATCTCATATATCCCTTTGTCTAAAAAGAGGCGGTGCCACGCCCATTTTCCAAACTTTTTTATTTTTTGTTTCCGGTCTATTGTAAAACTCATGTCACAAAATTTCAATGAATTATCTTTATATTTCACATAGATATCGCTTAAAATGGTTTTATTAGGTCACTTTATAATACACATATATAAAAGTGGGCGCGGTCGTCAACCGATTTTGGTAATTTTTCGTCCACACATTTGGCTAAGTAAATATATCACGCGTACCAGATTTCATCGATATATCTTTAACGGTTTCTGAGTTATGGCTTATTAAACTTTCAATATTCGCTCCTTAATAAGTGGGCGTGGCACCGCCCATTTTCCAAAATTTTTGTAGTTTTTGTTTTATGTCCATAGTTGGACTCCTGCCACAAAATCTCAGTGATTGATCTTTATATTTGACAGAGATATCGCTTAAAATGTTTTTATTAGGCCCCCTTATATTTCCTATATATAAAAGTGGGCGTGGCCGTCAACCGATTTTGATAATTTTTCGCCAAAACATTTGACTAAGTAATTATATTACGCGTACCGAATTTCATCGATATATCTTCAACGGTTTCTGAGTTATGACTCATAAAACTTTCAATGTCTGCCCCTTAATAAGTGGGCGTGGCACCGCCCATATTCCAAAATTTTTGTGTTTTTTGTTTTATGTCCATAGTTGGACTCATGCGACAAAATTTCAATGATAGATCTTTATATTTGACAGAGATATCGCTTAAAATGGTTTTATTAGGTCACTTTATAATACACATATATAAAAGTGGGCGTGGCCGTAAACCGATTTTGATAATTTTTCGTCAAAACATTTGTCTATGTAAGCAAATTACGCGTACCAAATTTCATCGATATATCTTCAACGGTTTCTGAGTTATGACATATAAAACTTTCAATGTTTGACCCTTAATAAGTGGGCGTGGCACCGCCCATTTTCCAAAACTTCATCAAATTTCTTCATAAGGGCCCGAGCTCAATACGTGGGTAAAATTTTAAAACTCTAGCTATATTAGTGGCTGAGATACCAAATTTCCGATTTTTTCTATATAGGAAAAGTGGGCGTGGTCATGGTCCGATTTCGCCCATTTTCAATACCAACCGTCCCAGTCTCGATACCAACTTGCGTTCCAAATTTCATCAAAATATCTCAATTTTTGCGCGAGTTAGAGTGTTTACAGACGGACGGACGGACGGACGGACGGACAGACGGACGGACGGACGGACGGACGGACGGACGGACGGACATGGCTCAATCGATTTCTCTTTTCACCCTGATCATTTTGATATATATAAGTCTATATCTATCTCGATTATTTCATTCTGTTACAATCCACCGTTACGTGATTAAAACTATAATACTCTGTGTACTAGTACAGCTGAGTATAACAAGTAAGGAAGCCTAAGTTCGAGTGCAATCGAACATTAGATACTCAGCTGTATGCTTTCATTGTTTGTTTGCGTTTGTTCGATATAGGGTGTATTTTATATGAAACGAGTGCTGCATAAACAGGGCGCAGCCACGCCCATTTTCAAAATTTATATCAATCATCCAAATAAGCATACAAATATTATTGTTAGTGCAAAATTTCATCCCTCTATGACT
Source organism: Urophora cardui (assembly GCA_960531455.1). Taxonomy (NCBI): domain Eukaryota; kingdom Metazoa; phylum Arthropoda; class Insecta; order Diptera; family Tephritidae; genus Urophora; species Urophora cardui. The sequence goes on from OY482673.1 coordinate 53,815,007, forward strand.
TTTAGTTACAAAGACTTCACGTTACAAATTCCAAAAGGGTGTTCCAGAAATATCTTTGTTAAAAAGTAGGCGTGGTCATAAACCGATTTCAATACATTTTTGCGTGTCTATTAACACATGTTATAAAAGTGTATAAACCAAGTTTCGTCATAATATCTCAATTATTTGTCGAGTTAAAGGCTAAGAAATCTCATATATCCCTTTGTCTAAAAAGAGGCGGTGCCACGCCCATTTTCCAAACTTTTTTATTTTTTGTTTCCGGTCTATTGTAAAACTCATGTCACAAAATTTCAATGAATTATCTTTATATTTCACATAGATATCGCTTAAAATGGTTTTATTAGGTCACTTTATAATACACATATATAAAAGTGGGCGCGGTCGTCAACCGATTTTGGTAATTTTTCGTCCACACATTTGGCTAAGTAAATATATCACGCGTACCAGATTTCATCGATATATCTTTAACGGTTTCTGAGTTATGGCTTATTAAACTTTCAATATTCGCTCCTTAATAAGTGGGCGTGGCACCGCCCATTTTCCAAAATTTTTGTAGTTTTTGTTTTATGTCCATAGTTGGACTCCTGCCACAAAATCTCAGTGATTGATCTTTATATTTGACAGAGATATCGCTTAAAATGTTTTTATTAGGCCCCCTTATATTTCCTATATATAAAAGTGGGCGTGGCCGTCAACCGATTTTGATAATTTTTCGCCAAAACATTTGACTAAGTAATTATATTACGCGTACCGAATTTCATCGATATATCTTCAACGGTTTCTGAGTTATGACTCATAAAACTTTCAATGTCTGCCCCTTAATAAGTGGGCGTGGCACCGCCCATATTCCAAAATTTTTGTGTTTTTTGTTTTATGTCCATAGTTGGACTCATGCGACAAAATTTCAATGATAGATCTTTATATTTGACAGAGATATCGCTTAAAATGGTTTTATTAGGTCACTTTATAATACACATATATAAAAGTGGGCGTGGCCGTAAACCGATTTTGATAATTTTTCGTCAAAACATTTGTCTATGTAAGCAAATTACGCGTACCAAATTTCATCGATATATCTTCAACGGTTTCTGAGTTATGACATATAAAACTTTCAATGTTTGACCCTTAATAAGTGGGCGTGGCACCGCCCATTTTCCAAAACTTCATCAAATTTCTTCATAAGGGCCCGAGCTCAATACGTGGGTAAAATTTTAAAACTCTAGCTATATTAGTGGCTGAGATACCAAATTTCCGATTTTTTCTATATAGGAAAAGTGGGCGTGGTCATGGTCCGATTTCGCCCATTTTCAATACCAACCGTCCCAGTCTCGATACCAACTTGCGTTCCAAATTTCATCAAAATATCTCAATTTTTGCGCGAGTTAGAGTGTTTACAGACGGACGGACGGACGGACGGACGGACAGACGGACGGACGGACGGACGGACGGACGGACGGACGGACGGACGGACATGGCTCAATCGATTTCTCTTTTCACCCTGATCATTTTGATATATATAAGTCTATATCTATCTCGATTATTTCATTCTGTTACAATCCACCGTTACGTGATTAAAACTATAATACTCTGTGTACTAGTACAGCTGAGTATAACAATGGAAAATGATGGGAGCAATAAGGCATAAGCAATACTACAACAATCTCTTATATATAAAAAAAAATCGTAGTTAAATATTTATTTAAAATATTTTTTTATACATTTATTTAATATTACAGATGATATCATTTAAGAATGTTATGTTTTCATCTAAATCCATTGTAACATTTCAGAGCTGTCAGAACGGCTGATATGGATAAATCACTTCAAAACGCTGTTAAAACATACATAAATATGTGCATACAACCAAACGGGGATGAGTATGAGAAATATTAACGCTAGATAAATCATATCGACGCTTCCAAACAAAACTTTACTAAGTCTGAAAACTGTGTTTTGCAGGAGAAGCTCTCAAAGTTTAAACTCGATATGAAACTTCCGTTGTGTGCTAAGTATATATTCACTTGTAACTTCTGTTTGGATTGAACGATCAATGCCAAAACTCGACAATATCAAAGTTAGGGTACTCTTTATATAAAACCGTAAGAAAAAATAAAAACTTGCTACGTTGTTTTTCATGGCAAGCTCTCAAGATTTTTATTCTGTAAAAATCTCGAGTTGTATTATATGTACACTTTTGCTTATAACTTTTGATTGGATTGTCCGATTGAGACCAAAATTTGACAGCATCTAAATTAAGACACGATCTACTTGAAAACACTAAAAACGGGAAAACGTACTAAGTCGACTTAGTACAGTATTGTTTGGAAGCGTCGATATGTGCGCATAAGGCTGATGTATGTATGTATGTTTGCACTTATGTACCTATACATATGTAGATATATATATCATTTATCTCAGGTTTGCTCTAATACTACATACACCTGCACGTGTAATTGATTAGGTGTTTTCCCGCCATTTGGATCATTGTGAATACAAATTTTCCTAATGGTAATGCCAAGAAGTATTTCCAATTGTTTCAGTTATTATAAAAAAATCCTTTTAGAATCAAAACTTTTACGTGTACTTTTGTACACACATACATATATATAAGTATAATCGAGATGCCATACAAAAAATTATATTAATATTGAGTATTGCACGGGATTAAGATAAATTAAATTTTATAAATCATTATATGTCAGCACATGTGCGACGAAATCACGAAAGTCAGAAATATCATTTACAACGAAACATTACATACATGGATTTTTGTTAACACAGGCTCCATTTTAGTGAGCATAACTGTATCAAGACGGAGATACCGTAGTCAACCGTTGCCTTTTTTTACTAGGAAGGAATTTCACTTGAAGAAGAGGGAGAGTGAAACAGAGGCAAACAAAACGCAATTTTGAAAAAACGCACAATTAAATATAAAGTTGGAATGTTGCGAATAATGCGATTGATAAACGACAAACGTTAAAACATGAAACGACTAAATACACATGCAAAGAATAAAGCGGTCTTTGGATTTAAATTTCACAAGTGTATAATCTGAATTATAACGACTTGGTGAAAATAAATCTCAAACTTACCACTCAACAGTTTCCAGTTGCGTAAGGCAAGATATTTGACAAAGAAAAAATAAGAATAAATTGGAACGCATGAATTTGTAAATATTAAAAGTCATTTTGTTTAATAGTGTCCTTTAAGAACTTTATTAAAATGATAAAACGTGAATAATAAGTCGCAATAAGACCGAATATGAACCAGCAATTTCAATCAATTTTAATGCGGCATCAAATTTTGCTTTTTCGTTGTCACGTTTTTCATATTATTGCAATATTAAGCAAAAAGGAAAACCATTTTCGTTTACATTTTTTTCGACATACATACATACATATGTACATACATATTATGTACATATTATGTATCTATATTTACACAAACAAATGCTAAGAAGCAAATTACGCACGTGCAAGATTTAACCATAAATTTTCGTTCGTTTCGTAAAAATAAGTCCGTAATTTATTTAAATGTAAGTCATGAGTTTAAATCAGGGACCGATTTTAATCGTTATTTCCATTTCTTCGGATGAAAAAATCATTATGAAAACTTCGTTAACAATAAAATGCAAGTATGCCGATACAACGATTTTAGCACATTCTATCCAAATATGAGCTCATCTTTATTCTAAAGATTTTTATTTTTTAAATTTTTAAATAACCATTATTTACGATTTTTATTTTTTCGATCCAAAATAATTTTTATTATTGGATTTAAATTTTTCCGATGAAACTTGATCGATATTTTATGATTTTTATTTTTTCGATCAAAAATAATTGTTATAATTGGATTTAAATTTTTCCGATCAACTTTAATCAATATTTTTTTTATTTTTTCTCCGATCATAGTAAACTTTTTCAAACGTTAGTGAATCCTATATTTGATGGCTTGAAGTTGACGATTGTGCCAACATTGGCGCAGTTCTATTTGAGAACAAAATTTGCAAAAAAAACAAGTTTTTAGAGTTTATTATGATCGGAAAATTTAAATCCAATAATAAAAATTATTTTTTGATTGAAAAAATAAAAATCATAAAATATCGATCAAGTTTCATAGGAAAAATTTAAATCCAGTAATAACAATTATTTTTGATCGAAAAAATAAAAATCATAAAATATCGATCAAATTTCATCGAAAAAATAAAAATCAAATTATAACGATTAAAAATGATTTTTTTTATAAAAATGATAATCGTTACGGTCCCTGGTTTAAATGTTTATTTAATGTTATTGTCTAAATAATTTATATTACTGTAATTAATGTTTATATACGTCTTTTTATATATTTGTGGAAAATAAATAGACTCCCTGAGGAAGATTCAAGTATGCGCCGAAACGCGTAGGAGAAAAAAAGAAAACTTTGTGTTTTGCTTTATAATTCACCGGCCAAAAAGCTCTGAAAAGCATATTAATAAATTTTCTCTTTTTTACTCCGCCATTAAGATAAATCTGTTGCGTGAGGAACTAATATAGATAATTGCCTTTTGTAACTCTCCCCTTTTCTAGTACTCACAAAATGGCAACAGGTTTCAAATTATCTTTTCTTAGATAAATTAGAAATACTCTACCTAAAATAATTGACCTTAACATTCATTAAAATACACTTTATCATCTAAGAATATAATCGCTTAAGTTGATTACTGTTTTAATTAATGTTATTCAAAGGAAACATATTTGTGTAGAGCATTTACAGATGTACATATGTATGCAAGTCTGCGGTATGTACTTATATTATTATGTATTATATGTACATGCCTATGTACATTAGAGCGTATCGCGAAAAAAAGTTCTCCGTACGCCCCCTCAAACTATTTCTTTTTCGAAAACATTTCTGGAAAAATTTTTTATTTTTTTTTTGGACACCGCTAGATGTCGCTAAAATTCGTTTTTTTTTTCATATCTTCGATATTTATGGTCCGATCCCTATGTTTGATATGCCAATCTCTTTGGCTGGAGAGGACGGTTTCTAATTCATAATTGTATTAACCCTATGTACGCCATTGGGGTCTCTTCCACCCAGTACTTAGTTTATACCAAGGTAACTTTTTTTTCCGGAATGTTAAACGTCGTCAAAACACATTAATCTTTTGTAAAATAAGTATTTCGATCGATGCGATACAACCGGAAATAAACCACATTTAACATTCCGAGGAATATAAGTTTTTCGCTTCCTGTGGTCTTTTAGGTTCATTTTACAAAGATTTTTTCTGAAGAGACTCTTACTGAAATTTTACGCCGAATAATTTTCTAGAACATTTTAACCATCTAGCACCCCTGAAAAAGGGTTATTTTGACCCCTTTTTATACAGTCAGGAAATAGAGTATAATCAGGAAATAGTATTTTTAAGGTCGCTACAGGGCTAAAATGTTCTAGAAAATTATTTGCTATAAAATTTCAATAGGAGTCTCTTCAGAAAAAATTTTTGTAAAATGAACCTAAAAGACCAAAGGAAGCGAAAAACTTTTACTCCTCGGAATGTTAAATATGATTTATTTCCGGTTCTACTGAATCGATCGAAACACTTCTTTCGCAAAAGATTAATGCTTTTTAACGACGTTTAACATTCCGGAAAAAAAAAGTTACATGAAGGTGGTATACACTAAGTACTGGGTGGAAGTGACCCCAACGGCGCACATAGGGTTAATGCAATTAGAAGCGTACGGTGGACTTTTTTTTTTTGTTCATATAAGGCGAGACGGCCTAATGTACATATGTGCGCTAGAATTATACGTAGAATACGTCAGGCGTGCATAAATCTATTCCTAGCCAATTTCAGTAACTTTCATGCATAACTGCATGAGTTCTAGGAAATTCACTTCAGAAAAATAATTAAATATTTAATTACAAGAACATTTTGCCAATGTGGTTGGCTTCAATTGCCACACGCAAATGCTTTGATTTCAAATCAATTTAGTTATGATTAGGTCGGCTTTATTACATAAGTCCTGTTGATGGCATAATAATCTGTTATGAAGGGGGGAAATTTCAAGCATTACTATCGACCAACTAATTGCTGAAAGAAACACTAGAAACTTTTACAAAAATTCTGGCATATTTGGCATTACGGCAAAATCATTAGTCGTCGGCAGAGTATGTTGGTCAATTTGCTTGTGCAAATGTGTGTTGGCATGTTCATTCATAACAGACTAAGCATAAAAATTACTTGAATATAGCGTACATATAATTATGCAAGTACAAATGTTCAAATCTCATTTATATTCCGCTGAACTGGAAAGTATAACAACCTTTTTTCTTTGTTGTACAACCGTAAACTTGCAAATTAATTAACTACCAAAGCAACGACAGGGGACTCATTAGCGAATATAATCATTAATTAAAACAGTTATTTGATCTTAGGTATGTACTTAGTGAAACCAAACACAAACATTTTACTAAAAAAAAAATTATTGGGGAAAAGTTAGATTGGTTTCTTCATTCCATTCATAACCATTTTGGTTGCTGATTTAGTGGAAAGTTTGCAACCATTTTGATCACAAGTAAAAATGTTACTCATACGCCACGCAGAATAACAAGCACGTTTCACCCAGAGCCGCACGTCATGCTTGTGCAATACAAATGCTCAATCTGTATATTTTTTGCCGGCCGATCACAAAAGATTAAAACTATATATTAACGAATACATACATATATATGTATGTATTTACATACGTAAATATACTCCATGTTGTTTATATGTAATGTTAACACTTTTGCTTCAATTATACTAATAATTACTTTAGAATTAGACATAAACAAAAATTACGTAATTTACGATTAATATGAGTACCTATACCTGAATAACGTGTGAACTTAATGCATATCTGTTTTACGTTATCTATACAATGGCATGGCAGTATATTTTGGTATATTTGTTGACATTGAATTTATAGGGATATTGTGTTATGTTCTCCTTTGTTACTGGGAACTTGTTACGTATGAGCGTATTAATCGATATTGTAATCAGTTTCATATGGGGCAAACAGTGGGTGTTGAAGAAAGTCTATCTAATATTTTGATTGCACTTCTTCTTATGTAAAGTAGCATTAGTTTTACATGCACGTTGAAATAATTTTACGAGACACAAAAATAAAAAAAAAAATATTTCTTGAACATTTGATGAATGTCTCTTTTGACTGGTTTCTAATTATGTCTAAAACTAATTCAAGGCTTTTATTTTATTACTAGCAAATACCCGTCCCGCTTCGCAGCGACGAACAAAAGCTTTAATGTTATAATAGGGTCTTTTCCTTTACCTTTACCTTTACCTTTACCTTTACCTTTACCTTTACCTTTACCTTTACCTTTACCTTTACCTTTAACCTTTACCTTATACTTACCTTTACCTTTACCTTACCTTACCTTACCTTTACTTTACCTTAAACCTTTACCATTACCTTTACCTTTACCTTTACCTTTACTTTACCTTTACCTTTACCTTTACCTTTACCTTTACCTTTACCTTTACCTTTACCTTTACCTTACCTTACCTTTACCTTTACCTTTACCTTTACCTTTACCTTTACCTTTACCTTTACCTTACCTTTACCTTTACCTTTACCTTTACCTTTACCTTACCCTTACCTTTACCCTTACCTTTACCTTACCTTACCTTTACCTTTACCTTTACCTTTACCTTTACCTTTACCTTTACCTTTACCTTTACCTTTACCTTTACCTTTACCTTTACCTTTACCTTTACCTTTACCTTTACCTTTACCTTTAACCTTTACCTTTACCTTACTTAACCTTTACCTTACCTTTACCTTTACCTTTACCTTTACCTTTACCTTATACCTTACCTTACCATACCTTTACCTTTACCTAACCTTTACCTTTACCTTTACCTTTACCTTAACCCTTACCTATACCTAAACCTTTAACCTTTACCTTTACCTTTACCTTTACCTTTACCTTACCTTTACCTTTACCTTTACCTTTACCTTTACCTTACCTTTACCTTTACCCTTACCTTACCTTACCTTACCATTACCTTACCTTACCTTTACCATTACCTTTACCTTTAACCTTTACCTTTACCCTTTACCTTTACCTTTACCTTTACCTTTACCTTTACCTTTACCTTTACCTTTACCTTACTATACCTTTACCTTTACCTTTACCTTAACTTTACCTTTACCTTTACCTTACCTTTACCTTTACCTTACCTTACCTTTACCTTTACCTTTACCTTTACCTTTACCTTTACCTTTACCTTTACCTTTACCTTTACCTTTACCTTTACCTTTTACCTTACCTTACCTTTAACCTTTACCTTTACCTTACCTTTACCTTTACCTTTACCTTTACCTTTAACCTTTACCTTTACCTTTACCTTTACCTTACCTTTACCTTACCTTTACCTTTACCTTTACCTTACCTTTACCTTTACCTTTACCTTTACCTTTACCTTTACCTTTACCTTTACCTTTACCTTTACCTTTACCTTTACCTTTACCTTACCTTTACCTTTACCTTACCTTACCCTTACCTTTACCTTTACCTTACCTTTACCTTTACCTTACTACCTTTACCTTTACCTTTACCTTTACCTTTACCTTTACCTTTACCTTTACCTTTACCTTACCTTTACCTTTACCTTACCTTTACCTTTACCTTTACCTTTACCTTTACCTTTACCTTTACCTTTACCTTTACCTTTACCTTTACCTTTACCTTTACCTTTACCTTTACCTTTACCTTTACCTTTACCTTTACCTTTACCTTTACCTTTACCTTACCTTAACCTTAACCTTAACCTTACCTTTACCTTTACCTTTACCTTTACCTTTACCTTTACCTTTACCTTTACCTTTACCTTTACCTTTACCTTTACCTTTACCCTTACCTTTACCTTTACCTTTACCTTTACCTTTACCTTTACCTTTACCTTTACCTTTACCTTTACCTTTACCTTTACCTTTACCTTTACCTTTACCTTTACCTTTACCTTTACCTTTACCTTTACCTTTACCTTTACCTTTACCTTTACCTTACCTTTACCTTTACCTTTACCTTTACCTTTACCTTTACCTTTACCTTTACCTTTACCTTTACCTTTACCTTAACCTTTACCTTTACCTTTACCTTTACCTTTACCTTAACCTTTACCTTTACCTTTACCTTTACCTTTACCTTTACCTTTACCTTTACCTTTACCTTTACCTTTACCTTTACCTTTACCTTTACCTTTACCTTTACCTTTACCTTTACCTTTACCTTTACCTTTACCTTTACCTTTACCTTTACCTTTACCTTTACCTTACCTTTACCTTAACCTTTACCTTTACCTTTACCTTTACCTTTACCTTTACCTTTACCTTTACCTTTACCTTTACCTTTACCTTTACCTTAACCTTTACCTTTACCTTTACCTTTACCTTTACCTTTACCTTTACCTTTACCTTTACCTTTACCTTTACCTTTACCTTTACCTTTACCTTTACCTTTACCTTTACCTTTACCTTTACCTTTACCTTTACCTTTACCTTTACCTTTACCTTTACCTTTACCTTTACCTTTACCTCTTTAGCTTTTCCTTTACCCGGGACATCAATCACCATCCGGGCCCACTACTTGAACCATCTCTGGGAAACCAACTTAAAAAATAACAATGAAAATATTTGTATGTTGAAGCACTGCTCGACACCTTTAATTTGATACCAATCTCGCTTAGAAACATTCGAGGGTCATCCGGGTCCACGTTTTGACCCCGTATTTGGGGACCCGGCCTAGGCATCGCCATGAAAATAACTCTATGTTGAAGGCCTGCTCAGTACCTTTCATTTGATACCCATATTGCTCAAACACTTGCTGGGTCACTCTGGGTCCACATTTGGGCCTATATTCCGGGAAATTCCAACTTTTTCGAAAATTCTATATGCCCTATTATGTGCGCTAATACCACATGAATCTACTGTGAAAATTTCATAAAGATCGGTTGAGTACTTTGGGAGTCCATAAAGGACACACACACACACACACACACACACACACACACACACACATTCATTTTTATATAATAGATTTCGGTTGACAATTATTGTTGTTGCTGTTGTTATTGATTTTGTTTGTTTGCTTGTTTGGTTGTTTGTTTGTCTAATTTCTAATTACATACACTTGTCAGAAATATGCCACAGAAATATATAAATATACATTTAATTATAAATACCTTTACATAAATACAAAACTTTATAAACATATTTTCACGCGAAAGATCGCGCATTAAGCTGCTTTACTGTGCTTCACCCTCGAATCGCAAGCCGAAGCATCTCAAAGTGCCAGTGCCTCGCAAAATTGTGTCGAACATGATAAATTCTGTGGATTTTCGTGCTGGCGAAAATGAAAATAGAAGCTATTATCTATATACATATATATAGTAAATTAATAAAAAAATGGCGCTAACACACGCATTGTTTAATTAGCGCAAATACCGAGAAACCTACCAAACCCAACAAAGTTTGGTAGGAGATTCACACATTTTTTTTTAATTCCAATAAATTGTTCTACTGTAAGATGGCAATAATGAAGAATGAAGAAGAAGAATTATAGCTGAAAACCTTAAGTACAAATGAATGTGCAGACGAGCCAGTTCGCTAAATATGTATGTATCAAAGCATTTGGAGAGCAAATCACTTCCCGTGAAGATATACTCTAAAATAAAAAATACTATATACAAAAAAATTTAAATAATATGCCTTACACAAACGAACCTAATGACATATAAAGTCATTTATGTGCATAATATATACACATATATACATATGTCATTATCTATATATATATACATATATAAAAATCAAGCCCATTTCTTTGTCTTTGTCGCCGCTTTCGCCCAAACGCGTGGAGGGATTTTGACCAAGTTTACACACCAGCTTAGTACCTTGCCCTAGATGGTTTATATATTTACATATTTTTTTTCAAATCCGGAAGTCGGTTCCCGAGATATAGGTCAAAAGGTCAAAACGTGGATCCGGCTTTCCCCTGAATATTTTTGGACGATATTAGTATCAAATGAAAGGTATTGAGCAGGGAATTTACATATAATAGTACTCATTGTGATGCCTAGGTCGGGTCTCCAGATCTGGGTCAAAACGTGGACCCGGATGACCCTCGAATGTTTCTGAACGATATTGGTATCAAATGAAAGGTCTTGATGAGGACTTCGACATAGAACTATTTTATTTGTGATGCTTAGGACGGGTCCCCAAATATGGGTCAAAACGTGGACCCGGATAGTGATGGGCGAGTCCGAGATGTTTTATTCGATTCTCTCGATTGTTGAAACATCTCGAATGCTCTCGATGGTTTTCATTCGTATTCGAGTCAAGTCGTAAATGGCCGTCAGTCGAAACAATCGCTAAAACATCTCGGACTCGCCAACGATTCCTCTCGTTTTCAAAGCAACCCTACAACATCTAGGACTCGCTGCAAAAATACATAATATCAAATTTGCTTTAAAAACAGAGTGGTAAAAATCTATTGCCGTTGTTGCTACTCGTAAAATTCGTTTGTTTCATAAGCGTCTCACTTCAGAAAATTTATTAATGTTTAAATAATTAATTATTATTATTATGCACGACACTCTTTAGTTGTGATTGCAATAATGCAGCGCCTATGTATAGCATATTTTTCAGTTTGGTTAATTTATTTATGTATTTGCCTCACTTCCATTAAAAATCCTACTTTCTTTATCAACAAACCTCATTCAGTTTATTTTATCAACTAAAACATATCATCAAAACAGCAGCCGGCCCGCCGACTCGGAACAATCGCAAAAACATCTCGATTATGTAGTCGAGGAGCGAGTCAACTTTTGATTCGATTGTGATTTTGCAACGATGGCGATTCTCTCGATTGTCTAAACATCTCGGACTCGCCCATCACTAGACCCGGATGACCCCGGAAAATTTCTCAGTGATTTTGGTATCAAATGAAGGGTTTTGAGCAGGGATTTTACATAGAAATGAACTCATTAGGATCCCTAGGTCGGATCCCAAGGTGTAGGTCAACACGGGGACCCAAACAACACCGGGATATTTCTCAGGGATATTCGTACCAAATGAAAAGTGCTGAGCAGGGCCTTTACACAGAGATCAACTGATTATGATTCCTAGGTCTGGTCCCTAAATATGGGTCAAAACGTGGACCGGGATGGCCCCGGAAAATTTCTGAAGGATATTGGTGTCAACTGAAAGGCAGGGCTCTTACATAGAGGTGAACTTATTATGATTCCTATGTCAGGTCCCCAGATGTTGGTCAAAATGTGGATCCGGATGGCCCCGGATAATTTCTCAGCGATATTGTTATTTAATCACGGCGCATGACGATTCCTTGGTGGGATCCCAAGGTATGGGTCAATATGTGGACCCGGATAACACCGGCATATATCTTAGGGATATTGGTACCAAATGAAAGGTGTTGAGCTGACTCTCATGTAGGGCCGTACTCATTACGATTTCTTGGTCAAGTCTCCAGATACCGTACCCATTATGGTTCCTAGGTCAAGTTCTCTGATGTGGGTCAATAAGTGGACCCGGATGAGCCCGGGATGCTTCTGAGCAATACTGATGTAAAATGAAAGTGTTGACCGGGTCTGCTATATAGAGATATTTTCATAGTGATTCTTAGTCCCGATACCCAATTATGGGTAAAAGAGACGATTCGGATGCCACGAAATATTTTTAAGCAATGATGGTATCAAATGAGAAGTCGAATGCAGGGTATCAGGCCCGTAGCTAGGGGGGGGGGGGGGTGGGGGGGGGGGGGTGGGGGTGGCATTGTGGGGCAACTAGAATGCCCTACCTTAAAAAGGCCAACAAGTGAGATCAATTATACTGTAGGTAAATTTTTAACTTTTGAAATATCACAGAGAAACGCCGAGACACCCCAACTTAATTTTTGGCTGTAGAATACGATGGCGTTTTCAGAAAGTCAAAGTTAGCTCTCGTTTTCGAGAAATTTAGGAAAGAAGTTTCAGAGCTCCGAAGGTAATTTTTTTCCCGTTTATAAACTTTACTTAGGTTTTGAACCCTTTTCTCGCGTAAGGATTTTGACGGTTGTTCTTAATTAATTGGGGCATTCTAAATTCAATGCCATCATTAGTTTTTCCAAACTGGCTCCGGTTTATGAGATAATGGTATTGAAAAATTACCATCAATTTGGACTTTTTTGTTAATAACTCAGTCAGTTTATGAGTTAAATTGCCCAAACTTTGCACATGACCATATTTTAGCATTACCTTAACTTTTCCTGAAAATAATTGAAATCAGGTGACTATAACATATAGCTGCCATACAACCGATTGTTCAGATGTGGACATTTTGGGGTATAGCTTCGCTATTTAAACAGATAAGGACATGCAAATTTGGAAAATTTGTACTCGTATTGGCCTTAATCTATTCCCTGAAAATCGTCGAGATCGGGTCACTATAAAATATAGCTACCATACAGCTAATTGTTCAGATATATGGTTTTGCACTTTTATTTTTTTACAACTCCGAAAATAGTCATTCTGTGTGAAAGAGCAACATAAAGACTTTCATTCAAAATGAATAGGTGAAAAATTTTCTCATATATGATTTCCACATATCTGCATCAGTTATTGCACTTTTGTGCAGCCAAAGTTGAAATTTCACCATAGGCATTTTTTCAAGCCCAATAACTCATATGAGTCTTTCTTTTACAAATCGGACACCTATTGTAACCTTACACTGAACAATCAGTAGTATTGGAGCTATATGTTATAGTGACCCGATCTTGACAATTTTCAGGGAATAGATTAAGATCAATACAGGTCGAAATTCTCTAAAGTTTCATGTCCTTAGCTGTTTAAATAGCGAAGCTATACCCCAAAATGTCCACATCTGAACAATCGGTTGTATGGCAGCTATATGTTATAGTCACCCGATTTCAATTATTTTCAGAAAAAGTTAAGGTAATGGTAAAATATGGTCATGTGGAAATAAAATAAATACCGTTATCTCATAAACCGAAGGCAGTTTGGAAAAACTAATGATGGCACTGAATTTAGAATGCCCCAATTAAGTAAGAACAACCTTCAAAATCCTTTAGCGAGAAAAGGGTTCAAAACCTAAGTAAAGTTTATAAACGGGAAAAAAATTACCTTCGGAGCTCTGAAACTTCTTTCCTAACTTTGACTTTCTGAAAACGCCATCGTATTCTACAGACATAAATTGTATAATTTATCCATTAAATTTTTAAATTTACTAATATTTTAAGGTTTCTAAGTTAATAAAACTAATAGCCTTCAAAGCTATAAATATTAGTAAATAATTTCTTAAGCCTTAGTATTTAAATTACTCCTTTAGATTTGTGATATTTTGACCTCCCTACAGTATTATTATAATAAAATTTTTTGTTTGAGATAAAAAATTATTGCGGTTGCAATGTATGATATCGCTAGCTTAGAGTGCAAACTGTGTAAGTCCAATTTTATGAAAACGCGTATTTTTATGTAGCACGCTAGAAAAACCAAATACGCACCACGCTAAACAAGTCTGTGATACTTGTCATATTTCTACTCGTTGTTATTCAGTGATACGAAAATTGTGTAAGTCCAAAAAACGAAGAAAATTGTGTAAGTCCAAAATAATTACATGAAGAGAAAATTTTTTTTTCATTTTGAATTTTTTTAATTTTTAGTTTTTTTGTCTCTCCTACAAAGTTTGAAAAAAGGACTTACACAATTTGCACTCTAAGCTAGCGATATGGAGAATCCACCCTGCATCACATATATAATTAAATAAGACCATCGAATTTTTGTAGTTTGGTTAAAGGAATGGTTCATTCCGGCAGTTTTCTGACAAAAACTAATCTGACTGTGAGCGAACAACACCAAGATCGCGGAATTAATTTCTAAGGCTGTGTGCTAATCTAAAACATTTTACTCGTTGGAAAAATGAGGTGTCTAAATTTTCTATGGTTATCGTCTAATCATTTTCGAGAGTTTTTTTCTCACCTTGACTTGCGTGCATACCTACAGGCGGCCCACATACCAAATTTAAAGATCGAAGCTCTCTTAGGTATGGAATAATCGAAGGAAAATAAATTAGAATTATAAATTTAAAAAATTAAAAAATTAAATTTTTTGTTGCATTAAATTTATTATAATATTTTCGGCTTCAATTTTATCTCTCGCTTATTTGCGTATGGCGGTTTGTCGTTATCTTCCATTAATTATATTTCTATTCAAATGCATGTCAATTGCCAAAACTGACCTAGCGTTCGAATTCACCACTTAGCACGGATAAAACTGCGCTCAATGGTGGTAGTGCCAAGACTGACTTCCGCCCTACCTTAAACCAACGCTGCCCTACCTTAAATTTAAGTCTGGCTACGGCCCTGCAGGGAATGTTATGCTAAACTCAGTTCCCTAGGGAAAGGGGAGTAGTAATGAGACTGGGAAAGGCAAAGGCAAAGGGACGGAAAAGGAGAGGGAGAATATAATAAAAACGGAATGAAGAGGATGGGGAGAGAGAGACATTAAGACAGAGAATTAGAGAAGGAATAAGAGGGGGAATAAAAAGGAGAAAGACAGAAAAGGAGAGGTAAGAGAGAGCGGTAGAGAAAGGGAAGCGGAAATGTGATGGGAAAGGAAAAAGGAAACGGAAATGAAAGGAAAGATAAATGGAAAGGGAAAGAGAAAGAGAAAAGTAGAGGGAAAGGCAGTTGAAGACTAATACGAAGAAAAATGGGATAAGAACATGAAGACGGCAAACTTTTGAAAATATCAATTTTTTCCTTCACTTTTTTTAAACTTATCTGAATTGTGCTGAGCTCTGCAGCCCGAGGTAATTTCGGTTTCTAGATACTTCCAACATATTTTAAAGTGTGCCATTTTTCGCTTCAAGTACCTATAATAGGAAGTGGGCCAAAGCAAAGCTTGGCCGGGTACAGCTAGTAATTAAATGAATATCTGTGTATATATGCATATTTTTACCTTGGAACTAAAAAGCATTGTGTCATATCCTCACATTTGACTTTAATGCCTTTTTTCTTCCGTCCGCCCAATCATTCGCATTTAGGCGAGAGCATATATGTACATATGTATGAATAAATTACGTAGGTGTATGTACATATATATGTGTACGCTATGCGTAAGCAAGTAGCTTGTGACACCGCTGCAATTACCGAGACTCTGCGATGTCATAAATCAAACTCAAAAAGCTTAACATGTTCACAGTCGCACAAATCAATTCGCCACTTGAATAGTGAAAAAGAAAACTCATTCATTACAGACCGACCGACCGACCTGCAGATTCATAAATCCTTGCGTGATCATTGTAACCAACATTGGTTAAGTTTTCTTTTACTTTTATTTCTATCTTCAATTATTTTTGTATTTCCATTTTGCTCAATAGTCTACAAGAATTATCTATGTACATAACCACGCTACTAGGGGAGACTTTAATTGTGTGCTAACCGCACTTACACTTAATTGGCTTTCGCATACATTTTATATATGTACATATTTTTCTTAACATCTCCATGTTATTATGATAATTTCATACCGCCTATTTGCATATTTTTGGTCTTTTTTTTCTGCGTAACTCCTCATAATACAACCAATTTCCTTACCAAGTGAAAGAACCTCTCTCTCCCATTCCCATTCAAAAACATTGTTCTTGTAACTATGTTTGTGTTTAAATACCTACATACGAGCATATTTATTCGTTTGGAATGGTGATTTATTAGTAGTTTAGACTTGACATAAAAATAATCAACTCACAACGTCAATATTTATTTGTAGCACATAAAGTTAATCTTACGTTCCCATGCTCCTCGCACAATCAATCAATACTTGTACATATATTTGGCATACATGCCTTTTTGTAAACACCCTGCAAAAAATGCGATTAATCCGGGACGTGTCCGGGATCAATCGCAAGGGAGCATGCGACTAACACAATTTTACATCCCTTTATATGGAGTGAATTGATCGCATTTCTTCGAGCATGTCCTATGAAGAGACTAATTGTTCAACTTGTATACCCGAACGGGTACCAATGTAGATTAATCACTAACATACCGAACGGGTACAAATGTAGATCAATCGCTTTCATCCCGAACGGGTACAAATGTAGATCAATCGCTTCCAGCCCGAACGGGTACAAATGTAGATTTTTCCAAGTTGTTCGCCAAGACAATTTTTAATAACAATCTTTAAAAAATTGTAAATTTTCATGCATATATAAATAAAGATTATATAATGTTTTACTTTTGAAAAAAAAATCTTAATAAATAAATAAAAAAAATTGTAAGTTTTGAGTATGCATTATATGAGCGTAATGCAAAGGATTTTTTCATAGAATATTTTGGCAACATTTTGTTAAAATTATTATTCATCATTGTTATTAAAAGAAAGGGTGTTCAATTCGTTTTACCAGCTGTTCTACAATTTTTTAAATACATTGCATATTTGTGTAAAATTTCTACATTTAAGGAATCTAGATTTGTACCCGTTCGGAATGAAAGCGATTAATCTACATTTATATCCGTTCGGGATGAAAGCGATTAATCTACATTTATACCCTTTCGGGAACAATTGGTCTACAATTAGTTTACATTTATACCCGTACGGTAACAATCGGGGACTAATTGTGGACCGATTGTTCTCGAAAGAGATCAATCCTGGACAAATCTCTTTCGGGATTAATCACACATTTTTTTGCAGGGCAGTTTTCTAACTATTTATGTGCCTAAGTATATATGTATGTATGTAAAAATGCATTCGCCGTTCGGAGCCGGCATAAAACTGTAGGTCCACGCAATTAGTAGGAAAAACAAAAAGGAGCACACCTCGAATTGGGAGAGGAGCTCGGCCATAAAACTCATCAGAGTTATAATAGCGTCATTGTATTATATTATTATATATGTACATACCTACGCAATATCATTTACAATAAAACTGTTATCCGCTGCAATATGTAGATTGAGTAAACTTGGCATAATAAATATACCTATAAAGTTTCTTCCTCCATGTCAATATTAATAAGCGATGAATACAATTCAATCGAAGTGGAGAAAGTCTTTCTGTCAATAAAAATACAGTAATTTTTCTTTAGATACGAATTAATTAAAACTAGTTCACACATACATACACATGTACGTTAAAGTACTATTATTTCCCTGATTGCCGCAAGTGATAACATCGATTAGGTTACTAATTTGGTGCAACTTAATGGCGTCGATGAAAATGAAAGTGCAAAGCTTACTAATCATTAGAGCAACCAAAAATTGGCACAAGCAAGTTTTTTTCTATGGTAGCTATCACATAATGCTTAATTTAGGGTAGTTTTTAAGAAAAATTATACATTCTGACCTACTTTTGATAGAGCTAAAAATTGCCAAATTCATAATAAATGCTAATTTATGCTAATTTCACTATCAGAAAAAATATGTTACGGATTTTCTGCTCTCCGATTGGCTAGTCGCTTCAATTTGTCAATTTAATTGCTTCAGATATGGCATGTATAGCCGTCGGGTAATTTCAACATCATTTTATTGCACATCTAACCCATATATATTTCGTATAATCTTCACAACCAGGGCATCGGAGCAAAAGTTTGTTTTTTCTTTAGCTATTTTCCTGCTCCATTCTCAAACATTTTTTTTCCCTGGCTCTGCTCCTAACTCCCAATTTTTTTTTTGCTGCGAGCTCTGCTCTCGCTTCCATTTTTTTGTTGTGTTGATCGGGGATGCCGTATGTGGCAATATGAATTAAATTTTTTATACCAGAATCCAAATATGGCGTTCGGTCAGTCGCGCTTTTGACAGGTGAGTAGAAATGTATGAAAATATATGGAGCAAATCGCATTTTGACCTCAATCGTTTGATTGTAAAATTTTTGCAAATATCGATGGAAAAATAAATTCAAATTGTTCTCTTTCGATGAAAAGCTATTAAATATGTAAAAAATTCAACAAAATATATTAGTGACAGTTAGCATTTTTTCACTTCAACATGCATTATCGAATGTCAGAGTAAAGCAACTTTGAGGTACGATCAACGCGCAACCGACCTAACGCCAAATTACGATTACGGCATATTGTCTTTCTCTTTTGAGACATGTACCTAAGACTTTTCATTTTGTTATTTTATTTTATTTTATTTTATTTTATTTTATTTTAGTTTACTTTATGGCCGATTTCATAATCAAATCAAAAGTTCATTTAAAATCTTAAGGAGCCTTTAATTTGTTGATCGATTTCATAGAGTCTTTTTCAAGATAAAAGTTCTTTTAAAATTAAATACCCAAAAACGGGTATTTAAGTGATTTAAAGGTCCCTTTTGCCGGAAAAAATTTAATTTCTGCAGTCTGTCAAATCAAATATCAAGAATCTATTAAAATGTTTCAACCGATTTTGTTTGTTGTTTTGTTTGTTGAGTCCTATAATGCAATATTCATCTTCTTCCTCTTTTGTGAGGTTGGATGACCGCTTCCTATTTTTTCTGCACTGGGTTTCCAAATTATGCTTCTTTTTACTTTTTTTTCCAAAAAAATTAAAGCCACAATCAAAAAATTTGTTTATTTTCAGATAAAAACAAATGATAAATTTCAATATTTTTAAATTTATAATAATTTGACGTGAAACTGTCGAAGATGGCATTGCCATTTGCAATATTTTCGCTTAAAGGAGCCTTTTAATATTATATTATTATGAAATCACTCCTACTTTAAAGTACTGACGATTAAATGGCTCTTTAACTAAAAGGAACTCTTAACAAAAGGAGGTTTAAGAGTTTCATTACGAAATCGGCCCTTATTTTATTTTGTTTTATGTTTTAAGAAAATGAACTGAAATAAAAAAATATTTTAAGGCTAAAAAGTGCCAATTCTTTAAGTTTAGCGGCCAAAAAAGCATTTTTTAGAGCAATTTTTTGGTTGCCCTACTAATCATATTCGTCAATCTATTTATGTACACACATATATACATACATATGTAGCTACATTTATGCATATTTATTAGAGCGTATCGCAAAAAAAAATTTCGCCGTACGCGCCCCCATATGATTTCTTTTTTGAAAACATTTCTGGAAATATTTACGGCGAACTTATTTTTTGGTCCATATAAGGAGATACAGCCTAATGTTTATATCTACAATATAGTGCAAGAAGAAAATATTCGCGTAAGCTTTGCTTGCATTCGCTAATAGGCGGATGTTTTTTATGTATATTATTCCATTTTTCTGTAAACATCGTTAATAAATATTATAAGATTGACTTTCTAGTGCCAATCGGATCAATGGCGTATTCATTTTTTATTTCACTTAATTAGATTGTTAGGCGGCTTACAGACCTGGGCATCCTCAATTACATTTTTTTTCAATTACAATTACATTAATTGGTTATTGAAATTTTCCAATTACAATTACTTGTAAAACAAAAAACAAAAGCAAAAACAAAAACAAAACAAAAACAAAAGCAAAAACAAAAACAAAAAAAAGCATAAACAAAAACAAAAACAAAACCAAAAACAAAAAAAATAGTAATAACAAAAAGAACAAGAATAGAAACAAAAACAAATTATATAACTAAATTTTCTCAAACCCAAGAAAAATGTAATTGATGCCATTCCATTACAATTACTTGTAATTGGAAATTTTCAATTATTTATTGGCATTCTACATAATAAAATCTGGCACTTTTCAAAGGAAAAAATTAAATGGCATAAATACGTAGAATAAAAATAGGTAAAAGAAAGAGAAAAGGGGAAAATTCTAGAAATATTTCATTATATTAATATTTTAATTTACCAAATTTACGTTCACGACTTTGCGCCCGTGTACTTTTTATGACACTTTTTCAATTATAAATTGACAATTCTATCAAGTATTTTATTTTATGTTTGCACAGTTGGAAACCGCTTTGCTGGTAAATTAAGAAAATATATATAGCAAACAGAAACAAATTTTAAAACACTTCAGTTTAAATGTAATGTAATTGGCTTTTATGTTGGAAAAAAAAGCGTGACTTAAAATATTTGCTAAGTACATACATATGAATGTGCATGTACATTAGGGTGGTCCTTAAAAATCCATCTGATTAGCGATTTCATTCGGTCTAACCCCTACATCGGTAACAGCACATTCAAAGTTACCACATATAAATTTTGGTACCGATGGGAAATTTATAAAGGTTGTCGCAAAGTGGTCGAAGTTCAGATTACCATATGAAGACTCAAAAAGTTAAATTTATTTTTTTTTTATCTAATACCTAAAATCGATACTGCTTAACTGAAAGATATCGCATATAAATTTTGGTGCCGATCGGAGACGTTTAAGGGGTTTCGTAAAGGGGTCAAAATTCAGATAACCATATGGTACCATGTGCGATACCCCTTAATCGTTTCCGATTGGGACAAAAATGTGTATGTGATATCTTCGCCTATATTGACATCGACTTATGCCTCAGACACACATGTGGTAGAAATATTATAATATCAATACTATGATTTGGCTTTACTATGAAAATTTTCAATTAAACTACAATATGAGAGTGACACATATGTGGTATAGATCGCAATATTTCTACTATACTACGATGTGTGTCTCTAGCATTAGGAAGTGAGGTTGAGAAAATATGCTATAAAATTTGTCTGCATACATTTGGGACCACCCTAAAGCACATAAATTATGACTGTATGTACATATGTACGTGTTGCTGTGTGTATACGTTTGCAATTATAATTTTTAATTATAAAGTTCCATCGACCTTTCTTTGAGCACGAAAAAAAAGCACAACTACACAACATTGCGCACAAGCAACACTCAAAATGCCATTCCATTCCATTGCCGGTTAAATTGTTTAACTGTTTGTTGTGAATAAAGTGAATTGTATGCCCTTCTCGTGTTTATTATATTTGTTTTATTTTTACCTTTTATTTGTTTTTTTTTTAATTATATTTATGTTTTATTTACTTTTAATTATTTATTTATTTTATTATTTTTTTTTAATTTTTTTTTATTCATTCATTTAAATTTTAAAAACTTATAAAATTTCCATTTAAATGGCACGTATGCGTATTTTTTAAATTTCGTCATATGATTTAGCGCCGTTTATTTAATTATTTAACTTTCTCACTTTTTGTTGACTCAACCGTTTTTCATGACCGACTTGTCGGATTTTTGAATATCAACTAAACAAAAGCCGAGCAGTGCTTGAATGACAACCGAGAAGCAACAGAGCTCAACAGTAGACACAGAGAAACACATACACTTGCATATTTACATACAAACACCTTTGGACATTTTTGTTTTTGTCGAGCGCGAACAACACGCTTCATACAAGTTTTCTTCTATCGGTTTGTTCATTCATAAAAAAGACAGAGTCCATCACAAATACATATATATGCATGTACAATAAGTTCCACAGCTCATACGGCTTTGTTGTTTCTACTTTTGCAAAGCGTCTGATTGTTGTTGTTTGGTGATGATTTCAACAACACGTTTTGTTATTGCATATATCAAGGCGTTTGCACGAGGTTAGTGTTATAAAAAGAGAAAAAAAACGCACGCAATGAAACACATACAAAAGTATGAGCGTGAAGGCACTCGGAAAGCGTGTAAATGCAGGAATTAAGAAAAATAAACTTTATTTTTAATCTAACGCGCACGAGCACAATTAACAACTTAATTACAGAATTAATTTTAGTAAATTTAATTAATTCTGAAAGAGTTTTTAGTGCTTAGCACGAAATTTTTATTTTTATTCAATTTTTAATTGTTGGGGTAAGTGGAAAAAAATTCAACAACGATTTACAGCGAAGGTTGAGTGTATAGCTATTTCACGAAAAACCATTTTCGATCATCAGCACTCTTTTCGGAAGTGGATGCACTGGGGATTGAACCCGAGTCCATTCCATCTTCAGCCGCAATGACCCAACGTATAAACACACTCGGCCATTGAGACTCTGTGCAAGCTGTTGGATTTTCCCCACAGTTGCCTTTTTCATTTTCAACACACTAACACACTAACGTTAATGTTCTCCCGGTGCATCCACTTCCGAAAAGAGTGCTGATGGTCGAAAATGGTTTTTCGTGAAATAGCTAATAGCTATACACTCAACCTTCGCTGTAAATAGTTGTTGAATTTTTTTCCACTTACCCCAACAATTAATTAGTTCTGGTTTTGTATTTAATTTTATTTCTACTTCTATTTCATTGTGTATGTAGATGTCATTTTAGGAGGCGTCAAAATTATTGTTCTTAAGAGTGTTTGTGTATTTTTCTCTTCATCTTCTCTCCATCCGGGTCCCAACTACAAATATGTACCTCCGCTTGCTCTTCTCTTCTTCTATCCTTTCTCGCCTTCATTTGTTGATATCTTGTTTTCTTATTCTTCTTTATTTTATATTTTAAACGGGATTCAAACCAACGGCATCAAGCTGAAATTCAATCCAATGGCATCACATAGTGGAACATTCGTCCTTATATGGAACTTTAATAATTCCTTCATACTTCCCTTTTCTGAAAAAGAATCTATGAATTATATGAATCATTGTAGAAACAAAATTAAAAAAAAAATATTCTCATAATTGTTGTTGTTGGATTTCTCACAAAAAATTGTTTTCTCACAAAACAATATTTAAAAGCAAGCGAATTTTTGAATCAGCAACGAACTAAAAACTACGGAAAGTTGTTGGATCAAAAACTTTGCTGTAAAAACAAACACTTTTGTTGTTGAATCAAAGACGGCGAAAGGTTGTTGATTTAACTACGGTTTTTTTTTTTCAGAGTATATATACAAAAGCACTGGCATATTTTCGTTAAAATGTCAAATACTTGTGTATCAAGTAGTACATATTTTCTTTTTTGTCCAGCATAAGTAATTGACCACAAAACTTTTCAAACAAATCCAAAAACTTTTTAAGTACATCCATACGTGTGTATGTACATATGTTTGAGTAACGTGTGCTTGCGGTCGGGCAATTTTTTTTAAATGTCGCCACATAAGCCACAACTAAAAGTTACGAAATGCAATAACAAAATGTCAAAAATAAAAATTAACAAATTCACCTTTTCAGTATTGAACACAGCCTTGGAACGTTGAAAATCACTAGATATTAATCTCAAACATAAATAGGCGCAAAGCTTGACTTACATTTTTCGTATTTTATACATGAGGTTCATATCTATATATGTACATATGTATATGTTTAATAATATACATAACCGGAACTGCTACAGCTTCTTTGTTATTTTTATTGTATTAATAGTATAAGACACCATAAGGAAGTAGTCAGTCTAGTTCTTTGCACGTTTTTCGTATCGATTACCAATCAATCTTTCTTTTTTTCATATTAACAATGTCCAATCACAGAAACATCACTTGCCTATTGAACGCAAATTGCCTGTCCGTATGCCAGTTTAAGCCAAAACGTTTAACACTTCCTTATTCATCTCAAGCAAAGAACATCAAAAAAAACATAATAAGAAGATAAGATAAAGCGAAAAGTAATCAACTTCCGGTTGACTGAACTTTTGGCTTTATTTTTGTTTATATACAACAAACATATTTAGTACATATAGGGCACAGCCATACGACGCAAGAAATTACTTTCGGAAAGTAAAAAATCAAATTTTTGTATTTGTTGCTTTTAAATAAACAAATACAAAAATTTGAATTTTTCGCTTTCTGAAAGTAATTTCTTGCGTCGTCTGGCTGTGCCCTTAGTCGATGCGTTTACTTAGTAGAAAAACTAAAATGATACCTCTATTTTTTTGCGCCAAGTATTGATATGTATATGTATGCACAATTCATATTTTTATAATCAAGAAAAACGGAAATTTTTTGCAATATAGGTATGTACATACATATGTATGTATGTATGTAGCTCGAGCCGAAATGACTGTGGTGGGGGGACAATAAAAATTGGAGTAGAATAGCGCAGAAAGTGCCTTTTCGTTTAAAAGAGCGATATGTATCCTTCAGGGAAATCAGTGAAATTACTTGTTTTCCTTACCCGCAGGTAACGCCTAAACGCGGAAATCGTATATAAGAAAACAAACTACTTACTCTTTGCGATATGTGTAAATACATATGTTCATACGCTGCAGTAAATATAGTGGACAGTCACGCAAAACGACAGACTCGCACTAGAGAGTTCATGACTGGCTCAGAACTGATTATAAAGGGATATAGAGCGGGACAGTTGGCGTGCGGTCAAAGCTATAAATTTTTAAATGTAGTATAATTTCTTCCAATTATTGGATATTTAAAATCTAACGGTCACCGCTCGGCGGTGGGCGGCTTACCCACCGGGTGTATTTGTGCTATGAAAAAGCTTCTCACAAGTGCACCAACTTTGTTTGAGTGCACTCAGCTTTTAACTAATGCTCAAACAATAAACCATCAATTTGCTCTAATGGCTTTTTAAGTGTGGCGGCATAAAAAGTGTTTACTTATACTTAAAAGTAAATTTTATGTCTGAAAATATCATGTGTGGGCATGCCGTAAGTAAATACACGCAGATACTTCGAAATGTCTTTAAATATATTGTTATATGTAAGTATGTACATATAGGACACGGCGTGTAAGTAATAATAATAATAATAATAATAATAATAATAATAATAATAATAATAATAATAATAATAATAATAATAATAATAATAATAATAATAATATAATAATAATACAATGGCGCTGTTATAACTCTGACGAGTTTTATGGCCGAGCTTCTCTCCCAATTCGAGGTGTGCTCCTTTTTGTTTTTCCTACTAATTGGGTGGACCTACAGTTTTATGCCGGCTCCGAACGGCGAATGCATTTTTTGTGAGAAGCTTTTTCATGGCAGAAATACTCTCGGAGGGTATACCGCCCACTGCCGAGAGGTGACCGCTGCTCTTAAAAAACCCAATAATTGGATTTTTACTAATTAGAAAAAATGTTTTGGTGTTGGCTCGGACTGAGCTTTGAACCCGAGACCTCTGGCATAGCAGGCGAGCACTCCACCCACTGCACCACAGCGGCCGTGATCGTCTAGTGGTTAGGACCCTACGTTGTGTAAGTAATAATAACATTCACATAAACGTGTAGGTGCGCTAATGGGAACAACATCCCAGCAGGGTTTTTCCATACCATTACCAAATGGCTTGAACTTGTATTCAATGAAATAACGCATTACAATTAGCTAATAAACAATCATTCGCTTACTTTGCTCATTACTTGTAATGCGACAGTTTTAAAACTATTATTTTTTCGCTTACTGGTAATGCAGAAAATAATCGAAAAGGTTTGGAGTATTGCCGTTATTTTTTTGCAAACGCTTTGCTTTGATTTTAATTTTTCTAAATAGCAGTTTTGTAAAGCAAATTACCTTCATTCTCGTTTATTTTGCCAGTTTTCATTATAAAACTGTCGTGGTTAGTCGCGTTATTCCATCGTTAACAATTTTTTAAATAAGCCAATAGCTGTGCAAATACATAGTGTAATAATTATTATTCAAATAGTGTTTTTTGTTTTACATACATTTTGTTTTGATTCTTTATTCATTCTGTATGCTATTTGTTTTCGTCATAAATTGCTCACTCATAGCATGAAATAAGCGAAAAGATTTGGAACACTGCCGATATATATTGCAAAGCCTATATTGATTTAAATTTTTGTAAATATTTAGCAATTTTGTAATGCAATTTACCCCCATTCTCGTTTATTTTTCCAGTTTTTATTATACCTAATACATTATAGATTACTATACTGGATTGTGTGATATATGCAATTACTTATACCAGTGAAAGAACCTATTACCCTGCAGTAAATTTGTTTCACTGCTGAAGGATCAGTGATGATTCCTTGTTGAATATTCATCACTGTCGTCATATTTTTATTTGTTTTTGTTTTTTTTTCTGAGGAAAGCAAACCATTTATATGAAAAATTCATCAGTCTTTATATGAAAGTATTCACTGATGCCTCCTCGTCATAGGTGAATTGCATCAGTGATTCATTAAGGATTCATTGCGGATTTTTACTGCAGGGTACCTGTAACAGCTTATTTTTTTCCAATATTAGTAGCGATTATATAATGCATTATTCTCTACAATATTGTAAGACAATACCGCCAATGACATGTCTATGTTAAAGTAATGCAATCCGTATTCGAAAGTGTAAGCGATGAATCAAGATTTCTCGATGATTTTACCCATTACATGTAAGAGAAAGCCCTGCTGGGATCGTGTTGAATGTTGATAAAAATGCGCACACACCCACACACGCGCTTGTTTGTAGTAAATGCGACACCACTAAATACAAAACAAAAACAAAATTATGACGAATAAACACGTGATTATTAATACTTAAAATGTGAAAGAAAAGTAATTTATGCCAAAGGATAGGATTTCATGAAAGGATGAGGTAGAAGAGGGTGCAAATCACAATTTATGCAAAACGCGCAATTGAATTTCAAATCGACATCTTGCTATTGAAAACGACAGTAACAGACAAACATGAGACGGATTAATAAGGTTGTTCTCTCTCTGTAATTTTGGCCTGGCAAATTTGCCGAGATGACATAAGTGTGATAAATTTGCCGAGCACAACAACAAAATACACGTCTGGTCAAATTTGGAGCTTCGGCAAATTTCTCATACCCCACCCCGTGATATGTGATATCATGAGAAAAATATCACGGGAAATGCAACCATGTTATTACATTCACAATGGTCTTCTATGAGAAGTGAGTTTGAATTTATGTTTCTAGTTCATTTTTTTAAGTATTTTATTTTATTCAGATAAAAAATTAATTAATTCGAAATTGAAGCAAGCAAAGCAAAGCGACAACAGTTGTATAAAGAGTGGAAAGAATATGACTAACATGCTAGTTCACAATGAAGTCAGTTAGAATTTTATTTTCTTAAAGGTGCGCCCTCTCTGTGTGGCAAATTTCTCAAGATATCATGATATCTCGGCAAAAATATTAGACACAGAGAACAACCTTAATATGTATGTCAATAAATTGTAATGCAGCATGTTTCCTTTTCAGCATCGCATCTTTTATGTTATTGCGTTTTTTAATCAATACACATTTCTTGTTAACGATTGACTTTTTTAATGCTCCTAATGTAATGCTCAAAAAATTGAAAAATACTTCAAATTATGTATTATAAATTAGAAATACTTCGCTTAAGATGTGTAATACATGATTGCTTGTCTTCAACGCAATATTAAGAGACTTTAATCTAAGAATAATTAATATACACTTCATTATCAGAGCATGAAATTACTCATTTAATGGATATAAGCCAAAAGGAAAATATTTTTGTAGCTCATTTTCATTAGTACATATCTATGGTCACAAGCAATAACCGCTTAAGTCGACTTAGGAAGATTTCGAGTTATATATACCACGTTATTCTCCTGTTAAAACTCTGTACTTCTGTAAAACCCCCATGCTTATAACTTAATTCAATCAAAAGATATAAATAAAAACATTTAGCCTTAACTTACAATAGAGGTATATTAAACTTGCTATAACAGCCAACGTAGATGCACATATTAAATGAAATTTCTTCATGACATCTTGTTTTATTTACAAAATTTGATCGTAACATTGTGGATGGCTCATTGATTTTGCGTCCATAGTTTTTAATCGACTTTTATGATTTGTCAAGAAACGCCTTCGAATATAAAAATCAATTTATCTCGACATCATATTTTTCGACTTAAGCGATTATTGGAAATTGTATGTATGTACATATTTAGCTTGCCTTTTCGACGTGTTTGGAGCTATGTATGTACATACTTCGTTAAAATTAAACGTAGAATTCGCCAAGTTGGCTCTCTAGCCAATTTCAGTAACTTTCATTAATATTTGTATTATAGGAAATTTAACTAAAAAGAACACAATAAAGAAAATAATTAAATATTTAATTGTAGGAACATTCTGAGCATATGGTTTACCTGAAACTCAACCTGGTAGGGTCAGCCTTGTTACATACATACATATGTATGTACATACCCAATAAACACAAAAGCGAGGATGATATCGTGGCGAATTCGAGATGAATTCGCGGCGGTGAATGTAATTTTTCGGACTTGTATCGATTTCGAGATGGACTCGAGAAAAATCAATTATCGCAATAGCATTTATTAATTTTATTAAATATTGCTTTACACGAAGAAATTCCCTGTTGGACTTTAATTTACCATTTAAAACTCTACTCAAGCGACTGAAAAGTTTTGATGATATCGTGGCGAATTCGAGGCGGATTCGCAGAAGAAGATTTTCTAGAATGTATTCGCCAATGAGCCTAAATCTCGAATCGCCAACGATCCGAGAATATAAAAATGCGCGAATCGCTAATGAGGGGTGACTCGCCTGGGAATTCGGATTCGCCGATCTATTGTCGCGAACTATCGCCGCGATAACCCAATAAACACAACGGATTTGCCTCGAATTCGAGACGAGTTCGCTTCTCTGATTACATTATCGCGGCGATAGTTCGCGACGATAGATCGGCGAATCCGAATTCCCAGGTGAGTCACCTCTCATTAGCGATTCGTGCATTTTTATGTTCTCGGATCGTTGGCAATTCGAGATTTGGGATCATTGGCGAATACATTCTAGAAAATCTTCTTCTGCGAATCCGCCTCGAATTCCCCACGATATCATCCGAACTTTTAAATTTCTCGAGTGGAGTTTTAAAGAGTAAATTAAAGCCCAACAGGGAATTTCTTCGTGTAAAGCAAGATCCAACAAAATTAATAAATGCTATTGCGATAATTGATTTTTCTCGATTCTATCTCGAACTCGATACGAATCCGAAAAATAACATTCACCTCCGCGAATTCATCTCGAGTTTGCCACGATACCATCCTCGCTTTTGTGTTTATTGGGAATATAATCAGAGAAGCGAACTCGTCTCGAATTCGAGGCGAATCCGTTGTGTTTATTGGGTATGCACATTTTTTGGCAGAATTTCCTTCGAAATTTCTTTTTTGTAGATAAATGAGTATTTTTCGTTTTTTTCACCTTAAACTTAGAAATATCCATTTATTTCTCTAAGCTCAAAACAGTACAATATTTCTTTGTGCACTTCATACAAAAAGTTCACTTGCTAATATGGTCTACTCTGAAGAAAGAAATCCGTGTAGTAAAATTAACGAAACAATTGGTTAAAGAATGAGTATAAAATTCTGCAAAAATTTTAGCATATCGCTAGCGTAGAGTGCAAACTGTGTAAGTCCACTTTTATGGAAAAGTGTATTTTTATGTATAACGCTAGAAGAATCAAATACGCACCACCCTAAACAAGTCTGTGATACCTGTCATATTTCTACTCGTTGTTATTCAGTTACGCAAGTACAAAAAGCGAAGAAAATTGTGTAAGTCCACAATATTTATATGAACAGAAATTTTATTTTCAACATTTCAATGTTGAGTAAATGGCCCTTATAGTGGAAAAGTTCGCTACATCACATTTCATCACATGAAAAAAGGTTACTCATACGCCGTGAAGTACCACGAGCAAGGTAATCAAGTTTATCGCTAAAAGGAAGAACGCTATAAAACAACTCTTCCCATCAAATATTTATAGGGTCTGTAGAAATTTACTGATAAGATCCCACATAGCATTTTATGAAATTTTTGATCATATTCCAGTCTTTTTCATCCCCTCTGCACGTTCAAAATAATTATAAATGCGCTCATTTTCTGTCATTTAAAAGTCTTTTGTCGGTAGAAAATGATATCCTACGTCCGACTATTCTTGGGAAATCGTTTTCGAGTCTTATTTCATTTTCGAGTCTCTTTCGATTTTATTTTTTTTCGTTTTTTTAATCTTATTTTGGTCATTCTTGAATCGTTTTCTGATCCTTTTCGAATCTTTTTTAGTTCATTTTTCAATCGCTTGTCTGACTCATTTTCGAGTCTTCTTTTAATCGTGAAGATGATAGATTCCGCTTTTAATCACCAAAGGGAATCGAAAAAGACTCAGTAAGGTGATTTTTATTTGTTAAAAAATAAAATCACTTTTCAGTCGCTGGTCTTACTCATTTTCGAATCTTCTTTTAATCGCGGAAGTGATTAATCAGTTTTTGATCAGAAAAGGGGATCGAAAACGTTGCAAATGCTATGTGGGATATTCTTTATCTATTCCTTTATATTTTTGGCATAATAACAATGACATTGTAATTTCAATTCAGTTCAATTTTCAATTCAATTCATTTATTCAACATTTTCTTATTGCTTAGTTAAATTACATTAAACACTATAATATTTTAATTTTTAATAACTACTGTATAGCATAAGAAATGTTGTCAAAATAAATTATTATTTTTTTTTTTATCTTCGATGTTCTACGTTTAATTTCTTCGATAAATCTTCATCAATTCAGCCTTTTGAAGCCTTATATGCATGCACACAAAAAAACAAATATGTATATATATTGAAGTACACTTGCTTTAATGCAAATGTCGATGCCATAAATTAAACTCATTAAGGTTGTTCTCTTTGTCTAATCTTTTTGCCGAGATATCATGATATCTTGAGAAATTTCTCACACAGAGAGAGCGCAGCTTTAAGAAAATAAATTTCGAACAGACTTCATTGTGAACTAGCATGTTAACCATATTATTTCCACTCTTTATACGACTGTTGTCGCTTTGCTTTGCTTGCTTCAATTTCGAATTAATTAATTTTTTTATCTGAATAAAATAAAATACTTAAAAAAAGAACTAGAAACATAAATTTAAACTCACTTCTCATAGAAGACTATTGTGAATATAATAACATGGTTGCATTTCCCGTGATATTTTTCTCATGATATCAAATATCACGGGTTGGGGTATGAGAAATTTGCCGAAGCTCCAAATTTGACAAGACGTGTATTTTGTTGTTGTGCTCGGCAAATTTATCACACTTATGTCATCTCGGCAAATTTGCCACGCCAAAATCACACAGAGAGAACAACCTTAATAATTTTGCCATTTTCACGGATCACTAAAATCAATTCACCACTTGAATATACGAAAGAGAAACACGTTCAACAAAGAACGATTCGCAGACTTACAAATCTTTGTGCGAGAAGAATGGGAAAGTTTTCTTTTATTTCCTTATATTCCCTAATTTTAGCATGTGCAGATAAACACTTCTCAATCTTAGTCATAAGTATGATAGAAATTCAAAAGCGCGTGAAATAACTTCAATTTGTAAAGCAAACATACATATTTCGTGTAAAACTCTGAAAATACCCTAACATTTTGAAAAAATTGAGGTATAACCAAAAAGTTATTAAATGAAGTACGTTCTTACCAAATAGGTTAGTGCCTGTTTAATTGCACCGCAATTTAACAGATAGCAGCACATACCAACTGTAAAGAGCTGGCAAATTTACTCGTAATATGATTTGAAGTTTTCGGCGAAAAAATTGCAGGAATTCCAATTATGTAGATGTGAATGAAATTCGCTGGAAATTTACTGGTTAACTGGTGACGTGCAATTCACTTAGAAATCCCCAGCGGGTGAGGCAATCAATCAATTTAAATTATGGATGTATAATGACATCCATAGTTTATGGAGCAGATAGGATTATCCATAAATATGGATGTGGCATCAATATAGTTTTTTTCCTTATACGTATAAATATTATACATATGTACATACATATACGTACGTAGATATGTATGTGCAGTAAGGTGTAGTGGGTAGAGTGCTCACCTGTCATACCAGTGATCTCGGGCTCAAACTCCAGCTCAGACCAACATCAAAAATTTAATTCAGAGACGAAAAATAACTCTTATTGAATTTTTTGAAATCAAAAACGTTGGGCACATTTCAATGAAAACATTTTTCCCTTACATTTAAAAGTTATTACGGGAAAGAAAAATTTTTCTGTTGCTCATAACGATTATATTCAGATTTTTATTTTTTCAATTGCCTCATAACTGTTATTCATAAGAAAAAATTTTTTCCGTTGCTCGTAACGTTTATTTTGAAATTTTTATTTTTTCCGTTGCCTCATAACAGTTATTCATTAAAATAATTTTTTTATGTTGCTTATAGCTAATTTCTATTTCAGATTTTTGATTTTTACGTTGTATTGTGAGTATTATTTTGTGGAATTGGTTCCTTTTATTGCTCATAGGACTTCATCTTTCGGTATCTAGTATATGTAATTGGATGGTGCTATGTAATACAGTATATTTATTTTATTCCCAACCCCGAAGCTAGTATGTTTCAATTGGTACTAGCTGTAAATATATCCTAACTAAAATTAAAAAATGCTGATTAGATATCGGTTTAGGCCCATGGTTTCATATGCAAAGTTACTTAGAATAATCCGTAGGATTTTTCCGCGCAAACGATTTTTCGAAAATAAAATAATCGATCTCGTGATAAGAATCTATAGCAATAAGAAAACAAATCATTGTGGTAGTCATACTTAGCACGATATTGTCCGGAAGCGTTGATATACGGAAAGAAATTTGTATACTTGAATCAAGAAAAATGCTTTCTTGAACTCAATTTAGAAAATTTTTAGGGAAATAAGAAAAATTGACTTAATTATTACTGGAATTAAGATATTGAGTTTTCCAAAAATGAGACAATTATTTTCTTATTCAAGAACACTAACAAAATCTATAGAAAAAAAGTGTTGAAAAAAATGTTTAAATAAATAAGAACATCTTTTCTTAAATTTACTTAAATGAAGAAAATCTTTTTGCTAATATCAAGAAGAATTTAAGAAAATTGTGTTTCGATGAATTGGAACAACAAACTACAGCAAAAAAATTGAAAATAAATAAGAAAAGGTTTTCTTGACCGAAGTAAAATATTTCTTGCTCAATTTAAAGGCCAAAGTTCTTTGAGCATATCAGCAAACTACAGCAAAAAAAATTGAAAATAAATAAGAAAACGTTTTCTTGAGCGAAGTAAAATTTTTCTTGCTCAATTTGAAGGCCAAAGTTCTTTGAGCATATCCAAGCATATCAGCAAACTACAGCAAAAAAAATTGAAAATAAATAAGAAAACGTTTTCTTGAGCGAAGTAAAATTTTTCCTGCTCAATTTGAACGCCAAAGTTCTTTGAACATATCAGCAAACTACAGAAAAAAAAATTGAAAATAAATAAGAAAACGTTTTATTGAGCGAAGTAAAATATTTCTTGCTGAATTTGCATTTCCAAAGTAACATGTATTTTTTTCGTTTGCCATCCGCTTTGCATATTTCTGAATATTTCTGCAATTCTCAGATTGTTAGTGAAGCATTTTGTATAAGGAGTTCACTATTTGTATCTTCACTTATATTAATTGAAATGTTGTCATTTCAGTGAACAAGTCCTAGGAAAATAAGTACTAGTTGACTAATTATGGTTTTCTAATCCCTCATGATTAGTTTTCATTTTCCTTATTTTTTACGTTTTTAATATTTTTAGAAAATTGTTACTTGATTTACTTAATACTTAATATTTTCTTATTTACTTAAGCTCGTATAAGAAAAGTTTTACTTGCAACAAAAAAATTATTTCTTAATTATTTATTTCCAAAATCAAGAAAAAAACACTTACCGCAAGTAAATTATTTCTTATTTATTTAAAAACCAATTTTACTTGAAGCAAGAAAATGTTTTCTTATTTATTTAAAATCCATTTTTGCTTGAAGTGAGAAAACTTTTTCTTATTTATTTAAAATCCAATTTCACTTGAAGCAAGAAAATGTTTACTTATTTATTTAAAATCCAATTTTCTTGGATTTTCTTGATATTAAGAAATTATTTTCTAAGTTCAAAATCAAGTCTAATTTTTCTTGTCTCGGCATTGATTCTAGTAAAAAATTCTTTCCGTGTATGTATGTACATTAGAGTGCGTTTAAAATTCAAATTAACGATATTTTACTGTATCGCCCCCTCAACATGGTTAAAGAAATCTCGGATAAATTTTGTTCCAGATTGGTGGCGGTTAAGGCGCGGTGCATTGTGGTGAAAAATCTATGAAGGTTAAAAAAACCAAAATATTTTTGTAAATTATCTAATACCAAAAATCAATACTTCTATACCCAAGGATAACAAACATAAATTTTGGTCCCAATTGATGACGGTTTAGTGGTCTTTCACGGGGGTCAAATTTCAGATGGCCATAGAACTTACATTTTTTTACCCCTGTGACACTCCACTAAACCGTGATCAATCGGGACCAAAATGTATGTGTATTATCTTTAACCATGCTACTACCGATTGAGGGGCGATACAGTCTTTTTATGAAGTTTTAATTTTTTCATACAAATTAAACGCACTCTAATGTACATACATATAACGTTCTATTATATTTATTGACTAATCCATACCCGCGAAGTATCCCCGGAAGAAAATTCAATATTTTTTTAAATAAAAATAAAATATTTAAAGTAAAATTGGCAATACACCAAAGTAAAAATCTAAGCGAAATCCATTCGAAACCGAAATTAAAATCGAATTAATTTATGATCTTCCATCTTCCACCAAACTTTAGTTCTCCCTCTTTCTCTCTCTTTCCCTTTCCTATTCCCTCTCTCTCCCCCCTCAATCTTTAACTATCCCTACCCCTATCTCAATCTTTTTTCCCTTTCCTTAGCTAAAAAGCCAGATGGGCTAAGAAGGATGGGTGACAACGCACACTTTTCCAAATTTGTCTAAACTCGATGTAGTGGCCCATATACCAAATATCATTGATTTACGCAAATAGACTCCGAGTTATAAGGATTTTAAGGACTTCTACTGAAGGGTAAGGAAAGTAGGGGGACTTTTCTCTGTACCAAATATGATTTACTCGAACGCTTATCTAAAAATTACTTGCGAGGAGTAAACGCTGTTTTTAAAAATCACAACCGAAGACCTTTAGCATGGACGACAAATGCCTACCACACTAAGCCATCTAATCGTCCATTCACGTACATATGTATGTATCTCATATTACTCACTGAGAAATAAAGTCCTATGACCAAAAAAATAAACATATTCTGCAAAATAATTCTCACAATATAACGAAAAAATTAAAACATATGAAATGTAGAAGTTATGAGGCAACGGAAAAAATAAAAATTTTAAAATAAAAGTTACGAGCAACGGAAAAAATTTTTTCTCATGAATAACAGTTATGAGGCAATTGAAAAAATAAAAATCTGAACATAATCGTTATGAGCAACAGAATAAAATATTTTTCAAACATAATAGTTACGACTGAAAAATATTTTTTTTCGGTTTGAAATAACTCTTAAGAAATGAAAGAAAAAGATTTTTGAATTTTTTAATTGTTATGAGGCAATTTTTTTGAATATTTCTTATAACAGTTATGTCTCTGATTTAATTTACATAATTAATTTTCTAATTAATTAAAACCCAATTATTGGGTTTTTTAAAATAGCGGTTACCCGTCGGCAGTGAATGACATACTTTTCAAGCTTATGTACATATTTCTAGCATAAAAAAAACTATAGGTCCACCAAATTTTATAGTGTACGGCCTACTTTCGAAAATATTAGCATACCTAGTTCATTGCATGAACGAAATTTCATAATTTTAAATCTTGCGCGGAGGTTTGCTACAAAATTTATTTTTTTTTTTAACCAAGTTATCGCGTTCAGAAATGGCTGAACCGATTTGTTAATCATATTTTTTAAAAATATTTTTTTTAACTTTATGGTCCCATAATAGAATTGCAATTTCTTTTCACCACACATATCTATAAACAAAACCTTAAATATGGCAACTACCATGTGGTGACTTTAAACGTCAAAATGGTGGAAATGCCAAATAGCTAGAATTGTAGATTGGAACAGTGATGCCGAAATTGGGCCTTTCGGATCAAATCTGGTCCGATTAATTTACCATAGTGTAAAACGTCTAGTGAGCCAGCTCATCGAAAAATCGATTAAAAAAAGTCGATATATGGTCGATGTGCCATCGCCAAATGTGAAAATGATGGGCAGACCAGCATGGCGGCCATTTTTGAAGGGCAGTTCAGCATGGCGACCGGATGTGGTTGTTGTATGAAAAGGGACCATAATGACATGGTCGTAGCAAGCAGGACAGAAACGCAATTCTAGAATTGGGAATTGAAAAAATCAATTCATAATTCCGAAAAGAAATTAAGGCAGAGTTGCTAAAACGTAATTCCCAGAGAGGGCGTAAATCCCAGCCATTTCACGAATAACATGTGTAAGAATGTAAAATCAACAACCTACAAAACAGAAAGAAGAAGAGCAACTTATATTGCATTCAAGATCGTTATTGGGCCATAACAACAACTTCAAAATCAGCTGAGCACAGCTGTTCGACCTGTTTTAAACACATCCCAGAGTTATTTCACTGTTCTCCTTACACAATGTAATTTACTTTGGGCTGCTGGGCGGCTAAAATCAATTTTGGTCCGATTTGTAATATGAATATTTTTAGTGGAGACAATTTCTCGGACGCTAAACGTTTTATCTTTCCCGTGTAAAGTTCTTTTATTGTTAGTGAAACACACTATACGCATATCTATTAGAGTTGGGAAATTTAGTTCACTTTGTTGAGCGCTCCATTGGTGAGCGCTCTCTTCAGTGAACTAGTTCACTTTAGTGACTGCATAGGCTATCCAGGAAGGAAGTCCCAAGAAAGCGTTGTCTGCCGCTGTTAAGAGCAGAGCAAAGCAGTGGCAGATGAGGTGTTCGATTGTCTCCTCGCCTCAAGCTTAGGCAGCATCTGCGGTAGGATGCACCTAGCCTCTGCGTGTTTCCCGATGAGGCAGTGTCCTGTGAGTACCACCACAAGGTTCGAGATGTCATCTCTCCTTAGAGTACTTATTTGATGGGATCGCTTGTGAACCCATTTCTGCCAGATTTGAATTGATGTTCGACATACTGGCTTCTGTTGCCATCTATCGCTTGCTAGTTTATAGACATGCTGTTTAAGAATTAGCTCGTTTGTGGCTAAGGCATACCTATGCCTTATGGAAGAACCTGATCGGTAGTGCCCTGCCTCGCAAGTTCATCCGCCCTAAAATTGCCATTGATATCCCTAAGTCACGGGACCTACACGAGGTGCAGACAGGTTTGTTTGGCCATCTCCTTTAGAGATCGGCGACAGTCTAGTGTTAGTTCTGATTTAAATGAGTGGGAGTCAAGATTACTTAGTATGTACATACCTCAGTGAAATAGTTATATGTGCATGGAATAATATTTTATAAAAATTATAAAAAACTAAAGTTATATTTTTTAAATATTATTTTTTACATATATGACTAGATATGAACTAATACAATAGCAAATCAATTTGTCTTTATTTACTGGTGATTTTAGTTTAATTTTTATTTAATTTTCCCTTAGGAAAAAATTATATGTGCGTCAAAGGATTTTTAACATGTATGTGGCTAGATAACAATATTTTATAAATTCTAATAATTTATATGCTTCCCTTTCTTCAACTGAACCTGGGTCAATCTCCTTGGCATGGACTCTACCAATTTTTGTAAGGTTTGGATGCTTATTTCGTCCCATTCCTTTACCAACGTTTCTTTAAGCTGCTTCATAGTCTGAAACTGTCTACCATTCTTATAAACCTTAGCCGAGAGTATTCCCCACAGGTCCTCAATGGGGTTGAGGTCAGGACTGATGGCTGGTCAAACCAACAAAGGGATGTTTCTGGACGATAAAAAATATTTCGTTGTACGAGCGGTGTGGATTGGGGCGTTGTCCTGTTGAAATATCCACTCATTTCCATAAACTTCTTCAGAAAATTGAATAAGGACATTGTCCAATAACTCAATGTACATTTGGGAATTGGTTTTGCATGGGATGAAACAGAGTGGAGATTTTCCAGCATACCTAAAAGCCCCCCAAACCATTAACGAGCCGCCACCATGGTTTCGCTTAAGACGATTCTGCCTGGGGTGTCTTAAGTCGCGCCAATATTTTTTACAGCCATCGGGACCATCCAAATTAAACTTTTTCTCATCGCTGAATATAACTTTTTGGAACTCTGTATCCCAGAACTTATATTTATCGGCGAAGGACAAACGGGATGTCATATGTCTTTTTAAAAGCATAGGTTGAGATACTCGCGCAGTATATGTGACATTTTTGTTTTGGGATAATATTTGGTGGACTCGTCTCCTTGTTACCTTAAGGTTAAGATGGGCTTGAATTTCACTGCAACTCATACCTTTTTCAACAGCTAGACGCCGAATTGTTCGCTTACAATGTTCATCAATCTCTGATTTTCTGCCACTGCGTTTGGTAGTCCCATATTTTTCCGGGTTTTTTAGGAAATTAGTAATCGTATTTCTATGGCGTCCCAATTTCGTTGCAATTTCGACCAATGGCACACCACCATCCCTTTGTCGAATTATAAAACCGCGCTCTGTTTCTGTCAAGGTGGATCCGCGTGGCATTTTTTCTAAAAGTTGGAAATCACTCAATATCCGTTTGCAAAAAAATTTATATTTGCTTCACTTGCGATTTGTATGAATAAAGTTATTTTATCTTACTTATTGACATTTGAAGCAGGGAAAATGCGTTTTGCACATATAAATTTTTCCTAAGAAAGGTGGCATATACCACAAGTTTTTATATACCGTATACATTATCAGCGGATTAAAACTAATCATTATATATAAACGAATTACCAAATATGTAATATAATATTTACATGCCCAAAGATAACTAAATAGAGTCTTAAATTAGAGAGATAAATTGAATTAATGAAGTGCACATATAAATATTTCACTGAGGTATGTATTTAAAAATAAATATGTAATTCCATTTTAAGTTGACTTCTGATTTTTGGGCCTTTTTTGGCGGAATTGGGCGGTAATTTGGTCGGTAAAATTTTTTTCAGTGGCAACACTGGATTGGAATTCATTCATAGAATTATGACGGTCAACAATAAAACTGAAGAATTATTGCATTTAATAAAATTACATGCTCTTTCTTTAAATAAATACTTAATAATAATTTCGGAAGAAAGTTCACATTTTGGTAATAGCTCTTCTACAATTGATAGTGTATGAGAAAGTGGAACTATACGGAAAACTATTGAAATAAATTCCTCATTCTTGGTAATGAAATAAAGTGAATTTGATACATACATACTTCGAAGTATCTTAAGCCAGTATGTGGGATTTTTGATAAATTAAATAATAAGTGTTAATAAAGAATTGCGCAACTGAAAAAAGGCAATTTGAAATTTCTGAGTGAATTTTTACCATTTCCTTGGCTTGCTGCAGGTATTCGCACAATCCCTTTAAGATTTACATACATACATACATATGTATATGTAAATTGTTTGTATCGGCTTTTTGCAATCCACACTGAAACTGTGTACAAATTTGCAACAATCGTGTGTTCTTGTAATTATACAATTTTGATCGCAGAAAGTTGTCCTTAAAAATGGTAAAATCACAAAAGTGAAAGTTGGCACCAAGATTCCATTGTCGTGGCTAAATGAAGGTCGTTATACGTTGTACTCCGTTTACTAAATTCGAAAGTATGCCTTGTGGATAGTGTTGCCACTAAACAAAATGGTTACGCGATAAAACGCCCAAAATCAAGAATCAGCTTTAAAATTAATTTATTTTTTAGCGTTCATGTTTTTTTTTAAATACATACATACTAGGTAATATGTCTTTTAACATATATATCTTACATATCGATCACTTAGTAAAGGGGATCCCTACGAAATATCGAAAAACAAATGTCGAAATTTCAAATTACACAGGAAAGATATACAAATGTGTAGCCCCAGAGCAAGGCTTATCCAAATACTATATAATATTTAAATAATTCTTACCCCAGAATAATAATGTTCAGTAAAAATATTCTAACCCTGCAAAATATGTGCGATTAATCACGAAAGATATTTGGCCCGGATTGAACTTTTTCGGGAATAATCGGTCGACAATTAGTCCCCGATTGTTCCCGAGCGGGTATATATATATATAAACTAATCGCTTTCATCCCGAATGGAGATATATATACATTAATCACTTTCACGGGTACAAATCTAGTTTCATTAAAGGTAAAAATTTTACAAAAATATGCAATGTATTTAAAAAATTGTATAACAATCGGTAAAACCAATTGAACACCCTTTCTTTTAATAACAATAATGAATAATAATTTTAGCAAAATGTTACCTAAAATATCCTTTGAAAACTTCTTTACATTACGCTCAAATAAGGCATACTCAAAACTTAAATTTTTTTATTTATTTGTTGAGTTTTTTTTTTAGAAAAGTAAAACATTATATAAACTTTATTTAAATATGCATGATCATTTAAAATTTTTTAAAGATTGTTATAAATAGCCTTGGCTAACAACTTTGAAAAATCTACATTTGTACCCGTTCGTGCTGAAAGCGATTAATCTACATTTGTACCCGTTCGGGTATACAAATTGACCAATTACCCCCTTATTCATAAAAAATATCAAAGGTTTATAGAGCTTTTTAAAATGACATTTCCATACAAATTTTCAATTATAAGAGTTTAATAAACCTATTAATATTATAATGCGATCAATTCACTCCATATAAAGGGATGTAAAATTGTATTAGTCGCATGCTCCCTTGCGATTGATCCCGGGAAAGTCCCGGATTAATCGCATTTTTTGTAGGGAATTGAAAATCGGCCAATATTTGTTCTAGCGCCCAGCCGCTCAAGAAAGTTTATTTGGTGCGAAACAACCAAGTTCGGCAACACTGCTTGTGGATCATAATTGGAACTTATTTTTGTTTAAAAAAGGGTTGCGTGCAAAATTATTTATAAGCTCTATAAATTTACATAAGATTAGTAGTGAAATTTTTTTTTTTATTTAACGTAATATTTTGCTTTCATTTTGTTTTTACTAATATAAACTAGAGATGAGAGAAACTGCGATTTTTCGATATCTGTGATTTCGGTGATTGCTATTTTTAAATCACTGCGATTTTAAACTGCTATTGCGATTGCATGGACTGCTATAAAATCATCAGTTACCGGTAGATATTAATTTTGCGTTTTCTGAGCGATATAACCTGTCTTCAATTTATGTAAACAAAATGATAGCAATAACAACGCATTCCGCAGTAATTTCGCTGATTGTAAACATTTTTCAAAGATAAATTGTAAATTCAATAATTTTTTTTTTCTTATATTTCTATATACGTATGTGGTCTGCTCAAAAGTATAAACAAAAAGAAATTTATAATGCTTTTGCGATTGCGATTCACATAGGTGAACTGCTTACTTGGTACATCGATAGCAGTTCCCAATAAGTAGTGAACTGCTATTTTGAAAGAGTGATCGCAATTGCGATTTGCGATTTTTTATTCACAGTGAAAAAATCACCGTTTGCGATATATCGCTCATCACTAATATAAACTAATACCGGAATTCTGTAAGCAATCTCTAGTCACTAATAGAGACTTTTGGAGACTTTTTCGTGGTGAGATTGATTTTGAGACAATTTGGTATTCTATAAGCGAGCTCACGTCACAAGTCTCAAAAAATACGTCACTAATTAGTGACCTGGTGGCGAGGAGGTCACAGAATAAATAAAACATTGAGGTGAACTAAATAAACCGTCAAAATTTATAAAAATTTACAATTTGTTGTTTGCTTGTTCGCTTGATATTTTCTGTAATAAAACAAGCTTATTTGTATGAAACTAGCAAAATAATAAAATTTTTCGGGTTTTGCTAACTGACTTTTTTCCGCCATTTCCATCAAGTGTAAATGGTGATGAGATACGACATTTATCGATATTTCAATGTTTTACGTTACAGGATTTTTTTGCGAATCGGTTCAGGTAAAACACTCATAAAATATTATATTAATAACTATTTTTATAAGTGATAAGTAGAAATGATACGCTTAATTTTTTTAATGCAATATATTTCTCATAAATTCTTTTCCAAAATCTATTTTCGTATGTAATCGATTAGTGAGTATTCGTTAAATTATTTTGTTATCTCAAACAGTCTCAGTACATTTTCACCACAGTCTTTGGTGAAATTTTTAGTGACTGCCGGTTGATGAATACCAAAATCGGCTCAAGTCACTAAAAATGTCTCATGTCTCAAATCTCAAATTTAGTGACTTGAGATGAGACGTAGTTACAGAATTCGCCTATAATACCGGAATTCTGTAAGCAATCTCTAGTCACTAATAGAGACTTTTGGAGACTTTTTCGTGGTTGTAGCCCGTTTCTGTAACCTTGCGATATGAATTATAACGCAAAATACAACCCTGTTTCATACTTATCGCAAGGTAGCGTTTCTGTAAGTGTGGTGAGTTTTGGTTTTCGTTATTTCTTGTGATATTCATATCACCAGCTTTGAGGGTAGTGAAAACAGATACATTTCAAAATAATGAGTGTGGTTTGTATTAAATTTCTTGCATTTTTATTTATTACATTAGTTTGTGTTTTGTATAATAAAACTATAAGTGGGAAAATTTCCAAGTTGCAAAAAGTGAAGCTCATGGAAGTTATGAAATCCAATAAATAGTCGCAATGGGAATATTTAGTGGGCCGAATAGTGCCTAACTCGCAGAGCTTGCAAAACCGCGGAACAATGGAAAAAGGTAATAGCTAAGTGAAAAAAAGAATAAGGTTGTTCTCTCTCTGTTATTTTGGCCTGGCAAATTTGCCGAGATGACATAAGTGTGATAAACATTGTTTATACTAAATAGTTTGGTAACTCAAATGGTCTTCTTCTTGATCAATTTTAAAAATGCGTATGTATTTGTGCGAAAATGGAGATAATGAAGGAATCAATGCTGTGCAATTTCGTAGAATTGCTGTTACTACCAAAATGGGAGCAAATTAGTTAGGATTTATTCCGTTTTTACCGAATTTTTTCTTTACTACGAAAACGATTTTAATAAAAATATATCGCATCCTAAATCATAAAGTGACACAACTCAAAATTTGTTTAATTCGACTTTTGATCATAAACCGGTACACAGAACATATCTCTAGCGATTGCCAACAAAAAAACTTTTCATTCGGGGTCTCTTTTGACTAGTGCTCTCGATTTTTTTTGAACATTTTCGAGTAGCCCGAACAATTTTTGTTCAAATGCTCGAACAGTCGTTTGTTTGTTTATTACCCGTATGTTTGTACGGGCATTTGAACAATTCGGGTATTTTGAAGTTTGGTTTTTTCTTTTGTTTATTATTATTTTTTTTCTTTATGCCTATATGACACTACATTTTTTTCTTGGTTTTTTTGGTTTGGAAAACCCACCGTAAGTCAAAATACAAAAACAATTCTTCTGTAGGTTGAAAAGAGACAAAGGGGCCTATTACGAATTAATACGATACACGCTAAACGCTTGCAGTCGGGTACTTCGTATTACGAAATAATTTCTATCGTGTGAAACCCGATTGACTGTAATGGAAATAAAGTTAACGCATAACTAATTAAGGTTGTTCTCTCTCTGTGATTTTGGCCTGGCAAATTTGCCGAGATGACATAAGTGTGATAAATTTGCCGAGCACAACAACAAAATACACGTCTTGTCAAATTTGGAGCTTCGGCAAATTTCTCATACCCCAACCCGTGATATGTGATATCATGAGAAAAATATCACGGGAAATGCAACCATGTTATTACATTCACAATGGTCTTCTATGAGAAGTGAGTTTGAATTTATGTTTCTAGTTCTTTTTTTTAAGTATTTTATTTTATTCAGATAAAAAATTAATTAATTCGAAATTGAAGCAAGCAAAGCAAAGCGACAACAATT
Organism: Urophora cardui; assembly: GCA_960531455.1. Lineage (NCBI taxonomy): Eukaryota > Metazoa > Arthropoda > Insecta > Diptera > Tephritidae > Urophora > Urophora cardui. Next base: position 53,859,766 of record OY482673.1, read on the forward strand.
GTATAAAGAGTGGAAAGAATATGACTAACATGCTAGTTCACAATGAAGTCAGTTAGAATTTTATTTTCTTAAAGGTGTGCTCTCTCTGTGTGGCAAGTTTCTCAAGATATCATGATATCTCGGCAAAAATATTAGACACAGAGAACAACCTTATTGAACTCTAAACAAATGTCATTCACGATAGTGCACCTAGCGGGCGTGTGGAATTCATAATATGGAAACTCATTTTATACGATACGCTTCCAAGCGGCCGATAGCTATCGTATGATAATCCATAATAAGGGGATAATAAGGGGGAAATACTCCCTCAAAAACCATTTGATTGACATTAAACTTCAAACTAAATGAAAATAATATTAATTTCAAAAATTAATTTTTTTGGAAATTTGAATTGAAATTATTGAAATAAAAAATTTATGAAACTCAAATGGCAGGATATCTGTGTATTCCATGTTATAAAGGGAAGCCAGTACGCAATATAATTTTTCTTCCGGACTTCTTCTTTCCCCTTACGTCCAAAGCAGAAGCTTACAAGAAGCAAATTAAAAATTTGTATTTCCATATATTTTTTATTTTAAATATAAATTTCTAGTTGTCAAATTGAAACAATTGTCAGAAAAAATGGCCGAATGCCAAAAAACCTACCGAAATACAAGCTGGCTCGTTGGTTTTTAACCGCATAGATGGTATTTTGTTTGGTTTTTTTTTCAATATAGCTTGCTCACTTGCACCAACGCAAAACTGTATTTGACCATCTCCTTCACAAAAAAAACCTGGTAGAATACCAGAAAAAAACGTAGTGTCATATGGGCTTTGTATGTATTTTTTTTTTTTTTTTGTTTTTCCGATACATATTTTTTTTGTTTGTAAGCTCGAATTCTCGAATGTTTGTACGAGCTCTACTTTTGACTGAAAACTAGCCATTATACGTCGCCTTTCGCCATGTCATTGCTTGTACAGGAAAAAAGTTTTTGCCTCCTGAAAATTTTTGAATTTTGATTTGTGCCACTTTGTGATTTAGGGTGCGATATATAATAATTTTTTTCTGCATATCGGCCCAAGTGCGCACAAAATAACAGATAAATGTGTAGAACTAACATTAAAATAGTATTGAGTTTTCCTGTTGACAGAACTCCAAATGTTCAAAAAAAATTGTGTATGTTTCAAAATAGTTTTGACGTTCTTTTTTTTAACATTTTTTTAGTTTATATTGACACTATCATCATGTTAAATAAATCAAATTCCGAATGACATTTAGGAATAAAATTTTATATTTGAATGATACTGTATATTTTAAAAATGCCCCATGTTGCAAATGACGTTTAAAAAGCTAAAATCATGTTTCAAAAATCGTGTAATTTGAAAAAAATTGTTTCTGTTCTCTGTGTAAATATCGATCGTGTTAATCTTACATGAATTAAAATTTGCATATACGCGAATGAAGTAGTAAAGGCATTGGTATCCATTTCCTTTTCTATACTTCTATGAAAAATGTAGTAATAGAGCAGTACGAGGAAGTGCAACCCTGCTTATACGAAAATGTTCAAAAGGAAAGAAAAAATTTTGAAAAAAAAATTTTCAAACGGCCATTTTGCATGGCGAAACCCAACAAACATTTAGGTTAGATATTAGTTTTGTTCGTTTACGGATATTTTTTGATGTTTTTCGAAAACTTTTAAAAACAAACACTTTGTCGTCGTTTTTTTACGCCAAATCTCCAACAGAAGAGAACCAACTGAGAGAGAAAACTGACATTTCAGTTTGTGAGAAGCTGTTGAATTCTGTTGGACAAATTTTTGCCAACAGCAATTTTCCAACAGGAAAACAGCTGATCAAACAACAGCTGACTTGAATTTTTGCAAGTAACAAGATTTGCAAAATATACAAATCAATTATAAAATTGGAAAAATACACTAAATTGGCAACAAATATGGATAAATTAAATATGCAAAATAAGTTACATACTTTTTGCGAAGTATTTATATGCATATTATGTACCAGGGTTGCGTGATTTTGATTTGACTGAATCACTAATCAAAAATATTTTCTGATTCTTGATTTAAAATATTTTCAAATCAAAGATAATTTTTATTTGTGATTCGTTTCAAAAAAGAATCAGAAATACCCTTTGATTCGTGATTCAAACTATTTTCAAATCAAAGATAAATTTTATTTGTGATTCGTTTCAAAAAAGAATCAGAAATACCCTTTGATTCGTGATTCAAACTATTTTCAAATCAAAGATAAAATTGATTTGTGATTCATTTCTTAAAAGAATCAAAAATCTTTTTTGATTCTTGATTCAAACTTGATTTCGAATCAAGATTCTTAATAAATTTTTGATTCGAATCAAATTTTTGATTCGAATAAAATTTTTGATTCGAATAAAATTTTTGATTCGAATCAAATTTTTGTTTTTCAAACTGAAACAAACGTCTACGTTGTATGGGAGGAAATGCAAGCAGATTTTCGCAGTTGCTTAGCCAAGCATTTGTGCATATATATGTATGTATATACTTACATACATATATGTAGGTATATAACGAATAAATGAATGAAAGGATGAATGAATTATGGTTAGGTGTATGCATACAAAGAGTGGTTTCGATATGTAAATATGTATGTGCATACGTTAGGCTGGGTCAATTTTCTAAGCCATACTGTTCGTAGAAAAATCGGATTCTGCATTAAATTCTATGAAAAATGTGTTCTAGAGCATGCCTCTAATATCAATTTCGAGCTTGCCCATTTTCGATTGAAGTTTACTAGGTATGTAGAATTGTTTTAAGCATAGTAACCCATATACTTTTAAATTCAACCAGTGGCAAGGCTTATCCAAATAGAGGTTATATTACTTCCGTTTTTATGTGTGTGTTTTCTTTAAAAATGTCAATGTGAAAGAGAAGAGAAATAAATATCAAAGAAAAATTTTTGCCAATTCGTTTTGTCTGACATTCACACTTTTTAGTATACATACACAATTCCAATCAGCTTATCTACTGCGATATCCTTCTTTAGATAATTCTTGACCAGTGGTTTTAAATTTATCTCTTTACATTCTTTTTCATTGTTACTTAAACGACTTTTAATAATGCATGTATATAAGAGTTTGATTTCGTTGTTGTGGTTTTGTTGAAAAACGAAAATATTAAAAACAACTCCCATTCGTTTTTTTGTTTCTTAACCCTCTCAACATTAGCTTAAAATTTAGGGGAGACTTTTATAACTTTTTTTTCGCATGGGGACCAACACTTACCTCCTGACTTCATTTCCATATAATATACAGATGTAATCTAACACATACATATGTACATACTTACATATATATGATGTATGTACATATGTACTTACCCCTTAATATGTAAATGAATATACATACATATGTAAATTTCTCTTATACATATCCACACACATGTACTTACTTATGTACTTATATTTTATATATTTTACATACATTGAATGAACCCAAAAAAAGAATAAAATAACAGAATTTAAAAATAAATAATAATAATGCATTTACCCAAAATGATCTCGTACTAAAAGTATCTTTTACTTATTATATATAATACATATATTTTGGATTCACTATAGGTACATACATATGCATATTTTAAACCCGTTCAAATTAAACGAAAGTGGTTTGTTGTGTTGCTTTACGAACAGCAATTCAATCAGTGAATTTATTGGTAAAATTGATTCTTATTTACCTATACACAAAATATCTTATGTACTACTTATTTACTATAATACATGTACATTTATCTACTCTAATTCTTACTTCTATGGAGATATGTACATACATATGTACATACCCTGTAAGACAGGAATGATGGAAACTCCAACACATTCTCAGCAAACACTAACACATATAGCAGTGATAGTCATTTGATACATCATTTGGAGAACACATTCATCACATTTTTCATACCGTCCATATAAAAATGATGGAAACTTGTAGGCAGTGTGTGACAGAAATTTCCATCAAACGTGCACCTCAAATGATATATCAAATGACTATCACTGTGTTATAGGGTATATACATACATATGTATGTATGCATATGCACCCAAGTGCCCCCTGCAAAAAAGCCGAGTACTCCATGCACGCTTGTATAGAGTACTCGCTATGGACCAACCGAGTACTCCTCAACCTGCCACATTTCATATAAAAAATATGGTCCATTTAACATTGCGATGTCCCAGGCAGGGATCACATACTCCCATTTCCGCATGACACCCGAGTAATCCAAGGATTACCCACATGGGATTAATTTACGGAGTAGGTACTAAAATTAATGAAATTTAATAATCTCTGAACAGTTTTGAAAGACTGCCAATTCAATTTACATACATTCATAAGTAAGCTTTTCTTTAGTTAAAATAAAATATTAAAATTTTTCTAGCGCAATCACCAGCATTTTTTGTGTCGCGTAATTTTTTCGATACATCGAACATCGATGTATCGATGTTGGTCCTAAAAATTTGCATTCCTACCCTTTATTACTGAATCGTGCACGTTCAAACGAGCATGCATATGTACATACATACATACATACAAATGTATGCACTTGCTTCGTCGTTATCGCTATATATGTACATACATTTCGTTTTCGTAGCAATGTTCGGCTAACTACGAGCCGATGCAGATAAACAAGTCGCTCGCTTGGGTCTATGTTTATGATCACTTTGAAAGTACTCCTACCTACCGCAAAATGGATCATATAATCCTATGATTTTTACAGGGCCTATGCACATACATACATATGTATGTATGTACGTACGGCGTAGCACAAACGTAAATACGACAGTCAGAAATATGTATATATGTACATACATACATACACATATACATATTTGGCGTCAGCATACAATTTGGCTGTTGTTGCACTTTTGGTGCATTTTATACATTTTTGTGTTTTAAGTTACCGAGAAGGTACTTGAATAATTCTGATATTAGCTACAGTATTTTTGATTCTAAATAAATTTTTGATTCGAATAAAATTTTTGATTCGAATCAAATTTTTGATTCGAATCAAAAATATATTTTGAATCAAGATTCGTAATAAATTTTTGATTCGAATCAAATTTTTGATTCGAATCAAATTTTTGATTCGAATAAAATTTTTGATTCGAATCAAAAATTTGATTCGAATCAAAGATATTTTTTGAATCAAGAATCAAAAAAGATTTTTGAATCAAGAATCAAAAAAGATTTTTGATTCTTTTGAGAAATTAATCACAAATCAAATTTATCTTTGATTTGAAAATGGTTTCAATCACGAATCAAAGGGTATTTTTGATTCTTTTTTGAAACGAATCACAAATAAAAATTATCTTTGATTTGAAAATGGTTTGAATCACGAATCAAAGGGTATTTTTGATTCTTTTGAGAAATGAATCACAAATAAAAATTATCTTTTATTTGAAAATAGTTTGAATCACGAATCAAGTTGATTCTTTATTTGAAAGTTGATTTAAAATCAAAATTGATTCGAATCACGCAACGCTGTTATGTACCTTAGTAAATTGTAATCTCCTTTGCGGGAATATATATTAACGGGGCCGCTGTGGTGCAGTGGGGAGTGTTGTGGCCATTGTGGTGTGGCGGGCAGTGGCTAGTCTGCCATACCAGAGGTCATGGGTTGGATCCCCAGCCTGGATAGAGGGAAAATTTGTATATAATGATCCACGATCCGATAACAATTAATTTTCCAGAGGGTAGGGGTGGTCTCACAGATCACAAAAAACAAAGTACTACCCTCCGGACGCTTATAGTTCAGGAGACATTCCTTGTTAAATTAATGTATGTACGTGTAGAACATCTTTCTGCGTTGGCGGCTTTTGGCCGCGCTTCAATAAAATTACCCTCAGCCGGCAGAATTCTTTCTGGATTAATATCCATGGAGCAATCCACAGTTGTTTTGTATAGAACACCTTTTGCCTTCAGCCGCGCTTTACAAAAATAACCCTCAGCCGGGAGAATTCTATTTCTGGAGAACTTTAATATTATAATTTAATAATAGTTGGTAGTGTTAAGATAAGATGAATTATCATCTACAGAATATTTCCTGAAAGTTTCACTGAGCCTGGATAGACAACAAATTCTAACTAAAACCCAATTATCCGGATTTTAAAAATAGCAGCCACTCTAGGCAGTGGGTGGCACACCCTCCGAGAGTAGTTCTGCAGCGGGTCGGCTTCAGTATAATGCGCCCGCCGTATTTATTTTCAAACCACTGGAACTTTCGGGAAATCTTCTATGGATGTTAATTTTACTAATTATAACACTGCCGATCGCTCCGCAGATATAATTCGAGAAAGGAAATTTTGCTGGCTGGGGCTATTTTTTTTAAAGCGCGGCCAAATGCCGCCAACGCAAAAGTTTGTTCTACTCAAAAGTACTGTGGATCGGTCCATAGAGGGTTATTTTTTTAAAGCATGGCCAGGGCCGGGTGCATTAAATTGAAATCTCTTCTGCGGGGCAGCAGACGCGAAGACATACTGCGGTGGAAAACAGTATGGACATGGGTACAAAGAAAAGCAATTGTTAGTGTGATAATTATTACAATGAAATCCTATTTATTAGATAGTAACAGCGAACCCCAGCGGGTTAGGGGGTCTAGAATATACCTGTTGTAAGGAATGCCTGTCGTAAGACGCGACTAAAATCCACCGGCCTAGAAGGTTGGTTATGGCCAGAAAAAATCGTTCGCACGACAGTCGGGCTAGTGTCAGAAGGGACTAGTACCCGAGCGTGCCGGATTTATCCGGCAAAGGACTGTCACATCCCCTACACTCATCAAAACCTTCGGGGAGTGTCTTGGTGGCTACAACAACAACAACATGAAGTTAATTGTATTGCAGATACATACATATGTGCATATATCTCCACTGTTTTCAGGCAGAATTGTAACTCCATTAGCATTTATATAGAACAAACAGTGCCGATTTATTGTAAAAGAGAGTTCCGGATGCATTTCCGAACTTCAAAAAACCTTTTTGCGAGCCTATGCGAACGATTTTTTAGATTGAGGAGGTTATCGCGAGGTGACAAAAGACTGACCAAAACGAATCAAAAGAAATTAAATAAGAAAAAAACTATGTTTTATTTTATTATTTTTATGTTATATGTACATATATACATAATTAACAGCAATAATTTCCACCAATTTTATTATCATTTTAATTTTAATCCTTTTTATCCTTTGAATTTGGGGCTTGTGAATGTAAATAAAAATCAGCTGTTTGCCAAAGCTGTTGAACTCTGCAAATTTTGTGTTCGTTTACCTCTTACGATATTTTTCTCTTGTGAGAGGATATGTGACATTTTTCTCCAACACCTGGCTGTTGGAGGCTGCTGAGTAAATGCTGTTGGAGAAAGTACGCGAACAAAGCTATAGGTTTGAGAATGCCTCAAGAACTAGCCCTTTTCTCAAATCTCTAACGTTAGAGAACGACTCGAGAAGCAGTCGAGAATCATAGCGATTTCAAAGAAAATGGGACATAATTTTCAAATTTATAAAATTATAATTTCCGAATTGAAATCCAATGTAGTTTTCTAATGAGAATTCGCAAATACTTCTTTTTCTAATCAGTCTCCAATTTATTTCTAGTGTAGTTTTCGCTTTGGATTAGAGATAAATTTGAGAATTACATTCTCTACCGTTAGAGATTGTGTTTGCTGATAAAACGTTGTGCCAATTCATACTTTTTGATTAATGCCTGGATGTCTTTGAACGCTTTGGTTGCTTTGGAAACTCTACATTCTCCTACATTTGGATATTTCCCAATTAGCACGAATCCAATATTGGAGAAAAGTCTCAATTCTCAAGTTTATATCCAACATGTTTTTACACTTGAGGTACAACACTTTTCCAAACTGAACTGAGAGTATGATTGAATTAAATTCAATCATATTAGAAATAAGTAAACTAAAAATGAGTGGAGAATAAATTTTAAAAAGGAATGTATAATTCAACTAATTTTTGTGTATAAAATGTTGTTACTATTTTTAAATGCAAAACAAAAAAGTTAGCAAATCAGTTAAACAGACAATCATATTATTTATATTTTTGTTCCTTTATTTCAATCGGATGAGCGTTTGTTGCCCAAAAGCTTTATTCTGACGTTTGATTTTGGTTGGAGAATATCGATAGATTTCAAGTCGAATTCCAATATTTTTTTCAAGTGGAGAAACAGAAACATTTTCATATCAAAAAAGCACCCTTTTGCCGAAGATTTGGTTGTTTCTGCAATTGATTTCAAGTTAAAAATTATTGTTGGAAATTGGAAAATGGATTTGATCTCAAATGAAATTCAAATGCATTTCCCACAAAAATGTTTATTGGGTAGCAACGATTAGCATCATGGATATTTCATTTTTGGTTTTGAATAAATAAATGTGTATCTATATTTTTGACACATACAGTGAGTCGCGGTGAAAATGAGCCACGTTATGTTGTCCGAAGGTTTATGAAAATAAAAAATTATATACAAACCGATTGAAAAACAAAATTATGTACTTAGGTATATTTTAGAATAAACCACAATTTAGTATTTCAAAAAATATTTGATGAAAATTATTTTTTAGTTATACAAATAATAGTTAAAACCGGAAAATTTCATGAAACGGGCTCACAGTAAAAGTTAGCCACTAAGAGGAATATGCCCTAAAACGGTTTTAATACTTTATTGCCTTGTTTTAATAGTTCAATTACTCTATCCCTAATGAATTAAATATAATACAAATTTTATTAGCATGCAATGTGTTTTATTCATCTAACAAAACACGATTTTTACGCGCTCTAGCGTGTCGGAAAATATTTGCCTGAATCCCCTTTTATATAGATTTTGTATATAATTAACACATAATGTAAAATGTGAACTGTAAAAATATATAAGAGAAAAATAATAATTCTTGAGAGAAACTTTAAGTATTTAAATTAGAGTTGCTAGAAAAATTACTTTGATTGTGTTGCGTATATATGTGTATGTTTTTGTTTTTCATCATTTCTGGCATGTTGTTGAAAGTTTTCCGTTGCAAAGAAATTAGGAAAGTCAAGTAATTGTTAACAAAGATGTTTAATAATAAAAATTTCTGAATAAATGATAGCTCACATTCACTGTGACTCACTGTATTCCCATCAAAACAAACTTCAACCATGGGAATTGTTGTTGCAAAAAGTGACAGGCACATTATGTGTCAATGGGAGAATGGGAAACTAAATAAACCAAATGTGAAGAAGAATCGACCACAGTGTTGTATTCAAACGTAGCAAAATCTTCACAAGAAAATAGCCAAAATTCCTAATAAAATCAATTAAAACTCAAAAATATGTTAAATTTTTGTTATTATCGCAACAAATATAGCATTACAAATTCAATTCACACAATAATTTTAAAGATTTCAAAATTCATTTCATTTTTTTTTTTGTAACTTTTGCACAGCACTGCATGGTGACAGGCACAACATGCCAAACGATCAGCTGAGAGTTTCGCAACTTGTAGATATAAACTATGGTGATAAATTTGCCGAGCACAACAACAAAATACACGTCTTGTCAAATTTGGAGCTTCGGCAAATTTCTCATACCCCAACCCGTGATATGTGATATCATGAGAAAAATATCACGGGAAATGCAACCATGTTATTACATTCACAATGGTCTTCTATGAGAAGTGAGTTTGAATTTATGTTTCTAGTTCTTTTTTTTTAAGTATTTTATTTTATTCAGATAAAAAATTAATTAATTCGAAATTGAAGCAAGCAAAGCAAAGCGACAACAGTTGTATAAAGAGTGGAAAGAATATGACTAACATGCTAGTTCACAATGAAGTCTGTTAGAATTTTATTTTCTTAAAGGTGCGCTCTCTCTGTGTGGCAAATTTCTCAAGATATCATGATATCTCGGCAAAAATATTAGACACAGAGAACAACCTTAATGTATTTATAAATACGTGTGCATGACAAGACGAAAGAGTGGCACTGTTTTACCTTTTCTATTTACCTTATCGTTTTCGTTTTTTATTATTTTTAAATCACATACACAAAACCTGTGTTCAATAACAAAAAATTGTTACGAATTTTTCTTAAAAAGTGTCATTTTTATATGGAGACTAGCTGACCCGGCAAACTTCGTTCTGCCCAAAATAGATTTTTTTATTAATTTCATTTCAAAAATTGTTATAACACCGGTATTATTTTTAATAGAAAATTAACGATTTTTTACTACTTCATTGTGTATACAACTTCAAAAATATATAATTTTATTATCCAGTTTAAGGCTGCACGATACACAACATTTTTACACCTTTTCCAATTTAAGTTCAGAAAGTTACAATTAAAGTTCAGAAAATTACAATTGAAGTTCAGAATTTCCAATTGAAGTTCAGAAAATTACAATTGAAGTTCAGAAATTCCAATTGAAGTTCAGAAAGTTACAATTGAATTTGAGAAAATTACAATTGAAGTTCAGAAAATTAAAATTGAAGTTCAGAATTTCCAATTGAAGTTCAGAAAGTTACAATTGAATTTCAGAAAATTACAATTAAAGTTCAGAATTTCCAAATCAATTGTAACTTTCTGAACTTCAAGTGCAAATTCTGAACTTCAATTGTAATTGTAATTTTCTGAACTTCAATTGTAACTTTCTGAACTTAAACTGGAAAAGGTGTAGTTTTCTGTTCCGGATATTTATTTTCACTGAGTATTGGCTATTTTAACTAAGTAAGTAAGAGTATTGATATACATAGTATACCTCCATAATGGTTTTCCGGCCCCTCCTCCAACCCCTTTAGATATATTCTGCCTCAAAAGTTTAATACGTATGGGAGGTGCAATGCCCCATTTTTCGATAAATCTTTTTTTTTTTTTTGGGTGAACATGGTATTGATATCGTATATCTGCATAGTGATTTCTATGTACATGCCATGAACGCTTTTAGGGATATTTAGCCTTAAAAATTAAGAACGCATTGGAGGTGCCACGCCCCCTTTTCCGATAACCTACACTTTTATGCGCAAAAATTGTTTTGATATCATATAGCTCTGTACCAGTTTCCAGGTCCCTGACTTAAATCCTTTTAAAGATATTCAGCTTAAAAAATTAAGTGTTGTTGGGAGGTGCGTAAACAATTTTAGAGATATTCAGCATGAAAAATTAAGTTTGTATGGGAGGCGCCACGCCCCTTTTTCCGATAACCCCCCCTTTTATGCGTGGGAATGGTTTTGATATCATTTAGCTCTATACCAATTTTCAGCTCCTTACCTTGAACTGTTTTAGATATATTCAGCATGAAAAATTAAGTTTGAATGGGAGGTGCCACGCCCCTTTTTCCGATAACCCCCACTTTTATGCGTGGGAATGGTTTTGATATCATTTAGCTCTATACCAATTTTCAGCTCCCTACCTTGAACTGTTTTAGAGATATTCAGCATGAAAAATTAAGTTTGTATGGGAGACGCCACGCCCCTTTTTCCGATAACCCCCACTTTTATGCGTGGGAATTATTATTGTACCATGGTTGCGTGCAAAATTATTTATAAGCTCTATAAATTTACATAAGATTAGTAGTGAAATTATTTTTTTATTCAACGTAATATTTTGTTTTCATTTTGTTTTTACTAATATAAACTAAAAGAAACATATCTGTCATGCAAAAATAGAGGAGCACGATTGAACAACATCCGTGCATTCTTACTGTTATTTTGGAGATGGAAGATGAAGTAGTGCTATTACCAGCACATCTCGATGAAGCCAGATTTTTAAACTCATCTTTTTTATTTTTCTTATAAAAAATATATACCATAATTGCAAAGTATGTGTGACATGGAACTCTAGCCTCAAATTGCAACCCTGCTTTCGATTTACATATCAACTTATTAAAGTTGGATGCCTATTCAGTAATTTCCATTTAAGCTTATACATAAATTTCCATTAATTAGAGGAAAAAATTGGTATTTACATGACAAAAAAAATCATATTTAAATTTCTTTCATTTCAACGTAAAAAATTCAAATTTTCTTGCGTTAGCTTCTAAAACGTTAAGCAATAGTTACCATAATTATGTTGCTAAAATTATTGATACTATATTGACCATCTCTGATATATTTTCCAAACTACTATTAAATTTGTCTGGCAGCACTTTGGTAATGAAAATTGACGTACGTGTGTGTGCAGAATAATCAGCTGTTCGTTTCACTCGTTTGAATTGAGCGCAGATGCGTCGCTGTCATTTTACGTGCAAAAAATTACCGTGAACTGCAAAAATTACCTGCGGCTGGGTCTCGTTTTTTCCTACATATTTAGCACCTAATTTTTTAAAAAGGCATAAACATCGCTTTGCCCAATTTATAGTGATATAATTAGAAATTTAAAAAATAAAGATAAGGAATAAATACTTTCAAAGATATGTATGTAGTATATACATAAAAGTGGTCTTCAATTATTCTGGCTGCTGAATCACACACGCATACAATTATCCAATTACACCCCGGCATTGGTCGTCTAAAGACTTTTTTGAAATATACAAATAATTTTCACTTGGTGAGCTCTTGTTCAAGTGCAAAAAATTCAATTATAAAACGAAGACAGAAAAATTTTGACGAATGACAATTTCTTTGGAATTGAAGATTGAAAACAATTTCTGCGGCGTCTGGTATTCGCACATTGATTTTTTTATTGTTGCTGTCGCTTATGCCGATTTTCACATGGTCGCACACCCAGGTTCGCAAATGTTAATTAAAAGTGGTAAAGGAAAGGGGAAATTAAGAAAAACTTGCAAATTTCTGCGTTTGCATTGAAAATAGTTTATCTATAGGCCAAATGGAGGACTAAACTCTGAAAATACGTATGTATGTATATATGGGCATACCTATGTAGCACAATTACTTTATTTTATTTTATTGTGTTTTGATGTTCTTTTCATATAAAAATCAATGAAAAGCCGAACGATATGTATGTATGTAGATATGTATGTACACTCTTCTAATTTATTTATTGCATTCCTATATTTAGATCACTAGACTGTTTGGAGTCCGTAGGCGCCAGCGAAATTCTTGTAGTACTGGATTTGAACTTGGATTGGGATCGTACTATTATAATATATGTACATATATGCTTCTACGTGAATGAAGAAGGTAAGATCTTTTAACTTTTAATAAAATTATTTTTTGTAAAGTGGTCTTCCAAAGATGTTTCGTATATCTTACTAGGTATTATTTTAAAAATGGCGACATACATATGTAAGTAATTCAATAGTCCCTCGATTGTGTCTCATATACATAAACATATACATAAACATCATACCTAACAAATAACTTACGTTACTTCTTATTAACCTGTGTTTCTCTTTCGAACAGAATAACCTCGGACGCCAAAACAGTTACAAATTAAACATCAAAGAACTATAATGGTTGGCAAAGACGAAGAAAAGAATATTGTAAAGAACAATATATCACTAAAGCCGGAGCAAAATAATATAACGCAAAAAACTAATAATCCATCAGCCTCATTGCAATGTGCAAATCATGCAACAACCACAACAAATACTGCTGGCAATTGCAGTCAGAATGGTTCACACTTGGTAGGCAATCATCACCAGCAGCCAAAATTGTTGATACCAATTCAAGGTTTATTAAACACCAACGACTCTCATCATCATCAGAATTCAGACACATTAACTCATCAAACAAACAGTAATAAAGATACAGATAATGCCGTGACCACGACAACAGCGGCAGCATCGTTTCCACAATTTATTGCCAGTAGCAGTGAAATTGGCCCAACGCAAGTGGCCACAGAATTGCCCTTGGAGGATGAGGAGAGATTGGGAAAGCTTTTTAAACGCCTGGATCGTGACGGTAATGGGCGAATAGATATACATGACCTTTCGGAGGCTTTGCGAGAATTTGGCCTTTCAAGCGTCTATGCTGAGGTAGGTGTCGTAGGCATCGCTTAATGGTTTATTTATTTTCCAAAGGTCATTTTTGAGATTTTTTATTGCGCTGTTCTGTGAAAAAGTCGTTATTTTGGTATATTACATAAAAAAAATTTATTTATTTAAAAAGATATTTTTTATATCTCATTTAAAGAAATTTTTGGAGCAAACTGATATAAATCAAACTGGCGATGTTGGACTTGCAGAATTTGTGTTTTACGTACGCGAGCATGAAAAGAACTTGCGATTGCAATTTTCACACTTGGATAAAAATAGGGATGGTACGTTCAAATTTGATGTACGTACATTTAATTGTTTAAATTGATTATTTATGCTTCAACAGGTAAAGTGGATTTGGAGGAACTAATAGATGCCTTCAAAGATTTGGGTATTGAAGTTGATCCGGAAGAGGCTACGAAATTGCTGTCGCGGTAGGTTTTCAATCTACATATATGTATGTAAAATTTCACTATATCTCTTTAGTTGTTTGTTAGAAATTTAGTAGTTGTAGTTTAATTGTTGCTCATATTACATATTTAGGCAATTCAAGTAAATAATTATTTCGAAATTTAAATTTGAGTTTATATTTTACTTTTGCTCAACTTCTTTGCTCTACCAATCTTTTGTGCTATGTGTTTTCTAACTTTCTCAAACTACATGAAAAGAGCACTATTCTTAATGCACTATTTTTTATTAATTTAATAAAAAAGCTTTTTGTTACGTAATGTATTATGTATGTATGTATGTAATGAAATGTTGCTTAGAAAACACACACAAAACTAATCCTAAAATATATTTATTTTTATAGCTTTTTTACAGACTCAATTTATTATAACAAATGTCAAATAGCAAGCAAACATTAATGCAATGCATAATACATTTATAGTATTTTTTTATATCTTTTTTTTTTTTTGTTTAGTATACAATACTTAGGGCAAGTCCAGACGCTTCTGCGCTTTTTGCTTTACAAACACACGCAAATAAGCACACACAACGGTTTACATATTTTACCTAAACAATTTGGAACACATTTTACAAAATTCAGAATGAGCTTTTAAAATTGAGTAGCGCCAAATAACTACAATACAACAAATATTTTTAAATATAAAAAGAAAGC
This sequence comes from Urophora cardui, assembly GCA_960531455.1. Taxonomy (NCBI): domain Eukaryota; kingdom Metazoa; phylum Arthropoda; class Insecta; order Diptera; family Tephritidae; genus Urophora; species Urophora cardui. The sequence goes on from OY482673.1 coordinate 53,874,819, forward strand.
GTAGAAGCAATTTAATTAATTATTAAAAAAATTATTTACATTTTTCCTATTCCTAATACATATCTATATCTACATATATATACATATTTTTATTCCTAAGTTGGACCACACATTTGATGTTTGGATTTTTTTGTTTTCTATTAGGATAAAGTATGACAATTACTCAGTATTAAGGTGAGATCGGGTATAGATTTAAAATCAACTCTAATGCGTGTGCGTGTTTGTGCGTATGACGTGTGCTTTTGTGAATGTCTGAATGCCGCAATTACCGTGTGTGTGTGTACGTTTGCATGTCTCTATGTATGTATGCATGTTTTTTTGGTAAATGATATCTGCATGCTTTTTCTTTAAAAAAAAGCAGATTTTGCTTTAAAAAATATTTTTAACAATTTTTTCTTCTCTCAAATTTATTTGTAATATTTTGGTTTTTTTTTTTCTTAACCATTATATGTATATCCACCTACATACGTATATAGAATGGACCAAGATGGCAGTTTGAATATTAGCTTTAATGAATGGCGCGATTTCCTTTTGCTGGCACCATCCACTGATATACACGATTTGATAAAATTTTGGCGGCATTCTACTGTAAGTATTGTCATGTGTTATATATGTACGAAATATTGCAAAACCGCCCATTTACCAAAGCCCAAATTTTACAGGAGAGCGAAAAGATATGCTAGCATTGCCCTAGTGCTGGATAGTTAGTATTTAATTAACCATTATTTTGAAAGCTTGCTACTGAAATGATGTATACGATTTGCAAGTGTTGCCATCGCTGTCTGGAGCTCAGGGTTTCCAAGTCTCATTTTTGCCACAAATGTCAAATAGGCGGTTTTGCAGTTTTCGATAGGCGGTTTTGCAAAGGCATCTACGATATATTAATGGATATGTGTATAACATGTATAAATACGTACATATATTATGATTATATTCATCATTATTATGGTTCATTGCAGTTTTTTTTTTATAAAAGGCCATTTTTTCAAATTAGTATATAGTACATACATATGTAGGTATGTACTTATATATATATATGTACATAAATATTCCCTGTAGGAAATTCAACTACTTTTAAATCACTTTATAAACTACTTTATTTTCAATAACATCTAATTGAAACTGTGTCTTTTTTCCTTTGCAATGAACTGACTTTTTTAACACGGCGATGTCGTAGCAAGCAGTCAATTGCCCTATCCTGCATTTATTTTCATCTACCTTACTACTAGTTTAAAATAAATAACTTTATCTTCAGTTTCTTTTCGACTACTTTACTTGTAGTTTAATATAAATAACTTAATCCTGCGTTTGATATCTCAAGAAATGGTAAAAATGCGAAAAAAATTTTCCTCAAATTTCGCAAATTGTTCTCAAGTTGATAAACAATATTTGAGAAACAATTGAATTTATGTTAATTTCCAAATGATAAATATGAAACAATATTTTCTCCGTTTGAGAATTTCGTTTTCAGTGCTTAATGGGAAGTGAAGCTGAAAAACGGTAACCTAAAAAGGAAAAAACAATATACATATGTAAATATACACATATGTACATATACAAGAAACTGTCCCGCGCTGCATTTGTTTTAAGCTACATTAAAATTAGTTGAATATAAATCACTTTTTAATATATTTATTTTTGTAACTAACTTTTTTTTCCGTTAGGGTTTCTATATAAATTTTATATGTGTACATATGTACCTCATGATTGTGAATGTAAGGCAACAAACATAGGCGACCTTGCTTTAAGTTGGATTTTTTTCACTCTCTATATCTTATCCATAACTTAAAGAAATAATAATTTTTGTTTATAATTTCTTATCTTCGATCTATGTAATTATAAAAATGAGTCGTAGTTCGGTCGCTTAAAATTTTGAAACCCACTGCGCTAAATTGAATACTTCCTTCTGCAAGTTCGTACGTAATTACCTCGAATAAGTTCAGGAAAAAATGCCGAAAATTTAAGAACATAATTTTTCATTCTTAATATCTCTAAAATTATTCATGCTAAGGACCTGGAATACATCATATAGTGTATATATAGTTTTGGAAAATTTACGCTTCTCGGAATATAACACGGATGTCACCGGAATGTTTTTCAGCGATATTGGTATCAAATGAAAGATACTAATCAGGGTTTCAACGTAAAGATATTTTATAGCGACATCTGAGCCGGCTCCCAATACAATATGTATGTATAGGCCAAAACATCCCAGCCAGCAAGGTTCCGTACATTTTACGAACATTGCGATTTACGAGCTATTCTCGAATAAGAAAACAATAACAAAAGAAGCTTTTTTCTATCATGTCAAAAAAAAAAGAAAACGAAAAATTTCAAACTCAATATTTTAAAAGTAAGTATGTATGTTTGTATAATTTTTACATTTACGATAAAAAAACGGACGTAAAAAGATTCATATACGAGTACTTTTTCGATACATTTACGACACTCGTAGGCAATGAACGTTTTAAAGCGAAACAGTATTCGTAGGCGAATCGTAAACGGATTTCGTAAACGATATTTTATTAGAGTTTTCTTCGAGAAAACATCAGTTTATGAGCTCGTTTACGATGATTTTGCTGGCTGGGATGGTCCCCAGAATTTTTTAGGTAATATTGGTATTAAATGGAAGGTCTTTATGAGGATAATAATAGGACAGAGATAGAGAGAAGCATAAGGAGAAGTAAATTTTTTTCGGGGAATACATACATATATGCGTATAGCTTTTATTCAGAGAAATTACAATTTAAAAAAAGTTAATATTTAATTAAATTTGCATTACCAAATATCGAGTGGCAACGAATGCATACATTTTATGTTTTATTTTTTTTTATTAGTATGTATATACAAACAAAAATATAAATGTATGTATGTATATGTACATATGCATGCACGGTAAACAAGTCATTACTTTCAAAAACACATGATGCTAAGAGGCTCAAATTGTTTATTTCTCTAAGTTATACATATGTATGTGTGTACACTAGGGTGGCCCTTAATTTGAAAAGTGTTCGAACCCTCGATTTCCCCCCCTAGAAATATGTTAATGGTCAAAAAACATAGATATACGAAGTTTTAGGCCGATCAAAAAAGATTTAGAGGTCGCTCAAAGAGCATGAAGTTCCAAGAATTACGATTTCTTGCTTTTTTTTATTTTATTCCCCTGTATTCTATATATTATAGACAACTTGACATTGTACATATTTTCCGTGAATTTCCCAAGTTATTATCTTTTCAAAATGACTAGGATCTTATAAATCGGTCAATTATTAATAGAGTAACAGAATAAAATAACTGGCGTCTCCCATATTTACAGTGATATTTGTATTGTGAATAAGCTATTTATAATAAACATCGTTGCAATTGTGAGGCGCACTCGCTTATAAGCGATAATTATTTGCAAGTTGTCGTTATAACGGGATTACTTCTATTCAAAATTAATTTTTGGTTAGTGTGCTTAGAGGACAAACGTGACATAGAATAAATTTAATATAAATACGAGAATGGGTGGATATAGATTTTGATCAAAAATTTATTTAGTAGGAACTTCATGTCCTCAAATTCTTGGCGCAAAACTACCGTCAAATAAACAAGTGTTGTCAGTTTTTTTCCATAATCATAACACAGTGAAATTACCGATACGTAAAAGTGCCAGATTAGCTGTAAAGGAAGTATCAGTGTTTTGGGAGAAAGCTAGAATCCCCATAAAAAGTGAAATTAAATGTATCGCGAAACTGGAAAATATGCACAAAGAATGGCAGGCCATTAAAAAAAATAAAAATCGTTCAAATTATAAACAAAAAAATAAAGAAAGGCAATTCAGTGAAAAGTTGGAATATTTATTTGATATTGCGCATAACAATGCTCTTCAAATGCTAAAAATTGAATCCGACAAGCAGTTTTTAGTAAACCAACGTAAGAAAGGACGACCGGGATCTCTTTGTGTTGTTGATAACAAAACTGCGAAGTTGGAAAAAAGAAAACAACAACGTCTAGAGGATGAAATAAGAAGAAAAGCAAAATATTTTAACAGTATCCAAAGTGATATGGACGTTGTTAACACAGAAGGTATGTTTATATTTAATAAATTTTATTATTTTTTATTATCGTGAATCACGTTTGTAAGCTCAAAATAGAATAATTTCGTGATTTTAGTTACATACATATCGAGGCATAACCGCCAAGTTAACGTAAGGAGCATATTAAAATTTTTAGAGGATAACGTTTTCTTTTGTAAATATTTACGTAAATGCGCTAATAATTTCTATGAGGTTTTGCTGCATTATATACCTAAAGTGGATTAAATCCTCATAAAAAAATTCACTGAAATATGTGGCTCATTTACGTAGATACATATTAAGAATATTTAATATTTCGACACAATTTCTGGAGATAGATCCGTTACACTGGCATGAAACAGACACTTACAAGATAGGAAGAGATACTGTTGCAAGTATAAAAGTGGTAAATGACACAGCAGAGCGCGGCGTTAAGCTCATAGAAGAATATAACAGAATCCTAACAAATAATGAACAGGAAAAACAGTATTTATTACAAGTGGTAACTGAATATAGAAAAGAATACGAATCACACAATAAGTCATCGTTAATTAAATCATAAATTATTTAATTAAAACATTAATTTCATAAATTCAGAATTTTCACAATTTCTAAAAATATGTACATCTATACATACGTATGTATACACTTTAAATACACACTATGTAATAAAAAACCTACTGCGTGCTTGATGACTAGCATGGTGTTTTTGATATTTATTTTTAACATTTTTACCAGCACACCGATTTTTGTAAGTTATACCATATTTAAAAGATAATAACTTGTGGAATTCGCGAAAAATATGTACAATGTCAAACTGTCTATAATATATATAATATATAGGAATAAATTCCAAAAAAGCAAAAAAATCGTAATTTTCTGAACTTTAAGCTCTTTGAGCGACCTCTAAATCTTTTTTGATTGGTCTAAAACTTCGTATATCTAGATTTTATTACTATTCGCACATTTTGATGGGGGGAAATCGCGGATTGAAGCACTTTTTTTCCCCCCCATACAACTAAGGGCCACCCTAGTGTACACATAAATATTCATAAACAAGTATGTATACATACATACTTACTTATGTACTCTTGTTATTTATTTAGTACTGAATATCTCAGTTCCAATTTGATTAGTAAACACTTTTATTTGAAAAAGCTCCATTTGTAAATCTGTTCGCACTGATCTGAATATGAAAGGGCATTAAAAGACGACAAACAGCAAACAATGTACCCAGTGATGCCGTTTTGATCCAATCGTATCAAATGTGATACTTTTTTAAGCCCAAGATACGTAGATACTTCTTATTTGGGCTTAGAACAAATTTGATACCTTTTTAATCGACATCAAATAATTTTGATACAATTTAATCAATATCTAATAATATTAATCTATTCTTTTTCATTTTTAAAATAATAAGGGTCTTCATCTAAAGTGATAAACTGCTGGTAAATAGGGTAAAGTGATAAAATAATAATTGTGATAAATTATCTGTCAAAATTTGTATGAAAATATATTTAAGCAACGTTTATCACTTTACCGAACGATTTTGTTGCGTAAATTTATAAATTTCGGTAAAATTCAAGTCTGACACATTGTCAGTTTCACTTTTTCAATTCAAAAGAAGAAATTGTGATTTCTTTCGGAATTTTATCACGAATTATTAAAATAATTTCTACAAAAATGTCATATGCATTTTTTATTTTATTTTATTTGGTTTTTTATTTATTAATCAAGTTGACATTGACAGCTGACAAGAGTTTAAGCAATTATTTACGAAGGTGCGTTCATGCAAAAATGGGGATAAACTGGTAAATTTTAACAATTTATTACTTTATCACTTTAGATGAAGACCACTAATATGTTTTGTGAAAGTCTTTGAAAATACCAGGGACCGAAAATAACGGTTATTTTTTTTTTTTTGGTGGTGAAAGGGTTACGCAAAAATAACCTTTATCTTCCTTTGGGAATTTTTAACCATTATCATGAGAAACATTTTTTTTTGGGTCATTAATAACCATTATACCCAACAAACACTGAGGTTAGTTATCGATTTGAGAATGACTCGAGAACTAGCCTCATTCTCAAACTTCTAACGTTAGAGGACGACTCGAAAATCTATCGAGAATCATAGCGTTCTCAAACAAAAGGGTACCTAATTCTAAAATCGAGAAAATTATAATTCTCAAATCGAATTCTAATGTAGTTCTCCAATGAGATTCTAATCAGAATTTGCAAATACTTCCAATTGAAATGAAAAACAAAGCTTTGTCTCCTTTTACATGATTTTTTCATTGTTTAGATTTTATTAACGCAATATGTGCCTAAATTGTATATGATTATATATATTGACATGTATATGTTTACCACATCTATAATAACTGAAATTTAAACAAAATTCAGTCTTATTTAAATTAAAGGTACTTCTTGTACTTTTTAATGGAAAACATTGTACTACGGTAATATTAACTTTACCATTTTTTAGTATCTAATTTCAATATATGTATGTATATTCAATATATCACAGAAATATATTGAGAATTGATAAAAGGCCTGAGATTTGGCTCCTTCTCTAATCACTCGCTAATCGAATTCTAGTGTAGTTTTCAACCCTAGTTATCGATTTGAAAATATATAGGGAATTACACTAGTTATCTAAGGTAATCTCGATAAAATTTCTAACGTTAGAGACTGTGTTTGCTGGTAGCCATGGGTAATGGCGCTGATACAATAACTCCAGCGCCAGTCGTGGCGCCAACTCACGGTACTGGCGCAATAACACCTTTAGCGCAATTGTCATGGAATAATCGATAAATAACATTTTTTCGCTTGTTACTGTTCACCATCCCCGTTTTATTTCTTTTGGCGCAATTCTGCTTACATTTACGAGGGCACAATTAATTTAAATTTTCATAATCATTTGGAAACATATTCCGTATATTTGTGAAAATATGCTGGAAATTAGAGTCACTTAGATCACTATCAAGCATACATAATTGTGACGGTGTCATACGTATACATATACTATGGTGCTGTTATTGGCGATGTGGTTGCGCCATTTTACACTAGCGATATATTGGTGCTGGTGTTAGAGCACGAAATTGAGTCGGTTTTATATTACAAAATTGAGTTGGCGCAATATTGAGCTATATTGGGTTGGCGCTATATTGAGTTGGCGCATTTCCCAAATCGGAGTTAGCGCAATAACGCCAGGGTTGGTGTTAGCGCAATTGCGCCGCGCAGCGCAGTGTTACCCATGCCTATTTGATGGGTAACAACTAAAAAACTGTTTTGGGCTTGAATAACCGTTATGGCAACCAAAAAAACTCTTTTCGGCCTGAATAACCGTTATTCAGATTTTTATTTCTTTTTGGTCAGCTATAAAAATCAAGCCTATTTATTTGTCAATATTTGTGGACGATATTGGTATCAAATGAAAGGTGTTGAGCAGGGCTTTTACATAGAGGTGTATTTGTTAAGATTCGTAGGTCGGGTTCCCAGGTATGGGTGAAATGTGGAACTGGATGCCCAGGAATGTTTTAAGAAAAATGGTTTCAAATGAAAAGAGGTAATCAGAGCTACAATCCCTACTCAACACCTTTCATTTGATACCAATATCGTCCAGAAATATTGACAAATAAATAGGCTTGATTTTTATAGCTGACCAAAAAAAGAATAAAAATCTGAATAACGGTAATTCAGGCCCAAATCAGTTTTTTGGTTGCCATAACGGTTACTCAAGCCCAAAACACTCTTTTGGTTGTTATAATGGTTATTAAGGACCAAAAAAATTTTTTTTCTCATGATAATGGTTAATATGACTTTACCCCATTTCTCTCATAACCGTTACGTCCCTGGAAAATACCAAAAATGGGTAGATATGTATGTATGTATATTGGGCAATATTTTATCAAACTTTTGTAGGATCGCAGGCATTTTGACTTAAAGGAGGGCATTTCAAGTGGTTATCCATTTGCTTATGAGTTTTATCGGCATAGGGCACATGATCTGCAGCTACATACTTACTCTTAGCTTAGCTACACCATTGAATAAATTTTTAGCACGCTTTTATTAGCTTCAGCTGTATGTTTATGCATACGTATGTAAGCATTGCATACTTTTAGGCGGAAGCGTGTGTATTCATATACTGAGTAGGTTTTTCAGTGTGAGTTGTGCTTATATGAAAAAAATTATGAAAAAATTGTTTGCTATTGGTGTATCCATTATGTTGGAAAGGCATTTAAAATTCACTGATAAGTTGCAATTATCGCATAGAGTGGGTATGGGTATACAGAGCGAACGTTTGTTTGTTTCGAAAGCTTGTGATCCCGATCGAATGCTCAAAAACAACAATAAAATACAATGTACTTTGCACCGTGTCAGTGACGAAGTCTCTTTGCCTCTCTATGCGCTAATATATGTGTATGCGTTTACGTTGGAGAGCAACGCCACCACAATATTTTATTGCTGGTGGCGGGGCGACCCTGTCTACAAATGTACATAAGTAGACTGGCATGATAGCAGAAGCACCAGCAACAGCAATAGTAAGTTGTTCAGTCTCATTTCATCATGCTCAAATAGAAGACGTGTCTTTTGGTGGTTATCGCTTGCGATTGTGCGCTGTGGGATTACGTAACGAAACGCAAAAAAAAGCAACGAAGTAATTTAATTTACATTATCTGTAATTACATCGAGTTTTGTTTGAACGTTTCCGGAACGTACCAGTTTATTCTTCGAAAGTTTTCACTATATATTCGGAAGTAAATAAATATTCACGCATAGGAAGAATAATTAAAAAGCGAGCGATATCTTCTATTCAACTCGCTATTTACATGAGAACTCTTAAAAACACAAGAGGGGGTGACGAACGGCAATTCTAATAACCGTAAATTTTGAACTTAGTTTCTGTGGCTTTTGTAATATCATACAAAGTGATCGTCTACGGCGAAATAATTGCTGCAACGAAAACCAAAAAAAAAGAGAAGAAATCATAAAAAGCAGCCTTCACAAGGCAAACCAAACACAAACAAGGCAACAAAAAAGCTGTGACATTGGCATTCCTCGATTTGAACCGGTTTGAATTTAAAACAGGGAAAATTCCAAATTCAAGGCAAAAAATGTTGCGCAGCAACAACAACAATTGGCCAATGGATTACCAAAATTTTCAACAAATGGCTATTCAGGGCGATGTGCTGGAAGATTTTGTTGTGATCTTTCGCGACGTCATGTCTAGGGTATGTACAAATGCTTCCATGTGCCTACATAAATACATATGTATGTATGTATGTATGTACATAAAAGTGTGTGCATTAAAAGTTTCTTTGTAAAATGAGTCATTTTAATCATTTTCTGTGAGTGGCCGCAATTTTGCGCCAGCGATAAAAATTAATTTGAATTGTATATGAACTTGTGCACAGGGAAATCTCAATGACGCTCTTCAAGTCTAGACGTTTGTATGTTTAAGCAAAAAGTGGGAAAAAAATGATATATATGTATATATACGATAAATATGTATGTACATATCTGCATACGCAAGTATAAAACTTAATGTTGTACATTGAGTCACAAACCAGATATTTCTTATTTAATAGCTACTACATACATAAGTACGTACATATTCTGTGGTCACAAGTCATAACAAGCTAACTCAAGATAAGAAGTGTGCATTAGTAAAATGTTTGTTTGCAATTTTTGTGAACAAAAATTCATCAAAGGGAAATAATTTATAGTTTTAAAATCAAAAACGGTTTCAAAAATGTACATATTTCGTTTTATAGCTAAAAATCGGCGGCAACAAAATTTTAATGCACCTTTCTTCTTCCGAGTTAGGTCATTGTGACTTGTGACAGATACATATATGGAAACAGTGTGTGTGCGTATAAAGCGTACAAATGATTCTAGCTATACCTAATAAGTGAATATTTTAAAAATATAAAAACACGCCTAGACTTTTTAATTCCCACTGCTGTAAACATCAATATTCGTTAATATGCTGCATATTTTTAGGTTGGGATGAAATTACATACATACATATATACATACTTACATACAGTACCCGGACTCTAGAAATCGCCAATGCTAAATGAGATCGCCAAAAATCGCTAAATTTATATCAAACGCGCCTAAAAGTATGTACTTCTTATATTTATTTATATCGTCCGAAGCTACAGCATGCTAACAGCATTGATCAGTCAGTTTTGTATGTCAGACATTTTACCAGATATTGCATATTTTTAGACGCGTCTGATATAAATTTAGCGATTTTTGGCGATCTCATTTAGCGAGGGCGATTTCTACATAGACATTGGCCAAGCTCGAAATTTATTTTAGAGGCACGCTCTAATAGGTCTTTTTTCATAGAATTTAATGCATAATCCGAATTTGCTAGGTGCACTATGTCTTGGATGTACCTACATATCGTAACCTAAATCATAAAGTGACACAACTCAAAATTTTTCGAAATCGGGTTTCTTTCATAAATCGGTACACAGAATATATCTCTAGCGACTGCCAAAAAACCATTTCCATCAGCGTCTTTTTTAACTGAAATATAACTATTATACGTGGCCTTTCCCCATATGATTGTCTATAAGAAAGAAAAAGCTTTTTGGCTCTCCTGAAAATTTTTCAATTTTGAGTTGTGTCACTTTATGGTGCGGTATGTACATATATATATCTACTATTGTGATCAGAATCATGATATATATAACTTTCACATAACCTATTATTCAGGTATACATACATACATATATTGTACATATGTAAGCCAAATAAACGGACAATAGAAAAGTACTAAAATTCAACCCAAGTAACATGTTCATACACGAGGTGGTTTAATTACATTTCGAAGAAAAATTCCTTTCATAATTTAATTTTTTTTGTGCCAAAAACAACCGCAACAAGAAGATACATACACGTGTCACAATAATTTCATTTGAAAAATTTTTTCTTGTATGCCGATTAAAAGAAATGCAGTTCCGCACGAGTTGGCTTTCGACTATTAATTTAGAGGCCATTACACTATTCAACTGCCGCATTCAACAAAAAGGCGAAAAGCAGTAATAAAACAATGAAAAAGATATTTGTTTTTTGTTGTGTGTTTTTCCGACAGGGTGGGATTGTGGAACGAATTTCCGTTTTCCATTGTAAAGTTTGATTTCGTTTTAAAAACCGGCTTCGGCGATGTGCCGATCAGTATCTTGTTTTGTACATGTCGTAAGTGACATAAAGTGACACAACTCAAAATTTTCAGGGGAGCCAAAAAACTTTTCGTTACAAGGGATCATATGGGAAAAGCCATGTATAAAGGTTATTTGGGCCGTATTAATAAAAACCAAGCAAATGCTTTTACTCAAAATTTCGGCAATTTGACATTAATTTGTATGAAACAAATTTCAAAATTTGGGTAAAACGTCTGACATCTTAAGCAAAAGCAAATGCTTGACTTTTATTAATATGACCCATTGAAAAGTTTTTTTTGGTAGTCGATAGAGATATGTTTTGTGTACCGGTTAATGATAAAAAACCCGATTACAAAAAATTTTGAGTTGTGTCACTTTATGATTTAAAGTGCGATATGTATATAAATGCGTATACATATGTATGTATGTATATACTTATTGATTATACATATTTATTGCTGATAACCCACAAGTGTAATCAATTAATGTGTTTTTGTTATTGCTTCAAACCATATAATTCATGATACGTGCCCACTTGTACGTACATAATAGGAAAGTATGCACTTACATACTCATATATTAATTAGCGAAAACAATTTTGTGGTGACAATACAATTTCACAAGTTTATACAAGGTCGTTCAAGTTAACTTGAAGAGAAAACGCTGAGCTTAAATGTAGCAAATGAAAGTTTTGTTTTAATTACAAATGGTCCATAAACTGAGTAACTAACTCTAAAATTTCCCTATTTCATCTAATTTTTTTTATTTACTGGCTTGTTTCAAATCTTGCTTAGCACAGAGAAATCTAAGCTTACATTCAGAAATCTTTCTTAACCCTGTAGTGAAAAGTTTATATGTATGTACCTATGTAGTCATGATAAGGCCTAATTGTATGTATTTGGTGATATGGGAGTGTATGTATATATGTATGTATGTGTTTCCTTGTGCGCACATGACAACAAAAGCGATTTATTTAAACTTGTTTTTACATTTACGTTTTAAGTTTTTTATTTAGGTTGTCGCGGTCTGATCGCGACAAAATAATTTTCCTATTGGGTTGTTTACCTTTTTCTTGGTTTTATATGCACTGGCAGAGCAAATGTTCATTTGTTTTGTTTGTTTACCTTTTACCTTTTATCCTTTGTTCCCAACGGGGAGCGCACCCTGGCGGCGACAAATGAAGTTAATTGATATTGCCATGATGGGCAGTACTGGCGGAGTGTGTTGCGAGCTTTTGCCTTTTAGCGGAGTCCCCCACCAAATTGTTATACATATATGTAAATATGTAGGATGTAAATAAGGAAAAGCAATGAGCGCGGAAGGCGCAGAAAGGGGTGTCATCGCTTCCGTCCCTTTTGCGGTGCATTAAGGCATCCGCTAGATGAAGGCAGTTTATGTGTGTGTGGTTGTATATCATTGGTCGGGGCATCGGTGATGACGGCACAGGTTAGCGGTTCGGTGCGACCGGGTGATTACCCACACATACAGCCTGATGGTATATACAAAAAAGTATATGCTGGCGCGCAGCCTTCGGCCTGGCTCGCGGGTGCGCGTCAGAATACTCTTGTATGCGAGTGCGGTAACATCTTTTTGTGCGAGTGCGAAAAATAAGAAAGTAGAGGGTTATAAAAGGTTTTAGTGTTTGAAAAAAAAAAAAAAATTATAGAAAAATAAAAAGCTAGTGGTCAAGTGTTTTAGATAAAGGTTTTGAGAAAAAAAGAATTAAAGAAAGGTTTTAAGGGGAAGTTAAATTTAAAAAAAAAAAGGGAAATCCAAGTGCGGAAGGAAAATAGTGTAGGTTAGGGTGTGTCATAAAAAAAAAAACAAAAGGAAGTGGAATTTAAAGGATCAAGTTGGATCGTGGCAAGTGGCTGGTGGACACCGTAGAGGATCTTAAGCCGGAACACACTCCGGCTTGGTTAAGTATCTCGTTTGTTGTTGTAGTTGTGCCATTTGTCGCTTCTTTGTTTCGTTCCCCGATTTCCTTAACCCATCCTTTTAGCATCCCGCACCCAGAGCCCAGTCATTTGGCGGCGGGTTAAAGTTGTTCCTGGCAGCTCAGGAACTGTGCGAGTGGGTTCGTAACCTTACGGTTGGACCTCACCTCGGGTGCACCCATAAAACATTTGTTTGTCTTAGTTTTGGGTATTTTAGTGAAAAGTTTTTGGTATTTCAATTTTGGTTGATTTTAGTTTTGTGGTTGATTTATTATATGTACCCACCCCGTCTCCACTGAGAGAGTCGGTGCATTCAGTTTAGTTATTGTCACCTAGTGTTGTTGTTTTGCCCTTTTTGTATTAAGCCGTGGCTTTGTTATTTGTGTAAAAGGGTAGGTGACAAATTGGCGCCCAACGTGGGGCCCGAAAAAATAAAGAGTTGAGAATTTGCAAGTAAGAAAATTGTTATTGGAATAAAAGTGGTCGAGATTTTTAGAGGATTGTGTTGTTGCAAAATTTCGTGAAGTGGTGATTTTTTTTGTAGCGGTGTATATACCTACTGTGTTGTTGGTAAATTTTTTGTACCTGTTGGTTTTTCTTTGTTACATTTCTCTCTGACAAGAATAATTCTGCCGATCAATTTTTGCTTTACTTATTTTCTTACCTAGGAGAATCCGAGGAGTTTTGGTTTTTTGTTTTTGACCCGAGGAGAATCGGAGAGCTGCGAATTTTTTGTTGGTACAAGTGTAAGTTGATCGAATCGGAATTTGTCGCAAACGAGGAGAACTTTTTTTCTTTGAGAAACATACATACATACGTACATAGGCAAAAGGGTAAAAGTACAAATCTGCAGGTAGTCGCTAATAAATAAATATATACATACGTATAAATATATATATAAATACATACATATTTACGTATATAAATTGCGTTAGGTCGCGGTAATAGACAAAGAAAAATTTTTCATTGCGTGCAACAACACGCAAAAGTCGTTTCTGTTAATATCTCATTAGGGTGAGCCATATTTTTCAAAGAAAATTTTCCCGAGTTAAAATTTTTTTTTACGTTAATTAAATAAACAAACAAACAGGAAATATATATCGATATAACATTTAGCGGTCGATCAGTAAATATTTGGAAGACACACATACATATATCGGAGTGGAAGAAGAAGTTTTCAAGGGAGAAGGAAATCAACCGAGCACAGGAAGAAGGCTTGTATACGCATATAACGGAGAACATCTTTTGGGCGAATACAGTGTTGGAGATTACTAAATAAGTAAATAAAATACTATTTTTTTTTTTGTTCTGTGTTTTACTTTAGTTTTATTGCAAAATTTTTTTTTACTGGCCACCCTATTGTTAAGTTTTCAATTTGCATTTTGCACATTTCTTTTACACGTATATTCGTACATAATACGTATTTACATACATTTACCTGCGGTCAAGTTAGACAGCGAGAGCGGCTTGGGTATACATACATACACACAAGACAAAAGGTACGTAAGCTATTGTTGGTGTTGTCCCAGTAGGTAGTGTTATTAGTGTTGTTACATTTGTAATAGGCTCTATTGTTTTTTTGTTATAGCTCCCAAATTTGCTGCGCCAGTGCTAGGGTGGTTCAAAAATTTTAGAGTATTGGAAAATACTAGGGTGTCAAGTTTAGATTTGGGAATTGGAGTTTTTTTGGTTAAATTTTTATTATTGCGAAATATTTATTATTTTAAATTGAGTTAATATATATACAAAAAAAAATTCTCTAGGATTGATTTTTTTTTAATTTTTACGGAAATTACAGGCGTAGTAATTAAAGAAAAAAATTTTGCTTGGAATTGCGTTTAGAGTTTAATTTAATTTTTGGTTTGGCAAAAAAAAAAAAAAAAAAAACTGGTTGTGGTACATAATTCTAGAGGGTTTTACTTAGATTTTTGTGTTGGTCATTTAAATTAATTTTTAAATCTTGTAAATTTTTTTTAATATTTACGATTTGGTTTGGCGGCGATAAATTCTCTTCTCTGAGTTGGAAATTTTATATTGAATTTTTTTTTTGCGTTGGAAATTGTTTTTTTTTCCCATCTGGAAACAAAATGGAGATAAATCGTTTGTCACAGGAAGAATTAGCGTATGAAATGGAGGCGCGCGGATTAACTGTAGCATCGGTGGAGTCTATGAGGAAATCGCTAAGGGCATCGCGGGCTGTTGAACGTCGTGGGTCTGTTGACTTATTTAAGGATTATCCTTTTACGTTTGAGGAAGATAAAACTGCGGTAGAGGAAAAAATAGTAGAGATAGGCAAGTTGGTTTCGGGTCTTAAAGACGGAGGTAAACCATCAGATGGTATTAAGGCGACCACAAAACTGGAGTGGTGTTTGAATAGGATCGGTAGGGCTAAACCCGAAAATGATGACGATATGGCGTCACAGGCGGATATAAGGAACAGGATAATTTTGATGCTGGGTTATTTGGAGGAGATAAATGACGACAAACAGGAGTCAGAACAGGGTGAGCAACCCAGTGGCACTTCACCAGGGAAAGTGGTCTCACCGGGACCAGATGTGAGACCAGTGCCAGTAAGGAATTCCGAGGGAATAGATCTAGTTAGTAGAATTCCGCAAGAGCCACCGAATCTGGCTAAATGGAATCTGAAATTCGATGGAGAGAGGTCGGGATTGTCGTTATATGAATTTTTGGAGCGTGTTGATGAACTTAGCGAGGCACGCGGCGTTGCTAAGTCTCAGTTACTTAGAGGTGCGGTTGATTTATTTTCGGGAAAAGTTTTGTTGTGGTTTAGGTCGATTAGGCGTTCGATAGCTACATGGGAAGAATTAGTGCGTGAATTAAAATTGGAATTTCTTCCCCCTAATTATGATGACCTTTTAATGTCGGAAATTCGAAGAAGGACTCAGGGAGCAACTGAGTCAATTGGAGTATATGTGGCTGCGATGAGGATTATGTTTGGAAGATTACAAGAACCAATTTCTGAGAGTAGGATGTTGGGTATAATTAGGGCGAATCTTCTTCCATTCTATCAGACCCAATTGGGACTAGTTACACCTGGTTCGATTTCTGAATTAGTTGCTTTGGGAAGGAAATTGGAAGCGGTTAGGTCGTCGGTTGATGCTTTTGTTCCCCCTCCAAACCATCGGGCTAGAGGTTTGTTGGAGGCAGACTTGGCATACATGTCTGTTGGTGGTGAGGCTGCGTCAGTGAACCAGTCGGCAACCAGTCCGGGGAATAGGTATGGGCCGAATACTAGGTGTTTTAATTGCAAGCGATTTGGGCATGTTTCGGCGGATTGTAGGAAATTAATCAAGTGCTTTGGATGCGGTAGGATTGGTGCCATGAAGCGGGACTGTCCAGTGTGTACAGCAAAGCCGAGTGGTAACCAAAGTGGTGGTAGTTCTGGTCTAGAGGGAAGGCGGTCTTCAAACCCCTTCATGTCTGATTCTAACAGGAATAATAATTCCAATGTCGCAACAAACAGTTCGGGAAACGCGAATTAGACACCTGGGACGGCAGGTCAGGTGGTCTAACAGGAGTTAGTAATCCTGCTAACTCCCAGCTGGCTATAATAGGGGATCGTCGAGTTGTTTCTTATATGGGTTATTCGTTGGTGGCGAGCGGCCATGATCAGCGTCCACATATCGATGTGTCGGTTTTTGGTTTTTCGTTTCGAGCATTGTTGGATTCTGGGGCTTCACGTACGGTGATTGGTCGAATTGGTTGGAGTATGTTACAAGCGTATGGCATCAGAATTTCTTCATCGGTAAATATCCCTCAAATTACTTTGGCGGATGGTGGTCGAGTATCAGCGTTAGGTTCTATTTCGTTACCAATTCTGGTGGAGGGCAAGTCGGTCCTCGTAGATTGTCTTATTGTTCCTGGTATACCTCATGCTCTTATTCTTGGTGTAGATTTCTGGACCAAGGCGGGTATAACCCCGGATCTGAGGGGCAGGGTATGGTCGTTTTCTCGACCGGAACAGGAGGCGTCGGTAGCGATCATGGACCACAGTGAATTAGATACTAGGCAATCTGAAGCTTTAGGTAGATTAGTTGGGAATGCTTTTGAGACTATGGCAGACGGGTTAGGTCGAACCCATCTTGTTGAGCATTGGATAAGGATAAAGGCAGGAGTTGAGCCTGTGAAGCAGCGATACTATCCGGTATCGCCTACCATACAGTCGCGTATGGACGAGGAGTGGAAGGATATGCTCAGCAAGGGTGTCATTGAGACGTCTCATAGTCCATGGGCTTCCCCTGTGGTCATGATAAGGAAGAAAGACGGTACATATAGGTTTTGTGTAGATTATAGAGTTCTGAATAAGTGTACCGAGAAGGATAGTTACCCCCTTCCTTATGTGTCGGCGACCTTGGATAAGCTGAGGGATGCGAAATTTTTGTCAAGTTTAGACATCAAGTCTGCCTACTGGCAAATACCAGTAGAGAGGAGTTCTAGGCCCTATACAGCATTCATGGTGCCAGGTAGAGGTCTTTTCCAATTTAAGAGAATGCCATTCGGTTTACATAATGCGCCTGCAACGTGGCAGAGATTTATAGATTCGGTCATAGGACCAGAGTTAGAGCCCCATGTTTTTGTATATTTGGATGATATACTCATCGTAACAAAAACGTTTGAAAAACATTTGGAAATTCTGAAAGAGGTTTTGGATAGATTAGCTGAGGCAGGATTAAAACTCAATAGAGAGAAATGCAGTTTCTGTAGGCCTGAGTTAAAGTACTTAGGTTATGTCGTAGATAGAAACGGCCTACATGTTGATCCTGAAAAGGTAGAGGCAATGGTTAGGATAGAAGTCCCGAGAAATGTTAAGCAAGTGAGATCTTTTGTAGGTACAGTGTCCTGGTACCGTAGATTCATCAAAGATTTTTCAGAGTTAGTTAGACCTCTCACCGAGTTAACTAAGAAGAATAAGAAGTTCATTTGGAGCGAAGAATGTGATAGGAGTTTTAGAGAAGCTAAGGAACGTTTAGTTACGGCGCCCGTTTTAAGTTGCCCAGATTTTGATAGGCCCTTTATTATACAAACGGATGCGTCAGACTTTGGTATAGGAGCTGTGTTGACCCAAGACTTTGAAGACGGTGAGAAGGTGATAGCATATCTGAGTAGGGCCCTGAATAAAGGTGAAAAAAATTATTCCACCACAGAAAAGGAATGTTTGGCGGTCCTGTGGGCGGTCGAGAAGTTGCGACCATACATCGAAGGGACAAAGTTTAAAGTTATCACCGATCATTATTCCCTGATTTGGTTAAATAGGTTGAAAGATCCTTGTGGTAGATTGGCTCGTTGGGCATTGAAGCTTCAACAATATGATTTTGAGATTATCCATAGGAAAGGGAAAGAATATGTTGTTCCAGATTTGTTGTCGAGAAATGTTCCTGTTATTTTTGAAATTTCTACGTCGGACCCTTGGATAACGAAAATGATTGAATCGGTGTCAGAGAAGCCTTTGTCGTACCCTGCGTGGAGAGTAGAAGATGGTGTCCTTTATAAATTTGTTAAACCTCCATACCCATCCATTTACGGGGAGGGGCCCGAATGGAAAATGGTAATCGAAAATTCTCAGAGGGAAAATGTTTTGAAAAGTTGCCATGATAGTCCGTTAGCAGGACACATGGGTGTGAGGAAAACGTTCGCTAGAGTTGCTCAGAAGTTTTATTGGCCGCGAATGAAATCCGATGTTGCTAAGTATGTTCGAACTTGTAAGACATGTCAGCAGGTAAAGCCTGATAATAAACAGCCAGCTGGGGGAATGATAGAGAGGTCGAAGGAAGTTGAACCGTGGGAGATGATTTGTGTTGATTTGGTTGGTCCTTTGGTAAAGTCGACTCAAGGTTACCAATATATTCTTACGGTTGTGGATTATTTTTCGAAGTTTCCATTGTTGTTTCCTTTACGTACTGCGACGGCGAAGAGTGTCTGTAAATTTCTCGAAAACGATGTTTTCCTATTGTTTGGCGTTCCGAATTCCGTTGTGTGTGATAATGGACCCCAGTTCAAGAGTCGTGAGCTTCAGGGTCTCTGCGGTGTCTACGGCGTCCAGTTGCGATATACTGCGCATTACAACCCGCAGGCTAATCCAGCGGAACGGATTAATCAAATTATTAAGACTACGCTTAGGGCTTATGTTTCGGAGAACCAGAGGTCATGGGATCAGCAATTAGCGAAGGTAGCGTGTTGCATTAGGTCATCACAGCATGAGGTGTTAGGAGTTACACCATACTTTGTTAACTTTGGTCGGGACATGGTGCTTGAAGGTAGTCAGGGTTATGTAAGGTCCTTAGGAGAGCAGGAACAATTGAATTGCGAGGGGAGAGCTAGGAAGTTAGTGGAAATTAGAGCAGACATAAGATTGAAGTTGGAGCAGGCAGGAGCTAAGTTAGCTAAGCAGTATAACCTCAGGAGAAGAGATGTACAATATATGCCAGGAGAGTTAGTGTGGAGGAAGAATTTTGCGTTGTCCGATGCGGCTAATTATTTTGCAGCGAAGTTAGCGCCGAAGTATGTAGGTCCTTTTGTGATTAAGAAGAGGGTATCTCCATGGACATATGTTTTAGTAGACGAGAATGATAGGGAGAAGGGGACATGGAATGTTAGAGATTTAAGGCCGTATCGGGATAGGTAGCATTAGGGCCAAAGAAGGAAGTTTCCTTCTTTCACGAGGAAAGGGTGGAGTTGTCGCGGTCTGATCGCGACAAAATAATTTTCCTATTGGGTTGTTTACCTTTTTCTTGGTTTTATATGCACTGGCAGAGCAAATGTTCATTTGTTTTGTTTGTTTACCTTTTACCTTTTATCCTTTGTTCCCAACGGGGAGCGCACCCTGGCGGCGACAAATGAAGTTAATTGATATTGCCATGATGGGCAGTACTGGCGGAGTGTGTTGCGAGCTTTTGCCTTTTAGCGGAGTCCCCCACCAAATTGTTATACATATATGTAAATATGTAGGATGTAAATAAGGAAAAGCAATGAGCGCGGAAGGCGCAGAAAGGGGTGTCATCGCTTCCGTCCCTTTTGCGGTGCATTAAGGCATCCGCTAGATGAAGGCAGTTTATGTGTGTGTGGTTGTATATCATTGGTCGGGGCATCGGTGATGACGGCACAGGTTAGCGGTTCGGTGCGACCGGGTGATTACCCACACATACAGCCTGATGGTATATACAAAAAAGTATATGCTGGCGCGCAGCCTTCGGCCTGGCTCGCGGGTGCGCGTCAGAATACTCTTGTATGCGAGTGCGGTAACATCTTTTTGTGCGAGTGCGAAAAATAAGAAAGTAGAGGGTTATAAAAGGTTTTAGTGTTTGAAAAAAAAAAAAAAATTATAGAAAAATAAAAAGCTAGTGGTCAAGTGTTTTAGATAAAGGTTTTGAGAAAAAAAGAATTAAAGAAAGGTTTTAAGGGGAAGTTAAATTTAAAAAAAAAAGGGAAATCCAAGTGCGGAAGGAAAATAGTGTAGGTTAGGGTGTGTCATAAAAAAAAAAACAAAAGGAAGTGGAATTTAAAGGATCAAGTTGGATCGTGGCAAGTGGCTGGTGGACACCGTAGAGGATCTTAAGCCGGAACACACTCCGGCTTGGTTAAGTATCTCGTTTGTTGTTGTAGTTGTGCCATTTGTCGCTTCTTTGTTTCGTTCCCCGATTTCCTTAACCCATCCTTTTAGCATCCCGCACCCAGAGCCCAGTCATTTGGCGGCGGGTTAAAGTTGTTCCTGGCAGCTCAGGAACTGTGCGAGTGGGTTCGTAACCTTACGGTTGGACCTCACCTCGGGTGCACCCATAAAACATTTGTTTGTCTTAGTTTTGGGTATTTTAGTGAAAAGTTTTTGGTATTTCAATTTTGGTTGATTTTAGTTTTGTGGTTGATTTATTATATGTACCCACCCCGTCTCCACTGAGAGAGTCGGTGCATTCAGTTTAGTTATTGTCACCTAGTGTTGTTGTTTTGCCCTTTTTGTATTAAGCCGTGGCTTTGTTATTTGTGTAAAAGGGTAGGTGACAAGGTTTCAATTGGTGCTGATGAAATGCACGCGCCCAATGGATTACAAAGCAAAAGCTTTAAAATTAGCAGTTTTAAGTCGTGATAATAGTATATGTATACATACAGGCTTTTAATATGTGCATGCACATACATATTTGTATCTAATTAACATTATTTATTACGAAGAAGAGCTTACATTAGCTTAATTACTAAGTGAAACCCAAACACGTAAACATGCTTATCTCTAAACATATATGTATGTATGTATGTACATATATGGGGGCTTGGCCTGGCTTATCAGTTGTTCTTCAAAATACCGTATAAACATTTCTTTTTAATCTTTGTTTTTCTTAAAAATTATATTAACAAAATTCAATACAAGTCAATCACTTTTCTTTGATAACAAGAAATGGTATTAATTATTCATTGTTTGTTTAAAGAGCTTATTTTTTCAATCAATTATGTATAGCAAATCCTATAAATGCCGAAATTTGCGATAAATTTGTTGTTTCGCAATTTTTATTAAATTTTTTTTTTCTTTTATGGTATACACATTTTCTAACATACAATAAAAACTATTATAATTCATCATATAATAATCCATGTAATTTAAACAAGAAGCTTTAAAATTTCAGAATTTAAAAAATATCTGTAGGTACATTTGTATAACCAGGAGCGGATTTACATAGGGGCAACATGGGCAGCTGCCCAGGGCGCCGTTTCAATAGGGGCGCCAAAACTAAGACGAGGACAATTTTTTTTTTTATTTATCAAAAAAGGGTTTTTTTAATATTAAGAGTACAACAAGAATGATAGATTTTTTCAATTTTTTACAGAGAAAAAATTAATCAAAGTACATTTCAGAACATTGGTACAGTTCTTAACCTTCGCCCCAGTGGGACTTAAATATCGCTCATTTGCTGCATTTGCACTTTTCAATATACACAACTTTTCAGGAAGGGAAATTTTGAGATTCAACCGCCGTATGGTGCGCAAGTAAATGCAACATTTGGTTTGTATCTGAAGCGCTTAGTTTTCAAAAAATCATAAAGAATTTTTTACTCAGCATGAAGTATGATGTAACTAACTATTCTGCAGCATTAACTCAAAAATCACGTGAAAGATTCAAATTTAATTGAAATTTCAAATTTAAAAATCAAGTAGGCGGCATTGAAGTATTTTTTCGGGGAAATGCGCGAGCTCACTTTTTCAAAGGAAACTAAGATCTGAATATTTTCTGTTTCTGGTTAATTTGAATAGTTCGCGCCTCTATACAATGCGCTGCGTACATTTTATGTAATCTTAAAAGTCGTTCCGAGTTAAAAACATCAAAAAAGTGTCAGTGAATTAATGTTTTTGTGAATAGAAGAATGAGTGCAAATATGAAAAAGTTAAGCGGCCCAGCAAACAAAAAACGTGCAGCCGAGAAAGTGCAGAAAGACAAAGATTTACTGTCGAAAACCCCTAAACTTGATTGTTTTTTTTTTTCAAACTCCTCGAAAACAAAATGACTCCATTGTTGATCATAACCAAAAAGGTAAAAATGCATAAGTCAATTGATCGACAGCTAGGTTAGCCCAGGTAGATTCTGGGCCAGAAAGCTAGATTTCGCTACCTGGGAGGCACCCTACTGTCAAAAATTGTGAGTTTAGTTTCATGACGAAACATTTTCACTATAAAATTGTTTTTCAGATTCGTATTATGAACTGCAATTTAATGATATTGCGAAATCTGTGCCACCTAATAATGAGGGTTTAAGGATCATTTTGAAGGTTAGAAAATGGAAAAAAATGTGGTACCTATATAAGAATCGAATTAAATTTTTTCAATCCGTAAAATATATCAGTAATGAAATTTCACCACACGAAGGCAAGTACGGTTTTTTTGGAAATATTGGGGCGCGGCTTGATTTGTTTGCCCAGGGCGCTTCTAGAGGTAAATCCGCCCCTGTGTATAACCCTAATAATATTCTGTACTATAAATATGTATATTTATATATGTCTCTACATCAAAGAAAGTCTTTCTGCGGCATCTCATAAATCGTTCAATCGTAACAGTTTCCAATTAAAACTAGGAATAATATATGTATGTACATATACATTTGTAAAAGTTAATGAAGCGCGCAAATTTGATGATACGGCTAATACTCTGTTATTAATTTTTTTATTTTGTTTGTTTATTTTGTTGTATAAAAATACATGAACATAGGTACATGTGTATGTATGTATATATTTTGTTTCGTTTTTGATTAGATAAGATCTGGCGGCGATGAAAATGCATAGCAAAAACATTTGCGTTCTTATTTTAAAATAATATTATATACCTACATATATATATAGTATGTATGTACATACGTATGTATGTATGAACATATATAAACATTAATATTCCTCTGTACATTTATTTGTTATAATTTTTTTTCTGCTAATTGTTTGCCAGGATTGTAGATTAATTCTCTTAACAATAATTTAATGAATACTAGTCCCACTTCCGGTAGTTCTTTCATCAAGAACTCGCTTTGAAAACCATTTCGTCAAGTTCAAAACTTTATATCCTTGCATGCGAGCAGCTATGTGGATATGTACATATCGAGTCCTAACCACTATTTTGCTGCAACCAACAAAATTGTCAATTTTGGCCTATTTATGGAACTCAATAATATATTATCACAAGCATCAAATCCCAACATTTCACAGCTATGAAATGTACCGTTTCGGACTTGGAGATTAAACAAATTTCATGGCTGCATACAAACTGACTATAAATACTTAAATATTGTCCTTCTAGAAAGTTCTGATGCTTTGCTTTATTGTATGCATATTCGTAAACAAGGCGTTGCCAAAAGTTTTTCGAATGAAAAATTTGCAGAGAAAAATTTTATGTATGTATGTATGTACAAATATTATATATTAAAAAAAAATAAATAAAACATGTTAAATGTTATTGCTTGCTTTCATTAATGAACACCTCATGACTGTTGTGGCGTTTTTTGTGGACAGAGGCCGGTATAAAATCTTTTGCAAAAACTGTGTTATAGTACCTACAGTGAAATGCATGTATGCACATAAACATACACACTACATAATATGTACATATATACATAAATATGTATATACTACATCACCTCTTAGGTACGAGTATACAAAACAAAATCGAATACCGCAATTTAATTTTTTTTGCTGGGCGCAGATTTGTTAATTGCCTGGGAATATCCCAGACTACCGGTATTTTAAACTTTATTTGTCGTTGCTCATAGACCTTGGCAAATAGTTATCTAACATTACATTTGTGCCTTTGATAAGATTGTATTTTGCGCATTTTTGTTCTGAATCATATATGTATGTACATATGTATGTTAATACAATTTTTCAAGTAAAATTATTACTGCAAGAGTTATAACTAAATTAGGAAAAGCATTCTTTTTACAAAAAAAAAAAAAAAACAGTTTTCTATTCGCTAAAATTTAGAAGATGTGGTGAATATAACAAGAAACTGGTATAACTAAACTAAACTAGTATAAGTGGGTTAGATTTAGTAGTAGGTTTAACCAATTAATCAATTAATAGTCGACATACTCATTTGTGATCGCTAGCATTGCTGGCTTCATATTAGCCGCTTTCGATTCGCCACTCGCTTAGCAAGTGGTGAATCGATCAAGCATCTGGTATAAAAGCTTAATTCACTGAGAATTGGAAGCATTGAAATAAAAACTTCAAAAAAAAAATTTTTTTGGATACACTGAGATTTTTAAAGATTGGAAGTAAACAAAAATACTTCAAATTCGGAAAAATAAATTTAAAAAATTTTAAATTGTTAAACATTTTGTTTCAAAAATGGAGAATGAGAGATTATCGCTGGTAAGAAACGGTATCTGTTTTTAATACTAGTGCATATAATCTATAAATACATATTTATTTTTCAGCTTTTAGAACAATATGAAGGAGAGTATACAAGCGAAAATGTTGGCTTATTGCCGCTTTTAAACATCATGCTCTCTAGTTCCAGCTCTGAATCCTCATCAGATTCAGATGACTCTGAAAGAGAGGAGACGTCAAGATGTGAAAACTTCTGCGATATCATCGACACATACTCCGACAATGAGTTTAAATCCCATATGCGATTACGTCGATCAACGGTAGAATACATAATCGGTAACCTCAATTAGTGACTGTAATGTGTCGTAAAGCTATCTGAAACAACATTTATTTTCATATTTTTGCAGATAAATATGCGAGTGGTGTTATTCCGAAGACCAACTCCGGTGGAAGGCTGAGTTTGAATCCAAAAAAGAAAATACTAATGTACATTTGGTACATTAGTAACACGCTAACTTTTCGACAACTGGCAAACCTTTTTGGAGTGTCTATGTCAACGGCTTGGTCAGTGGTAAATAATGTGTCAGCGTGGTTGGTTGCAATTGGCCACGAGTACATAAGGTGGCCTTATGGTAGTGCTGCAGTAGCTACTATAAGAACCTTTGAGGAAAAAAGTGGTATACCGGGCGTTATTGGAGCAATAGACTGCACTCACATTCGCATAAAAGCGCCAAAAGAAAACAAAGAATACTTTTTTGACAGGAAACATTGTTATAGTTTGGTATTGCAAGCAGTTGTGGATGGCAATAAAAAATTCACTGATATAAGTTGTGGAGAACCTGGGTCACTTCATGACAGCAGGGTATTAAGAAGATCTAACCTCTTTAGTAAAGCACAATCCGATCAAGGAAGTTTATTTTTGAATGATTCATTTTTATTGGGAGATTCTGCATACCCTTCAATGAAGTGGATGGTGCCTCCATACAAAGATTACGGGAACTTAACCTCAATGCAGCGAAATTTCAACAAACTTCACTCTTCTACTCGTATCGTTGTTGAAAATGCCTTTGGTCTGCTGAAGACACGCTTTAGAAGACTTCTCCATTTTACAGAGCAAACTAATTTAAGCTTAGTCGTTAATATAATTGTAAGTGCTTGTGTTCTCCATAACATATGTATCACATTCGACGACCTTAATATTGATATTGTACAAGATGAGGATTTGGAAAGCAATATTCAAGCCGAGCATCATGGGGGTCACCTTCAGGTGAATGAAAATAGAAGAGAAACATTGTTTCGATATTTGCAGGAACAAAACTTAATATAAACAAATTTAATAAATTTTATGCATACATACATATGTATGTATGTTTATCACATTCTTTATTAAAATAAAATATTATGCAATAAAATACGAATAGAAAATGTTTATTGGGTTGCGACTTCAATCGATACATATATGTATGTACATAAATGGAAAATTTCAATTAAAATAAAAAAAAAAAACAAAAAAAAATTAAAAAAAAGAAAAAACAAAAAAAAATAAAACAAATATAAATATAAATAAAAAAAATATTTACAAAAAAAAAAAAATTAAAAATTAAAAAAATAAAAAATAAAAACGAAAAAATAAAAAAATAAAAAAATATAAATACAAATACAAATAAAAAAATATTTGCAAAAAAAAATATAAATACAAAAAAAAAAATATAAATAAAAAAATATAAATAAAAAAAATATTTACAAAAAAACAAAAAATTACAAATTAAAATAAAAAGCAAAAACAAAAAAATAAAAGTAAAACAATTATAAATATAAATAAAAAAAATATTTAAAAAAAAAAATTAAAAATTATAAATAAAATAAAAATATTTACAAAAAAAATATAAATATAAATATAAATAAAAAAAATATTTACAAATGAAAATACATACATAGTTTAAACTATTAAAACAACAAATCAATTTTAAATTAAGTTGTAAAATTATTTTCTCGCGACTTCAGGATCTCTATTTTTTTCATTTCGCATTCCTTAATTAATTCCAAAGCGGAATTATAAAATTTTCTCTTTTCCTCGAGATGCTTTTCCTTTATTTTGAGCTTCTCTTCATAATATTTCTCCCGAGCTGTTTTTCGACGGCGCGTCGAACCTCTTGGTTGCGGGGAAGGTAACTGGGATGGTACCTGAGAATGTTCATCTTGAGGTGATGGTGGAGGACGGGAGGAATTCACTATGTGGGGAGATGGAGTTGATTCCTGTGGACATGGTGATGGTGTCGGGCATGGAGATATCGGTAATTGCTGGGGAACTGGTGTTGTGCATTGGTAGGAGACTGGCTGGGGAGATGAGGTTGACGAGGCTGGCATATCAAGTGGCGTTGGCGATGTGCAATAAAATATGGTTGATAGTGGTTGAGTCCTACATATACCCAAATTCAATGTATTTGCATTAGCAACCAACGCACTGTTGCCGAAAATTTCCTCCATTTCCTCCATGTACGGCGCAATACATGGAGAAGCTCCTGTTCTTCCCGCATTATCTTTTGCGCACTTAAATGCCGTTAGCAGCGTGCGCATTTTCCCCTCCAATGCCAGCGTAGTAGTTTTTTCGTCCTAAATAATTGTTTAAGTTAGTTTTTAATACGAGTACAAACTGATGATAAACATGCAACTTACGGTGAAGCCTTGGGCTATTATGTCCTCTAAAACATGCGTGTACGCATTTCGTTTCTTCCTGGTGTGCAGGAACTCCTCCTTCCTTGCATTGTAGCATTTCAAAAGGCCCTTCGTTTCGGCAAGCGTCCATGTTTTACGTTTTCTGAAAAGGAAAAAATACATTTTTTTGATAAATAAAATTAAAAAATTGTATGAAAACTTACGTTTTATCTTCAGCTGCCATTCTCAAATTCAAACTAAATTTTAAAATAACAATTTTTTACTTTGACACGAGTGACATTTTATTCACAATAGCGTGAAAGTGGTCGAATTTTAGAAAAAATGTTTGGCAGCACTGAACATAACGAGCACGACCAATTTAATGAGTACCAGCCATACTCGCTAACTACTCGATATCAGCTCGCTACATTTGTTTTGATTTTATATGAAAATTTGTCACATCGTAAGCAGAGAAAATTTATAGCGAGCAGAGAAGTGGCGAATCGAAAACGGCTATTAATACATATGTACATTAGATAGGGTTGGTCCCCATACGAAAAAAAAAAAGTTGTAAAAGTCCGCCCCTAAATTTGAAGCTTATGTTGAGAGGGTTAAGGTACACAAAAAAAAATTTTTTTTGATCCCGCGAAATACCGCCGAAATCGTTTTTTTATTGTAACTTTGTTATTTTTCATCCGATTTTTAAAATTGATACGTCATTATTTTCGTATTTTGCAGCTCTACACTTCCTTCTAATGCTCTTTTGAGCTCTGAAGTCGTTTTCACATAGTTGGGTCAGCTAACTTATTTGTATGTCCATGAATTATCCTCTTTGTTTTGCCAAATGCAAGTGCTTCAAAATTCATGACAATGGGCCGTATTAATAAAAACCAAGCAAATACTTTTACTTAAGATTTTAAAAATTTGACAATAATTTGTATGAACCAAATTTCAAAATTTGAGCAAAAGGTCTGAAATCTTAAGCAAAAGCAAATGCTTGGCTTTTATTAATATGGCCCAATGTTGCCTTTAAAGGGTTTTACTAAATTAATAAACAAAGAAGTTACGTCACTACGAATTTTTAACGTAGCTATTATTTAATTTGTTTTTTTAAGCAATTCAATATATGTAAAGTTGTAAAAGTCCGACCCTAAATTTGAAGCTTATATTGGGAGGATTAAGGGACAAAAAAAAATTTTTTTCTTATCCCGCGAAATTCCGCCGAAATGGTTTTTTTCTTGTAACTTTGTTATTTAACCTCCGATTTTTAAAATTGATACGTCATTATTTTCGTATTTCGAAGCTCTATATTTTCTTCTAATGTCCTTTTGCACTCTGAAGTCAAATAACAAATTTACAATAAAAAAACTATTTCGGCGGTATTTCGCGGGATCAGAAAAAAAATAAAAATTTTTTCTTTAATCCTCTCAATATAAGCTTCAAATTTAGGGTCGGACTTTTACAACTTTACATATACTGAATTGCTTAAAAAAATTAGTTAAATAATATCTACGTTAAATAATTTCTTTGTGACGTAACTTCTTTGTTTATTAATTTAGTAAAACCATTTCAAGGCAACATTATCATGAATTTTGAAGCACTTTCATTTGGCAATACAAATAGGATAATTCATGGACATATGTACAAATAAGTTAGCTGACCCAACTATGTGAAAACAACTTCAGAGCTCAAAATGACATTAGAATGAAGTGTAGAGCTTCAAAATACGAAACTAATGACGTATCAATTTTAAAAATCGGATGATAAATAACAGTTACAAGAAAAAAACAATTTCGGCGGTATTTCGCGGGGTCAAAAAAAAATTTTTTTTTTGTGTCCCTTAACCCTCTCAACATAAGCTTCAAATTTAGGGGCGGACTTTTACAACATTTTTTTTCGACCCTATCTAATGTACATATATGTTTTTACTTAGCGAGTGCAAAATCGAAAAAAAGCCAGTCGAATGTTCCATACAGTGGTGGTCCAAAATATAGTAGCAAAATGTAAACACAAGACTCCTTTGCATATTTAAAAAGAAGGAAATGCTAAGCAAACTTTCTAAGAGCTCTAGATAAAAAAAAAATTAATTTATGTGAATTAAAATGAGCTATTGGATTTTTTTTAATGAAGAAAAATTGAATTGAAAAAAAAAATTTAGTTTTTGGTGTCAATTGTCAACCGCCTAAACGAGTCCGGTATAGCGCGCGTTTGTTTTATGACAACTGGCGCCAGTTAGAAATAACAAGGAAGGCCAAGTCATTCTCCGCCCGATACTTCCAACGCAATGGTGGCCTCCTTCTGCGTTTGCGTCATTCAAGCTTCTTTTTACAACTTAATCTGTAGATACTTATTTGGCATTGCTTTTATGTATGTTTGAGTATATGACATATGCATACATACATACATATATGTATGTATATTTTATAATATTAATTAATATTGATTTTCTCATCTTTGCAGTATCTTGATATTGGTGAAGATTTAAATGTACCTGATGATTTTACGCAAAGTGAAATGCAAACCGGCATGTGGTGGCGTCACCTGGCTGCTGGTGGTATTGCGGGTGCAGTATCGCGTACGTGCACCGCACCATTAGATAGAATAAAAGTGTTTTTGCAGGTAAGCTCCTATTCCTGCATACATACATACATATGTACTTATATCTACGCGTGCATATATTGACTGCCTATTTCTCTTTCAACAAGGTTCAAACACATAAAACTAAAATCTCGCATTGTCTAAAATACATGCTCAACGAAGGTGGCCTACGCAGCATGTGGCGTGGCAACGGCATTAACGTATTAAAAATCGCACCCGAGTCGGCGATCAAATTTGCCGCATACGAAAAAATCAAGCGTTTAATACGTGGCGATGAGAAACGGCAAATGACAATTGGTGAACGTTTTATGGCGGGCGCGGCGGCGGGTGGCATTTCACAAACAGCCATTTACCCAATGGAAGTATTGAAGACGCGTTTAGCCTTGCGTAAGACTGGCCAATATAAGGGTATATTGGATGCGGCGAAAAAGATCTATTTCACCGAAGGTGTACGCAGTTTTTATCGTGGTTACATTCCGAATATGTTGGGCATCATACCCTATGCCGGCATCGATTTGGCTGTATATGAGACGCTGAAGAAAAACTATTTGAGTAGTCATAATACAGAGCAACCGAGTTTCCTAGTGTTGCTGGCGTGCGGTAGTGCATCGAGCACTTTGGGTCAAGTGTGCTCGTATCCATTGGCATTAGTACGAACAAGACTGCAAGCACAAGGTATATGTACATACATGCGTCTTATACGCAGCTTAATGAAACATGTTTCAACAATTTTTGTTTGTTTGTTTCTATTTTCATAGTTGTTTCCAAAGGCAAGCAACCAACTATCGGTATACCACTTAAACAAGCGGGTGTTCACAATGACGACAACATGTTTGGTGTCTTTCGCAAGATTATCCATAATGAGGGCATATGTGGTTTATATCGCGGCATAACGCCAAATTTCATAAAAGTGCTTCCCGCTGTTTCTATCAGTTATGTGGTGTATGAGTATTCGAGCCGTGCTTTGGGCGTTAATATGACATGATCCCTCTACGTGCAGATTAATGTTAATATATACATACAGCCATATGTTGTGTATTAATAACTAACTGGTCTAATGTTATACAATGCCGGCTTATATGCATACAAACATACACATGTACATGCGTGGTTGTGTATATGTGTATTTGTGTTACTGCGTTAGCTCTTTATTAGTACTTTTGTACTTGTACTCCTCGTACTCCCAGTCTCTGCCTAAAATTATGTATAATTAACTACTATTACATTTGTATAATTGATTTTTTATTTTTTTTTGGTAATATTGATAGTTATATTGTAGTGATAATTTAGCAAAAGCGTGATACTAAATGCTAATTATTATAATACATATAAACAAATTGAAAAAAGGAGAAGAGAAAAAAAAATGAATGATGAACGATGTGCGAGATGCGAAATGCAAGCAGGAGAATGTGAGAGCTGTTGACTTAATAATAAAATGCAAACAAAAGATAATCGTTTAAATAAACTTTTTCTAGTTTAACAAACAAACAAAAGCAAAAACTATTTTTAGCTTATAAACTGTATAGATACATATTAGGGATTCCAATTTTTCCCATTTTTGCGATCCCGGGATTTTCGGTATTTTTTTTTATAATCCCGGGATCCCGGGATTGGTCCCGGGATTTTGCCATTAATTATTTTCCGACATTTTGGGTTGAAAAAAGTGAATATATTTTTCGTGGAACGCTACAACTTTAAAATGCAAAGAAAGTAATTGATTTTTATTGCTATTTTTTATTTAAAACAAAAATTATTTAATTAAAAAAAATAAATAAATTCATGCGTATTATTTAAAATACTTAAGAGTTACTTTAAAAAATACAAACAACAAAGAAAATGGCATACATTTGGTGTAAGAAATATTTGCTTTACAGTTGGTACTTTTAAGATATTGACAAGAAGGCTTGCGATCATTTGATAATAATGTGTGACAAAATAAAAAATTTGAAAGTACTTTTTCGAGGTTCACATATGTTAAACGAGTAGGCCTTACCAAAACATCCGAAGACTGCATATTTAGAATTTCAATACACCCTCAAAATCTGGAGTTACGGGCCAAAAACCCCTCTTTCATAGGGTAAGTCAGTCTGTTTCGTCTATCAACATGATTTTTAAATATTATCGAAATTAATTTTTTTCCATAATTTTTTCATATTTCTCGAATAATTTGTTAACCAGTGTATATATATAATTACATATTTCGAAACAATCTCCTGTTAATACTGTTTTCAACGAGATAAAAACTATTATTAAAGATGAAAAAATTGAATCTTTGACATTGTAGTGTGAAACTCTCAAGTCTAATTAAAATTTTACCTGGTCTTTGGTAATTTTATTTCTTGATTATTGTTTGCTTTTTCTTCCAATATTTACTTTTCATGGGAGAAAATTCCGAAAACTGTTGAGAATAAAATGGCCCAAAATCAGGAAATCGAAGTTATCAAAAGAATTTTACCACAAGAATTAAAAATTTTAAAAGTACCTAACGTACGTTTCCTTACTTCACAACAAAAAAATTTAATTAAAAAAAAATCAAAAAATATTAATTCTTACTTTCACTAATGGACATTTTTAATTTTGGCAAAAATGTTGCACTTATTATGAATTTTCTTCGGGCTTTCAAATTTTTTTGCTCTATTCCAAAATTTTTTCTGGCGTTTTTGTTCTATTGACAAAATATAAAACTAGCCTGATTACGGGGAAAACATTTCTGCTCTTCTGCGTTGCATTACTTTTGTTATGCATCATATGAAAAATGCAACATTTTCACAGGGCACAGGGCACATGTTGATAATTCTGCCATGTAATAATTCAAAATTTTCGTTCAGAATAGGAAACGCTATTAGTATACAGATCTGAGATCAATAAAAATTATATAAAATACTTTTTTTTGCTATAATAGGGGAATATTCTGTCTTTATTTTATCCCGAAAATCCCGGGATCAAAAATCTAGCAATCCCGGGATTTTCGGGGTGTCGAAAAGGGCGGGATCCCGGGATCCCGGGATTGGAATCCCTAATACATATGTATGTAATACTAGATATTTATTTCTGATTTATTTTTTTACAAAGACAGCAACACACCGAACACATGCATTGAAAAATAATAAAAAAAAATAATGAACGTGTGTCGGTAGGTTTTAATTTATTTATTATTCTTTTAGTTAAAATTTGCGCATGTAAGTGAAAACGTTTATGATAAAGTTGTACATATATTGTTTTAAAATGCGTTTTAATAATAAGAAAAGAAAACGAAAGAAAACTAAAGTAATTTCGAAACGAGAAAACGGTCCTTTTTGCCTAAATTCATACAAGCAAGTTTGGCCAAAAAAAGGTCAATAAAAGTAAAAAAGAGAAACACAAAAATAAACAAATAAATAGACGAATAATGCAGAAGCATTTTCGGATTTCAGCTTGTCTTTATAATAATATGTATATAAATTAACAAACATACATAAGTATAAATATAAGTGTACTACATTAAAAAAATAGTTAGCGACTATAATCAATTTATATTTGTTTCCATGTACATATCGCACTCAATCGAAAACAGTCACAACTCGAATGCTAACGGAAATCCTGTTTTTTGTTGCAGAACACATTGCTTATGTTTGCAGGAACAATCTTTTACATTACAGTCTCATTTTACTGGAGGATTTTAAATTCAGAGTTGTGGCTATATAAGATTTAAAGTGCGATATATTAAGCGACAAAGTAAAGCTGGCGGCATTATTACAGTTTCAACGTGCATATTTATCTTTCTTAATAACGATCTTCATTTGTCCTTAACAGGATTGCATAAGTCATAACAACAAATTCAGCACATTTAAAGCTATTCTAAAAAATATCAACTGAGAACTTAATAACTGTGTAGTAAAGACAAACGTTTTCCTTTAAGTCCTTGTCATTTCATGAGTTGTGACTGTTTTTACTTTAGTGTATGAACGTACACTTTCGGATAAAACAAAAACATTTTCCTTATAATGCAAAAAAAAAAAAAAATCGCAAAACAATAAAGCAACTTTAATGCGTCGCTTAGTGTACATTTTCGATATGCTGCCTCTAAGGCAATCTAAAATCTTTGATATAAATAAATAAATAACTTATTTAGCATTACTATTAAAAATTGAATATTAAAGTCCAAATGAATAGCTACATAAAATATATATATATATATGTATATACATACATATATGCATAATTTGAGGCTGCAATTAGCTAACATCGCAATAAGTATAACTTTTGAAAGCATAAACACAGAACTGAAATGTAAAAGAAATGTCTAAGTTAAAAACAAAAAAAAAAGAAATTACTCTCAATCAAAACTAAAACCTTAAACTTAAATAATATCATAGAAATGGACATATGTTTGTATGTATGTGCAAACAATTCAAGAGATTATTGTAGCATAACAAAAAACTTAAATAAATTTCGGAAAAAACGTTTACTTTATTAAATAAATATGAAGAAAAATAGTATGTGTATGTAAACAAAAATTAAATCCAACTACCGTTTTCAATGCAAATAAATAAACATACATACATGCATGCATATTTTTTATATGCTAGCCTTTTTGATTATGCCAAACTGCATTTGTATTTATCACATTCATTCATCATATCTCAAATACTCCTATAAACATACATACATACATACATAGATAGACATATGCCATAAAACCACTAAATGATAAAGAACTTTGTTATTTTCTTTAATTAAATAAATAAATAAATGAAAGACCAATAGCGTAGTTTTAAGCATATGTTTTTTCTCTATTTCTAACTCTAATAGACTTAACTACATACATATTTGTTTGTGATTTATGCAGGTCTCAACTTTCAAATAAAATAAAGATTTAATTGTTTAAAATAAATAAATAAATAAATTCGTTATTGACTTTTTATTGTATATACATAAGTGTAGAGGATGTCGTGAGTGAGAGTGCTCGCCTGACGAGAGTGATACATGACAAGAGCGAATCTCCGAACAGACGTCGCGATCAAAATGATCTGTCATTAGAAAATGTGTTGCATATTTCAAGGCGGCATACATATTTTTGTCCTGTTGTCTTTTACAGTCTTTTTTTTAAGTTAAAAAAGTTTGCATCCGAGAATGCAAAAATATTTTAAGGTTTTAGGTACTACATAGGTTCCGCCTTTTCATCCTGAGTTGGAATGATTAATACAAAAAATGCTGCCGCCCGTATTATTTAATGATTCACATTCCGCCTTTCAAGCTGAGCGAGTAGTTGATTTTTTATGAATAAGGCAAGGCAGAATATGCAGTTACAATTGAGTTTTAAGCGCTTATAAATAGTTTAAAATATTTCAAAATATGCATGCATTTAATTACGCTCGAAAAAGCACAAAAAATAGCAAAATTTTGAAAACAAATTTTTTATACACACATTTGTAAGGTTTCGGGTTTTTTCGCTCCCCGCGCATTTTCTTATGGCTTGAGGATACGAAATAAGCTATCAACAAAAAAACCGAACCATTGTTACTACAGTAGTGAGATATCCCCAAACCCTGAGGGAAAAAGGCACAAATAACTATTTAGCTTAATTTGTTGCTAACTCCGAAAATAGACACTCTGCATAATCATTTTTTGAAAAAAATTGACACTGCATACTCATTTTTTGAAAAAAATTGAAAGAAATATGCAGTTTTTAAATTTAATCATTTCATTAGCATTTGATTACCTGTTTGTTTTTTTTTTTTTAAATTTACATACAATTTTCTTCCAAATAATGCCCAAAAGTATGCTTCAAATACTTTTAATTTTTTTTTTTGTGTGGAGAAAACATTACCAAACTTAAATAACAACATTTCAAGCTTTAATGAAAATATCATAAAAACGAAACGCTCTTTTCCAGGGAACGTAATCATTATGAGTTTTATAATAAAAATCGCCATTTAATTATTATATGTTGAGTTTTTTTATATTTCATCAAAAATAATCATTATTTTTTGAGTTTTTTTTTTTATCAGAAATAACGCTTATTCCTTGAGCGATATTTAATCTTTCAGAAATAACATTATTGTGTTAGTTTTATTTTTTTCGATCAAAAATATCACTCAGTCACGAAGCTATATCGATGGGAATTCTTTAGTAATTATGTTCCAGTGCATTTCAGAGAAAATTTGAGTTTTTCGACCTAAGCAAAAAAAATGAAACTCAAAGAATAATTTTTATTTCTGAGCGATAAATATATCACTCAAGGAATAAGTGTTATTTTCGATCAAAAAAATAAAACTGAAAATATAATGATTATTTCTGAGCGATAAATAAATCACTCAAGGAATAAGTTTTATTTTTGATCAAAAAATAAAACTCAAAAGATAACGATTGTTTTTGATTTTTATGGATATCGCTTAAAATTTTTCGATCATAGTCGATTCGGATAGTGCTCTTTCAGACATGCACATACACAAACTCAATACTCTTCTACGATGTTTGCAAGTATTTGATTTTTTTCACTGAAAATATAACGAATAATGATTATTATGGGTCCCTGCTCTTTTCTAAGGCAATGAATATGCTTTTAAATGGTGTAACTAGTTTTGAACCGAAAAAAATAAATAAAAGATAAAAGGAAAAATAAAGCTTTGAGAGTACTTTAATTTAATGAGTTAATTATGCCACACAATATGATTTAACTGCGAGAATATGCCCTTTCCCTTTAAATATGCATAATTATCGATAAAATATAAAATATGATCTAACAAGTTAGGCTTATTGTCTTCGTATTGAGTCAAAACACCTACATACGAGTATATTAAACTTTTATGACACAAAATTTTCTCTTGAGAAATCTTATTTACAATTATCCCTCGCCTATAATGCCGTAACTTGCGTATAATCTTATATTATTTGCATTCTCTGACATTATTTTCTGATCTTGATTTTTAGAGTAAAAAAAAATCTGTATCGATGGCATGTCTAACAGAATTCTAAATCGAAAAGCGAAAATGGAGTTCATTATATGCATAGGAAAGGTTAATGAATTTGGGTTTACTTCCGTGCGTTTATTAAAAAACATTTATATACATATGTATATGAATGTACCCTGACTGATAATTATGTATTTATGCAGCATTCGCTCTTTTCGTATTCTGACTAAAAAATTTCCATTCAAATGGGAAAATTTTCGAACAGAAAACACGGTATGTATTTTTAGATCTTCGGGCAAGTGTTTTCTGTGCATATGTACATACATACATACGTACATATATATCTTTCGGTATGAAAAGTTAAGTAAGAAAGTTTAAAGAGCGCAACAGATGTGCAATATAATGTGTTTTTTTTTTACAAAAATTTAAAGCACTAATTAATGAATTAAATTCGCAATTAAAATCCATAAAAGAAGATAAATTAATGCAAATTTGAATAACCGAAGAAAACAAATTCTGGGACTACGAATTAGCTGGCTAAAATTATGGATATCGCAGACACATCTTATCAGCAAATTTGTAGCGCACGTACGGTGCAATCCGATCAGAAGGGATTCTTCAATGAATTCTATTTGGAGGTGAAAGATGGTTGCGGCGAAAAATGGCTAAAGCACTATTTTAGCGCATTGAAGTCTAACGAAGCGCGTATTTTGTCAATCTTTAGTGATCAGGAGATTTGCAATACGGTATTGGGCGTTCTGGAAAATGTGTCTCCTGTATACAAGACGAAAGACGGCATTTTTTCAGTAGAACGACGTGCTCAGGCGGAAAAGTATAATTTGTTGGGAGATTATAAACAGGCTTTGGCTCAGGCCAATTTGGCGGTTATGCGTGCACCTGGAAAAGGTTTGTATAATATTTGTAAATGTACATATATCTACATATATTTATTTATGTACACGATACCTACCCAAAAGCCAAGTCTTTTCTTCAAATTACTAACGTTCATACGTACGATACATTTCCTACAATCCTACCATGTCGGAAAAGCAAACAACAAAAAAGAAATACATTTAGACCTTACCATTAAAAAAACAAATACCTGTTAATATTCTATTATATCCACAGATGTCGATAAAGCTTTGGATGATGGTCTAAGCTTGGCTATGGCCTACGACATTCGAGCTACCATTCTAATTAATATGGGCGATGGTAAGGCGGCTTTGAGTGATTTGAAATTAGCAACTAATTGTGGATTTATGGTGAAGGAAAATGTCGATTACTATGTTAAACTGGCGAAAGCTTATGCCTGTAAGTATGCTTCTAAAGCTTCTCTACACTCATTGGGTCATATTAATAAAAGCCAAGGCATTTGCTTTTGCTTAAGATTTCAGACCTTTTACTCAAATTTTGAAATTTGGTTCATACAAATTAATGTCAAATTTCCGAAATCTTGAGTAAAAGCATTTGCTTGGTTTTTATTAATACGGCCCATTCAATCATTATACGAGCTCGTGCATTCATATAGAAATATGTAAATTTAATAATTAACGAAAAACACATCTATAACAAGGATTAATTCAGTTTTTTTTTTTTAATTCGTAATCTCCCAACTAATATCCCTCATATGCATTATTACCATTTCAGTAACTGGTGAATCAGCGCGCTCTGAGATCTCATTGAAAATTGCTGAAAAACTCTCGGGAAATAACACTGCTTTGAGAGCCAAATTCGAAAAGGAATTAGCGGAGATTAAGCTTAGCGAAAACGGAAATGTAAATAGTACTAAATGCGTAGCGCCACAGCTCGCCAACGGAGAGAACGCAACATTGCAAGGTGCCTCCAGTCTGCTGAAATTGGTAGAGACAAAGGAGAAGGGACGCTTTATTGTTGCAGGCGATAATGTAAAAACCGGAGATGTGGTTTTATATGAAAATCCTGCTGCTGCTTGTTTGCTGCCAACTTTTTACGGTAGCCATTGTCACCATTGCTTGCAGAGGTAATCACGACATTCATGCATACATATTTACTCGATTAGTAATCGAAAATTATTAACACTGCTTATGCCTACTTATTTAATAGGTTGGTAGTACCGGTTCCATGCATCAATTGCTCTGGTATTGCATTTTGCTCAGCTGAGTGTATGGGCGAAGCTTGTAACAGCTATCATCGGTTCGAATGCCAATTTATGGATCTGTTTATAGGTATTTATTGGTCAATAATATTTGTATATATAGATGCAATTAAACTATAGCGCCAATTTTATAGAAAAAAGTCAGAAGCAGCATAATAGAAATTGGAAGGACGTAAAAACCGTTAGGGTGTATATTTGTATATGCATTGCTCTTACAAATTGCACCTTACGAAAATTTTGGGACACCTAGGGAGCTGCATTTAGAAGGTTGCTAAAGGTTGACAATATTCTAATGTTTGCCGGAATGTTTCACAAAACTCAGAGAAAAACAGCATTTCAGAATCAAAAATATTTTTTTTTTAATTTTATCATGCGCGTTTTAAGCCAGTCTCCGGATTCTAGAAATCGCTATCGCTAAATGAGATCGCCAAAAATCACCAAATTTATATCAGACGCGCCTAAAAATATGCAATATCGTGTAAAATGTCTGATACAAAATTGGCTGATCAATGCTGGCAGCACTATCGCTTGGCGATAGCGATTTCTAGAATCCGGGTTCAAATAATTTTTAACACGCTCTTATTAGCTTCACCTGTATGCATTCCCACCAAAAAATCTGAGTCTTATTTAAGAATTAAAACAGCAGATTTAAGGATTTTTGGTCTTTCAGGTTCCGGAATGTCGATATTATGCTACTTGGCGTTACGCATTTTCACACAAGCGTCCAGCATAGAAGGTGCTCTCCATGACGCCAACACCATGCATGAGAATCTTTGTTCACATATTGAAAGTCGTCAACCGGAAGACTCTTTACAACGCTCCCTTATGGCTGGCTTTTTGTTACGTTGCCTGCAAAAAGCTCAATATTTTGGACGTCGCAAAAGTGAAGGTGTCAATCCCACAGCCATGGAATTGAAAGTTGGCACAGCGTTACTTGGGCTTTTGCAAGTTCTACAATATAATGCGCATGAAATTTTCGAGACCCGCATTTCCGACAAACATCGCTTCGAGGGCTCCAAAGTGGTGTATGTGGGTGCGGCAATTTTCACAACAGGTGCCTTTTTTAATCATGAGTGCTGGCCGAGTGTTGCTCGGTATTTTTATGGGAAAAAATTGGTTTTGACAGCCATTAAGCCGCATCGACCCAACGAAACGATCGCCGAGAATTATGGACCCATTTTCATTAAAAATAATTTAAAGGAGCGTCAGCGTTCCTTGCGTGCTCGCTACTTGTTCGATTGCAAATGTATGGCTTGTCAAGAGAATTGGCCAACAATACAAAAACTTGATAAACAAGTTAGATTTCGTTGCACAACAGCGAATTGTGTGAATGTTCTGAAATTTCCCAAAGATGTAGCCAAAGAAGTGCGTTGCCCACGTTGCCGGAAGAATATCTCGCTGAAGGCGAGTGTAGCGAAAATGATTCAAATAGAGGAATTATATCGGAAAGCTGCCGAAGATATGCACCAGCAACGGGTACAGGAAGCAATCGAGAAATTTGAAGAAGCGATCGAAATGTTTTTTGAAATCGCTGTTCTGCCACATAAGGACACGATTGTTGCACAGCATTCATTGATTAAATGTTTTGCTGATAGAGGCATTACTTATAAGTAAAATAATGTGTTCATTTGACAAATTGTCTTAAAAATATTTAATAAAATGTATTTGTTAATTATAATTAGTTGTTTTGTTACTTAAAAAGAGCTTATAAATTGCTTGTAAGGAGGCCACTGAAAATGTAAAATTAAGCAAATTAAGGTTTTTGTATTGAGTAGGTGTACGATGCTTGTATTACGAATTGAGAAATTTAGTCCTTTTGAGACAAATGTAGGTAAGAGAGAAAACAAATATCGCAATCGATTTGTGCAAGCACGTGAATCCGGTGAGTTATTTAGTTGAGCTAATTCAACATCTGGTAGCACTACCGAACAGGGCTAGGGGGCAAAAGTTTTATTTCGTTAGCTCCGCTGCTACTCGGGTCCTAAATTTTTGTTTTTCTCAGGCTTCGCTCCAACGTCCAAAATTTCTCGGTTCCATTTTTATTTTTTGAGCAAAATATAGAAATCTGATATAAATTTGTATGAAACAAATTTCCAAGTTTGTATAACATATCTGAAATCTTAAGCAACTGCTATATATGACCCAATGATTTATACTTCAGTCCAGTTGCGCTCCGTGAAAAGGCTTTATATCCCCGACACATAGCATAGGTCAATCCGTCTACGTCGACGTATGTGACTGACAGCTCAGTAAAATGTCGGCATTTAAACGTACGTCGTCACACGTACGACGGATCCGTCGCCGCAACGTACCGAAGTTGCCCAAAAG
This sequence comes from Urophora cardui, assembly GCA_960531455.1. Lineage (NCBI taxonomy): Eukaryota > Metazoa > Arthropoda > Insecta > Diptera > Tephritidae > Urophora > Urophora cardui. Next base: position 53,916,413 of record OY482673.1, read on the forward strand.
TCAACTTTTGGTATACGTCAATCCGTCGCTATGTCAGCTGATTGCTTTTGATTGTTAACCTTTAGCTACTCTTGAATTTCACTTTTTTGCAATTTGCTTTTCGAGTTTTTTCTCATTTGTATAACATTCCTCCATAAAACAAAATGGTCTAGAATTATCAGGAGATGTGAAGTTACTGAAAACTGAATTTCAATAGGGCAACTTAAAAGAGAAATTACAAAATATTCTAAAGAGTTAAATTTTTGCCACCACCTCTGTAGTTAAAGGTTAATCAAACAGCTGATTTTTGTATATCCGCCAACGTTTCCTATGTGGCGACCTCTCCGTCAAGTACGTGAGCTGTCAGTCACATACGTCGACGTAGACGGATTGACGTATGCTATGTGACGGGCCTATTAGTTCGTTAGCTCAAATGCTCCGCTCCGAAGCTCTGATACCGAATCAGATAAGCTGTTTATTGTTTAGGGATGGGCAAATTGGAAAAATATATCGATATATATTGTATCGATATTTAAAAAAACATCGATTTATGCCGTGTAAAAACATCGATATATCAATATATCGAAAGGGCTGGCTTCACATTAAGGAACCACGTCCCGCGAAAAACCACTTCTTCACGGGGCTAGAGGTGCTCTCACAGATCTCAAAACTGGAATCCAAACTTGCCGCAGACTTATAGTTTACTAGATATTTGTTGTTAAAGTTGGATGGATCTACATATATTCTACGAATCCTGAAGTACAAACATAAAAATCATTAATAATTGCTTGAAGAAGAAAGTAATGTAAATTCAAGCACCCGGACATTATGGTTATACCACTTCTTAAAAAATGTTCTGCTGTTAAATTCGAAGCGAATCAGAAATGTATGAAAAATATCGAATTTGGCTCGAAATGGCAAAAAATTATCGATTATCGATGCACGGTAGTTCAAAATATCGTCGATATTATCGGCTGTACTATTTTAAAAATATCGATATATTGATATATCGATATATATCGCCCAACCCTATTATTGTTTATTGCCGGTGTGATTTTTGGGTGAAAAGTGAATTTATAAATTTAATTAATAATAGATTTTGAAAGGAATAAAACAAATATGATAAAAAGACCACAGAAAGATGAAACCGAAGAGGATATACTACGAATGCAGAATGAATTCTTATCGCAGCGAGCCAAGAATCCGAAACTGCAGCCGGCGGCGCAATGCATCAAAGTGGAGAAAGGTAAAATTAGCTATTTAAAATTAAATTGATTAATTTTTGTTTCTAATAAAATGTTTTGCCGTTTATTTTAGAACCTAAAAAATCGCTGTTTGTTAGAAGTCGAGAAAAGGGCGGTCTGAGTAAAAGTCCAGAAGTGGGCAAAGAAAAAACGACCAGAGAGTCCGCGTGCGGTGTATCTGTTGAAAACGAAATTATGGGCGAGATTCATGAGAAAATTTTGGGAAATTTGGATACAAAAAAATTCACCAATATTGTACTAAGCGATGTGGTGGAGCGAAAGTTTAATTCTCCAGCCGTGCAGAATACTAATTTTACTTATGAGCGTGTTGTTGGATTTCCAGCTGTGGAAAGGGAACCTCTTGCTAATGTGAGTGACATTTCGAATCATAACCCTGCAAAAAATGCGATCACTCCGGGATACATCCGGGACAACTCGCAAGGGAGCATTCGATTACTACCCATTTGTATCTCTTTATATGGGTTGAAGTGTTCTCTTTTGTTTGAGCATGTTCTATGAAGAGACTAATTGTACCCAGTTTGTACCCGAACGGGTAGCAAAAGCGCACAATTGTACCCGTTTTGTACCCGAACAGGTAGCAAATGCGACACATCCATTTGTGCGACTAATTGTACCCGTTTGATACCCTTTCGGGTACAATTCGTCTACAATTAGTATACATATGTACCCGTTCGGGTACAATTGGGAACAATTGTAGACTAATTGTACCCGAAAGAGAGCGCTCCCGGACATCTCTTTTTAGAGACTCGTCGCACACTTTTTTGCAGGGAACCTATGCTTTTTTTGTTGTTGTAGTGGCAAGAATATTCTTCTGAAATCCTGAGGGTAGCAGTCGTAGTGGCAGCTCTTATACGTACATATGTATATGAATTATTTGCTTTAGTTGTAACGGTACAAGCACCCAAAAATTTCGAAGGAGTGCAGCCGGAGTAGCAATCAATTGCCGGATATAAATCAGCGTTTCCTTTCATTTAATGAGAATGAGCATTTTTTAGTTATTTCAAACCACTAACCACGGTTAATATTTTCACTTTACAGAAAATCGCAAAATGTGGTAAAAGCATATTTGCCTCAAGTAGTCGAGCAACAACAAGCCAGATGAATACAACCAAACAAACAGTAAATACTGAAGATTTATCTCCGTTATATGGCAAGGAAAGCGTGATAGTAGCTGATGCGAAAATTGGAGCAGAAGTTCATAAGGAAAATTTAGATGTTTTAAGTAAAATGAATAAGAATGATATTTTAGCTGAAAAGAAGAAGCTTTTGAATTCTATTGGTAAGTATTGTTTCTACAATTAGCTAAGCGCAATTGTATATTATTATTATCTTCCAGATCCCACACTTTTGGCTCTACTGCAGAAGCGACGACAAGAGAAGTCACAGCCAGCTGCTGCTGCAGAAAGTCGCTCCGCTCCAGCGGAAACAAATGAAAAATCAGTGCCAATGGATATAGATACAGAATTAGTGCCTTCAAATGCTGCACTTAAAATATTACAACAAAGTGAGTCTGAAAATTGGATACATTTCGATGTTGTAGAGACAGATAAGCTAAAATGGATGCAGGACATGAACGACAAAATGCCAAATATAAAGGCAGGTGAACAATTTGAAGCACGTTTCGATTGGAAAGGTGTACTACTGCCATATTCAGTATCGCAGCCAACAACTGCTAGAAACGAAGGAGACGCTATTGGAATGCTTGAGAGCGAACCAATTCCCAATGACGATAGAGAACTTTACCTGCATGGCGATGAACCACATCGACCAGGTTATACACTACAGGAGTTATTTCGTTTAGCGCGGTATGCTTTTCGTATGTTTTATTGCCGCTTAAAATGCATAAAATTACAAATTCCCAACAGCTCAAATATTATGCAACAACGCATATCAGCATTTGGCGCCATCGGTGGCATTTTAAGCATTTATAACCAAGGCTTTTATGACGATGTGCTGGAATTACCCATTTCGAAAATATTCTTCTTACTACGCTTCGGACTAGATGACAATACACCAGCCATGCTTGAGGTGGTTTCAAAGGCGTTAGCGTGTCTATTTTACAATGAGGCTGACGAGGTACTTACTAACTGCACTTGCTGCTATTTTTGCGTTGTTTGACATTTTTTTTTGCTTTTATTATACTCAACACTACAATCAGATTTTGTTGGATTTCATTTTCGAAAATCCAAATTGTCATTGGCAACCCATCTTGGATACCGTAGACATGGCAGCTGATATTGGGGCTATAAATGCGCTGGAAAACTTACAAAAACAAATGCAACAGCTGCAAATGCATGATCAAAGTACACGTTCCATTTTTCGCAGTGATTTCGAAGAAGCAGAAAGTGAAAGTAAAACTTCGATGAGCGATTTTCAATTAGCAGAAACAAATTTAATTGAATGTCTAATACGTACAAATATTTTGCAAAGAATATAGTGAGTATACACAAAATACAGTGGCGGACAAAAGTCTACATACACCCCCTATATTTGCTATATCACGGAACCAACATCATTAAAAGAAAAAGTAAAAATGCAGTTTTCTTTCAAACCTTTTCTTAACTACAATAAACAAAATGAAACTCTTTTTTAATAAGAAATTAAAAAAATATTGGCGAATTTCGCAAAATCAATGCTGACAAAAGTGTACATACAGCATGAGGTTACTGTCGTGCACACTTCTACGCTGCGTTGTGATAACGGTAAAATACCGTTATTTGTTTCTTCGATCGATTTTGTTATTTTTGCAACTATTCACTTATATCAATCAGTTTTGATTTGCACGTTATACTATTAACAATGGCTCCGCGAAAAGAAATTTCAGTTGATGTCAGAAATTTAGTTATAAAGCACAAATCGGAAAACAAATCATATGGTGAAATAGCAAAATTATTAAAGTTGAGCCGCGCAACAGTACAAAACATAGTTGGAAACCACAAAAGTAATGGTTGTACCGAAAATAAACCGCGTTCTGGCCGACCGAAGAAACTATCCCGCAGAGATGTAAGCGTTATACTCAAAGAAGTGAACATAAATCCAAAAGTCACTGCTCCGAAATTGGTCGAACACTTAGAAAACATGACACAAAAGTGTGTACATGCACGCACAATAGGAAGATATCTGAACTATAACGGTTTTCGTAGTAGAACACCACACAAAAAACCTCTTATTAGTGAAAAAAATCGAAAACTGCGCTTAGAATTTGCTAATAAACATAAGGAAAAGGGAATGGACTTTTGGAAAAAGGTTTTGTTCACAGATGAGTCGAAGTTCAATGTATTTGGAAGTGATGGGATGACAAAAGTTTGGAGGAAACCAAATACTGAAATGAATCAGAAAAATTTGGTATCAACCGTCAAACATGGTGGCGGCAGCGTAATGGTTTGGGGAGCAGTTGCGGCATCTGGAGTTGGAAAATTAGCATTTATCGAAGGTATTATGGATCGTTATAAATATAAATCATTGTTGGAAGAAAATTTGAAGCCTTCGGTGGATGATTTGGAACTTAGTGGTGGTTGGATCTTCCAACAAGATAACGATCCAAAGCACACGGCCCAAGTTGTCAAGGACTGGTTACTATATTATGCGCCAAGGCAATTACACACACCACCACAAAGTGCAGATTTAAATGTAATAGAGCATGTGTGGGAGATTTTGGACCGAAAAATTAGAAAACATCAGATTTCTAGCGCAGCAGAACTCAAAGATCGAATAACAGAGGCTTGGAACAGTATAACCTCTTCGGAGTTGACAAATTTAGTAGCCTCAATGCCACGACGACTTCAAGCAGTTATTAATGCAAAGGGAGGACCTACTAAATAATAATAAAATAGGTAATTAAGATAAGTTTCCTCTCTGAGAAAAGCTTTGTTTTGTACTGTATGTACACTTTTGTCAGCACTGATTTTGTGAATTTCGCCAGTCTTTTTTAAATTTCTTATTAAAATAGAGTTTTCTTTTATTTATTGTAGTTAAGAAAAGGTTTGAAATAAAACTGCATTTTTACTTTTTCTTTTATTGCTGTTGGTTCCGTGATATAGCAAAAATAGGGGGTGTATGTAGACTTTTGTCCGCCACTGTATATTATTATGAGAAATTGTATGCATTAAACATTTAATGCTTTTTATTGCAGTTTCATATTAAATGTTGTTAAACCTGAAAATAGCACAGTTTCTTCATGTCTGAAATTGCTTGTACGCATGGCGCGCACTAGCAAAGATATTGCAGGAAAAATTGTTGCCAATAATGCGTTGATGCATTGTTTATTTGCATATTTTCTACCGGACTTGGTGAACTATGGTTTGTATTTGTTCTTTATTAAAAAAAATTTGTTTCAATAAGCTTTAATTGTCTGTTGTGTTCTTTTTTTTAAACAGTCGACTCGGATGTTCCCAACTTTTATCAACATCCACAATTCTTATGCCTTAAATTGCTCAGAGTTTTAATAGCACAAAATCTTGGCATCGCTGTGAGACTTATGAATATGAAATTGTCTGATGTGTTGGTAAACTATTTATCCTATCGCGGTGACTTGAAGGTGCGTTTGATCTCTTTGCTTCCTCTCTCTATCTAAACTATTTAAATACATATGTATATTTGTTTCATTTTATATTTTAGGGCACATTAATTAAGGTACAAATAGAATGTTTACGCATTGTGCGCTGCTTACAACTGCTGCGCATTGACGATGCGCTTTATAGGTGAGTTGTAATTTAAATATTTTTTTTTTTTCATCGACCTTCTCTTAAGTAGTATTTATCATATTTATGCATTTCAAATATATATTTCATTCACGTAATCCATCAATCGCTTAGATTTGCGAACATCAGTTTCTTTATCACTGGATTTGTTTTAATATAACATTCTATTGTTAAATAAGCCGTTTCACAGCCATCCGCACCGCCTATAAAAAAGATGTATATATATTTATATTATATACAAAATAAAAAAGATAAGAAAAAAATAAAATATAAAATAAAAAAATAAAATAAAATAAATAAAAACAATATATACATAATTCTTAAAGCCTTAATTTTTGCAAAAAAAACAAAACAGCTTACTTTGCGTTCCACATGTTAATAATAAAATAAAAATAAAATAAAATAAAGTAAAATAAGAAAATAAAATAAAATAAATAAAATAAATAAAGATAAAATAAAATAAAAAAAATAAAATAAAATAAGAAAATAAAATAAGATAAAATAAAATAAGATAAAATAAAATAAAATAAATAAAGATAAAATGAAATAAAATAAATAAAGATAAAATAAAAAAAATACAGTAAAATAAAATAAAATAAAATAAGATAAAATAAAATAAAACAAAATAAAATACAATAAAATAAAAAATAAAATAAATTAAATTAAAATCAAATAAAGATAAAACAAAATAAAATAAAATAAATAAAGATAAAATAAAATAAATAAAATAAATAAAGATAAAATAAAATAAAAAAAATAAAATAAAATAAGAAAATAAAATAAGATAAAATAAAATAAGATAAAATAAAATAAAATAAATAAAGATAAAATGAAATAAAATAAATAAAGATAAAATAAAAAAAATACAGTAAAATAAAATAAAATAAAATAAAATAAAATAAGATAAAATAAAATAAAACAAAATAAAATACAATAAAATAAAAAATAAAATAAATTAAATTAAAATCAAATAAAGATAAAACAAAATAAAATAAAATAAATAAAGATAAAATAAAATAAAATAAGATAAAATAAAATAAAATAAAATAAGATAAAATAAAATAAATGAAAATATATAAAATAAATTAAATTAAAATCAAATAAAGATAAAACAAAATAAAATAAAATAAAATAAAATAAAATAAATAAAGATAAAACAAAATAAAATAAAATAAAATAAAATAAAATAAAATAAAATAAAATAAAATAAAATAAAATAAAACAAAATAAAATAAAATAAAATAAAATAAAATAAAATAAAATAAAATAAAAGAAAATAAAATAAAATAATATAAAATAAAATAAAATAAAATAAAATAAAATAAAATAAGATAAAATAAAATAAAATAAAATAAAATAAAATAAAATAAAATAAGATAAAATAAAATAAATTAATATAAAATAAAATAAAATAAAATAAAATAAAAAAACTAAACGAAAATAAAGTAAAATAAAATAAAATAACATAAAATTAAAAAAAAATATATTTTATTATTATTTTTTATTTAAAAAAAAAAACTGTTTACTTTGCGTTCCACATGCAGTATGCAATTTTTCAATTGTTGGCACGATTTCCTCCGGCAGCACATCAAACAAATGCTCCAAGTGTATAATGTGTTCGCTGTCGATCTGTCGACATATTCAAACGATATATTAATTTTAAAAATATTAATTTAATATGCAATACAACTTACCAAACCAATTTTGTCCAAAACACAATATAAAAAGCATTTCATTCGTTGATCAGTGGGTAACAGACCAGTGGACTTCGCTTCACGGAATAGATCTGCATAAATAAATATATATTTTTATTTATATGCATATATTTATAATTAATTGATCCTTTCGCTAAGAAATTCACCACGCTTTGGATAATTTAGTACAAACCTTCTGAAGCGCCCGTTTCCTTCATGCATATATCAGTCAATTTCTTAGCGCCCTTTTGCATGTGTTTTGGAATTTCGAACTGGTTTTTTTGTTGTGAATAATAAAAAAAATAGAAAGAAAAAATTAAAAACAAACACACATTTAAGGAAAAATTTAGTATTAGTGTGCATTTTTTGGAATAGCATTGCTTTTGAAATTGGAAGCCAAATACAGACTGTCCTTTAAGTTTTCTGAATCACTCAATTATTGCATTTCGAAACAGATTTTACAAAATTTTAATTAAAAAAAGGTATTTATTGCTTCAGATTCCAACCACATAAATTTCACTCACAGCTTGAATTGTTGCGAAAAAATTGCACTGATAAATGCATAGAGAAATTATGCATAAAAATTGCTTAAAATCTTTCATTTCGAATATTGTGCACTGATTTCAAATATGTATGTAGCAGGAAGAAAATGCTTTGGAAATGAAAATTATTACTTATATATATTGCATTTTATACTTAATGAAATAATCCATATACATTTGTACATACATATGCATACCATAATACTTATCCATTAATTTTGTATTCACTTTTATTTAATTGTTAATTGTTTCCACATCCATTTTTACACATGCAGCCGCTTGGACTCCGCCTTTCATTATATGTTACAGTGGCATTGCAATTATTTGAAGTTTGAAGTGGGCGGCCCATATTTGATACGCCAGCACGCTGCTGCCTTACTAATGGCAATTAGCAGCGAACCTTGCAGCGCCCCAACGAATTCCATTCTAAATGAAATGCTTAATAAGTGTTGCTGCGCTTGGTTTTATCGTGCTACACGAAGTGATGTTACGGAGGTATGTATATAACTAGTAGATACTGTCCTAAAATATATGTATGTATATATATATGACTGCATATATCGACGCTTCCAAACAAAACTGTACTAAGTCTGAAAACTGTGTTTTGCAGGAGAAGCTCTCAAAGTTTAAACTCGATATGAAACTTCAGTTGTATGCTAAGTATATTTTCACTTGTAACTTCTGTTTGGATTGAACGATCAACACCAAAACTCGACAATATCAAAGTTAGGGTACGCTGTGTATAAAACCGTAAGAAAAAATAAAAACTTGCTACGTTGTTTTTCATGGCAAGCTCTCAAAGTTTTTATTCTGAAAAAATCACGAGTTGTATTATGTGTACACTTTTGCTAATAACTTTTGATTGGATTGTCCGATTGATACCAAAATTTGACAGCATATAAATTAAGACACGTAGTACTTGAAAACGCAAAAAACGGGAAAATGTACTAAGTCGACTTAGTACAGTATTGTTTGGAAGCGTCGATATGTAAATATATTGTATACTATTAGGGCAACAATTATTTAAACACACAAAAAGTAGTTTTGAACACAAAAAAGTGAAGCAAAGGTTAGCATAAACATGAAATTTGCAAAAGATTTTAATAATGTCACCTTATCTTTATAAAATCCTCGATATAGCATACATTTTTTAATGTAAATATCACATAATACTACCTTTAATTCCTTATAAGATGATATAAGAAGATGATATAAGAAGATATCCACCTGTGGTGAGAAAATCAGGGGAAGAGTAACTCGTCCTCTCTTCATATTTCTAATTGGCGGCAGGTAGCACGAAAAAGAAAGGAGTGGCGCGCTTTATTGGACTCGGTCAATATCGTCTAGATGGTGAAGCGCCAATTAAGAAGAAGAAGAAGAACATAGAATAACGTAAATCTCATCTAATTAATTTTTTGCGATATATGTATTTTTTTAGTCAAAAATAAAGGTCGAAATTGCCTAGAATCTAGGCCCTAGATCAATGACTATTGGTATATGGGTCATATGGTATATGGGTTCATTTTATTAAGGCTAAAAGTAGTAAGCCACCTTGGTTCACAAGACAACTGGCCAATCTTAATAACATTAAATCTAAGCTCTATAAGCGTGCTAAAAGATCTGATTATTCTGAAGATTTTTCTAAATATTTAGTTGCCCGTTCCAATTTTCAGTGCCTGAGTCAAAATGGAATTTTTTAATAATCCAAAAAAATTTTATGGTTTTGTTAATTCAAAACGAAAATCTTCGGGATTTCCATCTTCGTTATCTTTGGGAGGTAAGAATGCTAACCTTGACCATGAAATTGCAGATTTATTTGCAGAGTTTTTTAAATCAACCTATTCGTCAACCTGTGTCCAAGCCGGAACATATCCATATAAATTAATTAGTTCTAACGGTATTCTTAATCCAGTAATTGACAGTGACACTTTACTTCAGAGTCTTCTGGCTCTGAAACCGATTTTTTCGCCAGGCCCTGATGGTATTCCGGGTTGTGTGCTTAAGTACTGTGCCGTGAACTTGGCGGAACCGATATTAAAATTGTTTAATTTGTCTTTGCAATCGGCATTATTTCCATCAATTTGGAAACAGTCATTTATCATACCTCTGCACAAATAAGGTAGTAGATCTAACATTGAGAACTACAGAGGAATTGCTAAGCTTTCAGCGATTCCCAAAACCTTTGAAAAAATAATTACTAGTCAACTTCAACATTTGTGTATCTCCATATTATCACCCTGTCAGCATGGTTTCGTGAGAAGTAGATCAACCACCACAAACCTGCTTGAGTTTTCTTCTTTAGTTCGGGATGGTTTTTTGGCTAAAAAAAAAACGGATGTGATTTACACTGATTTTAGTAAAGCCTTTGATTCGGTCAATCACGTAATTCTGACTCAAAAGCTAGATTTACTAGGGTTTCCGACAAATTTGGTTTTATGGCTCTCAAGCTATCTCTCAAATAGAACTCAAAAGGTGCTACATAAAAACACTATTTCTAACTCGATTAATGTCACCTCTGGTGTACCTCAAGGCAGTCATTTAGGCCCACTGCTTTTCACCCTTTTTATAATTGACTTACCACAGATCTTGTCTCATTCCCGAGCTCTAATGTATGCGGACGATGTAAAAATTTGTTACACATACTTGCCCTCAGACTTTTCTCGCTCAAATCTACTTCAAGTTGATTTGAATTCATTTCAACGTTGGTGCACAATAAATGCACTAGTTTTAAACTGCTCTAAATGTAAGTTTATGACATTCCACCGTGTGAAGCCTGTTCTGTCATCTTATGTACTTTATGGCACTCCTATGGAGCGTATATCTGCGGTTAACGATTTAGGTGTTCTATTCGACTCGAAACTGAGTTTCAATTCACATATCTCTGCTATTACAAATAAAGCAATAGGTACTCTTGGTTTTGTTAAACGCTGGGCTAAAGAGTTTAATGATCCTTATCTCACCAAGGTCCTTTATATTTCGTTGGTCCGTCCAATACTTGAGTATTGCTCGTGTGTATGGTGTCCAAGTTATATTACTCATATAAAGCGTATCGAGTCAGTGCAGAAGCAATTTTTATTATTTGCTCTACGGGCCCTTAATTGGGACTCAAATCTTCATTTACCACCTTATAGAAGCAGGCTTCTTCTTATTGATTTGCCAACTTTGGAAAATCGTAGAATATTGCTTGGGGTAATGTTCCTGCATAAGCTGATTCTTGGCGAGGTAGATTCCTCTGTGCTTCTAAGCCAACTAAACCTTGCAGTTCCGGCCAGGGCATCCAGAAATTACGTGCCTTTCCCTTTACCCCTTTGTCGCCTAAATTTTGAAAAAAGTGATCCCTTACGTGTTTGGTGCTCGTACTATAATGATTTGTACAAATTTATCGGTTTTGAATGTTCGTTTGCTGTCTTGCGTAATACAATACTTCTTGGTCTAAACTGATATTTTAAATTTTAAATTTACTTTTTCACTTTTTATGTAATGTTAGATACATTTGTTAAGTTTTGGTTAAGTTTATTTCTGTATTTATCTTTACGTAACTTTACTTTGTATCTTGTGTTAGTCGACCGCGACTTATGGTCGACTTTAAATAAATAATAATAATAATAATAATAATAATATTTGGTGTATGGGTCAATGCGAATACCATGACGAATACGAATACCGAACACGAATACCGTATATGAATACCGAGTATTAATACTGAATACCGAATATTAATAAAGAACAGTTACAGATTACGAATATTAAATTTTAATAGCGAATATCGAAAACCGAAAATCAATACGGTATACCGAAAATGAATACCGAATACCGAAAATGAGTACCGAATAGTAATTCCGAATACCGAATATTAACACCGAATACCGAATATTTTATACCGAATACAGAATACGAATATAAAGTTTTAATATCGAATATTAATACCGAATATCGAATTTTAATACCAAATATAAAATTGTATACCGAATATCGAATGTTAATACGAATACCGAATACGAATGCTATTGATTCGATACAACAAAAAACAATAACAACAAAGTCAATAAAACCGGTGAACTATCGCAATTGGTGGAACCGGTGAATGCAACAAAAACGATGAAACCGGTTAATTATCGCAATTTTTGGAAGTGCTTGTATCTAGTGGAACCGGTGAATGCGACAAAATCGATGTAACCGGTACATTATCGCCATAAATGATCAACTGCAGTTGAATTAGTGGGATTCGTGGACGTGCCCTAATTTGGTGAGACGACGAATTTGTCAATATGCGGCCGTCGTTGACTCCATATGCAATAGACTAATAATACGCAAATTATTTTTGGGCCCATTTCACCCTTCATGTCCTAAGGGGCTCTGTCCCCTCTACAGAAGACTTTTTTTTGTTTTGATACCTTATTTTTTTCCTCAAGCAATCAGAAAATGCGCGGAAAGCGAGAAAATTCCGTCGTTTAAAAATTTAACACAATATGTGCATACTTTAATATTTATACATATGTACATATATACATTAGACTGGGTTGGTCCCAAAATAAAAAAAGGTGTAAAAGTCCGCCCCTAAATTTGAAGCTTATGTTGAGAGGGTTAAGGGTCACAAAAAAAATTGTTTTTTCTTGTAACTTGAAATTGTTTTTTTCTTGTAACTTTGTTATTTAACATCCGATTTTTAAAATTGATACGTCATTATTTTCGTATTTTGAAGCTCTACACTTCCTTCTAATGCCCTTTTGAGCTCTGAAGTCGTTTTCACAGAGTAGGGCCAGCTAACTTATTTCTATGTCCATGAATTATCCTGTTTGTTTTGCCCAATGAAAGTGCTTCAAAATTCATGAAAATATTGCCTTTAAACGGTTTTACTAAATTAAGAAACAAAGAAGTTACATCACTACGAATAATTTTTCTTGTAACTTTGTTATTTGACTTCAGAGTTCAAAAGGACATTAGAAGAATTATAGAGCTACGAATCTTAAAAATCGGATGTTAAATAACAAAGTTACAAGAAAAAAACAATTTCAGCGGTATTTCGCGGGATCAAAAAAAAAAAAATTTTTGTCCCTTAACCCTCTCAACATTAGCTTCAAATTTAGGGGCGGACTTTTACTACTTTTTTTCGACCCTATCTAATATACATACATACAGATGTACATACATATATCGACGCTTCCAAACAATACTGTACTACATAAGTCGACCTACTACTTTTTCCCGTTTGTGGTATTTTCAAGTGTTACGTGTCTTGATTTGGATGCTGTCAAATTATGGTATCAACCATCCAATCAAAAGTTATAATCAAAATTATAGATATAATATAACTCTAGATTTTTACGGAATAAAGACATTGAAAGCCTGCCATAAAAAACAACGTAGCAACTTTTTATTTTTTCTTATGATTTTATATAAAGCATACCCTTAGATGGTATGGAGTTTCGGTATTGACCTTTCAATAGAAATAGAAGTTACAAGCGAAGATATACTTAGCATGCAACTGAACTTTCATACCGAATTTAAACATTGAGGGCTTCCTCTGCAAAACACAGTTTTCAGACTTTGTACAGTATTGTTTGGAAGCGTCGATATGTACATACATATATTATCTGTTATATTTATTTAACCTCTCATCACTGCAGTTTTCCCAAGCCACACTTTTGTGTGCGTGTTTGAACATAGTGAACTGGAAAATGCAACGGGATGAGACGAAAACGTGGCACGAATTCATGACAAAATACTTACGTGATTTTCTACTTTCCGACACTTTCAGCAAATGTGCAGCACAAGTCGTGTATGTAATGACTTATTTACTGTATATTTATTAAAAATTAATTTTCTTTTACTGAATTAATAATTCAATTTAAACAGCCGCTCCTCAATAATTTTACGGAAAACAGCCGCCGATCGTCATTGCATACATGCGCCCCTACCCAATGTTGGCGCTGTTTTGCGTTTGCATGAAAATGGCGGCGGTGGCTCACAATTAATTATACCACAAACGTATACCATTTATTTGCTATCCTGCGTATGGAGTCACATCGAGCTACAAATGCACCGTCAAGGTGTAAACAGCGAAACCTATAAACTGCTTCGAACGGCATTCATGACTTCACAAGTAAAAGCTGCGCTTATAGATTATTTGACATTAGTTGCGAGCGATTTGAATCATTATTTATGTGGCAATTTTTATGCGAAAATTGAAGTGAAATTCATTCTTAAATTGCTTGAATGCAACGAGCTGCTAATGCATTTTAGTTCAGCACAAATCCTGCAATTAGTATATAATTGTTTATGTTGTCTCGGTGCTGAGCATATAGAGGAAATTGAACGACTTTTTGAGCAAATCATATTCAATGCGAAATACTTGCGTGTGGATGAGGCAACACTAAACAAGTGGAAGGAGATTTTTGTGGGGCTGGTGCAGTCGCATTATATTGTTGTGGTGTGTATACTGATTTTGCAAGATGTTGCCACTATCGAAAGTTATTTTGCAACTAATTCAAATTCCCTATCTAATCCTGTAGGAACCGACGAATTTAACTCTATCCAAATTAGCGCACACAACGCCAATTTTATCACGTGATTGGCCTTATTTCTTTTTTAAAATCATGCTACAAAATTACATTGATAATTCAACGCAAAAGGTCACTCTTAATTTTTCAGGTAATTAGTAAGAAAAAAGATTACAAATAACCTTATATATTATTTTATTCTAAATAAAAAAGTTATCCACTTATGTTTTTCCATGTAGAGTGTGATGTATTACAAATGACTTTAACACTCGTAAACGAGTTGGAGCACACGAGCACTAATTTGCATATTGTCACACCCACCGAGGAGCTAATGTATGCCATGATTGCTTTTATGGGTTCTGAAAGCGAGTTTTTATCCAAAGAAATACGTCCGTTGCTGCGTAAGCATTTGCTGCATTTGTATAAAAAATATAAAGACATCACATTTGATTTTGATAAAGCCGTGTTGGGTAAGTTTTTGAATTGAAATTAACATTAACATGACGGAAATTGTTCTAATATACATTGAAATTAAGCGCATTACACTCACCCTCTATTTGAAGCTAAAAAACATAGAATAATCACACTAAGCATACTTGAAAATGTAACAGTAATACTTTTCTCACACCTACTATTTTCAATGCATACTTTTAGGCTGAATACTAATGAAAATTGCCGTAGAATTCGCTTACACAAAATACCATCCATTAATTTCCACAAACTAAACCCACATACCTACATACCCAAATTCCCTCCTCAATATCCCAATCAACTTCTATGAATTTCAACACTACTTCATTTTCCATAGGCAAATGTAAATTTGAAAGCTTGTATTCGCTATTTGTGGATCACTTTCAAGCCACCAGTTATGGCGATGAATTGTTTGGCTCATTAGTTTTGATGCCAATGGCGCAAAAGTATGACAGCAAATGGCGCAGACGTATGTGGTCCGATTATGCGCCAGCTTTATGCTATTTAAATTGTGATGAATCTTTGGTAAGTGCTGTTTTAATGCAAAATTTTTTTCAAATTACATATTTAATTACATAATGTTTTTCATTTGCAGCTTATCAATGGCATGCAAGCTTATTTGGAGCCTGCGGAGGAAGAAGAGTCTTTGTTAAAAGCGTATGCCTTGGCATTAAATGCTAAAGAAGTACGGCCCGATACAATTCCCTATAAAATTGCAAAGCATCATGTGGAGAATTATAAGAAGCGATCAAATAAATAAGAATAGAATATTTTTAATTTGCGTTTAGCTTATATAAATATATGTATATTATAGTTGTTTTTGGCGACCTATATACGTCAATAATTTTTCTTCGCTAGCTTCAGGTCAATTAAAACAAGATATTTTCCAAATTTTTTATTTTCCCGATATATTTCGATCACCCTCGGTGATCATTTTCAAGGGATTGGAACTGAGTTCTAAACTCCGCGTCGAAATAAAGTGACGTGTTAAAGCAATCCCTTGAAAATGATCACCGAGGGTGATCGAAATATATCGGGAAAATAAAAAATTTGGAAAACATCTTGTTTTAATTGACCTGAAGCTAGCGAAGAAAAATTATTATATGTATATTGTTTACAATAAAATAGCTATTTATTTATAAAACACATTAACTCTTTCAATACGAACGTGACTTTCATGTCCAATATACATATCGTACCCTAAATTATAAAGTGACACAACTCAAAATTCAAACATTTTCAGGAGAGCCAAACAACTTTTTTTTTTTATAAGTAATGGTAATTTTTCAATCAAAATATACGCTGATGGTAAGGATTTTTTGGCAATCGCTAGAGATATGTTCCGTATATCCGTTTATGACAAAAACTTGATTTCAAAAAATTTTGAGTTGTTTCATTTTATGATTTAGGGTGCGATATGTTCAAAGACGCGGCTAGCTTCGAAATTTTTTTCTAAAAATCAGTGCCCATTTTGTTATTTATGATATATCTATAACGGAGTCAAATAACGGCAATAAACACCGTTGAGCAATATTAAATTTAAATATTTAATTTTTTAATTTAATTTTTTCTCCTCTCCATTGTTATTTTTGAACTGCTTTTAATTATTTTATTTTCCTTTCTTCATTGAAAAATTTTATTGCATAGATTTCGTTCAAAATAAAAATAACAATGAGCCGCTTAGAAAAATAAATTCGTTTTGCATTTATCATCACGTTGGTGTTGTAAACAAGCTCTTTAAGCATAACTTTGCTAGCGTATACAGAGTCAAACATATTTTCTTAATTTGTAATTGACATTAATTAACCCCGAAAATACTTTAAGCTAAATACTTGTAAATTTCATCAAAACGTCTATTTTCAATAGGCAATAGGTAAAACTGGTATTTCTTTTTTTTTTTATTTATTTAAGTTTTCTTCTTCTACGAAATTCAATCTTTATAGAGTGAGCACATTTTTGAGCATAAGGTTTACGCCACGTGAAAAAACTCCTTCACATATTTTGTGCCCAAAAGTTGGTCCTTAGTATGCATATTCAAATGTCACCTTGAATGTGCAAAAGTTTATTCGATTCGATTAGTTTTTCCTTCATTCCGGAAGGAAGATTTTAATACAAAAGAATGTTTGCCTTGTTTTTCTCTTGTTACCATTTTTTGGAATCCATTTACAGTGTATTTCCAATATAGCACGTAGGAGCTCTACAACACTAAAGTTCTCAGTTGGATATTCAGTTCGATATCAAGGGTTATGTTAGGAGATTCACCGCAATGTTACTAACGGTAGAGCCAGGAAACGTGCTGTTTCGACAGGTGAAAAAGGGTGACAAGGAGGTGCCATGGGTGGTAAATGTCTCTGTGTATTTCCCCTAAAGCTTGCCGGAATGTCGTAGAATCTAGTGGTTGGGGCTTTGGCTCAAAGAGGTTGCTGCGTAACGTATCTGAGCGTATAGTAAGCTGCTTGTTTGGGTGGTTGCTACTAGGTCTGATGAGCCCTGGTTCCTACGGTAAAAGCCCGTCTCCACATAACTTAATTCGCCAACGAAACATGTAGCGAAGCATCTCGCGAAATAATCCGTCTCCACGTAGACGATCGTCGTTCACTTTGATATTTCTCATTCTTATTCTTCTTTGCTTATTTTTGCGTTTTTGTTTTGGGCTGTATGAGACTTCGATAGATTTGCGATACAAAATAACAGAAGGCATCGATATCACCAGGGTTGGCATGAGGATTGAGAACGAATCAAGTGCTTCATTCTTCATTCGCTCTCAGAAATTTGTATGGAAATTAGCTGGTTTCGGCACTGGTTTCGAGGTCGAACGACGATGGAGAGAGCGAATGCAGATAAAAAGAGCGAACTACGTTATGTGGAGACATGGTGTAACATTCGACAAGAACTGAACATGGTGTTATATTGCTTAACGGGCAGTGAACCTGTGTGTCAAGAGCGCTAATGGCGTGGAGTAGTACTACGCCATAAGGTAAAGGCTTTCGATCTAGTCTAAACATATTGCCAATTGACTCAACGTAAAAACTTTCATACGTACATACATACATACATATGTACATGCAGATTAGATCTAGACAGAAATGCCGAAATGAGTCAATGCACCCATCGCAGCCTATAAAGTTTTTCTATATTTATATCTTTAGATTTTTTTTTGATAGTAAGTAGCACTAAAAAGAGTATAAATATGCCGTCTATATATGTAAATAGAAGGTAATAAAAATTCACGTGCGATACAACTGATTTCGAGTAGACAACATAAACGTATGTATGTATGTACGAATGTGTGTACATTTTGTAGGTGTGCCCAATCTGAATTGCATGATGACTTGAGCTTTTAGTTATGGAAGATTTTGGTCAAAAGCTGTGAGCAGCCAACTGGTCTTATTTCTTTTGCAAAATTATTGTTATACAAACAATGAAACTGATTTGAATATTTGAGTTAAGACTCGAGAAAGAAACATACTCAAATCAAGAAACGTGTACGGAAAGAAGAGATTTGTATTCAGTTAAGCTTTCCAACAAATTTCTATTCTTACCAAAAAAAAAACAAAAAACTTGAAAATGCCGGCTGAACGAATGGAGATGGAGAGATCGATTCGATCGATCGATGACGAATCAACAGAAAAATAATAAAACGTTTGCAAGAGCGCGAAGAAAACTTTGAGTATCCACATTTTTTTTTATATATTAAAAGCATCTCACAAGAAACATGACTAATAATAAAATATTTATTGAGATAAAACGTGATTGAAGCACATGCTAAGATTGTTTGTTTGTGTGCACATTAGGGTAATTAATATTTGAGCGTTTTTGCTATGTTCAAACCGAAAATGCAATTCCTCAGCTTAGCTCATTAAAATATGAACTTGTATGGACACATACACATACATACATACATATCTATATAGCCCACTTCATGTATGTTAGTAATTTTCTTTAATAGTTATTTATTATTTGTCAGTCTTGAAAGCCAAAGAAAGACAAAGTAGCAATAACGATAACATCTGAGAAGATTAGCTGTAATCATCCAATAAAGAGTGCCGATGAACGTTCGGAAATGACCTACGATATCCTTCATGAATGTCGAACTAAGAATTGAACTTAACTTTCCAACGTTTATAGTATATAAATAGGAAACACAATTGAAATTGGCTCGAAAAAAATTATAAAGATTGTAACCAAAAAAATAAAAAATAAGGGAACCACTCCATCATTAAAATATTCCTTCGAGAATGACCGGGATTTCGCATTCATAAGGAAGGGAAAATACACCAAAGAGCAAAGGTATCGGTTGATGGAGAATAATTTATACATTCAAATTAATAATAATAATAATTAATAATTAATAATTTAATATCAAAATATACACTATTTCCACATTCCTTATCGCAGAAGAGTCTTGAAATAGATTCGTTTTACAATCAATAACGAAACGTATTGTCTATAGGCTATTTCCTATCAAACACTGAAGTTAGTTATTGATTTGAAAATGACTCGAGAACTCGGCATTTCTCAAATCTGTAAAGTTAGAAGAGGACTCGAGAATCTGTCGAGAATCATAGCATTCTCATCAAAAAGGGATACCTATAGTTGCCAAATCGAGAAAATTGTAATGAAATTAGGTATAACGAGAATTTGCGAATATTACTTTTTGCAAAAACTTCTTTTTGTAATCAGTTTCCAATTGAATTCTAGTGTATTTTCTACCTTCCAATTACACAATTCTTTAACGTTAAAGATTAATGCTTTTGTTTTGGCCAGTCTTCGTTTTATGTTTCTACTCTGAAAAAAATACCCGTAGTTAAACCAACAACTTTCGGCTGTTGAATCTCCGTCTTTGATTCAACAGCAAAAGTATTTGTTTTTACAGCCAAGTTTTTGATCCAACAATTTATTCAAAAACGGACGTTGTTAATTCAAAAACTTGCTTGCCTTTAAAAAATTTTTTTATGAGAAAATATTTTTTTGTGAGAAAACCAACAAAAAAAATAATGATGGAGAGAAGATGAAGAGAAAAATCCACAAACAAATTTTTTTAAATTTTGTTTTTACAATGATTCAAATAATTCATGGATACATTTTTAGGAAATGGAAGTATAAATAGGTTACTACAATTCAATATAATATTGAATGTTCCACTATGTGATGATTGGATAGAATTTCAGGTTGATGTCATGGTTCGAATCCGGAGGAGAATATAAAATAAAGAAGAAAAATCAGAATAAGAAATAAAGATAGCAACCAGTGAATGATAAGAAGGAGAGAAGAATGGGAGAACAAGCGGAGGCAGGCTACATATTTGCAGTTGGGACCCGGGCGGAGAGAAGATGAAGAGTAAAATGCAAACAAAAATTTATTTTTAGTTGAAAATTTTTTCCAACAATCTCCGTTATTGACTTAAATCAACAACGCTCGCACCTTTGAAACAACAACGGAGCGTTGTTGGGCACATTTCAACTGCGGAAAGTAGTTGATTTAACAGCGAAAGTCTTTAGATTTACAACGTTTTTTTTTTTCAGAGTACATTTTGTTGGAGATTGTGTTTGCTGGGATAGATGCGTATCATTAATGCATATTCATTGTATGTACATAATTATTTTTTTTGTATGTGTTTCAGGTTATGTACTGAAATGATTGCTGTCATGGCTTGAAAACCACCCTAATGTTGGTACGCATTTTTTGTAGAGCATATCGCATATAACGACCACTTCTATACGTTTAAATTTGGTGGAATTTTTTTTATATAGATGCATATGTACATATGTATGTATGTATGTATACATGCATTCACATTAAGTTTTTTATGTACGTATAAGGGTTAAAAATACAAGAACTTTCCTTAATATACATACACACATTTGTTCAGAGAATGAAGCTCATTCAATTGCCCTCTGTTGCAATCTGCTTGATCTCTCGATACACTCAAGCACATGCTATGCGTAATACTCGTATGTACTCGTACATTTATATCTATTCAAATCTGTACATCGTTCCATAATATCCATACATATGAATGTAAAAAATCTTTTAGGCATACGCGCTCCTATGAACACATATTCTTAAGCTGCATAATCCGTTGCTGCCACAAAGTCATTGTCAAGTTCAATGTTGCATTTTGGAAACTTCTTTATTCAAATCATCCGGTTTGGCTTGGCATGGCTATACAATTGCCATTGGTTGTTGTTGCTGTTGTAAATAAGTTAAAATAAAAACAAAACCCTGTGATGTGTAATACCGGTAATGGCAATTAAATGTTTTCATCTTCAACTCGTATCGGCCTCTGAGCTTTGGGAGACCTAAATTTTTGAGCTGTTTGTGGTTATTAATAAAGCACTCTGTGTGATATAATAGAAGAGCTCTATAAATTCTTCTAACGGTTCATAGGCCCAAAGTTTTCAAGATTGTTCACTGAATAACAAAGCACAAAAAATGTTAACTGAATTTAACTCATTTTGCAATGTTTCCGTTTAAAGTTTTTTCGCTCAGCTTTTGTAGAACATGCATACATCTGTATGTATTTCAGTGACAACACACACGTTTACTCCCTAAAAGTTTACCTTCCCCTGCAATAAAGCCGAGTACTCCATGCACGTGTGTATAGAGTACTCGGTATGGACCAACCGAGTACTCCTCAACCTGCCACATTTCATATAAAAAATATGGTCCATTTAACATGGCGATGTCCTAGGCAGGGATCACATACTCCCATTTCCGCATGACACCCGAGTAATCCAAGGAGTACCTACATGGGATTAATTCAAGGAGTAGGTACTAAAATTAATGAAATTTAATAATCTCTGAACAGATTTGAAAGACTGCCAATTCAATTTGATTATTAGCATTACATATGTACATACATAAGTAAGTTTTTCTTTAATAAAAATAAAATAATAAAATTTTTCTAGCTTAATCACCAGCATATTGTGTCGCGTTCAATGTCCCTTTATTACTGAATCGTGCACGTTCATACGAGCATGCATATGTACATACATACATACAAATGTACGCACTTGCTTCGTCGTTATCGCGATATATGTACATACATTCGGTTTTCGTAGCAATGTTCGGCTAACTACGAGCCGATGCAGATAAACGAGTCGCTCGCTTGGGTCTATGTTTATGATCACTTTGAAAGTACTCCTATCTACCACAAAATGGATCATATAATCCTATGATTTTTACAGGGTCAATACTCACATACATATACTAAATTCACAATGGGTGCCTGTATGTATTATTGCATTTCAGGTTGGTTGGAAGTGAATCAGATCGGTGAGACGATCCACCACTGCACATGGCATATGTTGTTCTTTACGATAGAGAGGTAGCTTAGGCTGCGAACAGAGTGGGCGCTGAAAGCCGAGCCGAGATTGTCAATGCGATAAAGATTTTCAGTGCGATAAAACTGGTTACATACAAGTCAATACAAATAAGCTTGTGCATAACACAGTGAACGCCGACAAGAGCAGAGAGCAAAGCCGATGAGTGCGAGAAAAACAGTTTCAAAGCGTTTTGCGCGCTTGTTTGCATTGTTGATGTTTACTTTTTAGCGTGAAATCGTGTTTTTTAATGGTTCTTTTAAAGAAATTTAGCTGGATATTTTCCTAAATCATTATATAAATGATGAAATTCACCAAATTGATATATTTTTAGTGTAATTGGATGTTTTCCAAATTCTTTTGTTATAATAATTGCATTAACCACACTAGGAGAAGCAAAATACTCTTCATCAGATAAATCCATTACCGTGTACAGCAATTTTATAAACACAAATGAAAAATAAGACTAAATCACATAAAGGCAAAACACATGGAATAAACAGAATTTCAGCGCTGATTCTCGCATTCACTGTGTTATAGACAAATTTTCTTCTCGCATGAAAATAAGCGTCAATAAGCTCGGCCCGGCTCCGCTCGGCATCAGCGCCCACTCTGTTCGCACCCTTAGTCAATCTTGTGCGCATTCACGTGCATGTTTGTGTGTACTAGGGTGGTCCAAAAAAAAATAAAAACCGACAAAATCATTGCGGAATAAGGCTATTTTTAACACGTTTCACCTGTATGTACATACAAATGTATGTATGTAAGTATGTAAACGAATTTGTAGCCTAAAAATATGCAATAGAGGCTTTTAAATTTTTAACATTAAGGCCCGGTTTCACCAACGTGACTAAAGCTAAAACTAAGTTTTGACTTAAGTTAGCCCAGATTTGGGGCTAACTTATCTACTTTTGGGTTTCACCAAATAGTCTAAGAAAATAGTTTTGCAACCAGCAACCCTGCCAGCTTTTTTGCCAAATACTGGTTTTTTTGGTTGTTTTGGTTGCTGTATTTGCTCATTTTTTTGACATATTCGCTCTTTTGGTTGTTGAATTTGCTAAAGCGACTCAAATTCTTAGTTTAGTTTTAGTCAAGGCAAAAGCTGACTAACTTGTGACTTAGCTTAGTTGCATGGTGAAACTGAAAACGTAAAAAAATCGGCTTAGCTAAGTTGAGACCGGTTGGTGAAACCGGGCCTAAATTGTGTTTTTTAGTTTGTTTAAACAGGTATTCCCCTGTTTAATGATAAAAAATGTATCTCTTGTTCATTAAGAGCTTTCCAAAAAATTATGTACTGTTATCATACCTGATGTATAATGAGAGGTAAATTTGGAGGCATTTGCGCGACCTCTAAATTTTAAAATATTAAGGCACAATTTTCGCAATAGATTTCCGTAGGACCTACAATCAATGAAATGCGAGTTGTTCCGCGGCTTTCGGGAGAGCTTTATTTTCTTCAAACAATTTTGCACCACCCTAGTGTGTACATATCAGCTCTTTTTATTGTCCACGTTTTGTAGCGAGCAACCGTTTCTAGCGGCAAAAATCAGCGAGCGTATCAGCATGAGCGGGAACACGTTTTATTTTATTAGCTGCTACTGTGTATATTGGTTCGGTTTGGTTTTATATGGATGCCGGAGACGCGTTGACTTTTCCAGTCTTCGAGTGGCACCTAATGAGTGCGGTTTTATTGTACGGAATAGTGAAGGAAAGATAAAATATATTTAAACTTTTCCTTTGGCAAAATAAATAAAAGAACAAAAGAATAAGGTGAATATTTATTGGAAGCGGAAAAGTTAAAGTGTTTTAATAGAGAAAAAAAATAAAGAAAAAAAACCTTGAAACTGATCTTGAAATTTTATTTATTTAAAATATAGAAAGAATAAACATTTTTTATAAAAAAAAAAAATAAAAGGCAACAAAACCATTCGGTAATATTTAAAAAAAACCGGTCCTGGCAAAAATCTGTAAATCTATTTTTTAATAAATTTACCAATAAATACGTCAGTGCTTACAATGGATTCATGTTTTGCGAGATTTTTAGAATAAACTTTTGTATGGATGTAAATTTGCATAATCAAATGTATGTATGTATCTATGTGTGTATCTGTTCAAGTCCTGGCTCACATCCGCTTTCAGTGACGTTGCAGGGCTCGTGGTGGCGCTTAAAAGCAAATGCCATAAATGACTTAAGTGAGGTGTTTTATGTGTATGTGTGTGCGCCTATGTTCGTGAGAATTAAATTGCAATTGTATATTCTTAGCAGGGACTGTAAAAGAACAAACTTTAACAAAAAAAGCCCGATACATTCAAATATTGATTTATACAACTGTAGACTGTTTTTTTTTAACAAAAAATTGTACTGCTTACCTCTTTCTTAAAGATGATGTAATGATAAAAAGTTTAAAAAGTTTGTTTAATCCCACTCAGCATTTTAAGAACTCATTGATCATGTTAGAGTTTTTCTCGGGTCCTTTGCGCGATTAAATGAGCTCATTTTCTGGTCATAAAAGACTGTCTCGTCGGTAGAAAATGGTACGCCACTCGCCACTTTTTTTTGGAGAGATTTTTCGAGCCATTTAAAAAAAACAGTAAACTATTATATTTTTATCCCCAGTACGATAAATTTTCGATTGCCCTAAAGTTTTATTTATGTATATATTTTGAATTAATCGGCTTTCAAAAGCTGCCTGACTCATTTTCGAGCCTTCTTTTGATCGTGGAAACGATTATTCAGTTGTTAAAAGTTTGTGATCAAAAGACTCAGTAAGGCGATTTTTACAAAAGTATTTTTCCAAATGCCATGCTTGATGTAACAAAAATAAATATTTATGCTGTAATTGAAAAAAAAACAATTAAATAAGATCTATAGCAAATTAGCTGAGCTGTGTAAAAAAAGTTTGACTCCTCTTGATATTTATGTAATTTGCAATTTGATTTTGGCGAGTTATGCCTAAGACACACATGTGGTAGAAATATTATAATATCATTACTATGATTTGGCTTTACTATGAAAATTATCAATTAAACTACAATATGAGAGTGACACATATGTGGTATAGATCGCAATATTTCTGCTATATTACGATGTGTATCTCTAGCATTAGTCGCTTATTCTTTCATGTTATAAAAATAAAAATAAAAATATAAAAAAAAATCCGAAAAAAAAATTTAAAAAAATCCAAAAAAAAATTTAAAAAAAATTTAAATAAACCTTTGTTACTAAAAAAGTGATCGTGAATGATCTATGAAAATTGTGCACATAAAAACCCCATGAATTAAAAACTTAAACAAAAAATATTTAAAACAAACAAAATTTCAGAGAACAAAGTTGAAAGCAATAAATAATTGTGCTAGTGCAGAAAATTTTTTTATATATTTTTAATGAACAACAACATTAAATAAATATTTGTATTTACAGCGCAACATTCTAAGTGTGCACAAAATTAATTCTTTTACGTGTTTTTCCAGATCGTCTATGAGCACGTTTCATTCTTCGAAAGAAAAAACGAAAGAAAATTAAGTGATTCGGTGAGTAGAAATATTTATTGGCATATTTAGTTTTATATTTGTTTTATTTTTTCATTGTTTTTTATAATCAAAAGTACTTGTGTATAATATAAACCCATGCATAAATACATACATATACATATGTATATCTTATATACATATACATATGTATTTTGTGCAGTATTTATTTTGCTATTACTATTTTCTTTTGTATAAACGCTTGTGTTTTTTGTTGGAAACACTATGCGATAACATTCAGTGTCATTGTTTTTTTAAAATTTGTGTTTAACTCGTGTTTAGTAATATAAATATACTTAAATGAGTGTATAATGTACGTATGTATGTACGTATCTGTGTATGTATGTATATATGTATATATGTACGTACATATGGATGTAAATATGTATCAAAGCACCTGTATTTTTTATATATGTATGTGCATAAAGCAGGTGAATCTTATATACACAGTACATATATATAATGTTCAGAAGTGTAGACATTTATACATATGTACATACATACATAAATACGTAGTACATATATGCATAAACTCAAATGACAATAAAACCACACGATTTATTGCCATTGGACTTAAAAACACATGAGCTGCTGCATCGCTTTATTGATATGCAACTATATACAAAACATACATATGTATTTATTTTAGAATATCCCATTTTTTTTAATGTGCATACATTCTTTTTGTTTAATTTTTTTTGTTAGTCTAAGATTTGTTCATTGTTTATTTTTGTGTTTTTTTTTACTCATTTGCATTTAGATAAGAATAAATTGAAGAAGCCGCCAAATGCATTTGTGTTAAGCTTCTTATCGGTTCTATTTTCATTCAAACAAAAACATTTAAAGCTTTCTAAATGAATTTTACTGTTTTAGCTTGCCTTTGAATAAATTTTATTATACCACTTAGCCGTTCTAAAACCTCATACGCGATAGTAAACGTTGAAGCACAATTTATTATTGAAAAAAAAAAAAACATGAACTTGAACATACATTACTTTCAATAATATTACGAATACCTTTCTGTTAGACAAAAATAAAATATACCTACAATTATATTAAACTAGAGTGCTGCCTACTGTCGAAACTCGACAGTCTTTCTAGATGTTTTCTTATGACTAAAGTGCAACTATAGTTTTTGTATAATTGTTTGTTGTTGTCACTGTTATCTACCATTTTCTTCTTGTTCCTGTTGATGCTGCTCCTTTAGTTGCTACCGTCGCTGCTACTATTTTGTTGTTGTTGTTGGTGTTATTGTCGTTACTTGTCTTCCAAATTCTCCTACCTACTTCTTTCTTTCTATTTCTGCTCTTTTCTTTACTCAATTTATTTCCTAATTATTATTTCTTATCCTTTTTAGTCCTTGACTTTGTGTTTTTGTTGTAGTGCTTTTGCTACCTTTTTACGTTTCTACTTCTTTGAAACTACACACCACATCCAGCCAAACATGTTCACGATTGCATAATAAGTTTGGTGAAAACGCACAAAGTCAGGTATGCTTGCGCATTGATGCAGCTCTCTTGTGTGCAAAAGCATGCAACAACAACCACACGGGAATTTTCCAACGACGATTGTGGACACATTTTCCAACCAATTTTCATGAAAATTGGCGCAGTTCTATTTGAGAGCAATACCTTTCTAATGGTGTGCTTAGTTTTAAAATCGGTTCGGTAGTTTCGACGGAGAAGATGGAACAAAATTTATGTTAGCGTATTAATAATATTAAATAACTTTTAACGACTACACAAATTTTTTTTTACCAAAATTTTTAACATAAGGCTTGGAAAACGAATATATTTTTCAAGTCGCACTTTTGGCAATGAATGTGGAAAATGTGTTATTCAATTCGAGAATCAAGTAATTCACCAGCAAAGTAAAATCTTTCTTATGTATTTTGCTTTCGTTATGAATTCGAAATTTTAATACTATTACCTACTACTACTAGTACCTACTACCGCTTCTAAATACTATTCACTTCCGAGTAGAGCTCAATGCATGTCTGGTCACCTTGTATTATAATTTAATAACGTGTACTTAATCCGACAGATGCTGTTCAAATATTTGTAGAAGGTAATCAATATCATCTGCCATACATTTTAAGAGTAGAGGTACCTACATACATATTTACATACTACATATAATATGTGTATAGGTATGTAGTATATCTACTATGTTTTTATCCGCGATTGAGGGGACAAAGTATTAAAATAAAAGAAAACTCAGTATTAGTTCAGTATAAACTATAACTACGACTTTATTGACTTTTAATGTACACAACTATAGGTACATGTTTATATATTTGTATGTAAGTATATTTATTTACTTCAGTTCCGAATTGATTGACTACTTAAGTACATACATACATATGTACATAAGTCATACCCATATCATTTCAATTTCATGAATAAGAATGTCTAAAAATTATATGAAATATTACACTACTAAGTAGTTACCCTGCAGGCAAAACAACTAGTTGCATACACAATTCTACCAGTTTGAAAATGTCGGCATCTTGTTGCCCAACTATCCATTTTACTTGAAAGCAACTGGTAGTTTTAACGTGGCGATGGCCTACGAGATGGCAATTGTCTTCCCTTGCATCAGCTTCATACTAGAAAAATACCAGTTAAGGGTATACTAGAAGAATACCAGTCAGAATAATACTAGAAAAATGCCAGTTCATCTAGGTGAAAAAATAGCATTTTAGTTCATTTAATAAAGCTCACTTTAATTAGCTCAGTACTTTTTAAAGTTACATTTACTACATATTATATACAGTACACGCAAAGATGGTAGAATAATGGCTTCGTGTGCGGCAGTTGGCTGATAGGATCTCCTATTTGGATGAAACCAAATCAATTAACTAAACTCTCTTATGCCTCAGACATTAAACTCTTCTTTCCACCTGCTGCAAACATATATGTATGTATGTAATTGTTCTTGTGTACCCTTGCACAAAAATAAATGAAAAGCCTTAAAAATATTTCTTTTGTGAGAAATGGTTGTTTCTGTTTGGCAAATTGGTAATAACCATTCTGACCCTTTTGTTAAATGATAGCGTAAATTTACTTCAAAGTCGCCAATAAAGCTTAGTTTGTGATAGAATTGCACAAACTGCTATATTCAGTTAATAAATAAATTGGTATATTACTAGTAGAATACCAACTAGTATGATTTTGTCTTTTTAAAAGCGGTTGATCAACTAGTAGATATCTAACTAGTAGAATTTTGCCCGTTTCATACCAGTTGATCAAGTAGTAGAAAACCAACTAGTATAACTTTATCCGTTTCCTACCAGTTGATCAACTAGTAGAAAGCCAACTAGTTGAATTTTTTCCTTTACATACCAGTTGATCAACTAGTTTATTTTCATACTAGTTTAACTTTGCCTGCAGGGTAGTTACCACATACATACATGTGTAGGTATATACATGTGCATACTTACATATGTACTTTTGAACGATCTTTAAAGTTTTACGCATATATGTACATACATACATAGTAAATACATTGCAAATAACAAAAAATTCCGCCTACGCATTAGTATGTTTGCGCATATTTATGTAGTAAGTAAACATTATTGGTGTCACTAGCCACAATGTCAAGTCACCAAGTCACCAAAATGCCAAGCTTAAAATAAACTGCTCTTTCCTTGTATGTACAAATACTTAAACATATGTATGCACGTACTTACTTGGCTGCGATCGCATTTTTATGATGTGCAAAATGATAATTTGCAGACGATGAATGAAATGATGCAGCTACATTAGGGTGGTCCTTAAAATCAAATTAGCGATTTTCTTCGATTTCAGCCCCTAGATCGGTATCTAACAGCACTATGACTATGTATAAATTTTGGTCCCGATCGGCAATGCTTAAAGTTTGTCGCACAGTGGTCAAAGTTCAGACAAGGGCTGCAGATTAACGTTATTATTTATCAATAACCGAAAAAAAAATTTGTTTTCAATTTGAAAAATTTTATCGTTAAATGCTTAACAAAAAAATACTGTTTTGATAATTATCAAAAAAAATTATCAAAAATAATTTAGTTTTGTTGATTATCAAAAAACAAATGTTGAAAAAATTTCGTTTCGGTAGCCAACAAAAAAAATTATCAAAAAAATAACGTTAATAAAAATTCAAAGTAAAATGAAGCCGTTAGCCCGAAACAATATTTTTTATTATGTATTGTGGAACGATTTTCCGTCATCCCTTATAATCATATTCCTACCCTGTCGGAAAAACAAGCAACCAAAAAGTTATTTTTTTATTATTTTGTTTTTAATGATCAACGAAACGAAATAATTTTGATAATTTTTTTTTGTTGATAATCAACGAAACGAAATAATTTCAATAATTTTTATTTGATATTCAACAAAACAATTTTTTTTGTTAATTTTTATTTGATATCAAGGCTGCTCAACAAAATAAACAAAAAAAATTTGTTTCAATAAACATATAAAAAAAATATCAAAAATTTATATTGCTTTGCTGCTTATCAAAAGCAAAATATTTCCGATTCCAAAAATATCAATAAAATTGTATCACAATTAATTTTGCTAATTTGATATCAAAACAAAATAACAAAAAGGATTTCGTTTTGTTTATGTTTGTTTGTTTGTTGCTAAGATATACATACATATGTATGTACATATGTATGTATGAATACATATTTATATGATAGGTTTTCAGTTTTTTTTATAGGCACAGGAAACAAAATTATTTTGGTAATCAATTTTTTGTTTGCAGCTGAAACAATATTTTCAAACAAATTTTGTTTCGGCAATTATCGAAACGAAAAAAATTTTGATAATTTTTTTGATTTTTGTTGAAGCAGTCTGAATTTTGTTAAATTTTTTATGCTTTTGAAATGAAAAGTTTCAACATAAACAAAATTATTTTTTGTTTATCGTTAAAAATATCAATAAATTTCAGCCCTGTTTGATATTCAACAAAACAAAATTTTTTTGTTCATATCGTTGTGCAACAAAAAAAAATTGAAATATCTTTCTGTCTCCATAGAGGTTTCAGAACTTTGACCCCTGTGCTACACCCCTTAACCGTCTCCGATCGGGACAAAAATTTATATGTCGCACATATCTTCGACTGGTAGCATCGGTACAGGGGGTGAGGTTCACGAAATTTGACTACAATTTGTCTCCATACATTTGGGGGCCAACCTAAGCTACATATAAATATGTATGTGTGACATAAGGTTTTGGATGCACGTGTGTATATGCATACATATATACGTAAGAGTTTTTATTCGACAGAATCTTCCTACATTAAATATTAGTGCATTCATTCATTCTCATCTTACCTACTATCTATGTAAATAGAAATATTTACATGTCGTCGCTTAAACTTCAGAACCGCCTAAGTGAAACTTTCGTAACCCCCTAACCGACACTTGTGTCAAAAATAAGATTTGGTAAACCTGAATTTTCAATGATCAGCTCTATCGAAACATACTAAAACTTTGGCATGGGAAGCTCTGAAATCGTTGGGCTTGGTGTCAGTAATTCAAATCTAATTTTTGGTTAAGTGTTGATTAGGCGGCTATGTAAGTTTCACTTAGGGGGTTATGAAGTTTAAACGATGATATGTATATATATGTCTGTATGTATGTATGTATTACTGACTTCCAGTACTTGGTGGACATACATACATATGTATACGAGTGGTCTACTTTCAAACAGGGCTATGTGAATTTTTCATATTAAGCCCCAAATTAGGAAAAAAGCACTTTGGCATGAAGCTGTTATTTGACTAATTTTTTTATTACCTGCAAGCTTAGTCCATAAGGAGTCTAACGATATAAAAAAATTAAACCGCAATACGACAGACTTTTGCAAATTCAATGCTAAATATTACACATAGCTAGTTTTGACTAGGCGTATTAACATTTTTTTTTTCAAATAGAGAATTTTGAAAGTGTATAAAGAAAGTCATAGAGACTTTTGAAAGTGTATTCGTACTAAATGCTATTTTTCCAGAATACGGAAGAATTTTGAAATAAAATTTTAATGGACACTACACACCTTCAAATACTGGTACACAATCCATCAAAAATTTAAAATCGAAAACATTTCACATAGTCCAGGTTGAAAGTGGAGTACTCATGCATATGTTTGTATGTACAACAACAAAATACGGTATTATGCAATGCTTAAGTTACTACACCCAGGAATAAACATTATAAAAACATATGAAAATGTGCAAAAACGTATTTGCAAGTGATGTACATAAATACGAACATTCTATTTTAAAAATGTTCATTGTAAAATGATAAAATTAAGAAAAACCTTTTTAAATTTAAAAATGTTTATTTTTATTTTAAGCACTAGGTAATTTTGAACCTAAAACTTTCGTTTTTATTCCATTCATTTTAATTTTTAATTAAAAAAAACTCCTATAGAATATATCGGATCAGCTGACACGGTATACGGGCTTGCGTCGTGTACTAACCACGCTATTACTCGGCAGTTAGAAAGTTTTGTCGAGTTGCTCCATATATAGACATTGGTACATACATATGTACGTATCTATGTATCTACCTTACTCATGAGCCGGATATCATTGAGTGGCTTAAGTCGTATCCGGCCAAACATCTGTATACACATGTATATATGTATGAACAGAGGTCTAAAAGAAATGAACAAAAAGAAAGAGCCAAATTGAAAAAAATTTTAACATTATTTAACTGTATTATTCTTTTGAGCAAATTATAAAAAAGGTGTTGCTCATACGAGTATACAAACGCACACGTGAATAGAAAGCTCACATTCATTATGTCACACGGTGCTGATATTAGAAAGCATACCAATTTAATTACTCAGCCGTAAAAATTGACAATTTACACTCAGCGCCGCGTGTTGTCTTTTTTCCATTTATGTAATTTGAATACATTCCATTTGTAAATACATACATAAGTAGCTAGTATGTATGTAAGTATATTTTTTTCTTCAAGGGAGTGAATCATGTTTTTAGAAGAATAGAAAATATGTGGTAATTTCTGATGTTTGGCACTTAACCATATAGACGATTCTGGCCGAGTGCAACAGCGCGCGTCAATTGCTTCTGTTTCGTGCAGCATGGCGCCACTTGGGAACACCGAGTGAGGCAGCATCGCTGTCCACCTGATTTTCCCTATGCAGTGGAGGCCTCCCTTTTCTTTTGCGTTCAGCGGGTTTCGATAGAAATACTTTCTTGGCCGGAGCGCCTTCATCCATTCTCACAACATGATCTGCCCAACGTGGCCGCTGGATGTTTATTCGCTGAACAATGTCGATGTCTGTGTGAAGCTCGTACAGCTCATCGTTAAATCTCCGTCGATGAGCGTCTTGTAGAGTGTGGTTTTTGTTCGTCGAGAGAGGACTTTACTTTTCAGTTGCCTACTTAGTCCAAAGTAGCATTTATTGGCAAGCGTGGTTCTTCGTTGGAACTCCGTGCTGACATCATTCTTGGTGTTAATGCTGGTTCCCAAATAGACGAAGTCCTTAACAGTTTCGAATTTGTAGCTGTCAACAGTGACGTGGCTGCCAAGGCGTGTTGTTTCTTTGTGTGATGACAGGAGGTACTTCGTCTTGTCCTCGTTGACCGCCAAACCCATTTTCTTAGACTCTTTACCCAGCTTGGATAAGGCGGAACATACGGCGCGATCGTTAGTGCCAATGATATCGAAGCCATTCTCACTATATAAAAATCTCCATACACAAACTGAACATCCGATAAAGCCACCCTGTGACTGAGAGGATAAAACTGTTCAGTGAGTGTCTTATAATCACTGTGCTTTTGTTTTGCACTGATTTTGTAGAATTTTTCAAATTCTTAATAGCATTAAAGGAACAAATTGTAAGACGTTAGCATTGACATTATTCCAAAACTTACGATATATGTAAATAACATAAACCGGCTCTCGCAAAGGAAGCATACCATTCGTGCACTTGCACTTGAGTTTTCAACGCACGTACTATTTAATTGCGCGTAAACGTTTATACAAAATTCGCTATGAATCGCTTAAAAAAGTATGTTTAGACCAGGGACCGCAACAGTTATGAGTTAAAAATATGCAAAAAGTTGATTTTTAACAATTACTTTCCGAGTTTTATTTTTTGCTCAGAAAATAAGCTAGAAAATAAAAGTTATTTTTTGAAAACTTAAAAAATAACTTATTTTTTGATCGAAAAATAAAACTCAGAAAATAACTTTTATCTTCTTACTGAAAATAAAACTCAAGAAATAACTTTTATTTTCTAAGCGAAATATAAATCTCAAAAATTAATTTTTATTTTCTGAGCAAAAAATAAAACTCAGAAGGTAATGATTAAAAATCATTTTTTTTTATAAAAATCGAAAAAATTAAAGTTAATGCACCTAGAGGTAGTCTGCGTTACGGTGATTATATCTGTGTACTTCTTTTGCGTTTAGCATTTCTCCTTCAGTCTGATTTTTTTAGTCAAAATTTTATAAATAACGATTTGCAATCCCTAGTTTCATGCGATATTAGTGACTGGGGATCATGTAGTCATGCATCATTAAAGTGCGAACGTTTATTTCCATTTTTCTTTAATTACAAATGATACAAACATAAAGTTTTCAGTTTCAAAATTATAATAACTGCCAACCATCATAAATGGTCCGAAAAAAATATTTATGTGCGTGTGAGATGGGGGAGGTACTTATTCCTGAAATATTTGCAATTTTTATGACAAAGTATTTATTTAAAATAATCAAAACAAATAGATATACATATGTAAGTTCAGTGTAAGGTACTTACGTATACATATATATAATAATACAATGGCGTTGATATAACTCTGACGATTTTTAGGGTCAAGCTTCTATTCCCAATTCGAGGCGTGCTCCTTAATTTTTGTTTTTCCTACTAATTGGGAGGACCTACAGTTTTATGCGGGCTCCGAACAGCGAATGCATTTTTTATGAGAAGCTTTTTCATGGCAGAATTACACTCGGAAGGTATGCCGCCCACTTTCGAGGGGTGGGCGCTATTTCTAAAAACCCAATAATTGGGTTGTAATTAATTAGAACCCAATAAACATCAGGGCAAAAATCTCAAACGTTTGAGAAAACCTTAATTCTCAATTTGCCAATAAAAATTTCATCAACGTTTGAGAAAAATGTGACTTTTTGTTTGAGAACGCTATCAAGGGAAATTTGAGATGCATTTGATAACAAACGTTTGAGGTTTGAGAATAAGGTTAGTTCTCAAATGCATCTCAAATTGAGAATTAAGAAAAATGTTTATGGGAGAAAGAACTTTTTGCTGTTGTGTCCGGACTGGGGCTAGAACCCGAGACCTCTGGTATTGCAGTCGAGCACTCAACCCATTACACCATTAATATACACGAAATGACTCATTGGCCATTCCAACAACTGGCAACTACAGTCATGTCTGGATATAATAAACTTAGCTTTGCGGAACCTTTTCATGCATGGTAATCTAAGCTGTTTACTACATTAGTTAATAACTTTATTTGTTATGAGTTTTTTTTTTAATATACGTAACAAATATGTTTTAGTACGTGTATATATTTACATTTGTAATTGGCAGTGAAAATGTTTTTCTTACACGCGAAGTACCCTGGATTTGTTGCATTAAATCCAAC
Organism: Urophora cardui; assembly: GCA_960531455.1. NCBI lineage: Eukaryota > Metazoa > Arthropoda > Insecta > Diptera > Tephritidae > Urophora > Urophora cardui. The sequence goes on from OY482673.1 coordinate 53,952,043, forward strand.
TTAGTACAACTTTTGAATGGCCATCTAGTTCACTTTAGCAAGAGTTCACCACATCAATATATAAACATGCATACTCATACATACTTTTTCATTATAGTACATATGGGCAATTCCGTAGAAAGGTAAACCATGACGAAAAAATTCAATATTAAAAATCAAGGGGTATTTCTCAACATATATTAGAGAAATTTGGTATTTGGGTATCATTTTATGACTAGCTGATCATTTGTCGGAATCGGTCGAATCGGGCCACTATAACATATAGCTCCCATATAACCGATTGTTCAGATTATGCATTTTGGGACATAACTTCTCCATTTAAAAAGCCAGGGACAAGAAACTTTGCAGTATTTGTACCTATATTTACCCAAATAATGTTACCGAAAATGGTCGAGATCGGACCACTATAACATATACATAGCTGCCATACAACTGATTTTTCAGATATAGCCTTTTTGGGTATAGCATCTTCATTTAATCTACTAGAATGTTTCCAAATAATCTTTACCCACATAGCCTCCCGAATTAACAATGGAAATTAGTAAATATTTGACAATGTAAAATTTCATTTTTGCGCGATTTTACGCGTTCTTCTTAATAGTTAATTCATTATACATATGTCCTAGCATGCAAATATCTCTATCCAAAAAATATAAAATTTTGTTAATTTAAGTTATTCTAAGTTTAAATTACTTGAACTAATCGTTATAATCCCGTTTGGGAAATTATGTCCCGTTACGAACTTATTCCCGAGCTTATAATAATCGAACCAATGCATATATTTGCACGCTAAAACCATCTATTTTCATCTCCAATCGTTACTTTTACAATATTGAACCAAATTTCGCAGAGTTTTGCACCTAAAAATGACTTCCATATTTGTGCCGTTCGCCATCGCCCTTTAAATGCTAATATCTCAGAAGCTGCAAATCGGGAGTAGTTCTTATTCGCACCGATTGTAGTGCTGCTCAAGTGATCTCCAAAAATAAAAATAAGAAGAAGAATGTTGAACGATATGCATTCTTTATTGAGCTTTGAGAAGGTGTACGAACGTTACGTTCGCCATCCTGGAAACGCCCATATACATACATACATATGTATGTAAATATATTTTATCTAGTAATTTTTTATCAATGATTATTTGAATGTGAATTTCCGAACGGCGTAGCTCTTGGGGACTTTTGTAGACAGCAATGGTAATATACAAAATATTTATAATTTTTTCTGCTTCTTTTGAAATTAAAATTATACAGTCACATACACATGCTACATATATTAAGAGACATATCTTCCTTAATTAAAAATTGTTGAATGAATTGATTTAAATGGTTTTGCTATTTTTGTAGTCTAGTTTGACTAAAATAAAGAAAATGAATAAATAACAGTCATTTACAATGAAAACAAATGGCTAGCGTAGAACTAAACTGGTCTATCTAACAAAATACAAAAGTGGAGAAAACAGATGAAACGCGGTTTAATGCGGTGTGCGATTGTTGATGTATGTTAAGTGAATATTGTAAATTATTATGTTAGCTTAATAGTTAACTTAACATTCTGCATTAAAAAAAAATTAATATAGAAACGTTTTTTATATAATATTTGTTTGTAACAAGAAAACTTGTTACATAGACCACTTTAGAATTTTTAATTTTTAAGGAAGTTTGAACTACAAATTGGAAATTATATGAATAAAACTACAAAAAATATGTGAAAGGAAGTACTTTAATTGCAAAAATAACATACACATGTTCGTAAATGGTCACGCCTGCATTAAAAGTAAAAGTAACCTAGTTTTCTCCACGGCGGGCTGGTAGAAAATCTTCTGGATTGTTTTCTGTTTCATCTCTGCGGTTTACATGTGGAGAGACAGGTAAAAGGGGTGATGAATCGGTGGTACAAATTTCAAATTTCGCTGCCCTGATCTGGTGTAAAATTCTGCAAGAACTCTATGAAGTCATGTAGGTTCACGCTAGATTTCTTTATATCGACGGATTTATGCTTCAAAATAATCATCATTAAACCGCATCACAGATTCACCCTTGTCAAATTTTGCCTCTCGCATTTGGGAAACTTTTGCGCCGTCGTCTACTATACTCTGGTAGTCCCTGAACATTGGCCGTAGTTCGTCAAATGACATTAATTTACCCACCATATTATTAACATCAAAAAGAGCATGCTTTCTACAATTTTTAACCAATTCCATCCACTCATCTGGTGTAAGATCATACTGGTGTATGGTAGTCTATGATAGTTGGACCACTTTAGAATTTCTTGAAATGACAAAAGGACGTGAATTATAAAGTGACATTTTGAGCGTTTGGACAATTTGGTGCAGAAATAAGACCTACATCAATTTTGCACGTATAAATTTATGATTTTCAAGTTCAAAAATGTAAATAACTCGATTTCTGAAAAAATGTTAGATAGACCAGTTTAGTTCTACGCTAGCCAAATGATAAGTGAATTTGTATGAACAATCTTCAATGATGACTGTTATGCAAATTATCATACTGTTTTTAGAAAAAAAAATTATAACTTGGCAGTGGAGCATCAGCGTGAAGCCGCGGATGACATTTTTTTTTATAAATAGAAGATAATGATATTACATAGTACATATCGTCGGTCTCCTTCCAGAAACACGAATGTGCAATTTTTTTTAAGCACGATGTCTGATCTTTATCAGGTATATATTGATGTAATAAAAATTAATATGTATTTGTATAAATTCTTGTGTAAACATACATATATAATATGGACTTGTATGTACATAAGCATATATACAAATATTAATTGTTATTATATCAATATATACTCGACAAAGAGCAGACATCGCACTTAAAAAAGTTTTCACATTCGTGTTTCTGGCAGGAGACCGACGATATGTACATAATTGCTAATTTTTCTTATATTAAAATTAGTCGATAACGCGCTGGATTTCGCGTTCATAACGAAGTAAAAATTGACTGTAAGAATTTGTCATAAGTTCAAGAAATCAGAGGTCCCGGGTTCAAACCGCAGTCCGAGCAAACACTAAACAAATTTTTTTCTAATTAGTAAGAATCCAATTATTGGGTTTTTTAAGAGCAGCGGTCACCTCTCGGTAGTGAGCGGCATACCATCCGAGTGTGATTATGCCATGAAATAGCTTCTCACAAAAATTGCATTCGCCGTTCGGAGCCGGCATAAAACTGTAGGTCCACCCAATTAATAGGAAAAACAAAAGGAGCACACCTCGAACTGGGAGAGAAGCTCGGCCATAAAACTCGTCAGAGTTATAATAGCGCCATTGTATTATTATTATACTTCAATTTCCTATATGTATTTGTTACGGCAAAGCTGAAGCATTCGATTTATCGATCGTCATTCAAATACATGTAATTTTACTCCGTTGTCAGTTAAACGGATTGCTAGATTGACGGAAAAGTATTCATTCTGACGGCTCTATAAGTATATGCATAATTTCGATTTTAAAGCTGCTGCAGAGATTGAAAATAATTGTCAACCTTAAAATTCCTTTGGCTTTTTCGCAGATAAAAATCAAAATAAAAATTTTTGTCTGCGATTTCCATTTTATTAATGCCAAGTTAAATAAATAAATATATACTGACACCTGCGTTAACACTCTCTGTCTCTGTTCTGTTGGACAATACTGTATCTACCCTGCAAAAAAATGTGCGATCAATCCCGAAAGAGACTTGTCCTCGATTGATCTCTTTCGAGAACAATCGGTCCACAATTAGTCCCCAATTGTTCCCGTACGGGTATAAATGTAGACTAATTGTAGGCCAATTGTTCCCGTACGGGTATAAATGTAGACTAATTGTAGACCAATTGTTCCCTAAAGGGTATAAATGTAGATTAATCGCTTTCATCCCGAACGGGTATAAATGTAGATTAATCGCTTTCATTCCGAACGGGTACAAATCTAGATTCCTTAAATGTAGACATTTTACAAAAATATGCAATATATTTAAAAAATTGTAGAACAACCGGTAAAACGAATTAACACCCTTTTTTAATAACAATTTTAACAAAATGTTGCATAAAATATCCTATGAAAAAAACCTTTACATTACGCTCATATACATAATGCATACTCAAAACTTACAATTTTTTAAATTTATTTATTGAGATTTTTTTACAAAAGTAACACATTATATAATCTTTATTTAAATATGCATGAACATTTACAATTTTTTAAGGAAAAATCTACATTTGTACCCGTTCGTGCTGAAAGCGATTGATCTACATTCGTACCCGTTCGGGATGAAAGCGATTGGTCTACATTCGTACCCGTTCAGGATGAAAGCGATTGCTCTACATTTGTACCCGTTCGGTATGCTAGTGATTAATCTACATTGGTACCCGTTCGGGTATACAAGTTGAACAATTAGTCTCTTCATAGGACATGCTCGAACAAATGCGATCAATTCACTCCATATAAAAGGATGTAAAATTGTATTAGTCGCATGCTCCCTTGCGATTGATCCCGGACACGTCCCGGATTAATCGCATTTATTGCAGGGTATGTGCATACATATGCATATGTATGTATGTACTTACTGCATTCAGACAACCTAATTGCTTTGAAATTAGTTGTTGTAATAATTTGCAAAAATTAATGCCACAACTGATAACTTTCTATGGCAAATGTTATCGGGACATGACGACGAAATTTTGATTGCTATTTTTAGTTGCACATATGTATGTAAATTCATACATAGTACAAGCAATACATATCTATAAATATCTAAATATACAGGAGGATGTCCACTTAGTAATTACTGTTTTGTTTTTTCTTTTGATGCAGTCGCTATGTGCACCGACGGCACATGATTCAAATCATTTACGATTCGAAATCAGTGAATTTGTCCGGTACCTAATATAATATAATATGATGAAATATGGATGACAGAAAATCACATTTATTGAATATTAACTGAAATAAGTCAAATTAAGCGAAATGCCAGTATCTTGAAAGGTTCCCAAGCGGCGTAGGATCCTACGAGTTATAGATATCAGTAGAAAAAGCTAGACTGTACTCTATCCAACACTATGCCTATAAACTTGAACATAAAATGTAATATTTAATTTCAATTTGAAAAGTATTCCAGTTTCTAAGTGACGGGACAGTACCGTTAGCATTTCCTGCCGAATGGAAAGTTCTCAGTACCATGAAGTCTTAGAGGCTACGCTATATACACATTCATCATCTAAAAGCCTTCACTTTTCAACAACGCAACGCAACGCATGAATCCATACTAGCAGACAGCGCTGTCGTTTTGGTTACTTTTTACCAAAATTGCATAAATTTTTTTCGTTTGGTTACGTGGATTTTTTTAGTTACATTCAAGGTCCATGTATTCAGTACACAATGCTACATTAATTTTTTAGGAATACGTGTTTAGGTTTTTCAAACTCTAAAAAAAGGGCGTTGAAGTATGCATGTAATTTGCTTAAAATTCGCCGTAGCGTATACGTAACATTTTTGTATGATGACCATAATATAGAGATCCCATACCAAACTTTTTTTGGTTAAAAAAGAGTTGGGGCATACCAGTTTTCCTATACCTGTACATGACTTCTAATTTTAAAATACTGTTACTATATTGAATTTACTTAACTTTAAGTAATTTGAAAGAAAATAAAATCAAATTCCGGAACATCAAAATTCATTTTAGACCCTTGTCATATAAGAATTTTTTATTCAGAAAATTGAGAGGAATCATAATTTGGACAACGCGATATCGATTAATTTCCGTTTATACAAATTGCTCTAGTCTAATGTACATACATATGTGGGTACATACATATTTACACACATCTATGCACAAAAAAATAAAATAAATCCACGTGTTTGTGATAATTTCCCAATAAACACAAAAGCGAGGATGATATCGTGGCAAATTCGAGATGAATTCGCGGAGGTGAATGTTATTTTTCGGATTCGTATCGAGTTCGAGATGGACTCGAGAAAAATCAATTATCGCAATAGCATTTATTAATTTTGTTGGATCTTGCGTTACACGAAGAAATTCCCTGTTGGTCTTTAATTTACTCTTTAAAACTCCACTCGAGAAATTTAAAAGTTCGGAGGATATCGTGGGGAATTCGAGGCGGATTCGCAGAACAATATTTTCTAGAATGTATTCGCCAATGAGCCCAAATTTCGAATTGCCAACGATCCGAGAACATAAAAATGCGCGAATCGCTAATGAGAGGTGACTCACCTGGGAATTCGGATTCGCCGATCTATCGTCGCGAACTATCGCCGCGATAATATAATCAGAGAAGCGAACTCGTCTCGAATTCGAGGCGAATCCGTTGTGTTTATTGGGTTATTGTTATTTGCTGTAACTCGTATTAAGGAAAAAGTAAGAAAAAAATATTCATTCATAAATACGAGTATGTATGTATATGAGTATGGACATTCATAGATTTGCATACATATAATACATATGTATATGTATGCAAACATTAATAAGTATTCATATTACTTTGTATTAACTTAAAATGTATGAATCATAAGTAATACCGTGATTTTTTCCTATCTAACTAAATATTTTGTATTTCTTTACAGCTATTGGCTCATCTTAAAAAAAAAACGAAAAACCGCAAGCAACATACATACATAATTAGTTAAGCAAAAGTTCAAAACTTAATATTTAAGAGCAGTAACAATGTCGGATTTACCATCTATCGAAATGAGTTCAGTCGATCGGCCAGCCAATCGCTTTCAGGTCAATCCTGTTAATCACAAAACAAACGAATCGATGCAGTCGATACAATTAACGGTGCCACAAGAAGTCTATCGCCGTTTGCTAAACAACCATGGTGAGCCCATTGAAAATGATACCTTCAATGAAGATGCAACCGATATTCTAAATAAACAAAATTTACAAAAGACGCAAAGGTAAGATATCAGTAAGAAAAGAGCGTGCGTTATATTCTAAATTTTGTTCCCACACAAATCAAGAAAAGAGATTTTCTTAAATTACTCGATTACCCTAAAATCAATTTATCTTAAATATGTAGTTCTGGATAGTGGCCCTCATGCATAAAAACTGAGCTCTTTCTCAAGAGACTCAACTCAAACTTAATCTCGAGAAGTAACCAAATAATATAAATTTATTGGAGACAGTTTTATAATTTATAAATTTTTTTATGTGATAAACCTAATTTGTTTAGTAAAATCTAGCTATTTTAATAATTTGTATGCATACAAAATTCACATATTACGAAAAAATGAGTACGAGCTATAGCTCGATTTTTATGCATTAGGTCCAGTGTCATTCCCTTCTCTGTAAGCTGATTTTTTAAGCTGTTAAAGCGATTTATTCTTTGTTTACTCGGTAATTCTGATTAAAAGGTCGTTCGGTGCAAAATTACTATGATTTAGCTGATGTTATTTCTAATATCTTCATAGTTGTTCCAGGTTTTGGAATAAAAAGTATACTCACATTATTAAATTCTTTCCCAAAACAGACACTCCATAAAGAGCAGTTTTCGAGATAAAGACAAACCTTCAAGATTCAAAGACTCACAATCGCAAACAACACGATTTCAAGTAGCACCGCCAAATGAGGATTCGGATGACTCCGACGGCACAAAGGAGGACCGTGAATTGTTGGATAATGAGTATGATACCAAATATGGCAAAAGTTTTCGGTAAGTAAGCATGCAGAAAAGTATTGATAATGATATATGTATACATATGCATCCCATTACCAAAAGGCATTTCACACGGGAGGCGCTGCCAAGATTGGACAATTATCGGAATATCATGTCGATACAAGCGGCATACCGTCCCACGCTCGATGAATTGCATAATGCAACCTTGACAGGAAAGGTACATAATTACGATTTAAATGTTTTTATACTCATGTTTGTGCATATCATTGCGGTTTTTTTTGCAATGAAAAAGCTTATGTCAAGAAGTTATACAACTTTTGGAGGAGAACAAAATTTTGAACCAGGGAATTTTTTAAATGTTTTTTGAACTGGGATGATCTTCCAGGTTTTGTTATGTATGTACCTATTTACTTGTATGTTTTTTTTTTTTTTTCTTTTGCTCAATGTACTTGCTTCAGTAATTATGTACATACATACATATATAAATGAAGTTTCAACCGCGATTTAAGAGGTTTTACAATAGACTAGCCGGACCCGTGCGCATCTTGCGCAAAAAATAACAAAACATACGTGGCGGCAGTCGGTATGGTTTGTGCTGTCACGCCCGTTTTAAAAAACTTATTATTTATTTGGTTTGGTGGATCTTATGGAACTTTCAATGAATTACCTAGATATATGTTTGACAAAGATATCGCATAAAATGTTTTTATTATTCCTATATAGGTATGTGCAATATATTTTTATATATTTTATATATATTTTTATGTGCGTATGTGGTTCTTGCCGACTTGGGTAATTTTTTTCCACACGTTTGCCTTGGCTTAAGCGATTTATCTGCTACAGTTCCTGAGTTTTGACTTATAAATCTTTGAAAATTTGCTCCTCTTGGCCCATTTTTCAAAATTTCAGCACGTTTCCTCATAACTGCATAACGTCATTTCATCACTCGGGCTTTATTAGTGACTGAATTATCATGTTTTACGTGTTTTTCGAAATACACACATATGCCTTATTTTCAACCCCAATTTTCTCTGTTCCCATTAGAATCTATGTACCAAATTTCATTAAAATATTTCTATTTTTGCGCAAGTTAGAGTGTATACGGCCGGACGGACGGACATGGTTCAATCATTTTTTGCATCCTGATCGTTTTGATATACTCTTATATATTAAGGTGGAGTGAAAATTTTTTTTTGGAAATTCAATTTGTTCCAAAGCCAGAACGGCACCTTTCTAGCCCAGTAATAAGCCTTTAAAATTTTATTGACCTACTCGCATGTTTAGAGGTGCCCTCAGCCCCACAAAGTTGAAAAAATAGCACGATCTGGTACAAATGTGAAATTTCTACAATTATGAAATAAAAAAAACCAAGTATGAGGATTGATAAACAGGCTAAGTTGAGTATAAAAGTGAATTTTTTTTTTTGGAAACAACAACAACCAAAGTTTCTAAAGGTCAAAGTTTATATTATGAATTTTTTAAATTGCAATTACTTAAAAACTACTGAACCGATTTCAAATATTTTTATACCATTCGATAGGTATTTTGAATCCCTTTAGTTTGATATACATTTTATGTGGGTTCCATAACACTCCCCGCTGCGGGGGTAAACCCCCCTTTTACCCCCCTTACTTTTCATATAAAGTACCACGCCCAATAAAAGACCGTGTCGCATGCATAGCTAATTAATACCTTTAAAACGATGCCTTACTTATTAATTTTGGTAAATTATGTGAGCAGAAAAAGGGATATTTATAAAACACCAATTAGAAATAATATATATGATGATGATCGAAAGCCGGTAAAGGCAAGAATATGAATAAAATGTATATAAAGAAAAGAACTTACATACATACATATGTACATGTTCGGATGTGCATACCTACCAACAAATTTATTTACTGTGCATTCATTTATCATTGACCAATTAAATTCTTCTTAAATTGTGGGAGCACACATCTTTTGAACAACTGTCGATCGCCTTCTTATTGACATGCTACATAAATTGTGTGCTTCTTCTTTCTTTGTTTTTTTTAGTTTCTAAATTGGCATGCCTGGCTTAAAATAAAATTCTTATATATGTATGTAATTCAATTACGCGGAACACAATCGCCTAGGTATGCATAGATTCTAATTCCATGCCGATTGAACATACATACATACATACATAGTTTTTTATGTACAAAAACACACATTTGTAATTCGAATACAAACTGGGGCAATTATTGCTGACACAAAAGTCACTCATAATTTAATTAAGACCAATTTTTTAATTGATGTGTCATTTAATAGTAAATTTCAATGCGCCATTTTGTCTTTGGCAGATGATCATTACTTTTCCACGCCAATATGAATCAAATATATGTATATGTAAATATGCATGGTATGTTGCTAAAAAAACAAAGGGTGATTTAATATCAATCAACATTTCGAAATTTGATCTTTGACCCCTGATCTGATATTTGGTTAAGTTAGCGGTGAAAAGTCACACATTTTTCTTTTGCGAGTCATTCAGACATTCAGATTTGAATAAAATTTATCTCCTCTTCTTTAGTTCGCCATATACGGTATAGAAGGTCTAAAAATCTTAGATGACCCCCTCTAGTATAGTCTGCTTAAAGTTTTCGTAGACATTTCCCTTATAACTGTTTTGAGAACGGGTCAAGTATTCTCATTTATGCTGGCGTTAGAGGGTTAAAATCCACTGGCGCCCAAATTGTCAGTACTCTAACAACATAAGAAAATCTCAGACCTTCAGGACTTTACTTAATATATTTGACAAAGCTAGTCTGGTAGACATTTTCTTTCATGATTATTAGCATTTGTTTCTGTTTTTTTAGAGTTGTTGGACTGTGTAATTATTCCATTCCATTTCATTTAATTTATTTTCAACAGAGCAGTAGCTTAAATCGTAGTCACGATCCAGAAGTGGCCAATATGAGTGGAGCATTTAAATTTGGTTGGATAAAGGGTGTCTTAATTCGCTGCTTACTCAACATTTGGGGTGTTATGCTATTTTTGCGCCTCAGTTGGGTTGTTGGACAAGCTGGTATTATAGAGGGTTTCATATTGATTCTAACGACAACCGTTGTTACGTGTGTTACATCATTATCAATGTCAGCGATAAGTACGAATGGCGTTATAAAAGGCGGTAAGTAAGTTGAAGGTTTTTCTCTAATTTTAAATTCATTTTTTTTTCAACTAAAAGTATCCCAAACTTAACTTTTAACATCTCTCTTGCTTAGGTGGGACATATTATATGATATCACGTTCGTTGGGTCCCGAATTTGGCGGTTCTATTGGTCTGATATTTTCATTGGCCAATGCGGTAGCTTGCGCTATGTACGTCGTTGGCTTTTGTGAGTCTATGTTGGATCTAATGTCCAGCTTTGATATCAGCATTGTTGATGGTGGCATACAAGATGTGCGAATTATTGGCTGCATCACTATTACCGTGCTGTTGGTTATTGTTGTTGTCGGAATGGAATGGGAGGCAAAAGTAAGAGGAAACGGACTTTTATATACATACATATACATACGTATACAAAATATGATCATAAAATTTCTTATTTACTCTACATTAATTACAGGCACAAATCGGTTTACTCATAATCTTATTGATCGCTATCGGTGATTTTATTGTTGGCTCAATTATTGGCCCAAAAAGTGAAGTGGAAAAGGCGGAGGGTTTTATTGGTTATAATTGTGAGTTGCGAAATTTCTTTTTAATGTTTCAATAAACAAATTTTCTTTTTATTTATTTTTTTTATTTAATTTAATTTAGTTACAATTTTTAAGCAAAATCTCTTTGCCGACTACCGTGTGGAAAATGGCATACATCACGACTTCTTCTCGGTTATTGCGATATTCTTTCCAGCAGCCACTGGCATTTTGGCTGGAGCGAATATTTCCGGTGACTTAAAGGTACATACATACCCTGCAGCAAGTCGAACTACTTCCATACATACATACATACATACATACATACATACTAAGTAACTTATCGTCAGGGACGTAACGGTTATAAGAGAAATGGGGTAAAAGTCATATTTAATCATTATCATGAGAAAACATTTTTTTTGGTCCTTAATAACGATTATAAAAACCAAAAAACCGTTTTGGGCCTGAATAACCGTTATGACAACCAAAAAACTGTTTTGGGCTTGAATAACTATTATGGCAACCAAAAAACTGTTTTGGGCCTGAATAACCGTTATTCAGGTTTTTATTGTTTATTGGTCAGCTATAAAAATCAAGCCTATTTATTTGTCAATATTTCTGGACGATATTGGTATCAAATGAAAGGTGTTGAGCAGGGATTGTAGCTTTGATTACCTCTTTTCATTTGATACCAATATTGTTTTAACATTCCAGGGAATCCGGCTCCACTTCCCATAACTGGGAACCCGCCCTACGAATCTTAACAAATACACTTCTATGTAATAGCCCTACTCAACACCTTTCATTTGATAGCAATATCGTCCAGAAATATTGACAAATAAATAGGCTTGATTTTTATAGCTGACCAAAAAAAAATTAAAATCTGAATAACAGTTGTTCAGACCCAAAACAGTTTTTTGGTTGCCATAACGGTTATTCAAGCCCAAAACAGTTTTTTGGTTGTTATAATGGTTATTAATTACCAAAAAAATTTTCTCATGATAATGGTTAAAAATTTCCAAAAGAAGATAATGGTTATTTTTGCGTAACCTTTTCACCATCCAAAAAAAAAATAACCATTATTTTCGGTCCCTGCTTATTGTTTATAATTTAGATTAAATTTTAGTCTTATGCATACAAAAATTAAACTTAAAATTTGTACATGTGTATACTTTTAGGATCCACAAAAATCTATACCCAAAGGCACTCTGGTGGCCATTTTAATTACAACAGCTACATACTTGCTTATGGTTCTCATTTGTGGCGCTACAGTGGCGCGTGATGCCACCGGCGATTTGACAGATGTTTTAAATGGATCTTATGCCTTTCTTAACTGCACGCCGGGTAATTTTGGCATTTCTTTTATTTACCTTTTAATAGAAAACCTTATATAAAAATATTAAACTCCATTCAGGTGAATGTCACTATGGTTTGCAAAACTCATTTCAAGTAATTGAATTGGTTTCCGCCTTCGGTCCCTTGATCTATGCCGGCTGTTTTGCGGCAACCATTTCGTCGGCCTTAGCCAGTTTGGTGTCGGCGCCAAAAGTATTTCAGGTGAGTGAAAATACCCGAAAGAGGTAAATGTAAACAACGGAAAGCATTTTCTCAGCCTCATAGATTTACGATCTACATATTGGTTTGGAATAATTTTTCCTTCAACTAAATGTAAATTTTACACAGAATTTTTTCGAATAGAAATTCTTTATTGCGTATTAAAGTATAATGTACATATACGTGATTACATACATTTTCGAAAAAAGTCCAATTGCCCTTTTCTCAAATCCAATTTCTTCTTTCTAATATCCAAATCAACAAAAATACTTATGAGAAATATATCATGTATTAGGTTAAAGTGGCTGCCCCTGTTCGTCCGAAAACAGAGGCACACATAGGCCTGGCGGCCCGTTGTGATACTATATATATCATATATCGTTACCTTAATTCACAAAGGCCCTAATTGACACTTTTTTCGAAACTGCGTTTTTCGCAGATTTTAGTAGGATATATTAAAATACACCTTCCCACAAAATTTGATGGCGATAGTTACAAAAGTAACGAAGTTATACCACTTTATAAAAAGCCCTATCTGCATATGCTGAAAATCTATAAATTAAAAGGCCCTAACTACATTTGCTACAATATGCAGTAGTACAAAGTGAAAGTGTTTGGCAGGCTTTGAGTTAGACATTATGGACTCCATGCATGCTTAGGTGGCTGTTTTTACCAAAATCGTAACACTGTGTTATCAAATGCTTTGCTAAACTTTTGTATGGAAAATAATGTAACTATAGAACATAAATATTTAGTAAAAGGACATACACAAATGGAATGCGAGGCTACACATTCTCTTATTGAAAGAAATATTTCTAAAAAAACAAATAAACTTACCATCTCAAATTATACAATTTATTCGCGAAGCTCGAAAAAATCCTAGTCCACTTCAAGTTCACCACCTAGAGCAGGGCTGCTCACCTCATAGGCACTCAAAGCACAATTGTTTTTGTTTTGTACCGAATCATAGGCACAGATACATATTTTCACTTCAAATATGAAAATAAGATATAAAAAAAATTTTATATGTATGTGCCTATGATTCATATTGAATGTGCAGAGCAAAGGCACTTTGTATAGGAGCTCGAGCACTGCCGTAAGAAATCGAAATTTACAATAACAAATGTGTAATGAAAAAAAAAATTCGAAAAATGAAAGCACTGTAAAAAATTAGTATTCAAAAAATTTTCTTATAAAAAATAAAAAAATTTGTATGTATGTGATACTACTATTTGAAAATAAATTCTAAAATAATATTTTATTGGAATTCATAAAAAAATTTAAATGAGCAAAAAAATTTTTCAGTGCATATACAAAATTTGTAGATGTATTGAGCTTTGAGCTTCTTTCAATACAAGAGCGTTGAGCAGCCCTGACCTAGAGCATAGCTTTTTTTTTATTTTGAAAATATTCCGAAAATGTACTCAACGATTCGACCTGGTATGTAATATGTATATTCCTAGTGCGTTAAACATATCTAAAATTATATTACTGTGTTTCCTTTTCAGGAAGAATGTCAGGAGACTCCACAGTCAACATGCTTCGTGCCTTAGGATATGATATTTTGGGACAAATATTTTATAAAACTGATATAACATCTGAGTACCAGCCGCTACCTCAGAGAGCCAGCAAAAATTTTGAAATATTAAAGCCCAGCTTATTACATAATCAACAACTTCCAATCTCTAAAAATAAATGGGAAAATCTATAGGATCTAAAAATATCATTACCTAAAGATTGCCATTCTTTTTATGAAAACTTGCCCTTTAAAAATTAGTGAAATTTTCCTATATTAAGTATGTATGTACATATTTGTATTGAAATTAATATATTAATTTTACGATATATGATGTACATATATATTTACAGTCTTAAATGTTATTTATAATGCGCTTTGAAGTTATTGGAATCAATTGCAGGTGAAAATTTGTATAAATATTCAAACCACAAAAAGCCCTAACTACAGTTTTTTTTCTAAATTCGTAGTGTAAAAAAGCCCTATCTGACACAAAATTGCCAAAATCCAATGTATCTAAAATTTTTCTTCAAGATCTACTTCAGGGCCTTGTTTATGCAGAAACTGCATTTTTACAAACTCACAAAAGTTTTTTATTTTCATTTTAACACGTTTTTTGGCTCTCCTGTAAAAAAATTATTTTGTCAGTTAGGGCCTTTGTGAATTAAGGTAACGATATACACCAATATCTTTCGCCTGAGAGGGGCCTAGGGTTAAAATGTTCTACACCATTTCCAGATGGATTTTAGAAAGCGTTAACTGGATTTTAGAAATGTCAATTGGATTTTAGAAAGGGGAAATTGGATTTTAGAAAGGTCAATTGGATTTTAGAAATGCCAATTGGATTTTAGAAAGGGGAAATTAGATTTTAGAAATGTCAGTTGGATTTTCGAAAGCGTGAATTTGATTTCAGAATGTGCGTGTAAAATAAATTTTACACAGAATTTTTCGAATAGAAATTCTTTATTGCGTATGAAATTATAATGTACATATACGTAATTATATAAATTTTCGAAAATCCAATTTACAGTTCAATCCAAGTCCAATTTTCCCTTTCTAAAATCCAATTGGCATTTCTAAAATCCAATTTCCCCTTTCTAAAAGCCAATTGACATTTCCACAATCCAATTTCGCCTTTCTAAAATCCAATTGACATTTCTAAAATCCCCATTTCCCCTTTCTAAAATCCAGTTGACGCTTTCTAAAATCCATCTGGAAATGGTGTAGAAAATTATTCGCCATAAAATTTCAGTAGGGGTCTCCTCAGAACAAATCTTTGTAAAATGAACCTAAAAGACCAAAGGAAGCGAAAAACATATATTCCCCGGAAAGTTGAACGTATTTTATTTCGGGTTCTACTGAAGCGATTGAAATACTTATTTTGCAAAAGATTAATGATTTTATACTACGTTTAACATGCAGGCATAAAAAATTGCATTAGGGTGGTATAAACTAAGTACTGAGTGGTAGTGACCCCAATGACGCACATAGTGTTAATAATATTCCATAGCATAAGCCGCCCCTTCAAGCCAGAGACACTGGTGTATTAAACTTAGAGATCGGACTATAGATACCGAAGATATGAGAAAAATAAATTTTAGCTACATCTAGCGGCGTCCAAAAAAAATTAAAAAAAAATTCCGGAAATGTTTTCCTTTTTCATATGCGGGGGCGTACGGTAAACTTTATTTTTGCGTCCCTATAAGGCGAGACGTCCTAATGTACATATGTTTGCCTATTCATTCCGAATGAAACTGTTTATATTACTTTTTTGCGAATAAAAAATATTTTATCCTGTTTGACCTGGAGGCCTGTGATTTTTCCACTGCAAGGTGCTGTTCTAACAAATAAAAATTTACAAATCAAAACCTTTTTAGTTTCGGGATAGTGCTGGGATTTTATTTTCATATTCCGAAAATATCGAGAAATTCCTAGTTCATATGTATAATATTTGCTTAACTTTTTTTTCATCTCAAGGCTCTCTGTAAGGATGAACTCTATCCGAAAATTGTTTGGTTTGCCAAAGGTTATGGCAAAAACAACGAACCCGTACGTGGATATGTGCTAACATTTATTATAGCTGTTGCGTAAGTGTGTGCAGATTTACCAACGTCCATATGTACATACATGTTTCCATTATTAATTGTGTTTATTTTCCAGTTTCATTTTGATTGGCGAATTAAATCTGATTGCGCCACTTATTTCGAACTTTTTCCTTGCTGCCTATATGCTAATCAATTTCAGCACATTTCATGCAAGCTTGGCGAAGCCCGTTGGTTGGCGACCGACATTTAAGGTATGTATATTTATATAAATATGTAAGTATATCTTAGCTTAAAAATATATTTTGGCTATTATGATTATATCAATAATACTGATTTAAACGATAAACAATTTTCAACATTTTAATTAATTAATTTCAATTACATACAGTATTACAACATGTGGCTGAGTTTATTGGGCGCAATTTTATGTGTAGCCGTAATGTTTCTGATATCATGGGCAACGGCTCTCATCACATTCGCCGTTGTATTGGCCTTATACTTAATTGTTGCTTATGGCAAGCCCGATGTTAATTGGGGTTCAACAACACAAGCACAAACTTATAAGAACGCTTTGATATCGGTGCAGCAGTTGAATAATGTGGAGGAGCATGTTAAGAATTATAGGCCACAGGTGAGTTAGTTAACGAGAAAAATAAATATCGAGGAAGCAATAAATATTAAGTAAACATTATTTACCATTCTCTTCTAGATTTTGGTTTTATCCGGCTTGCCAAATACCCGCCCAGTTTTAGTCGATTTCGCTTATATGCTGACAAAGAATCTGTCATTGATGGTATGTGGCCACTTAATACGCGGCTCAAGTTCTCAACGTTACCGAAACTACTTACAAGAACGCGCTACAAGCTGGTTTCGTAAACATGGCGTGAAGGGTTTCTATTCACTTGTGGATGGTGAAGATTTTGAGGCTGGTTCTCGAGCTCTTATGCAGGTGAATTTAACAAGAAAGGCTATTTAAAATAAAATATATCCTGTTTTTTAATTAACTTAAAAAATAAGTATGTATAACTATTGTATTGCATAATTTTCACAATGATGCCTGTTTTTTTTTTTTCATCAACTTCTCTTAGGCTACCGGCATTGGCAAGCTGAAACCAAACATTTTGCTTATGGGTTACAAAAATGATTGGCAAACATGTGAAAAGAAGGATCTGGATCAATATTTTAACGTAATGCATAAGGTAAGACATACATACATACACCCTGCAAAAAAATGTGCGATTAATCCCGAAAGAGATTTGTCCCGTATTGATCTCTTTCGAGAACAATCGGTCCACAATTAGTCCCCGATTGTTCCCGTACGGGTATAAATGTAGACGAATTGTTGACCAATTGTTCCCGAACGGGTATAAATGTAGACTAATTGTAGACCAATTGTTCCCTAAAGGGTATAAATGTAGATTAATCGCTTTCATTCAGTACGGGTACAAATCTAGATTCCTTAAATGTAGAAATTTTACAAAAATGTGCAATATATTTCAAAATTGTAGAACAACCGGAAAAACGAATTGAACACCCTTTCTTTTAATAACAATGATGAATAATAATTTGAACAAAATGTTGCCTAAAATATCCTATGAAAAAATCCTTTACATTACGCTCATATAATGCATACTCAAAACTTAAAATTTTTTATTTATTTATTGAGATTTCTTTACAAAAGTAAAACATTATATAATCTTTATTTAAATATGCATGAACATTTAAAATTTTTTAAAGATTGTTATTAAGAATTGACTCAGCTAACAACTTGGAAAAATCTACATTTGTACCCGTTCGTGCTGAAAGCGATTGATCTACATTTGTACCCGTTGGGTATGAAAGCGATTAATCTACATTGGTACCCGTTCGGGTATACAAGTTGAACAATTAGTCCCTTCATAGGACATGCTCGAACAAAATCGATCAATGCACTCCATATAAAGGGATGAAAAATTGTATTAGTCGCATGCTCCCTTGCGATTGATCACGGACACGTCCCGGATTAATCGCATTTTTGCAGGGCATACATACGAACATTTGTATGTGCTTAAAGTTCTTTCATATTTGAACTCATCGTTTTGTTTTTCTTATTTTTTTACATGAACTTTCAGGCATTGGATATGTATTTATCTGTAGCTATACTACGTTTACCAAATGGTCTCGATTGCTCACAAATTCTGGGCGATGAGAGCAGCGCCGCTAAAATTGTTCAAGACATTCCACGCACTTTGCAATCGAATGAAAGTTCGGCCGATTTGATGGCAGCCGATAGAAGTGTTCAAAATGGGCTAAGCGGCAGCATGGATTCGCTGAGTCGCAATGTATCGCAAGGTAAACTCTTTACAAATATAGATATGTATGTGTATACTTATATCTTTAGTTAAGTAATATGTATAGCCTTGTACATATAATTGCATACAATTTTAACTTAATTTTATTAGTTATAGAACTTAACTCTAAAAAGATCTAAAAGCTGCCAAAACATCAATGTGTTTTCTGAGTATTTGGAATTTGAAATTTGTTTTTATAAATTACTTCTTAATAAGAAAATTAAATTAAATTCAATAAAGGGTGAACCACGCCCATTTCTTAAAATTGTGTCTACATACATACATATGTATGTATCTGAGAAGCTCGTACTTAAACTCCGTATATTTTATTATTAATATCTTTCATTAGACCTTGCTTATGTATTATAAATATATATCTAATTACAAATTAAATTTTGATCGATAAACTTTGATCTAAACTTAAATTACGTACATAATTGTGTACATTAATAAAAAGCTTTAATTTTTTTATTGCATGCACTACAAACATATAAACATCATTTACTAATTTTCTTAATCATGAAATGCGCTCGAATCCGCTTTTTGTAAATATACGAAACCGCACATCCATACATACAAATATATGCACTGCATTTTGCGACGCACTTTTAGAAGCTGGAAACTTGCCTGGCACGGAGAATGGCTTGAAAAAAATAAAATGTAAGTTGCATGTTAATGTATATATGTATTTATCTATATATCGACATCTGAGTCGATCACCTTTGTTCAGACAAGTTTAAAAAAAAACAAGTTCAAAAAAGTTTTCAAAAACCCCATAAAAAATGTGCTTCAAGAACCCCCCCAGTTTGAAATTTTATTCAAAATCCAGTTCAGAGAAGAAACCCACTAGGCACAATTGTAAGGTGATACGATTTTTATTCATACCAGGATACTTGCTTTTATTAGATATACCGCAGGTACTCCTAAAGTATGTTGAATGGCGCGTACAAATTGAGCAGAGATCATTTCTTCACTGACTAAAGTAGGAGTTAAGAAGAGTAAGCCGAAACAGAAAAATTTATACGAAAGAAGTGCATAACAAAGTTAGGTGGTAGGCAGCTGTATATTCAGAACTAGAATACTGCTACAATTCATGCTGAATATCTAACAAAAATAACGACCATATGAAAAAAGCATGCGGTTTGGAATGAAAACCCGAAGCTTTCGCTTCTTTGCTTTTTTTACTATACAAAGTCATTCATGCGAAGGCGGCCATCGCCGTGCGAGACATGCGGCATAGTCATGGAAGTTGTTATCTTCCCTAAAGGAAATGTAATGAGGAATGTATTAATGATTTGTAGATATTTGGGCCTAATGGGATCCAGTTCAGAGAAGAAATGTGTATGATGGAAATTGAAAAAATTAGTGTTGTAGGATGATTTTGACTTAGTTCGGGTTTGAAGGATATTCTAATTCATGCTAAATTTAAGTTTTTTGCTAAAATCACTTAAATATGACAAATTAATAGGAATATAGAGAAAAATTCGATAAGAAAGGGGTTTTGTGCAACCAAAACGTACAGTGTTTTTCCTAACATAACCAGTGGCTCTGATAGCAAACGCCTCATATAACGCTCATATCTAGGTAAAACCACGAGTCCTTACCGTACTTAGATTCTTGCTGCTATGTGAATAGCCACTTTTGCCGCATACTTACATAAGCATATTGTTTTCCATAATGACATAGAGAATTAAATTTTTTGTAATTTTTTAAAACACCAAATTCTTCGATGATAAAAACAAAGCGTTGTCATCTCTCAGCAGTGATTTGCATAGGTACCCTTCTACCCATGAATATACTTCTCACAAAATATACATTTACCTTGTTAGCTGTGTTTCGACATAAATTTAGTTTCATAAAACTTTAGGGCATATCTGCATTTGCATGACCATAATAATATGTGTTTCAATATAATCCAAGTAAGTAATATACATACATATTTTTTTCCTTTTTTGTTATCAAAACAGCTTCCAGCACCAGTGACCTATCATTCGTGGCAGGCACGCAGGTCAAAGAGGTGTCTGGCTTACCCGATCCAATTGATCCAAAATCGGTTCCATTGGTGGTATGTTTATATGTGTTTTAAAGTTCTTACGTAAACTAAAATTATTTTGAAATATTTACTGTGAAAAACAAGCAACATAGATAGAATAGCTAAGCTTTTAAATTATTTCAGACTAATTCGCTGCGTAAATCTAAGCAGAAACATAATGATCCGGCCTACTTGTATAAGGGTCCTGGTGGCGCTGAATTACCGAAAGAAGTATTAATGGAACTAACACAGTTCACACGCAAACGTAGTCACGCTGTCATAGATGTTTGGTGGCTATATGATGATGGTGGCCTAACCTTACTTTTGCCCTATATAATTAGTACGCGCAGAACATGGCAGTCGTGCAAATTGAGGTATGTATGTGTATTTATATGTATATGTAAACAATATATTTGTTTCAAGTATTTTAGTAAGTTTTAATTAAATATTTTCAGGGTATACGCATTGGCAAATAAACAGGCGGAATTAGAGTATGAACAACGTTCAATGGCAAGTTTATTATCGAAATTCCGTATCGATTACTCCGATTTGACACTTATCCCAGATATAACGAAAAAACCTCAAGAGTCGTCGATAATGTTCTTTAATGGGCTGATAAAAGATTTCACAAGTACTGATAAGGATAATGGGCCAACAAATTCATTGAACGAGGATGAATGTAAGTGTAAATGAAAAGTAAAAGAGGGGAAACAATTGCTTAAAATAAATAATACTCGTTATGGCGAATGGTCAAAAATTAAATTCAATACCAATTTATGCAAATATCGAACTGGGTGTGAATGAATAACAAAGGGAAAGACATCGATTGATAAATGCTCCGTTTTTGTTTGAGAATGTGCTAATACTCGAATCGAATAACAAGCTCATTTTATATTCATAGTAAAAATAATTCGGGTACGCTGTGCGTGATGATGTTATTGATTTGACTAGATGGGCTTATGTTTAGGGGATATTGGCCTTTAAATTTATTTTACTAAATATAAATATTCACTGCCTAATATCTTTTACATAATTTATGTCTGTTCAAAACTCATTATGCCGTTTGAAAGCACAATCATTTACATTGAAAATAGCGTTTTGCTTTTTCGGTTATCATTATTAGAACTTGAAATATTGTTATTTAAGCTTCATTAGTTTGGCAATTATTTTCTCCATACATAAAATGCAAATTTTTGAAGCATACATTTAGGCAGTTCATTATATTATGGCTGCACGACATAAAAGGTTTCATAAAACTATGCATCGGATGGTAACATTTTGATTAAATATATTCTGTGTTATAATCTTCACAAAATGTTGCGTTTTTTATTATATATTTACTCCGATATAATATCGAATATTCTCTGTTATATGAACCCTTCATGAAACGAAATCAGCCATTTAGTAAGATACCTTTAAAGGGTAATATCTCTTAAACAAGAGCTAACCTAGACAATTGAATAGTACCGTCGTGCTCAGCGTACCTGAACTATCTTTACTATATGTGTGTCTTCCCTGTTGAAAAAAAGTTAATTTCTCTAGCACAATGTTATATTTATGCTAAACACATTTATTAACATAAAAATTAAAAAAAAACTTAAGTTAAAACGAAATTTTTTCTTTAAAAAAATTAATCTCATCAGCATTGAAATATACTCATAAAATAATTATGTAATTACTTTTTCTAAAATATTTTCTAGCCATCATTACCGAAGACGATCTATTTGCGGTACAAGATAAAACGAATCGTTATTTGCGTTTGCGTGAATATCTACATGCGCAATCAATGAAATCCGATCTAGTTGTTATGACGCTACCGATGCCACGTAAAAATATAGTTTCGGCGCCATTGTATATGGCATGGCTGGAAAGCTTAAGTCGGGATATGCCGCCATTCCTGTTTGTGAGAGGCAATCAAACAAGTGTTTTGACATTTTACTCTTAGAGGGTGCTATAACATAAATACATACATACATACTTACGTATATTGTTTTGCTATAAATATTTAATATTATTTCACAAGGCACATACACACAAAAACTCACATATATTACAGGGACCGTAACGGTTATAAGTGATATCCAAAAAGTTGATTTTTAGCGATTATTTTCTGAGTTTTATTTTTTGCTCAGAAAATAAAAGTTTTTTCTTGAGTTTTATTTTTCGATCAGAAAATAAAAGTTATTTTTTGAGTTTTATTTTTCCCTCAGAAAATAAAAGTTTTTTTCTGAGTTTTATTTTTCGATCAGAATATAAAAGTTATTTTTTGAGTTTTATTTTTCCCTCAGAAAATAAAAGTTATTTTTTGAGTTTTATTTTTCGATCAGAATATAAAAGTTATTTTTTGAGTTTTATTTTTCCCTCAGAAAATAAAAGTTATTTTTTGAGTTTTATTTTTCAATCAGAAAATAAAAGTTATTTTTTGAGTTTTATTTTTTTGCTCAGATAATAAAAGTTTATAAATTTTACGTATTTATGTGACGCGAGCACATATCGACGGCTGAGAATAAGATCGCCCTATTTCAAAAATTGTTTCAAAAACGCCCTATTCCAAAAATTGTTTGAATAACGTCCTATTTCAGATTTTGCTTCAAAAACGCCCTATTTGAAAAATTGTTTCAATAACGTCCTATTTCAGATTTGGCTTCAAAAACGCCCTATTTCAGAGAAAATTCCATATATATTTCTCTGAAATAGGGCGTTTTTGAATAATTGTCTGAGATAGGACGTTATTGAAACAAATTCTGGAATAGGGCGTTCTTGAAGCCAAATCTGAAATAGGATGTTATTCAAACAATTTTTGGAATAGGGCGTTTCTGAAACAATTTTTGAAATAGGGCGATTTTATTCTCAGCCGTCGATATATACTATTAAAAATGTAATTTTATGTATGTATATGAGTAGGTACATTGCTCGTTTAAAGTTATTAGATTTAAGTAAATGCTTCACATACAACAACTTTATTTCTACAGTCCTTCTACAGAGTTTCTAAATGATAAATATTTATGTACCTAATCACATACATACATAAAATTACATTTTTAATAGTATATATGTGCTCGCGTCACATAAATACGTAAAATTTATAAATAAATTTTTATTATCTGAGCAAAAAAATAAAACTCAAAAAATAACTTTTATTATCTGAGCAAAAAAATAAAACTCAAAAAATAACTTTTATTTTCTGATCGAAAAATAAAACTCAAAAAATAACTTTTATTTTCTGAAGGAAAAATAAAACTCAAAAAATAACTTTTATATTCTGATCGAAAAATAAAACTCAAAAAATAACTTTTATATTCTGATCGAAAAATAAAACTCAGAAAAAAACTTTTATTTTCTGAGGGAAAAATAAAACTTAAAAAATAACTTTTATTTTCTGATCGAAAAATAAAACTCAAAAAATATTTTTTATTTGCTGAGCAAAAAAATAAAACTCAAAAAATAACTTTTATTTTCTGATCGAAAAATAAAACTCAAAAAATAACTTATTTTCTGAAGGAAAAATAAAACTCAAAAAATAACTTTTATTTTCTGATCGAAAAATAAAACTCAAAAAATAACTTTTATTTGCTGAGGGAAAAATAAAACTCAGAAAATAACTTTTATTTTCTAATCGAAAAATAAAACTCAGAAAAAAACTTTTATTTTCTGAGGGAAAAATAAAACTCAAAAAATAACTTCTATTTTCTGATCGAAAAATAAAACTCAAAAAATAACTTTTATTTGCTGAGGGAAAAATAAAACTCAGAAAATAACGATTAAAAATCAATTCTTTTATAAAAATCGAAAAAATAAAAGTTAATGCACCTAGAGGTAGTCTGCGTTGCGGTGATTACATCTGTGTACTTCTTTTGCGTTTAGCATTTCTAGTTCAGTATGATTTTTTTAGTCAAAATTTAAAAAATAACGATTATTTGCAATCCCTGATATATTATGTAGATAAGATTAAATTTCATGATTAATTTTCACCTTATTTTCCACATTCTATTTATACATATTTTACCGTAAGAGTTAGTTGTAAACATTTAAGTTTTTTTGTTTTAAAAGTTGATTTTAATAAGTATTATTATATACATACATATATGTATTACATACTATTATTAAAGATCCATACGTACATATGTATGGATATTGCTACAAGCAAACACAAAAATATTTAGTAAGTATATACATACGCATGCATTTGTGTTGGCATTCGAAATTGTAAAAATTTTAAATAAGAACAAAGACGATTGCAACTGATAAAGAGTTTTATTTTATAATTTTAGGACATTTTGGCATCAGTTTTCAAGAAATATGTCAGATTTCGCATGAGTAATTTTCAAACATCGATGTTAAACATCGAATTTTCGTTCGATATTATCGATGTTTCAAAAACATTGATGTATCGGGTGCATCCCTAGACTAGTCCCAACCATAATTATTTTAAAAATCTGAATCACCCTGCTCATCACACCTCGCCAGATCGTAGCTTCATTGTATGATTCAGTATATGAGTTCCCGTGGCAGTGATCCAGATCCGGATACAAATTTTGCAAGCAAATGCGACAACAATTTTGTGATCCTGGTATTTATTTGGATCAAAACAACCTATTACAACCTATACGGATCCGAAATTGATACAGATAAACGCCA
Organism: Urophora cardui; assembly: GCA_960531455.1. Taxonomy (NCBI): domain Eukaryota; kingdom Metazoa; phylum Arthropoda; class Insecta; order Diptera; family Tephritidae; genus Urophora; species Urophora cardui. Next base: position 53,977,450 of record OY482673.1, read on the forward strand.
GGATCACATAATTCTTGTTGCATTTGCATGCAAACTTCTTATCCGGATCTGGATCACTGCCACGGGAACTCGCCTAGTAAATACACAAACCACGTGCTATATAGCCCAGGGTTCCCACTTTGAAATTTATTTTCCGACCAAAATCGTCTCAAAAACCTACCAAAATAGCTTTCAGCCGACCAAAATTTTTTTTCACAAAATTCGTCATATAAGCTGGTTTTTGAAAATTTATGTATTTTTATATATTATATATTAACCTTTTAAAATAGTTACGACTATGGTTTAACAGGTAGGTCCAAGTAGGTATACAAATGAGATCAGAACTTTAATTAAATATCAAAATTGAATCTAAGATCTTTTTTTGTGCATAGTGCTTATTTCTAATTTGTTTCTGAGTTTGGTTTTATTAAAGAAAGTGTAGAAAATCTGCGCCCCGGTGCAGCAGAGCTGTGTGGAAGCGTAAGCAGATTAAAAATAAATTTTGTGAGCCCGCCAAAGCAATTTTCATTAAGCGCATTTTTCATCAAACTAAAAAATGAAGAAAGGGTTTTCATGCGTATGCGTTCACCTTCTTTTATTCACTTTACACAAAACTCTGCCGAAGAGAAACACAAAAGGCGAGTTCCCGTGGCAGTGATCCAGATCCGGATAAGAAGTTTGCATGCAAATGCAACAAGAATTCTGTGATCCTGGCGTTTATATGTATCAATTTTGGATCCGTATAGATTGTAATAGGTTGTTTTGATCCAGATAAATACCAGGATCAGAAAATTGTTGTCGCATTTGCTTGCAAAATTTGTATCCGGATCTGGATCACTGCCACGGGAACTCAGCTAAAAAGTATTCAAGCAAACTGTTGCTGCGAGAAAGAGACATGAATGTCCGTGTCCAAACACAACAACTCTGCCGCGAAATTATCCAACGATTCTCTTTTGTGCCGCTGTTCTGTCTTCCATTTGTCCAAACACATCAACTCGTCGCTGGCCAACTTTTGTTCATTATGTTTTGTTCTGGCATTCTTCGAACGCTCTGATTGGTCACTGGCGATAAGAATTGCTGCACAAAGCGTGTTGTCCGAGCACCGACGACTTGGTGCCCCCCTCCTTTCCTCGTCGCCTTCTCACCCTCAAACGAACAAAAGCAGCGGGTTGCTCAACTTCGTGTCTCCGTGTTTGGACGTCGACAATACATGAACTTTCAAATGTTCTTTCAAGAGTGTTGTGGCAAAATCTAGCAAATCAGTGATGTTACTTGAAGGAAGGTAAAAACCTACCAAAATTCAAATCGTGCGACCATCCGACCAACAGGGAAAAAAACCGACCAGTTTTGGTAGAAAAGCCCACTTATCACATCCCTGATATAGCCATCACGCTCACACACATTCCACAAAAGAAAATGCATTCTACAAAACCTAACTACACTCGTGATGCCTTTAATAAGCAGAGTTATGTGATGTGGTGCTCTATTAGTAGATAGATCTTCATAGTAAAGGCTGGTATCGACTTCTCAAGAAACAGCTCAAGAAATTTTTGGATTTATTTCTTGAGCAAAAAATAGTAGTAGGCAAGAAATTTTGACGTTTAGTAATCCACCGTGAATACCAAGTGAAATGAAGAAGAGCATCAAAAACGTAAACAAAATAAACCTTTTTGTAAACATAAGCAATTAGTAAGTTCTTAAAAAATATTAAATAAAAGCTTTAAATATATGTTTTCAATAGTTTTATTTTGTTGTTATTTTAGCAAATCATCGAAAGCGACGAGGATGACCTTATATTACTGGTAAACTGTGGTATATTGATGGCCGGAAAAGAATAAAATATGAGAAATTGATGCCAACTATGCCCTTGCATCATTAGAAAAATTGTGCATTCTATTTTTCGTTTCTTCTTTGCCATTTTCACTAACGATTTCCACGATTTTTTTTTTCAACACGCAACTAACGTCAAAATTTCTTTAAGAAATAAATGCTCCGTGATATATTTCTTGGCAAAACCTGTGTTGCTGTGTTCGCATAACGTTTAAAAATATTATTAAAAAAGTGTACTAAATTTCTTGAGAGGTCGATACTCGCTCAAGAAAGTTTCACAAGAAAAATTTCTTGAGCATTTCTTGTACGTCATCTTATATGAAACTTTTGCGTTTCTTGAGAGGTCGATACTAAGCTTAAAGCCGGGTATCCACATCACAAGAAATGCTAAAACTCCATATAAAAAAACTCTTAAGAAATGGTCAAGAAATTTTCTTGTGTCAAATTTTCTTTAGGCAGTATCCACTTCACAAGAAAATCTATTACAATTTTTGACGAAAAATGAGGTTGGCAACGCTGGTTTTGCCAAGAAATATATACGATTGTATATATTTCTTGAAGAAAAAATCAAACGTCAAAATTACTTAAGAAATAAATGCCAATTTTTTCTTGAGCAATTTCTTGTGATGTGGATACCCAGCTTAAGGGGTTAACTTTATTCTCCTCTATTTACTAAAGTGATTCTATATATTTCAGAAAAATCTGAATATATTTGATTCATAACAAGAATTATCTAAAGAAGGATATCGTAGTAGATAAGCTGATTGGAATTGTGTATGTATAGTAAAAAGTGTGAATGTCAGACAAAACGAATTGGCAAAAATTGTACATTGAAATTCATTTCTCTTCTCTTTCACGTTGACATTTTTAAAGAAAACACACACATAAAAACGAAAGTAATATAACCTCTATTTGGATAAGCCATGATTCATAACAATTTCAGATTTTTTTTTAATTACAGTTGTTGGTAAGAAAAATAAAACTTTTTCATCTATTGCGCCCTGTTGCGTGTGTGGAATCAAATGAAACTTTCGCTTGCGGAATTTTAGTAATTCGCTTATTGTAATCCAATTTATTGCTGGCTGCGGTGAGGAATCCATGTTAATTTCTGGAGTTGAGTGTTTTTCTATTTAAAATAATAATGCAAATTGTGTGTAGAAATGTGTAAATGATAAAAAGTGTCGATGCATAGAAATTACGAAACTTTAGCGGCGGATAAATTGTTCGGCGAAAGATTGGTGGGTTGTGTGAGGGCACCTAAGTATCTGAACTAGAAAGCTATTTTTATGTCTTAAAGATACTGCATCCTTTTATTAGCTTTGTTCAACAACTTTACTTGCAAGAAGAGCGTCAGTGACAGTTAAGAGTAAAAACGAGAAAAAGAGAAAATTATCAACCAAAGTTATTGAACACAAAATTGTAAACATTTGCAAGTAAACAGCTGATGCGCTGTTTTCACAATTTGATTTTTAGGTTAGGTTGTAATTGAAATCCTTGAAATTGAAAATGAATGTAAATAACTGAGTTAGGAAGACGAAAATCTACTTTGGATATTCCACAACATCGTCAAGATTCCTTTTTGCGCTAATTTATTTAGTATGCAATTAGAAATTTGCGATTAAAATGTTGGCATATTTCCAATTGCAATTTTTGTGATCATATGTTTTTGACGCTTCTATTTTTTTTAAAGCTGCAAGTAGTTGCAAGTGAAAATTTTACTTGCAACTATTTTCAACTCTCTCGAAGTCTTACTCTCCCAATTTGGGTCTCTTTTGCAAATTTTTTGGGTTATTGAACATAAAATTCGTAACTATTTGTAAAAGCAATTAAAAACTTTGAGTTATTGAACAAAGCTATTATTTTCCGCAAAGGTTGTAAACCTATATGAAGTGAAAACGTGTCTATGCCATTGCGAATGCAATTTCCACAATTGTTTGATTGGTATGAAAAAGCGATTTCGTATATGTTCATATGTATTTGGAAACGCGACGTTATTTTATGTATATATCCTTTCAAATGAAGACTGCGCCGTAGGTAATTAGAATTGTGTTTAATTTTTTGCAATGCAGGTGTTTTTAAAAAGGTTTATTCCATGGTTTATACAAATTGTAGGATTCCATACGCCGCCAAGCTGCAGGCATACAATCCACAGACGCAATTGACTACGTTCCACACAAATTGGTAAAGACTTAATTGAGATGGGAAAGTTTAGCGCATATTTTGGTAGAAAGCCGGTTTTTGATTAATCGTACCAATAGAATTACTTGTTGGCTACACAAAAACTACACCTTTTCCAGATTGAAATCAGAAAACGTTAATTGAATTTCAGAATTGACAATTGGATTTCAGAAATTGTAATTAGGATTTCAGAAACAGTTATTGGATTTCAGATTGTGTGAATTGGATTTCAGAATAAGCAATTGGATTTCAGAAAACTAAAATTGGATTTCAGAATATTCAATTGGAATTCAGAATATCTGAATTGGATTTCAGAATTCGTCAAGTGGATTTCAGAAAATACCTTTCGAACTGTTTTTGCCATGTAAATACTTGATTATGTACATATCTGTAGTACATAAATCATATGAATTTATTACCTGAATTGAACTTACAAATTATTTTCCAACTTTACGAAATAAAGTTTATGATATCTGAAATCCAATTGACGCCTTCCGAAATCGAATTGTCTATTTCTTAAATCCAATTCACACATTCTGAAATCCAATTACCTATTCTGAAATCCAATTTATGTTCTCTGAAATCCAATTACCTATTCTGAAATCCAATTTATGTTCTCTGAAATCCAATTGCCTATTCTTAAATCCAAATGACAAGTTCTGAAATTCAATTACCTTTTCTGAAATTCAATTGGAGTTTTCTGATTTCAATCTGGAAAAGGTGTAGACTTGAGCATGGTTCAATAAAGGTTTTCGCATTGCGACAAACTTACGTACATAAATACACACCATGTAAATCGCCTGTGTATTCTATGGTGCTTCTGTCAAATCATAGTTCGCCATTGTAGAAATCATATTGCGTCATGCTCAATATTGACACAAGTTTGACATAAGCACCACAATATGAATAAAAAAAAAAGTGGGAAAAATTTAGTAATCAGCTGCTTAGTGAACATGTATAAATTAGCCTTGGACTTGACTAGTTAAATAAACCCGGTTTTTATATGCCGGCTCCTCTTGGCTCATCGCTAGAATGTGTATTTGCCATTGGAGAAAAAGCCGGGTTGTAAATCATAAATCAGATTAAAATAATTAAAAAATAAGAAATAATTTTCGTATAACTTCTGTAGAACGCAAGGTGATAACTAGAAACTGATAATTAGCAAATTAAAAATACAAAATTTACAGAAATTCTTATTGGGAATATTGAGTGAAAAACAACTACATATTTATGAATGTAGGCAGGTACATAAACAATAACATACATACATACCTATTTGCGTAAATAAATATTTTAATTAATTTCCTTTATTCTCAACCTACTATCAAAATTAATTATCATATTTTTTTAATTGCCGCCAATCGGTCTTCATTAATTTATACTCTGATAATTTTGTGGAATTTAATTAAAATCAAGTGAAATGTATATTTTTAGATATGTATTCCAATTTGTTATTTCGCCGTGGAGGAACGTTAGACGAAATTGCATACATACATATGTACATAGGTACCTTTTATCATACAAAACTGTTTCATAAAATTTTAAATAAACATAGACGTGTAGTTTGGAGGGCAAATATATCCATATACCCAACACAAAATCTAAGCCTTATTTAAGAATTAAAATAGCGGATTTAAAGGCTTAAGGAATTAGGCCTGAAAGTTATAAGGGTGGCAAAGTTGTATGGCGTAAGGCTTAAAATAAGGCTGATTTTCCTATGTTGACGTCATCAGGCCATAAGGAGTAGGTACTCTCTCTCTGAGAGCACACCTTACTCCAAAGGCTTAACCGTCATCCGAAATAAGGCCTAGATAAGTATTAGAAAATTAGGAGCAGACAGAGTGAGTGCATAACAGAAGCAGCGCTGCCAGCGTACTCCGTTTTTAGACCTGATTTGTCGACAATAAGCAAAACTTTTTTGCAGGCTATGTACCTACATGTGTATTAGAAATCAATGACATATGTACATATATACAGTGGCGAGAATTCTAATAGCAGAGCACGTGCTACATAGGTACATCCATACATATCTACTATTTATGATTGCATTTATAATTTTAGTTTACAAAATTTATATTTTTATATACATACATGTATACTATTTTTAAGGTGCTCTCAAACAGGTACGTTACTGCGGGTGCGATACACAAATTTACGACATGCGGTAATCCTTGTAATTTTTCAAATCTCAATTTTGGCATAGGCGGTTATGAAAGTTTCACTTAGGCGTTTATGAGGTTTAAACGACGATATTTTACTAACTTTATTTCTCATGGTATGCTCTGAAATAGTACCTTGTGACATTTGGATTGCATTGACTGAGATTTGCATTTTAAACCATTTGCCTCTGTTTGAGGGTATGTGTTAAATGTGCACCGATTCTTTCTGGCTTATCGAAAAATTTGCTGGTATGTATGATGTTAAAATTTTTAAAGAGTAAATTTTTATAAAAATTCTTAAGGTATTTATTTTCTTCAATACGCCAATATAGTCGAAGTATGTACATATCGTCGCTGCGCCAACAAATTCAGTTATATGTTTTTTTCGATTATTTTTTTATTACATATGTATTTATTTAGCGCTATCCGCTAGCCACATTTCCGCATTTCCCGTTTTCTGATATCCTTCTTTGGTTAGAAGTTATCAAACACAGCTATATGCTCTCAGTAGTAGAAATGCTCTGTAAAATCAGTTATACATCTACTTGCGTATAATTGTTTTTTGATTTCAGGTTATTTTTGTGTAAAAAAATTATTTAAAAAAAGTGTATGTGACCAATTTTCAAAATAGGAGGGACACTGGTCAATTAAATAATGCATTTCCAAGCTATCGCTAATTGCATCGGACCCTAGCGAATAATTGTATACACATCTTTCACGATTTCTTACCCCCACTAGCAAATTTAAACAATTTGTAAAAAGAGCTATGTGCTGTAAAACGGCGCAAATGCTTCATGCGAAGTGGTTGGTCAAAAAAGTAAAAAAAAATTGCACAAGTCTATTACATATGTGTAGTATCATTAGTTAACAATTCAAACTAGAAAAAATATTCTCTAGGATCACCAGAAAACGGTTTTTTTGCTCTCCTGAAAAGTTGCTGAAAAACGTATAAGGTAAGTGTACATAATTCCGTGATAGTACATTATTCCGTGATAATCGTTTAAATTCGTTAAAATAAGGAATTGGTACAATATTTAATGAACTAAAATATTATATCATATTATTTTAACTTCAAAGTATATTAATTTATAATTTTGTTGTAATTTTAGCAGGGACCGATTTTAATCGTTATTTTCATTTCTTCGGAAGAAAAAATCATTATGAAAACTTCGTTAACAATAAAATGCAAGTATGCCGATATAATGATTTTAGCACATTCTATCCAAATATGACCTCATCTTTATTCTGAAGATTTTTATTTTATTTTTTAAATTTTTAAATAACCATTATTTACGATTTTTATTTTTTCGATCAAAAATAATTTTTATTATTGGATTTAAATTTTTCCGATGAAACTTGATCGATATTTTATGATTTTTATTTTTTCGATCACAAATTATTTTTATTATTGGATTTCAATTTTTCCGATCAACTATATCTATATCTGAAAGTAAGTTCAAAATTCATTGCTGAAAAAATAACTGAACACGCAGTGAAGACATCAGGTGTACTGAAATACATGCTATGGAAGTTCTCCCTGCGTATTCAGGCCTTTTTTCCTACAGAATCTCTCCCTTCTCGTTCGGCAGTTTTTAGGTAGTTGATTTTCGACGCCACCTCTATATAAAAACGAAAGGGAAAGTTCAGATATTAGAACTACATCTCTACTGAATATTCAGTAGGAAATATGTGCTGTTTTCCAGCTGATAAATACTGCTGGGAAGGGTGCCCAACGCTCTCGTATTGAATGGGGAAACTCCAATACATCTACAAAAATTTATTAGTGCACTCAGAAAAAATTTGTGTTAGATTTAAAAAAAAAGTTACAAACTAAAGTAAATGTTTATTGTACGATTGGAAAATTTTACATACAACATAAATACATACATATGTACAATATTTACAACATATTTTATTTATATTAAATTAAGATATGAACTCGTACATATAAAAAAAATGTATCTACATAAGTATTACATAATAAAAATAGGTGATAAGTTTATTCAAGGCTGTTTAATAAATTGTCAATATTTATTGTCGAATCAGGCTTCTTTGGTTTGTTTTGATTAACTTAAGGCTAGAAAAGGCTTTTTCGCAGTTATAAGTGCTTCCGAACATGGATAAGTATTTTAAAATTTCATTTCTTATGCGTGGATACTTGTCATATTTTATTTCTGCTATATATGTAACTTACCTTAATTATTAATTTATATACGTACCTATAATTAATTAGCATATACTGTGACTCGCAATAATATTTCAGCAAAAAAAGCTCTAATTCCTATTTTTCATATTTCATAAATCTACTTTTATTTTCCTTCAAATAATTTGAAATACACTTTTGCCACACATTTTTCAATATTAACTAGAAATTTTGTTCAGTTTTTTCGTTTGCCTACAAATCACACCCTAAATCAAAAAATTGCACAACTCAAAATTTTTTTCAATCCATGAATAACGTATTTAGGGACTGCTAAATGTTAATCTCCTCGCAGCAAAAGTCTTCCCATATGAAACTCAATCACATTCATTAGAAATTTTTTATACCTGAGGGCATATGGCACACAGTGGGCTGAAATTGACAAGTAGGGACATAGGACTTCAATTGTATATTTTCATATTCTATGATATTTTGCCATAATTTTTAGTTATATAACTTTTTTTCGTAAAACCTTGTTTTCAGAAGTTATCAGGCTTTTAGTAATAGATTTATATTAGATGCGTTTATTTGTATGCCATTGTTTAAACCTTCTTAGATCCTCCCTCCGGCCCCAGAATATGAAAATAGGTTGTTTTATAGTAAATAAAATGAAAAAAAAAAAATCACTTTTCTAAAAACTAGATGGAGCTTCACCAAAAACCGCGCAATTTTCAAGAATTTCAAGGTATGTTTAGTTTTATGTATGAAATAAGTTGAGATTTTGCACAAGATAAAAAATTGTTATCTAGTCGTACCTAAAATTAACCGCTTAAACGAATGGCGTATTCAGTTTTTTGGTACACTAATCAGGGAAGGTAATATCGCGGCCTAAAGTGAACATTTTGTTTTCTTTCTCACGAATCTTCAACTTCATGTCCTATATTCTTCCTGATAGCTGAAGTTTTTTTTAAATTCAATTACACATGGGGCTGTGTAATTTAATGCAGGTTTCAAAAATACATTCAGATTAAAAATCTAATAATATTTGGATGAGCTCTTGAAGTTTAAGTGAAGCAAAGTGGGGTATAATAAGGCATACCAGAATATTTTAAAGAATATCAGCGACATTTGACTCTAATTTTAGGCTTATATGCATATGGCGAAACGGTTGACACGGCAAAATGACTTCACACTAAAGTCCTAAAATATTTTTGGTTTTCACATTATACCCAGCAATGAAAACTGATGCGCAATACTGGCATATGACCCAGTTAGTAAGGGAATTCTTAAATTTTACGAACCACGAAAATTAATAAAATAGATAGTACGTTAGACCTTATGTATAAATAAATAAAATTAATTATGGGGAAACGCGAGGAATCTGAGTTAACGGCAAACAAAAAATCGAAAAAGATGAAAAAAATTTTAACTTTGACCAGCTGTCACTCAACCAGGGTTGGTTCAATCACTACAGGTTGCATGTCATTAGAAGCGTGTTTTAATCTTCTACCGAACGAGGTACTGTTTGGGGTTGTCGCATATTTCTCTTCAGCGAAAATAATAATATTGCCATAAGACCTAGTTATTAATGGAACTATGACTGAAATTGTAAACTTTTCCGAGCTTTTCCGAACCACGAGGACTAGTAAAATATATAGTAAATTAGACCTTATATATAAATATATAAAATTAATTTTGAGGAAATGTGAGGAAATTGTGTTAAGGGCAAAATTCTAATTTTTCCATACATTTTTTTTTTTAAATTTGCTATAACTTTTAAATTAAAGACTTTATGAAAAGTTACTCAGATACAAAAACCTCATGTAATAAGGTTTAGAATCGAACTCCATAATTAGTTTTTTATTATTAACTAGCTTTTATTTCATGTCTCTATGCCCACTACCGACCAATTTCAGCCCACTGTGTGGCAGGGGAAGAAAATTTTATTTTTATATTCAAAGGGCGAATTTGTATATGTGCCTATGTCTGGGGGGAAAACAAAAACAAATGTCATTCAAGGGCATAGGCATGACATCTATGATTTAAAATGTTATAATTATATGTAGATTATAATGGTGACAATATGTATGTATATAGTCTAAAACAGGGCTGCTCACCTCATAGGCACTCAAAGCACAATTGTTTTTGTTTTGTTCCCAATCATAGGCACAGATACATATTTTCACTTCAAATATGAAAATAAAATTTTCTTTGCACTCCCATAAGCACTCAGATATAAAAAAAAATTTATATGTATGTGCCTATGATTCATATTGAATGTGCATAGCAAAGGCACTTTGTATAGGAGCTCGAGCACTGCCGTAAGAAATCGAAATTTACAATAACAAATGTGTAATGAAAAAAAATTTCAAAAATGAAAGCACTGTAAAAAATTTGTATTCAAAAAATGTTCATATAAATAATAAAAAAAATTTGTATGTATGTGATACTACCATTCGAAAATAAATTTTAAAATAATATTTTATTGAAATACATAAAAAAATTTATATAAGCAAAAAAATTTTTCAGTGCATATACAAAATTTGTAGATGTATTGAGTTTTGTACTTTCAATACGAGAGCGTTGAGCAGCCCTGGTCTAAAAATAAAGATGAAATATCGATTTTGTTACAAAATTCATGCTATCTTTCACAATGTTATTTTTTTTTTTTTAATTTTTTTTTTCTACTAAAAAACGAACGCCTTTCTCTATATAGTTTTGAATATGTAATTTAGTTATTTCTTCATGTTTGCGAAACAAAAGTTAAATAAACAAATAAGTATAATTTCAAAGACGTCTTTTTTCTGTTTTGTTAATGCTAACTTTACTCGAAGTTAGTTGTGGGTTAAAATTCGCTTGAATAAATTTTATTTCAATTGCTAAGCAATACTTATAAATTTTGTTATTAAAATTAACACAACTTCAGTGGAAAATAATGAGTGATTGTTTAGTTAATATGTTTTTGCTCGCAACTGTACATAAACGCTTTTATTTTTAAACACGTCGAAGTAAAATTTGTTGATGAGTAACTTTTTGGTTGCTTGTTTTTCCGACAGGGTAGGAATATGATGTATTGTGGAACGATTTTCCGTCATCCCTTGTCAAGTTTGGTTTGGAGACAAACCGGTTTCGGCTAATATGCGCCATCTTCAGTGTCTTCTTTCGTTCTGAGTTATTTTGTGTAAGTTCGATAGTATTTATAGTAATTAACTTCCGTCGTTTTGTTCAGGTACTTCGTGTTCATGTGATGTGTTCGTGCATTCGTGCGTGTGTGTGTGTGTGAGTCTGTGTTGTGTGTTTAGGTATGCAAATCTATTTTTTGTCATATTTTCATTATTGTACCCTCATTAACCAAGTAGGTAAAAGTCCGTTATTGTCCGTTTGTGTGTTGTTTTGTTTATGTCGGTTTTAGGTCTTTTGTCCTCTTTCGGGTATAGTAGCTTAAGCGGTTCAAATAATGTATCCGATGCGGTGTTTATTTGTTCATTTATTATTTTACCTACGAATGTTTTTTGTTTGTATATCTCCATATTAAGCTACTATACCCGAAAGAGGACAAAAGACCTAAAACCGACATAAACAAAACAACACACAAACGGACAATAACGGACTTTTACCTACTTGGTTAATGAGGGTACAATAATGAAAATATGACAAAAAATAGATTTGCATACCTAAACACACAACACAGACTCACACACACACACACGCACGAATGCACGAACACATCACATGAACACGAAGTACCTGAACAAAACGACGGAAGTTAATTACTATAAATACTATCGAACACATAATACATATGTATGTATGTCACAGTGTAAATGGATTAGAAGATTTATTTTTAAAATGTGGTATCTATTTTTAGAGGCATGAGTAGGTGCATTGGCGGATAATTATTTTACCAACTACATATGAACATGCATATCCATGTGTGTATGTATTTACAATGCCCGAAAAATTCTTTATTATCGAATGCAATATATTTTTAAGGCTTTTATTACAGTGACAAATTTATTTGAAAATTATATTTATTTGGTTAAGTTTGTTTCTTATTTAATTAGCAGCTAACTGTCAAGTGAGCAGAACGGAAAGAATTGCGCTCATAAAGAGCGAAACGAACAGAAAATCAAGAAACGGAATAATAGTAAAAATTAGCGATTTGTAATTTGAACGCTATTTTTGACTGTTAATAGTTATTTTCTGTAAAAAAAACATTTAATTTTCTTTATTTCTATTTCAAGAATTCAGAAAATTTCAAAAGTAATAAAATCAAAAGTATTCGTTTGTTTATTTTTTCAACAGCTGTTTCTTACTTTGGCAGCAAATAATTTCAGCTAGGGAAAATTTTTCTAGCTGAAATTTGGAGCTGTCAATGGCTCTCTTCTGCTATTTTTTTGACTCAAGAAACGATTTTCCAGCCGAAACTTGGCTAACTATTCATAACTAGCTAATAATAAACGGACCTATTTTTATTAGAAAAATTCAGAAAATCAAAAGTATTCGTTTATTTTTTCAACAGCTGTTTCTTACTTTGGCAGCAATAATTTCAGCTAGGGAAAATTTTACTAGCTGAAATTTGGAGCTGTCAATGGCTCTCTTCTGCTATTTTTTTGACTCAAGAAACGATTTTCCAGCCGAAACTTGGCTAACTATTCATAACTAGCTAATAATAAACGGACCTATTTTTATTAGAAAAATTCAGAAAATCAAAAGTATTCGTTTATTTTTTCAACAGCTGTTTCTTACTTTGGCAGCAATAATTTCAGCTAGGGAAAATTTTACTAGCTGAAATTTGGAGCTGTCAATGGCTCTCTTCTGCTATTTTTTTGACTCAAGAAACGATTTTCCAGCCGAAACTTGGCTAACTATTCATAACTAGCTAATAATAAACGGACCTATTTTTATTAGAAAAATTCAGAAAATCAAAAGTATTCGTTTATTTTTTCAACAGCTGTTTCTTACTTTGGCAGCAATAATTTCAGCTAGGGAAAATTTTACTAGCTGAAATTTGGAGCTGTCTATGGCTCTCTTCTGCTATTTTTTTTTTTTTTTTCGACTCAAGAAACGATATGCCAGCCGAAACTTGGTTAACTATTCATAACTAGCTAATAATAAACGAACCTATTATTATTTTTTAACGGAAATGTTGTAAAGAAAATATAGATTTTATAACACTTACTCTTTTTATTTAAATCACATACATATAACATCCCTAAATTGCTTAATTTCCTAAAGTGATTTGAAAAACTGCAATTCGAGGAAATAGTTGAGCTAACATGACAAAAATAATAATTATTTTTATCCAAAAAAAATAGTAAAAAGTGAATTGGTCAACTTGTACGAGTACTATCTAATTTGATCTTATAATTCAATCATGTGACCAGGCACTTACTACTCATATCTTCAGCTTTTCAATTAATAATAATACAATGGCGCTATTATAACTCTGACGAGTTTTATGGCCGAGCTTCTCTCCCAATTCGAGGTGTGCTCCTTTTTGTTTTTCCTACTAATTGGGTGGACCTACAGTTTTATGCCGGCTCCGAACGGCGAATGCATTTTTGTGAGAAGCTTTTTCATGGCAGAAATACTCTCGGAGGGTATGCCGCCCACTGCCGAGTGTAGTGATAAACATTAAGATATATTTTTTTTTTTTTTCGTTAAAACGTTGTGAACTTTGTCATAATTAGACTCGGAAGCCTGTGCAGATTCTGGCTTACCGCCTCCCTTTCCACCAATAACTCCAGATAAATGATGTACCCATTCATTGGCTTTAAGGCCCTTTTCCACAGCATTTTTTTGGGACGGAGGCCGAACGAAATATCTTCTTGGTATCTTCATCAACTGATACAAATAAAGCAGCAGCATTGGGGCATAGAGAGCGAACCTGTTTTAAAGCCCCATCAAGCGCTTTAGTATTATTGAAAGCTTCAAATTGATTAACTAACAAATGGGTATCTGGATTTTCTTTACAAATCTCTTTAGCTTTTTCAATAACAGTCACTGATACCGCTGCCTTTAAAGTACGCTCCTTTTTATCTATTGTTTTCTTCAATTCCTTGTGCAGGTTACGCATTTCCTCTTTCTTAACATATGGAATAATGGCTTGCGATACCTTTTCAGTTAATTCAACAATTTGTTTTAAATGTATTCTTGAATTCTTGACGCATTTATCATATTCAATTGTAGATCGTACTGATTCTATTTGTTTCCGAAGCTCAGCATCTTTCGCTAAAGCCTTTACTGCCTCGGGACCAGTAAGTGCTACAATACGTCGTATGCCTTTGGCTATTGCTTCTTCGCTTGTGATTACAAATTCCATCATATGACCCGATTTTTTTAAATGAGTACCGCCACAAAACTACAGATGTTTTCTCCCCAGCATCGCAGTCGGGATTATTTTCTAATTCTTCGACTGGCACACCAAAAGAAATAACACGCACCGGATCAGGATACACTTCATCGAAAACAGAACGAAGACCGCGAATCTTTTTCGCATTGGCCAATTTCGTCTCTTTTGCATAGATGGGAACATTTTTAAAAATAATATCGCGTGTCAACTGCTCTGCTTTAGCAACCTGCTCAACGGTCATGGCAGATTTTGCACTGAAATCAAAACGTAACTTCTCTGGAACCACTAACGATCCTTTTCGATCCGTTTCTCTCCCAAGAACTTGAAGAAGACTGTGATTCAAAGCATGAGTGGCGGAATGATTTTTCATAGTTAGCCAGCGGCGTTCGACGTCTATTTGAAGCTCTTAAAAAACCCAATAATTGGATTTTTACTATTTAGAAAATTTTTTTTTGGTGTTTGCTCGGACTGGGGTTTGAACCCGAGACCTCTGGCATAGCAGGCGAGCACTCTACCCACTGCACCACAGCGGCCACTGCACCAGCAGCTTTTCAATTAGTAACGTGTAATTCCATGCCCATGAGGGGTTGAAATATAAAAAAAAAAAATAATACGATAACAGAGTTATCGCACTGAAATAAAAACATGATAACAGAGAGATCACGTTGAAATCAGAACATTTTCATATTATAGATTTTACGGTTGGCTGGTTGGTTGACTAGTCATCCATCAAATTTCATTAGCTTTTCCCTCAAGTACAAGATCAGATAAGATAAGACGCAATTCAGCGCTGTGATGTCAAAAAAGGTTAGCCTTTTTTAATAGAGATATATGTATGTATATATCGCCGGTCCGGACGAAGAAAGACGCATGCCAGTAATTTTTCGACGAAAAAAGGCGCATAAAAAATATGTCTGGTAAGAAGGACGCTGTACAAAACATGTCGACGAATAAAAATATTTCGACGAAGAAAGACGCATTAGCATTACTAACTGCGAAGAAAGACGCAGAGCATTAATATTGACGAAGGAAAAAAAAATCGAATACGTCTTTCTTTCCTAAAAAATATTTAAATGCGTCTTTCTTTATAGTAAAAACAAGCGTCTTTCTTCGTTATCAAAAAAAAATAGAGTCTTTCTTTCGAAAAATATTTTTAATGCGTCTTTCTTCCTCAACAAAAAACTTTGCGTCTTTTTTCTTCTATAGCGACGATATGTACCTACATAAGTATGTTGCA
This sequence comes from Urophora cardui, assembly GCA_960531455.1. Taxonomy (NCBI): domain Eukaryota; kingdom Metazoa; phylum Arthropoda; class Insecta; order Diptera; family Tephritidae; genus Urophora; species Urophora cardui. Next base: position 53,993,328 of record OY482673.1, read on the forward strand.
GATATATTTCTTAGTTAAAAAATGGAATTTGCTTATATAAAAATATCGTCTTTAAACTACAAATCATTTTAACAGGAATTAACAGGTGCACTTATTTTTTTCCAAATTTTGGAAAATTTTTATCGAATTTTTAAAAAAAGTTATTAAAATTGATTTAATTTGTTTTTATTGTAGAATTCTATAAAAAAAGATTTTACTACAAGCTTTTTGAGCGCAACTGTACATACACTTAAAATTGAAAAAATTAAGATTTAAGAAGTACTTTATCAATCCACTGTATTTATATTTTACATACATACTATGTGCATATTTATTATTTGGCAACAAACAAACTTTTATGACTGAAATTATAACAATGTAGCTTACGCTAGTTTGGAATTGCAAACGTAATTGGACACCGTATATAATAATAAAATCACAATAGGGGTATTCGCTATCCCTAGCAAGATAGCACGGATTGCAAATATCCTAGACCAAAATATGCCACACATCGAGAGCACCCCATTGCGCAGTCGTAGGAAATTTTAAGAAGCAGCTTTTCTTTTTAGCCAAAGGGACGCGTCCATTACTCACTTTTTAATAAATAAATCATTTTATTTTAGTAAATTTAATAAATACACATAAAAAATAACATTTTAAGCAAAATTCGAATGCTCAAATTGAAATTGAAATTAGCAATTGGCAAATGTCAGCTGACGCAGGGTCGCAATTAATTTCCTACACTTCATAGCAAATAAATATACATAGGTTTTGGTGTAGCATATTTTTGAGGTCTAGCATATTTCTGTGCGCCTGTATTTTGTTGTTGTGCGTTGTAAAACTTTGCAATCCGTGCAATCCGTGCTACGTGCTAGGGTTATGCTATGGATAGCGAATACCCCTAATATAAGGTAAATAGTGAACTTTAACTGGGGTTTACACGTCGATGAATAAGTATACAAATGTGTGTATGTACATATGTAGAAGCTTGTATCGAAGTATGTACATATAAATTTGCAGCCGGCTCATATTACTACCGGTTTTGTTAATCCGACTAATATCTCAGTTTGACAAATTGTCGCCTGTAATTTTATATGTACATTTTAATATTTATTCGTTTACATACATACATACATAAGTATTTCATATACATACAGTCGTGTTCGTAAAATGATTAGTGGATCACGTGTTAATATCATCAAACAAAAAACAGAAAATTTATGACAAATAATAAAGTAAATTCTTCAACATGTTTGCTAAGTAAACCGAACTTTCGGGAATGTGTATTTTGATGAGCTCATCACATGCGTTGAAAACTAAACATATAAAATCAAAACGTAGCGATAATTTCCAGTCCACAGAAAATGCAGAGGTGCAATTAATTTTGTTCTTTTTTTTGTTTTTTGTTTTTAGCAATGCAAGTGACGAAGCTACAGTTTTCCTTATATAATTAGACGCAAGTCAACAACATTTCCAAATAAAACACAATTTATAAATTTTAATCGATAGCTACATACATACCTTTTCTGCACTAAAATATTGGACTAATTGCTTCATTCCATTCCCATTCCCAGAGGAAAATTTGCTGCAGCGAAGCGGGGCGTGTATTTGCCATATCAAAGCATTTTAAAATCTCATCAATAGCATTTTTTTTCTTAATAAGTTCGTATGTACATATATATGCATTTATGTATACATAAATATACATATATTTATTAAGGTTTTTTGTGGCGTTGACTGATTCGTAGATTTTTGCAAAAATCTACAGTCACCTTCAATATGAATTCCATTTTGGGGGCGTCCGAATGGAACTTTTAATCATTATTATATATATGTACTTACTAATAGGAAGTTCCTATATAACATTTGTGTAAACTTTTGTTTATGAATGGAATATGTATGTAGTTCATTGTACATATAAGAAGGACCGGAAATTTGTTTTTTTTTTTGGTTTGATATGAGTAAAATTTCCCGAAAAAATAACTTGCGAATATCATGAAAAATGTCGATGTAAAATAATTCTGCAAGCGACTATATTTAAATATGTATTTATGTATTTATGTATGCACATAAGCATGTTTTCTCGAGCGATGGCACGTGCAGATTTGTTGCCGAAAAGTAAAAAAGTAATTGAAATCGAAATGCGGTTTATTGCACTTGAAGGCAAACAGCTGACTGCTCAACTTTCAACTACAAATCAACGTGCGTTAATATATACATTAGAGTACCCATATTTGCAAACAGGAGAATTTTTCCGCCCACTGCGCATTGTCAAATATTTGTATTATTCCGAAAATAGTAATTCTCCTTGAAAAAGTAACATAACAAGTTTCATTTGCAACCAAAGTCAACATTTCAATATACATACATACACATTTTTTTGAAGCGCGATAACATTTAGTTGGGATTAAGTGAATTATGTAAAAAAAATATATGTACACTTCAGGATTTTATAAGCGTTTGAATTATTTGTTTCTTACAAAACAACTATTTGTAAAAGCCAAGTTACTCATACGCCCCGACATCACAGTTCCGTAGGAAACTTGTATCATACCTGGGTAATACTGAGTAGTAATTGGACTATTACGTACTTAAATACTTTATATTTTGATCTTGAAGTAATGAGTCCAGAATATTCAAGTACAAGTACAAGTACAAGGAATTGAAAAAGAATTGAAGTTTTAGCAAATACTTCAAAGTAATTGAAAAGAATTGAAAGTACTTGAAAAGAATTGAAAAATGTACTTGAATCGATTTTTCAATTCTTTTCAAGTACTTTCAATTACTTACAATAGACGACGGAACTTCAAGTTGAAACCGATATTTAAAAAAAAACTAGAGTGTGCCTACTGTCGAATTTCGACAGTTTTCTAGATATTTAGGATTAAGATACGTTATATTTTTAAACGGTTTTATTTAGCTCACCCCGTTTGTTTTTTTTTTATTATTTATTATTTATTCTTGGGTCAAATTTAGTAATTCAAATTTCACCCTCTTCCTGTCAACCGATTAATCTGAAATTTTGTAGGCATGTATAACCCCGATGACAATGCAATATTATGAAAAAAAAATTCCGATAGGTGGCGCGTGGGTCGCTATATTTACAAAAATCGCATTTATGGTCCGATTCGGCTGAAATTCGGAACATGTATTACTACCTTGAAAAGAAATATTTTCTTTAAAAAAATTCCGCTAGGTGGCGCGTGGGTCGCTATATTTACAAAAATCGCATTTATGGTCCGATTTGGCTGAAATTCGGAACATGTATTACTACCTTGAAAGGAAATATTTTCCTAAAAAAACTTCCGATAGGTGGCGCGTGGGTCGCTATATTTACAAAAATCGCATTTATGGTCCGATTTGGCTGAAATTCGGAACATGTATTACTACCTTGAAAATAAAAATATTTTCTTAAAAAAAAATTCCGCTAAGTGGAGCTGAGATCGGGGTAATTAAAACTGAAAATCCTAATTATGGACCGATTTGGCTGATATTTAGCATGTGCATTACTTAAATAATTTACAAATGTTTAAAAAAAAATTGGAGCCGCTAGGTGGCGCGTGAGTCGCTCTATTTAAATAAAAATAGGTAAAAAAAACTTTTTAAGTTAAACATCTTATACACCCGAAAGCCATACAGTTTCCAGCTAAGTACAATTACGGGACGGCTGAAAGAAGAATGTTGCCTTTAATACTATCATGGGCTTCTACAATACATAAAATGCAGGGCAGCACTGTGGATCACGCGGTCGTATACTTAGGTGCGAAACTGTTTGAAGAAGGTCAAGCCTACGTGGCTCTTAGTAGAGTAAGAACTTTGCAAAGACTACGTACAGAGGCGTTGGACTGCAATAAACTAACGGGCAAGAAACCTTGCAATAATGAAGCACTAAATGAATTAAACAGAATGCGAAATAAAAACTAAAAACTAGAAAATAAAAATAGGTAAAAAAACTTTTTAAGTTAAACGGTTTTATGTTATACATACATTGCAATGTTTAAGATAAATGTACTAAAAACCAAAAAATAATAAAATAGATACAGTCGTGGGAATTATAAACATTTGCATAGACTAGACAAAAATAAAACCGTGGGGCACGTCAATTGTATACAATCGTTGATTAAAATGTTTGTTTTGTAATGTTACACTATAATTAGGCAGTTGTTCAACCGACAACGATGGACATGTGATAAGTAGGGCTAGAATGTGGAAAAAAGCTAGCAAGCTCGATTATAAGCGAGTTTTAGGGTTTCATAGTGGTGAGCGAGTAGTACTTTTATCATATGTTTTGTCGATTAAAGACAAACTACGAGCAGTGAAACGATTCCTCGTGTGAATGTCCAACGATAAACTAGTTGAAACATCTCTTTTATTAACATGGAGTGTATAACTATTGGAATTTCCATGAGCAAGAAAATAGTAAGTAATTTCCTCACCGTCTGCGGGCCAACTGCCTAACTACGAATTAAACGATTCTTCTATCGCACATTAAGTCGATAATTTGTAGACAATTGACGTGCCCCCGGTTTTATTTTTGTCCAGTCTATGCAAATGTTTATAATTCCCACGACTGTATCTATTTTATTATTTTTTGGTTTTTAGTACATTTATCTTAAACATTGCAATGTATGTATAACATAAAACCGTTTAACTTAAAAAGTTTTTTTACCTATTTTTATTTCTTATAATTTTATTTATGTTGAATTATTTTTTTTGTTTTAAATTAAATTTAATTATTTATTTATGTTAAATTTCAAATGCATTTTGTTAAATAAACATAATATGGACTACAAGCGACATGTAAAAAATATAAAATATCGTTTATTTTGGTAATTTTTTTTAAAATATTGGTTTCAAGATTGTAAGTAATTGAAAGTACTTGAAAAGAATTGAAAAATCGGTTCAAGCACATTTTTCAATTCTTTTCAAGTACTTTCAATTCTTTTCAATTACTTTGAAGTATTTGCTAAAACTTCAATTCTTTTTCAATTCCTTGTACTTGTACTAGTACTTGAAAATTTGGGAATGCAAGTACCAGTACCAGTACAATTCTTTGAAAATGTACTTGTCACAAGTCGTACTGGTACTTGATATTACCCAGGTCTGACTTGTATATAGAGAGCCCGTTTTTGTATACATACTTTATTTTTTCCTCAAGCTATCATACAATGCGCTGAGAACATGAAAACTAGATCGCTTAAAATTTTCATAAAATTTGCTGGTACTCTACTTTACATATGTACACACGTAATTTATATGTAAATTACTAGCTTTTATCATACATGTGGACATTGTACATATGTATTTTTGTGCTTGAAATTTGTCGCTTAAATGTTAGTAAAAATAATTAAAATTTTTTTCTTTTTAATTTCTATTTCAATTTACAATTATGCGAATTGAATTTTAAATGAATTTAATTACATCAGTATTCGTGGTAAGGAGTTGCATATTCAGTAGAATATTCAGTATGAAAAATACCATGAAACTGAGTTCAAAAATCAATGCCTGAAACCATAACCGAACATGCAGTGAAGACTTCAGGTGTACCGAAATATGTATATGCTATGGAAGTTCTCCCTACGTATTCAGGCCTTTTTTATACAGAAACTCTCCCTTCTCGTTCGGCAGTTTTTAGGTAGTTGATTTTCAATGCCCCCCTATGTATATAAAAACGAAAGGGAATGTTCAGATTTTAGAACTACATCTTTACTGAATATTCAGTAGGAAATATGTGCTGTTTTCCAGCTGATAAATACTGCTGGTGTATTTACATAACAAACATATGTATGTACATTAGGGTGGTCGCCAAATGTATGGAAACAAATTGTATATCATATTTTGTGAACCTCACCCCCTAGGTCCATGCCAATACAGTCGAAGATACCACATATAAATTTTTGTCCCGATCGGAGACGGTTAAGGGTTTTTGCACAGTGGTCAAAGTTCTAAAAACTATCTGAAAAAATTAAAATTTTTTTTTTTTGTAAATTGGGGAGGGTTCGCACAGGGGTTAAATTTCATCTTACCATATATATGCCACCCCTGTGTGACACCCCTTAACCGTCTCCGATCGGCACCAAAATTTATATTTGGTTTCTGCGTGTACATGACTATCGATTTTGGGCATTAGATATAAAAACAATTAATTTAATTTTTGAAGTCTCCATAGAGTTTTCTGAACTTTGACCCCTATGCAACACACTTCAACCATCTCCGATCGGAACCAAAATTTATATGTGACCGACGAAAATCGCGAACTTGATTAAGGACAACCCTAATGTGCATAAATACGTCTGCTAAAATTATTTTGATTGATAACTTACCCGATATCACTTATTCTTATGTAATATGTATGTCAATCAATGTGCATATGTGTGTACTTATGTACATATTTACAGTCGAGTGCAATATAATAGCTTTAGTGTGACGGCAGCACTTTAATTTTTTGAGTGTTACTAAAATATTTCTCAATATGTTTGTAGATTTATATCGAGGTCAGCGATAAGAAAATTAAATTTTGAGTACTACAACTGAAAAAAAGTTGTTTCATGCTGATGTCGCGTATAAAAAGCAATTTCAAGAATTGCTTAATGTCGGCAAATAATAAATAAAATTATGATGTATTGTTGAGCAAACAAAAAGTAATAAATAAAATTACATTCATATCTTCACATGTTTAATTAAATTACTTCATTTTTATTACTACTTTTTTATATTTGGAAACACTTTTAAAACAAGGTTAATACTTATTATACATTAATACAAAATTTATTTATCGTGACTGTACATAAAAATCAAACTAATATCTAATTCAAATCTAACTTTTCTTATCTATAAACACTTTGCTTTCAATAAACATTAAGGTTTGACTTGCAGCTGAGGTTAAGTTGAGAACCAAGCTAGATACTTATGTATGTATGTACTAAATATCAAGCATTGCTGCTCAATTGTATCTCTCCCACAAGTGTATGGAACGATATTGGATACCGACACGAGACTTATAAATTTCTTAAAGAGTAGAGATCTTTGTATTTACGTATGTATGTATGTATGTATGTATGTAGACTTGTCATGACCCTGCAAAAAAATGTGCGATTAATACCGAATGATATTTGTCCCGGATTGATCTCTTTCGAGAACAATCGGTCCACAATTAGTCCCCGATTGTTCCTGTACGGGTATAAATGAAGACTAATTGTAGACCAATTGTTCCCGAACGGGTATAAATGTAGACTAATTGTAGACCAATTGTTCCCTAACGGGTATAAATGTAGATTAATCGCTTTCATCCCGAAAGGGTATAAATGTAGATTAATCGCTTTCATCCCGAAAGGGTATAAATGTAGATTAATCGCTTTCATTCCGAACGGGTACAAATCTAGATTCCTTAAATATAGAAATTTTACAAAAATATGCAATGTATTTAAAAAATTGTAGAACAACCGGTAAAACGAATTGAACACCCTTTCTTTTAATAACAATGATGAATAATAATTTTAAATAAATGTTGCCTAAAATATTCTATGAAAAAATCCTTTACATTACGCTCATATAATGCATACTTAAAACTTAAATTTTTTTTATTTATTTATAGAGATTTTTTTTGAAAAGTAAAACATTATATAATCCTTATTTATACCTTAGACAAATGGCTATATGTGCAACAGTGTATAGGTTAGTTTTATTAAAACTTACGGTTGTTTTAATAGGAATATATGCTTTTATGTTTCATTTTTATTAAAGTAAACTATATAAATACAAATTTTTTTAATAACCACATTTTAACTAGAAAAATTAAAAAAAATATATTTCCTTCATAGAAAGTGGCTATATGTGCAAAATTTTCTTTACATCATTTTATATAAATTTATTTAAATTTAAGAAAAGTATGTATTAAAGTAATATGAAATAGTGCTTCCCCTGTTGTGTTCTACCAGTCTTAGTCTCCGGTGTATTGAACTGGCCAAGTTTTTAAGGGCATATAAGTAAATGTTTCCCATTTCGTGGCAATGGATGGTTTCAAGTCCATAAATGTGTAATATTGGTTTGTTAGAGCGAAAATTATGGCTGATATTATACCCCAGAGGTCCTCCATCAGGTTAAAGCCTGGTCTGAAGGCTGGCCATTGCATTAAAGGCATATTGTCCGATTCAAAAAAAGTTTCGTTGCCCGTGCGACATGAACGGGCACATTATCCTGCTAATAAATCCAACCGTGACCATGGTAGACCTCTTCAAATGGAATCATTTCAGTATACAGTAACTCTATATATGATTATCTATACATTCGGCTCGCTAAGAAGCATATGTGGGACTTGCCTGAAGCACTTAAGGCAGCCTATAACACAAGGGTGCCACCACCATGGATTCGTTCGAAGTAAGTCTATGGTGGATGTCGCGTATCCGTCCAATATTTGTGGTAAATGTCTGGACCATTAAGATTAAACTTCTTTTTGTCATTACAAATTACATTTTCAAATTCTATGTCCCAAAATTGGTATTTCTGTAAAAGGCGATTCGGACATTTTTGTGGTGCTTACACTCAGAGAAAACTGGCATCGTAAAAATGACTATGAAAATATTCAGCTTTACTATTCGCTTTTTTACTATGAAAACACGGAAATATGACTATGAAACAACTTGATCTAAATATAAACGTTTTATTTCAACCGTTCAAGTATGAAAGATATTCAACTTGAATATGAAAAACTTTGAGTTGACTAGTAAATACTAATTCAGCTGGACAAGTATTAACACCTGTCATTGTAAAATTTGTAATAGTCATCCTCAAGTTGAAACATATTTATTTTAACTACTGTTGATGTTTCAACTTCAATATGGTTCATAGTAAATTTAAATATTTAGCACAGTAAAAGCAATTTATGGTGCGTAGATTTTCGTTCCTTCATTTGAATGCGGCTTTTCAAATTTCCGTAATTCTTAGATGTTTTATACATTGTTCGAGCTATATAGCATGATTGAGCAACTCAAATATAACTCATTTTCCACAAGGGAAAACTAAAACTGAGATTGTGTTAGTGAGAACAGAGAGATTTATGCAACAGTGGTGTAAGAACTAATCATATGGGGCAAACGTACAAAATACCAACGTTTTGAAAATAAAATATATATTTGAATAATAACGAAAAATGTATTACTTAGGAATTTTTAACTTGAAAAAATGTTTTATAAATTAATTTGGATTCACCAATCTAAAATATTGGAAATTAACTTAAAAAAATGTTTTATAAATTAATTTGGATTCAACAATGTAAAATTTTGGAAATTCCAATAATAAAAAAATATCTATAAGCAGTTTTTAGTGTAAAAAATATACATAAAAAATTTATTTGAAGAATATTCATTGAGAAATAGTTGAGAGTTGATATCATTTACGAAATTTTTCCAAAAAGTACATAACTAAACTTCTTAAGGTATGCAAGGATGGGGCGTAAGTTATAACTGAAGATTTAGTAGAACCTTTAAGAATAAGCAAATTTTATTATATGAATTGAAAAATAAAGCATTGCAATTTTGCAACTTGAAAATTTGGTTGCAGTACAAAATGATTTATTATTCATGGTCATACATACGCAATGGCACACTGTCGCATAACAAACAAAGTAACGCAGCCAGTGCTTGTGTTGCTTCTTCGCTGTCTAAACAACGATTGAATCACAGAGCGTAAGCCTATATGTGTTATACTCATTAACTCACGTGAGTCGATTTGCCGGGCCTTGGTTTAGACACATAGTTAAATTCAATATGAAAAATATTTAAAACAAATATGCTGTCTCTTAGAGTTGAATAAAAACATATTGAACTTCAATATGAATCGTATTAAACTTAAGGATATGTCATAGTCAGCTTCAATATGAACATTTTTTAAAACAAATATGTTGTAACTTTAACTTGACTATAAAAATATTCAATTTGAATATGTTGCATTTTTCAACATATTTAGGACAACTATTTTTCATAGTTGTTTTCACTATGACAACACTTCAAGTCGAGTATGGTTAATTTTCATTTTAACCAAACCTGTTAAATAATGATTATTAATCGTAATGATTACCGGCTTGATTGATTATTTTTTCAATTGTCCAATTAATGATTGATTACCCATTGTTTTCAAATTTTAATGATTATTTTGCAATTACCATTAAAAAAAATCAAAAAAAATCATAAAAAATCAAAAAAAAAGAAAAATAATCATAAAAAATCAAAAATAATCAAAAATAATCAAAAAAAATTATTTTGATTGTTTTTGATTTTTTTTGATTTTTTTTGATTTTTTATAATTTTTTTTTGATTTTTTTTGATTTTTTTTGATTTTTTTTTTAATTTTTATCAATATGGTTTAAAGAAATATGCACATTTGTACGTATGCAGGTATGTATATAGCCTCTTAAGGCAGACTTCCGACGGTAGCTTGATGGTAGTACCGGGGGGTTCGATACGATGAGCGTAGGTGGTGTAGTGCGGTTAAAGTCCCACACTAACAGGATAAAGGCTCTATATGCTTCCTCCTCGTATATTTGTGCAGAGAGGCATACACATTTATACATATCTTACAAGCTTGGAATTATTGTTAATTTGTCATTGACCGTACATGGTACGATGCACGCTTATATCAAATAATTTATCTATGAAAAATTGCTTAAAGTGGGCAAATCAAACATTTTAGTGTAACATTCGCTGTTGTACTAACTCATAAATTGGGCTTTAATACAGAAGTTCTCGAAGTTAGGTATAAAAAGTTCGCCGTGCGATCAGTGATGGGGCAGACGGATTCATTGCTGTGAGAGTGTAGGCCACTTTGCTGTCTCTTATATTTTTCGCTTGTTTTATTGCACGCTTTACTGTCATTTGGTATTCTTCCGTTGGGTCTTTTCTCATCACTCGGCAGCCCATTTCTTTGATTAGTTGACCTGTTTTTGCGGTGTATTCCTCTTCCTCCATTGTCGACGTCCAAACACGGAGACACGAAGTTGAGCAACCCGCTGCTTTTGTTCGTTTGAAGGTGAGAAGGCGACGAGGAAAGGAGGGGGCACCAAGTCGTCGGTGCTCGGACAACACGCTTTGTGCAGCAATTCTTATCGCCAGTGACCAATTAGAGCGTTCGAAGAATGCCAGAACAAAACATAATGAACAAAAGTTGGCCAGCGACGAGTTGATGTGTTTGGACAAATGGAAGACAGAACAGCGGCACAAAAGAGAATCGTTGGATAATTTCGCGGCAGAGTTGCTGTGTTTGGACACGGACATTAGCACGGCACAAAATCACACCACCGCTGCTCACATCGTACGACAAACATCACAACGCAAACTTCTTCGTTCTTCGCTATGCTGGCTGCTCTAACAATTCAAGGCATTCATTACAATTTGGTCGTACAACGCGTTAACATGAAATTTGCACATTAAATATCTATATGTACTTTACATATACAAATAATTTTGAATTAATATATTTACTTGACTAAGTTTAAATTGCGTCGTATTTTTTATATCCAGATCTAGGAAAAGGCTTCTAGCTCCACCAGTTGTATTTGCTTTGTCTGTTTCACACTTCATCAATTTTTTCAAAAAAGGAAAAATTCTTAATTTCATATAAGTTGTATTTATTGTTTATCATACGCCATACCGTTTCAGCCCTAGTTATTGCCCTATTGTATTCTTTTAAACGGCAGAAATATTACGTACTTACGTTCCGACATTGTTCCTCAAATAGGATTATTTGGGAATTTGTATTCGTCTTCGCATGCCTACTACATAATAAAGCAGTAGACGATTTGCTATGTTGCAAATAGATTTACGTAAAGATAATCTCTGACATAATCAGAATTCTTTATTCGCTCTTCCCTGTCCTTATCCTGAACCTAGAAATGAATCTTCCCCAGGTGAAGAAGGGTTTGTATCCGTATCTAGTACGAAAAACTTCGAACGAGCCAAGGTCTATACAAATTTTGTACTTCTAAATTTGTCGACATTTTAATTAGTGCAGTTGTCGCTGTAGAATGCACAATGACTTGGATACACCTGTCCCCATATTTACTGCAGGGTTACGTACTTTAATATGAGTTCACATACATTTGTACAAACAAACTTTATGCCTCTCTGACCAAACATGCATGCCTACCTGAATACTTATGTGCATGCATATCCAAATTTCTTTACAACAATATTGAAAAAAATCAAACAAAATGAAAAAAAATCAAAAAAAAATCATAAAAAATCAAAAAAAATCAAAAATAATCATAAAAAATCAAAAATAATCAAAAACAATAAAAAAAAAATATTTTGATTATTTTTGATTATTTTTGATTTTTTATGATTATTTTAGATTTTTTTTGATTTTTTTTAATGGTAATCATTAAAATTACTTTTTTTCTGCAAAAGAATTAAAATAATGATTACCAATTAAAAAACAAAACAATTTAATTGATTACTAATCCTAATCGGAATTTAACAGGTCTGATTTTAACTACTTAATATTTATTATGATGGTATGAAGTGCAACGTAGTCAGAATCACTATTTTCATCCTAGGCGCAAAACCATTGGTAAAAAAATAGTCAAATCAAGGTGTAAATAGTCAGATTTAAGTGCGTTTTTTGCTGAGTGTAGTTAGACGAGGTTTAGATACCTTTGATTGATATTGAAGCTGCAAGTCGTGGGTCAGAATTTGTTGGAAACGCTACCTGGTAACATTAAGATTTAATTCGGTTTTAATTTTGATGCATGTCCTGTGTAACTAATGGCCGAATTCGGCGTTTAGTTCGCTCGACAATGATAGTTTTTGGACCGGTCCGTCTGCAAATTGCATAGTCCAGGCAACTTTTCGAAAAATTTGAAATGGTGGTACGGTGTCGGTTTGTAGCAGACGCTATATGACGGATTCTCATCCCGCCTTCATGCATTCCCCTGATCCTATCCTGCTCCTCAATAGAAATATCTGTTCCCCGCGCGATTATTAACTAATAAATAATACGTTTCAATTTAAAATGTGCAACGTATTGGGTTTTATGTCGACAAAATGCGTTATTTTTCAGTTACAGGCACTTGGATAGCTACGACTCCGTCGTCAAAGTCATTTCAGAGCAATAAAGCATTATGCACATATAGCTATTTTCTATTGAACTCTCGACACTTTCCAGTAAGCTAAGGATATTGTATAACAAATTTCATGTAAAGTAGAAATAAATAGGTGGAACATATGCACAACACTTTGACGAACCAAATTGCATACTCAGAAACGAGAAATGGTCATTCCAATCTAAAATAAAATAGATATATCTTTTGCACATATAGACATTTGTCTAAGGTATATGCATGAACATTTACAATTTTTTAAAGATTGTTTTTAAAAATTGCCTTGGCGAACAACTTGGAAAAATCTATATTTGTACCCGTTCGTGCTGGAAGCGATTGATCTACATTTGTACCCGTTGGGGATGAAAGCGATTAATCTACATTTGTGCCCGTTCGGGATGTAAGCGATTGATCTACATTTGTACCCGTTCGGGATGAAAGCGATTGATCTATATTTGTACCCGTTCGGGATGATAACGATTGATCTACATTTGTACCCGTTCGGTATGTTAGTGATTAATCTACATTGGTACCCGTTCGGGTATACAAGTTGACAATTAGTCTCTTCATAGGACATGCTCGAACAAATGCGATCAATTCACTCCATATAAAGGGATGTAAAATTGTATTAGGGTGCGTTTATGTCGGAGCAATAGAAGAAAGAAAGATAGCTGTGCGTGATATACGCTTATCGGAATAGCGCTATTGAGTGTTTATGTCGGAGCAGTGATAAGAGCAATAGTAGCGAAGAGGTCAATAAGCGGAGGTAATAGCGCTGTTCGACCAAAGCATATAGCGCTAT